>CALYLW010000162.1:295000-992746 GCA_944989445.1 Ampullaceana balthica
ATCAGTGTATTAAAAATCGTATGACAGATTTTGCTCAAGTATATTTTTAAATAACATTTGTGTACTATTTACAGTTCAACAAATTTTAATTTATTGCAATGTATGTAAAATAAAATAAATAGTTTTATTATATAACTTTGCCATTATTCGTCAAGTTTTAGTAATTTCTAATGAGGGAATAAGACATGTATATAGTCTCGAAAGTTGCGATAGCATTGTCCTCCTTTCATCCCACAAACTATTACTCTTACAGCATGCAAACAAAAAAACAATCAGATAATGAAAAAGACATACTTTACCACCTCGCGAACTCCATACGCTAAAAATAGCACCATTTTTGGCTTTCATTACCTAGTTTCTAAACCGTTCGACACAGGGTAAAAACGAAAGTACCTACAAGTAGTATGACAACAAGGCTACTATAATGAGACAGCATTCTTGTATTATTACGCGGGGCTAGAGTGTAAAGTCCAATTTTAGCTGACCCAGTTAGCTACCGCCTGCCGAACACTTTTTTGCTTAATTTACTTCAAAGCAGACACTTTTACCTCAAAGCAGACACATAACCAAAATAATCAAAGAATCAATTTTTAGTTAATGGAGTCAACAAATAACACTGGAGATGTCAATAATAATAATGTAATTAACGTTTATTAAAGAAACTAGCAGACCCGTCGTGCGTTGCAACGATCTCTTTAAAAATGAATAAATTGAAACTAAAGATTGGTGTGTTTTAAAAGAATTATGCCATAAACCTTCGGGGAAGTGAGAAAAAAAAGTCCAAGTTTAATAGCAAACTGTTACATAAATTTATAATTAAAAACTTACAAAAGGAAAAACGATATTAAGAGGCCCAGCCAAAAAATGAGTGATAATTTAATTTTTTTATTGCCATTGTACTCAAGCTAAATTTCTCAATATCGTGTAAAATTGAATGGGGAATTAAATTGTTACCGTGCAGTAAAAATGACATTTGGGGCCCCCAGCTCCGAGGGAATGGACATTAGGAGTTCAGTGCCCTATAGTAATATATTATAGGTTCTTAACTTTTTATATACTAACTTTAGTCAAAATCCATTTATTTTCTCATTATCTACCGCTTAAACTAATTTTAATATAGCTAATATAGTGAATAAAACTACATAAAGGGGCCCCGGGCTTTTTCGCTGCGAGATGTCAATTTCAAAAACCTTTACATTTTAATTCAGTTTCATCATGGATATATTTATCAAGATCGTTAAAAAGTGAATGGCAAAAATATCTTAAACATATATGAAAAAAGACATTTGGGGCCCTCCGTCACCGAAGAAAATGTCATTAGAAGTTCAAAAACCTTGAGTATTTTAATATGGGCTACCAAGTTTTTTATACAAAATTTGGTTAAGATCCAATCATTTACTCAGTAGCTAACGCATAAACTAATTTTTATATTGTTCGTATAAGCAAAAAACGACAGTAAGAGATAGAGGGTCCAGTTATTGCAAGAAATAAAGTGCGAAACACATGTTCATTTGAATAAATTTCAAAATGCATAAATTTATTTATATTTATCAATAATGGTAAAATTTGACTGTGCGATAAAATATTAAACATACATTTTGGGCTCCCTGCCCAAAGGAAAAGAAAATTACGAGTTCAGTGCCCTATAGTAATAAAATATAGACCCTCGAGTTTTTATATAATAAGATGGGTCAAGACCCATTAACTTTTTCAGAATTTTACGCTAATAATAATTTTTATACAGCTAATATAATGAAAAAAAACGAAATTTAGGGCCCCCTGGGCCCATTCGGTGAAAGATTTCAATTTAAAAAATGCTGTTCATTTTAATTCAGTTTCCTCATAGATATATTCCTTAAGATCGTGAAAATTTAAATGAAGAAAACTATCTCAAACATATACGAAGAAAAGACATTTAGGGCCCCAGGCCCCGAAGGAATGGAAATTTGAATTTCTGTGCCCTATAGTATTTTAATATCGGCTACCAAGTTTTTGTATACAAATTTTGGTTAAGGTCCATTCATTTACTCGGTAGCTAACGCATAAACTTATTTTTATATACCTCATATAAGCAAAAAACTACATTATGGGCCCCAGGGCCTAATTATTGCAAGAAATAAAGTGCGAAAGACATTTTAATTTGAATAAATTTCAAAATACATACATTTATTTATATGTCTCAATATTGAAAGAACGATAAAATATTGAACATACATTTTGGGCTCCCTGCCCCAAGGGAATGAAAATTAGGAGTTCAGTGCCCTATAGTAATAAAATATAGACCCTTAAATTTTTATATATTAAGATGTGTCAAGATCCATTAATTTTCTCAGTATTTAACACGAACACTAATTTTTATACAGCTTAAATAAGGGGAAAAACGACATTTAGGGGCCCCTTTAGTGAAAGGTGTCAATTTCAAAAACCTGTTCATTTAATTCAGTTTCCTCATAAATATATTCCTCAAGATCGTGAAAAATTGAATGGGGAAAAATATCTTAAACATATACGAAGAAAAGACATTTGGGGCCCCCGGCACCGAATATATTGACATTAGAAGTTTAGAAACCTTAATTATGTCAATATGGGCTACTAAATTTTTGTATGCAAATTTTGGTTAAGATGCATTCATTTACTCAGTAGCTAACGCAAAAACTAATTTTTATATAGCTCACATAAGCAAAAAACGACATTAAGGGCCCCAGTGCAAGATATAAAGTTCAAAATACCTGCTCATTTCAATCTGTATAATAATGGATACATGTGTCATTAGTTGTCAATATTGTTAATAATTGAATGGTGAATAAAATCTTAAACGTTTAAGAAAAAGAATTTTTTTTGGCCCCCAGCCCCGAAGGAATGACTATTAGGAGTTCAGTTCCCTTTAGTGTTTTAATATTGGCTATCAAATTTTTATATACAAAGTTTGGTTAAGATCAATCAATTTACACAGTAGCTAGCGCTGAAACTAAATTTTATATAGCTCATATAAGCAAAAAATGACATTATGGGTCCCCGGCGCCCCATGAGTGATACATTTAGAAAAAAAGTTGCCAGTCTCCAAAAGTTTCATGATGATCGGATGAATGGTTTAATCAGCTATAAAGGACATGCACACAGACATACATTGAATTTTATATATATAGCTTAACAAAAACGACATTAAGGGCCCCCGGGCCCAATCGGTGCAAGAGAATAACTTTAAAATACATGTTCATTTCAATCTGGATCATGATAGATATATTAGTCAATGCTTTTCAAGATCGTGTAAATCATAACGGGAATAAAGTATTTAACGCTTACCAAAAAAAAAGGATTTTGGGCCCCCGGCCCCGAAGGAACGGACATTAGGAGTTCAATGCCATATGGTACTTTAATATAGGCTATCAAGTTGTTATGTACCAAGTTTGGTCAAGATCCATTCATTTTCCAAGCAGCTAAGCCTTAAACTAATTTTTATATAGCTCATATAAGAAGAAATTCTCATTATTTGGCCCCCGGCGCCCCATGAGTTTTAATTTTTGAAAAAAAGTAGCCTATTTCCATCCCGTGAGCGTACTCAAAAGTCTCCAAAAGTTTCATGGCGATCGGATGAATGGTTTAGTCAGCTAACGGGAATAAAGTATTTAACGCTTACAAAAATAAAGATTTTGGGCCCCCGGCCCCGAAGGAACGGACATTAGGAGTTCGATGCCATGTGATACTTTTATATAGACTATCAAGTTGTTATGTACCAAGTTTGGTCAAGATCCATTCATTTTCCAAGCAGCTAAGCCCTAAACTAATTTTTATATAGCTCATATAAGAAAAAATTCTCATTATGGGCCCCCGGCGCCCCATGAGTGTTAAATTTTGAAACAAAGTAGCCTATTTCCATCCCGGGAGCGTACTCAAAAGTCTCCAAAAGTTTCATGGCGACCGAATGAATGGTATAGTCAGCTAACGGGAATAAAGTATTTAACGCTTACAAAAATAAAGATTTTGGGCCCCCGGCCCCGAAGGAACGGACATTAGGAGTTCAATGCCATATGATACTTTAATATAGGTTATCAAGTTGTTATGTACCAAGTTTGGTCAAGATTCATTCATTTTCCAAGCAGCTAAGCCCTAAACTAATTTTTATATAGCTCATATAAGAAAAAAACTCATTATGGGCCCCCGGCGCCCCATAAGTGTTAAATTTTGAAAAAAAAGTAGCCTATTTCCATCCCTGGAGCGTACTCAAAAGTCTCCAAAAGTTTCATGGCGATCGGATGAATGGTTTAGTCCGCTATAACAGACATGCATACATACATACATACTTTGATTTTTATATATATAGATTAGATCCGGAATAACTTAGATCTATATATACAAAATAATACTATAGGTAGATCTATAATCTATAGTCTAGTCAGGGCAGCAAACAGTGCACACAAAAGTGCCTTGTTTCAAAGATGCACAATTTTGCGTGCACTGTGCATGCCACCAGCCATCACACACATCACATTGGACCCAAACCTCTGCCCCTCCCCCTTTTTGCACCCATGACACATTCCTTCCAACAAGAGATCCTCTTCTTTATCTAAAGTAGCGTCATCTGCAGCCATGTCAAGCTCCATTGTTTGAACCAACTGTGAGTCCTCACTGCTGCTATCAGATAGATCTATTACTGGATACTTCTTTACTTTCTTGGACTCCACTATTTTCTTTTTTTTAATCTGCTCTTCTTCTCTCTTGCGTCTTTTTTCTTCCCTTTCTTGCTCTCTTGTACTTTTTGTAGCCTCTTTTTGTGCATCCTTTATCTTTTTGCTTTCTTCCCTCTCGATCTTTCTTTTCAGTTTATTTTTTTCTATTTCTTCCTTGTCTGCTATTTTCTTTTTAATGCTTCTCTAAACTCTTCTCCACTGACCAAGTTTGGCATGGTTGGAGCATTTGCTGTTTTCTTCTTGTTTTTATACCTTCTAACAAAAGCAGGCAGCTTCAAAATGTCATCTACTGTCAAGTTAGCTTTGTCTACTTTGACTGTGCAGTTTTTGGGTTCTTCTAGACTGCACGTTTCTATTAGCCCCACAGCTAAGGCTTGAACTTGTTCTCTTCTTCCTCTTTGCTAAGGTTGTCTCCTGCAGTAAAACTTGTCATTGTCAGTTGGAATTTTTTAAAATTAAATTGGTTGCGACTCATTTCATCATATAAAATGTTTGAATAGTCATGGAATGCTTTAAGTTGTGCAGCAGACAATCTGAACTTTGGTGGTGATGATGCAGGTAATGATTCTGGTTGGGAATATTTGTAAATGATAGACTTATTTTCATTCTAAAATGGGCTGTTTTCCTGTATAATGGGCTGGGTCTCTATGACTACTTGTGTTTCATTCTCAATTTGTTGTGTCTCAATGAGTGCCTGTGTGTAAGATTCGATTGGTTGTGTTTCAGTGGTTGCTGCTGTGTCGGATTATATGTGTTGTGCCTCGATGATTGCTTAGTTATCGTTGGGACTCAATCAATTTGTTGTCATTTATGCTGTGCAGGTGGTTTAGCTTAATTTTCCTACATGAAAAAGTGTTCGCAACGAAGTAATATCCTACAATAAAGCAAATATACTTCAACGCGAACATGCCCTCAAAACGAACACTACTATTTTCAAATAACACTAGAGGCCAAGAGCTAGACCCTTATTTAACTAAATTTTTCTGCAGAATAAAAGTGTTCGGTACGAAGTAAAATGCAACTTTAAACTTACTTCGTCGCGAACACCCCTTCGAAACGAACATTGCTATTAAATAGAATTGTTAAGTATAACAGCGTGGTTACTAGCCTATTTGTAAGTGATGATGCAATACCAAACATGTGTGTTTTCCAAAGCGAACAGGAAAAGTAGTCTTAACCCGGAAATCAACTTCGTTCTTCCTAGGGACGCTGACAGCATGCATGGCGCAAGGATCAAAATGTTGACACACATTTACTCACAAAATAGGTCATCCCGGCAAACGAAACATAAAATGATATTGAAAACAGAACTACTTTCGACTTACGGGTGTTCGTTTTCGTGTTAGACGGAAAATAAAAATACAGAGAACGCTTTATGAAATAGTGTTCGCTACGACATAGCGTTCGCGAGGCGGTAACTTACTCTACTTAGTCTCAAAGAAAGTCATTTTTAAATCCTTTATATTAACTCGTGGCGTCTGCTTGATTGCTTGGTGCCTTGCTTGATTGTTTGATCGTTGCCGAAAAAACTTTGGATCGATTTTTAACTAACTTCCTCGTATGCTAGCTAGCTGAAATTTTGCAGGCAGACTCGTGCCAACGATAAAAATGATCTATCAAAATTTCAGATCAATCGAATGTGCTGTTAAAAGTAAAAAAGAAAAAGAAACAAATAAATTCAAAATATTTCAATCATGGAAAGGAACTAACCTAAACTAAAGATGCAAAATACTTAGGAGTCATAATAAATGAGAAATTATCATGGAATCCCCATGTCAATGAAGTTATTAAAAAATCAAACAAAACCTTAGGCTTTATAAAAAGAAACCTTTACAAATGTAATAAAGATATAAAACTAAAATGCTATCTCACTTTGGTGAGACCTGTACTAGAATATGCATCTTCTGTATGGGACCCATCCACCAAAGAAAACATTGATAAACTAGAACAAATCCAAAAAAGAGCTGCCAGATTCATTACTGGAGAATATTCAAAACTGACTAAAATAACAACATTAGTTAAATCATTAAACCTTGAAACACTAGAGGATAGAAGAACCAAGAGTAAAGTAGTAATCATACATAAAGCAATTAACTCTAATTTAGAAATACAACACAAAGATAACTTAATACAACCCTCAGATAGACATAAGGATAAAAACACATTTCTTATTCCGTATGCAAGAACAAACTCATACAAATTTTCGTTCTTCCCGTCCGGAATTCGGGCGTGGGCTGGGTTGCCTGAAGAAACCAGGTAAGCCAACACTTTATCGACATTTAAAACTATAATATGAATGTAGGACTAAACACCAACCATAGATAAGCGTAGGACGCAATAATCTTCTGTATAGAAGGAGCGTCTGAAACAGATAAGATAAGATAATATAAGATACTGTGGGATTAAATTAATGAATTTTTAGATAATCTCTATTTATCTCTATGTAGCATGTTAATTTTTGTGCTAGAGTGTCGTGGTGCGTATTATATTGAACAACCTTTTTAATATTTTCCTGTCGCGCGGTGCGGTGCGTATTTTATTGACGATACTTTTTAAAAATATATTCCCGATCTGTAAATGTAAATGCTAGTAATTGCTAGTAGTGGCGTAACAACGGCTTGGCATCGGGGCAGTTGCCAAGGGCGCCGGCCTGCGCCGGTTGAAAGGGGCGCCGCTAAATCTGGTGTACATAATATTCCATTTTGTCAGTCCAATGGATTTGTGGACTGGAAACATCTAAACCCACAAATTCAAAATCACGAAAATTCGTGGCAACACATAAACAATTTTACGAAATTGAAATTATTAGAAAAAGGGCTTGAAAAGGGTGGACTAATTGACGACTCTGCACAAGCAGCAATGAAAAACGAAATTTTGAAATGGTGCCAAACATTGACTATGATGTTAAAATGTATGTTGTTTTTTGCTAAATAAATTTAGTGTAAGGCTGCACTCTAATATCGTAACACGCGTGACGCCCATGTAAAGCGTCATCAAATAAATTGTAAACAATCAAATATTTAAGTGCAACTTTTATTAAAGTTACGCGTTTAGAAGTGACGCCACATTTTTAAACACCCTTTCCCCTTCGTCACAAATGGTCGACCCCCCCCTCTAGGTGTGTGGCGTCATTTATGAACTTCCCCCCTTGTGACGTCATACGTCTACGTTTTTGTAACGAAGTGTAAAGAGAAGGGCGAGGGGTAAAAATCAGCCTAAATCACGTGACGTCATTCATGTAATATCGTGTTTTTCATGTTGAAATTATTGAAGAAATAGAAAAGAACATGCAAATTTTATTTTCTTGAACACACAAAACTAATAAAATATAACGATATAAGCAGTGAAATCGCCGTCCCGGTGTGTATTTATAGCGGCTGCGGCACCGGTGGGCGAAAGGGAAACTTCTACTAATTTCAAGAACTGGAAATATAAATCTGACGGATATATATTTTTAGTAATGTGTGAACGTTAAATTAGGTCTGAATCGAATGTTAATTACTCCAAGTAATTTAAAGTCCAATATTTAGTTTGTTTTCAATTATTAAACATTATTGCATATCAGTCTTGACTCAGTCGGTCTAGAATGCAGTTTGCGTTACTAGGCTTAGTATTATGCAAATTAAATTTGTTGTGCGTACGTACATATTCAGTCGAGCCCCCTCCCCCGTACGCATCCATACGCAAAATGCTGTTAATTTAAGACCCCTCCCCCCTCCTTGAGTACGTAGGCTAATATATGGATGGCCCCTAAGGAAGGTGTTTTTATCCTTATGTCTCTCTCAGGGTTGTATTAATTTATCTTTATGTTGTATTTCTAAATTAGAATTAATTTCTTTATGTATTCGCAATGTTAGCAGTTGATTATTAACTCAGTGACAGCTGAAATATTTCTAAATTACAATCAAACCTCTCATAACGAGCACCTCTCATTACGATATTTTCGCATAACGAGCAAAACTTTTTTTGAAAAGTTGCTCCCTTAAGGAGCAAAGATTCGCATAACGAGTGACGCAGAAAGGGAAAGTTCCCTTTTCCTGGAAATTCATTAGTGAGTCGGCACTTTAGCCCTGATGTATTATTCTGTGTTAAGCACTCGGTCTGTTAGCGTATTGTTTTCGTGTGTGATCAACCGTTTTTACTAGTCTTATATTAACTTGCTTTGTAAGTTTAATCGGACATCCGAACCCACTATTTTTAAATCCCTTATATTAACTTCGCGGCCGTCTCTGTCGTCATCTCATCATCTCTCTCATCATCTCATGGGCTGGGCGGGCGGAAAAAGAAAAGTCGAAAATGACCCACTTCCGATCGAGCTGAAATTTGGCACACGGACCCGACTCACCTAACAATGCACCGTATCAAAATTTCAGATCGATCGATCGTACCGTAATTAAATTAATGCATTTTTAGTTTATCCTTATATGAGGTATGTAATTCAAATTCACGGTTTGTTATTGTTTTTTTCTTCCACTTCCACGTGAGTTTGAGTTGACGCCGATCGTCGTGTTGACGCCGACCATCGTGCCGACACCCCCTCACATCCCACCCCCATTTATTAAAGACAAGAGACATCACTCGGTGTCAGTCTGTAAATGTTTGAAAATAATCAATACTGTTAGTTATGTCTCATATATAAGGGATTTATAGTCAAAAACTTTGTTTTTGCGGGTTTGTTTTTTAAATCCCTTATATTAACTTCGCGGCCGTCTCTGTCTGTCGTCATCTCATCATCTCTCTCATGGGCTGGGCGGGCGGAAAAAGAAAAGTCGAAAATGACCCACTTCCAGTGATCCGATCGAGCTGAAATTTGGCACACGGACCCGACTCACCTAACAATGCATCGTATCAAAATTTCAGATCGATCGATCGTACCGTAATTAAATTAATGCATTTTTAGTTTATCCTTATATGAGGTATGTAATTCAAATTCACTGTTTGTTATTGTTTTTTTCTTCCACTTCCACGTTAGTTTGAGTTGACGCCGACCGTCGTGCCGACACCCCCTCACATCCCACCCCCATTTATTAAAGACAAGGGACATCACTCGGTGTCAGTCTGTAAATGTTTGTAGCGTTTGAAAATAATCAATACTGTTAGTTATGTCTCATATATAAGGGATTTATAGTCAAAAACTTTGTTTTTACGGGTTTGTTTTATTTAATAATTTTTTCACGTGCCTAGTTCACGCGTTGACGCCGAACGTCACTGTTCACACCCCCTACCGTCCCTGCGCCCGGTTTTTAAAACCAGGGGAGATAATTCTGTTTCAGTCTGTAAATGTCGCGTTTAAACATAATCACTACTTTTAGTTATGTCTCATATATAAAGGATTTATAGTTTTTACATCTATTTATTTTCGATTTACGTCTGCTAAAGTTAAACCTCAGCAGTCCGCCTTAGTGACCGGAATAACCCAATGTTGAAATATTTTCGATTTACAGTGAGTGTCGGATAATTGGGATAAGTCGGATAATTGGGATCAGTTCGCTCAAAATATTCGAATCGCCTAGAACGGAAATAATCCCAGGACATGCTTGCTAGCATAGATATTGATAGACTAAGTTTAAACTGAGCACTGAGCACCCTAGTCTTATAGTCATGGCGAACAACGAGATAATCGATTTCACCTACGATTTAACGTTCCTGTCTCGTTTTAAACTTTTACATTTTCATAAATTTGGAACTAAAGGTCTCTTCTGACTGTAAATTTCAAATTTTAAATTTATTTTCTACTTTTTAGTGCATTTCTAATTTAAGACTAGTTTTTAAAAAGTGTTTTAAAAATTTTTTTATTACAAATTTGCCACGTTTTATTAACTCGCTTTCGTTGCTGTGGATTTTTTTGTCTGTCCACAATTTTTCAAATCTGCCAACGTTAAATTAAACCACTTCTGATGGTCCTAGAAATCTCAAAATTTTACCACAGATAGATCTTGCATGACAATGCATTGTATCAAAATTTCAGATCGATCGAATGCACCGTTATTAAATTATTGAACTTTTTAGATTATCTATATATAAGCATCTGTACCGTCTGCTTTTGTAGACATCCATGGGTTCACCCCGTGACCACATCACCGTGTTTTTAAAACGTTGGGCGGGCGCTTATGAGGTGTTTGGTATTAAAAAAAATAGAGGTAAAAATATTTAACAAAAACACGTTTTTGTAAGTGGACTAACAAATAATCAAAATAAATAGAGGTAAAAAAAAGATTTTTAAAAAACACGTTTTTATAAGTGTACTAAAAAGAAGTAAATAATTTAAAACGAATAAGTTCAAGTACTTACATATAATATGACTAAAAACGTGGGGCGGATGTTTGGTATAAAAATTAAAGATTTATAATTAAGAAGGCAAAAAAGATATCTATAAGTGAGAGAATGAGTGAACTGCATATGTAAAACCTCATAAGCGCCCGCCCAACATTGATTTGTATGGGAAAAATTGTTTCGTATAACGAGTGTTTCGCTTAACAAGTAACACTCTGGAATGAATTAATCTCGTTATGAGAGGTTTGACTGTAATTAGAGAAGTCTCTGAACTTAATTTTCCTTTACAAAATGAGTATAAACTCATGTTAACTGTTTTTTAAAGTTAAAGCATTTTTCGTTAATTTTTTATAAAAATCTAATTACAATTATTTGTGTTAATTACTGTGTTTAAGTTTAAGTAAAAGTGATTTTTTTTTGATGCTCGCTAAAAAAATTAAAACCCATATGCCATTTTTTTTATAATACTTAAATTGTACTTTCATTGGGGCGCAATTTTTCCCTTTTGCACGTAGTGTTTCAACGGCTAAGTCCGGCCCCAGCATTGTACCATAATAATTTAGTCCTATTGGTCATAACCACAACCATCCTTAACAGTTACATAAACAAGAGAAATGAACTCTGACAAACTTTCTTATACACAAACAAAAATGGCCAATAGGGCGATAGGACGTTTAACCGTTCGCTTGACATCTAAACGCTTAACGCCACAGAAGGCACCCCTTGTTCTGGTATCGTAATAAATATTTCAAATTTTTACTCTAAATGTCTCAATTTAATTTATTTGAAAAATGTGACTGTTGTGTAACGTGAGTGTGTGGGCTGTAGACAGCTCTGAGTGCTGTATCAGTTATCAGAATGAATGAGAATGACTCAGAATGAATGACATTTCTGAATGAATATCAATTAGTATAATATAGTTAAAACCGTTATGACATAGCAATGACAGTAATTACTTAAAGAAGCCTTGACTTTACACATAACAGTAGGAGTCATGCTTATAATAGTAATAATATATAATAATTTAATAGGCCGCTGGTAGACACCACGTAACGCGAGGTGTCCACCCACTACGGTGGATGACACGCATTATGCAGTCTGTTTATTTGGGTATACCCAGTCCACCTAAATAGCTTAAAATTTATTTTTAAAAAGATTTATGATTTTAAAATTAATTTGGTGAAAGCAAAGAGAACGGTGCGCTCGATAAATCATATTTTTGGTTGCTATACTATATTATATTTGTTGTTTTTTCTATTTTAATTTTAAAAATAGACAATTAAACCTAACCCAGACCCTAAAACTGAAACTACAACCTTAAAAAAAAAGACTCAAACGAAACTCTTTTTCTATTTTAATTTAAAAAATAGACAACTAAACCTAACCCAGACCCTAAAACTGAAACTACAAACTTTAAAAAAAAAGACTCAAACGAAACTCCAACCTCCACCTGACACCTAGAGCTCAAGAATCTAATGTCCTAACCGTGAGACCACAGAAGCTCATGTACCGTTTGAATTTTTAAAAATCTTATAAAGTAGTAAGAGCAAAATGTGACGTCACGTTTACGCGACACCCAAGCTTTACAGTGGATGCCGCGCATTGCGCGGTGTCTACCCACTTTGAATTTAATAACCAATTTGCTTAAACAAAACTTTTATGTAAATGAACATGGATCCAGGATAAGGTAGGCTTAGGGGAAGGGCCAGTTGAAAAAAATCACAGTGACATTTAAAAAAAAAGAATACAAATTGGTTAAACAATTGCATGCCCATTTAATTTTTAAAAATATATTATATGGTACATTTAAATCAATAGCTATGTTTCAAGGGTAAGTACATGTATTATTCTTTTTAAAATAAAATTGAAAACCGACTAATTACTAATAATGTCTAATATTAATTAGAAAAAATATTGCTAATAGAGTGTTATGACTTTAACCGTTCCCTTGACATCTAAAACGCTGAAAGTTTAAATGAGAAAATTTGATTTTTTTTTCAATAAATATTCACTGGTATCAATTTACTCCCTTTCCTTAAATTTATTAAATCCCCACCTATCAAACTTATCTTATATTTTAATTTAAAATCCAACATTTGTGTTGGAGGTGTAGACATTTTTCTTTAGTTATGACATTTTGGGTAGCAGGGTTGTTGTCTGATTTTTGAATAGAGAGGAAAGAATCACATCAGACCTGGGTAGGGGTGTGCCGGATCCGTTTTTTCAAACCGGATCCGGATTTTCTTATACAAAATCCGCCGGATCCGGTACCGGATTCTGGAATAATAATAAGCTTCATCCACTGAGTTAATAGTAAAATATTTCCAGATGACACTGCGTTTCTTGCTGGTCTTGGTCCCGCTACCCACATTCGAAGCCATGATGGTCCCACGGCTGAATTTAAATTCATTACTAAATTGAAAATTATTTAGAATTGTAGCTTGAACTAGCTTCGAAAATGAGATAAATTACCGTTATAAAGTTTTAAAGTATAAACTCCACTCCAATTTCAAGCATTCAATATGGCAAAATATTTTGTAACAGCTGAGCGCAGCGGGCCGCGGCTACGTCATACCGTCGTTTAAACCAAAGAGCACAGATCATAGCGCAAGGGAGAATCGCCGAAGATGGCTTGGTGACATAGAGATCACCAAAGACCTTTCAATTTATACTAGACCGCTAACGTAATGTTAATTTTTACTCAAAAATGATACGCATTTTTAACAATTGAGTGAACGATGATATAAATCAAAATATGAATTAAAATTACGGTAAATTTTAAAAACTGAGATAAATTTCTATCGCGTTAGGTAACCAAGTGGTAACCGACCAGCCAATCAGAGATAGCGCAATAGATAGCGCAATGCTTGCGCTATCACTTTTTTTGTTTACACGAGCACTCTAGTATAAATTTAAACCTCGTTGGAGATCACTTAATTGTTTCACTGTAATTTGGCACATAATAAGTTTCTATGTTGTTGTTATTATTATTATGCTTGGTGAGGAGACAGCTCCGCAGGCAGTACGGGTAATCTATATCTCTGCACCAATGACTAAATGCTAAGCAGACTGACGTCAGGTCGATCAGTGTGTGTCCCTAAAAGTATTCATAGATAGGCTAGGTCAGCACAGGCCGGCTGGCTTGATGCAATTTGATGGTCGTCTGCCGTGCTCGGTAAGGTAGCGGGCTGGTGGCGAGACGCTTGGGCAGTATAGTTGCTTATTATTTCTGTTACGTCATTGGTGATTGCGGTTAAGATGACGTCACGAATAATAATTACTCATCCCCGCACCATCATGTATGGGATTGGGCCAATTGGCCACTATTAGCGGTGCTGACTCTAGCCTCTGGTATGTTCGGAATATTAAACATTAAACAAGCTCAACGCTCGAAACAATCGATTAATGTATCGTGATCGTGTGGAATTCGGGAAAGAGAATTACTTTTATTTCAGATTATGATCCGGTGAGTCACAAAATCTGGCGAAATCCGGTATATTCCGGATTCCAGTTGTTCCGGATACATGTAAATCCGGCGGAACCGGATTCCGGACTGGATTCCGGCACACCCCTAGACCTGGGCATCACCAAACCCTATTTACATCATTGATCTTATATGAGTTGAATTTTGAGATAGTTTTTGTTCTGATATTATTAATTGTTCAAACAGTCATGGTACTGAGCTTGGTACATATCTTTATGTCAATATTAATCCAAAGTTGTTATTAATTTCACTTTGGTATCAATGATAATGATTTGCCTTTTAAATTTAAAGTAAGTGTGATGATATTATTTATTCATTTTAATTTTCTGTCGCTCTATTTGCTTACGTGTCCTTAATTAGAAATGTGAAAAGCTTCATCAGTTTTTTTAAAAAGATGGCATGTATTTTTAAATAATGTACCAGTAACAATATTATTGGTATGGCTCCAGTCACATGTTTTAAATAATCCATGGCTACAAATATTTTACTATTAGTTAGCATGTTGCACTTTTTGCATGCTGCATACCACAATATTGTATGTATATAATGATAAACGTATTGTCTTAACATTTTGTACTTATATTTCATCAGACACCCAATGCTGTGAAGAAATTAAAGCAGTTAATGGCAGAAAGGCCAGAAATGGTAAGTGTTTTCAGATTGTATTATCTTTATCAATGGAAAATTATGAATATGAAAACAATCAAATCTATTGTTTCTTTAAAAAAAAATTTGAATTGCTTATGTTAAATCTTGCGAGTTAGATGAAGAAAAAAGTTTTAAAAAGCCAACAATTTTTCACTAACTAGATACTTTTTTAGTCTATGTAATCATTTTGATTTCATCACCGCAGGAGACCATGATGGTTAATTTATACAGACTGAGAATTTTACTATATTAAATCTTAACTTTAGGTGGAAAGAAATACACCCAGAGATCATCTTAAATATCTGTGATGAAGAGAGTAGACTCTATCATCCAATTTAACATTTTTAGCTTTACAATATTACTTTAAAAATAGTATTTCAAGTGGTGAATTTGTATGTATACTCCATGTCAGGTGATGAATTCCCTATCCATCTATAAATGCTGATGCTTTTTAGGCTTTCTTTTTACACTGTAGAAGTTAATAACTTGATTGTTTAAATAGGTGCCATGCTGTGCTTCCTATAATGGTGACACCGATGACAATTAATCTAACAGTAACAATGACTTACCTGTAACCACTAAATTGTATTTTAAGCATTTTATACGTTTTATTTCTCAATATAAATGAAAGCTTGTGATACTGGTCATAATAAAAGTTTTGAAAAATATAATATATAATATTATCTCTTTTCCCCCCCTCCAGAACGGTGTGATGATAGGAGTGAAAACAAGAGGATGTAATGGTTTGACCTACACACTTGATTATGCTGAAAAAAAAGGAAAATTTGATGAAGAAGTCATTCAAGATGGTTAGTTGTCTTTCATTTTATTATCTGGAACTCATCTCCTATTTTTTAATAAGCATTTCTTACTACAAATTTACATGTCATGTAAACCGAACCAAAGAATTGGGTCACAACTACTACTTACTATGACAATTACCAGTAAACATGCAGTAGCCATGCAAATTTACTGAGTTTTCAAAGTGCTGTAAATTTAGTAGCAAAGATTGAAATGGGCTATTTATGGATTGCCAGAATTTCAGGATCACTTTTGCAAAATTGCGCCTGAAATTTTTCATTGACGTAGGTACTGGTAAAAATATTTAACACCGAAATATTAAATATTTATTTCAGACTAAGCTTTCATTGTACATGATTTTAGAATATTTTTGCTGAAATTTTGAGTAAGAACAAAATGAAATATTACAAATTTTAACAATTGTACTATGTTTATGTTATCTTTGATATGTTACTGCATACTCATACATATTTGTTTATTTATTTACACAGCAGTTGTAAAATTAAAAACAACAATTAGTAATTCTATTCTATTTTCATACCAGCTAGCAATCATTATTGAAAAGATACATTCATTGTTTTTCAAAAGGGCAATTACCAGACCAATTTATGAATATATGGATTTATGGATTTTATACTTATGTTTACAGATTTATATTTTTACTATCCTAATTATTATAAAATATTGACACAGTTGACAAATTATTATTCAATTATCAATTAATGGTACTGCT
This sequence comes from Ampullaceana balthica, assembly GCA_944989445.1. Lineage (NCBI taxonomy): Eukaryota > Metazoa > Mollusca > Gastropoda > Lymnaeidae > Ampullaceana > Ampullaceana balthica. Next base: position 311,628 of record CALYLW010000162.1, read on the forward strand.
GAAATGGTTGGCATTTTATATTATAAGCATTAGGCACATTTCTTATTGTTAGTGTTTGTTTGAAAATAATTTTTACTTTATGAAATCAAAATCATGATCATCTGTGAAGTTTGATTTTTTTTCTTAGAATTTAATGTCTTTGATTTCAAATCTTTCTTAGGATTATAAACTGTACCCATTTTCCTTTTTTATTTAGGTGTTAAAGTGTACATTGATGCAAAAGCCCAGTTAACGTTATTGGGAACAGAAATGGACTACCAAGAAGATAAGCTCACAGCAGAATTTGTCTTTAATAATCCTAATATCAAAGGGACTTGTGGTTGTGGGGAAAGTTTTAATGTATGACAGAGATAAATCATTTATGTGTTCATGGAACATTTAAATTTAAAACAGATTTATTTAAAAATGTACTTCGGGAAAGAGTTCTACGTTTACAGTCAAGTTCTAAGCTTCAGTTTCTTGAATTAATAAAAGTAAAGAAATCCATCAACAATTTGAATGTAAGCTTGAATATAGCTCCTTTGTGGATAAAATGAGAATTTGTGTAGTGGCTTTAATTTTAAAAAAATATTTACTTTAATTGAGTAGTTTCTTCAGTTTTTTATTTTAAAATATTTATTTTAAGTAAAATAATTATTTATTGAAAAAACTATTTCATAATTTTTTTACCGAAATATCATTATCATGTTTAAAAGTAAGTAATTAGATTTCAGCAAAATATAGGCTCATCAATGACAAGACAATATTTATTTCATAAGGTTGATTCATGTAATCGATTACTTGCCAAAAATGTATGTGTGTGAAAAAGTAATGCCTAGAGACATCACCAGTTTTAAATTTTTTTTAAAAAGGAATACTTGGATAAATGTTTTGGCAACAAATTCTCTGACATAAACAAGAAGTTTGTTTTTTAAATGAAATTTTTGTTGTTGCTTAAAATATATTTATAAACCAGGTATTACGAAGAAAACAACAAATAGTGCCTGATTAGTAAAACTGCAGACTGAACTAGAACTTTGGCATTATTTAATTCTATACTGGTGTTGGATCGAATTGGTTGTCTTTCATTAACTTTGAATTGCCCATTGATCATCAAAAGATGACAGATCTGTATATACATTTAGTTCTAGTGATTTTTTTAATATATGCCATAAAATTAAAAAACAAATGAATAAATTCATGCTATTGTCTTGTTAATTTTAAATTTATTTTTACTTTGGCAAGATAAATTAGGATTGCTGTGGTTTATCTCCAGTTAATTCAGCTGCTCAATGAAAACATTTTGTAAAATATTTTTCTGCAACTATTTAAGAAAGAGAAGAGTGAAATTCTTTGTTACAAGTACAACTGTTTCATGATAGTCAGCTAACTCTTTTTCTTATATAGCTATCAATTAATTTCTGGAAATACAACAAAGATGTATATACATTTAATTTAGTCTAGTGTTTAAATTCATAGTTGTTGGAAATGTGAGAATGCCAGCTCGAGACAAAACATACATTATGCGATAATGCACAATACAAGATTGCAATTCATTCTAACTTCTGGAATTTCCTTGTGCGTGTCTATTGAACATAGCATTACAACAATGGTCCTTGCGTTTCACTTGCATTGTTCCTTCACAGAATAACGTACTGGTTATCAAGTCCGCCTTATACGGGGAAGGTCCTGGGTTTAAGCCCCAGCGAAAACATTTTTAAAAATTTAATTAAAAAAAATATCTGTTTGTGCCCGTTCTTTTACTCTGTTAATGATTTAGTGACGGGTGAAGACTTACTGAAAGACACAGTTGTCAAAATGGGGTGGGTTTGGGCAAACGACTGCGTGAATGAAAAGAAGGAACTCTGGAGAGAACCGCAGCGTAGCATACGCCGCAGACTTGCTCATCATAGACAGTGCAAAGAACGGTTGTTTGAGAGTACAGACACAAAAAGCTGCACTAAGCAAATAAAAAGTAGCAAGCAAACGTGAAGACATGCACACTGAGGTTGTTGTTACCCGCCTCCCATTTATTACTACCATCCCTTAAACATAAACTGTGATTGGCCGACCCTAGCAAGGGTTAGTCATATTTAGGGTTGTTAATTGCGTGTTGTTTTTAAATCCCTTATATTAACTTGCTTTGTAAGTTTAATCGGACATCCGAACCGACTATTTTTTTATAATTCTTTCACGTGCCAGTTCTGTTCACGCGTCGACGCCGACCGTCGATGTTCACACCCCCTACCGTCTCTGCACCCGGTTTTAAAACCAGGGGAGATAATTCTGTTTCAGTCTGTAAATGTCGCCTTTAAAGATAATCACTACTTTTAGTTATGTCTCATATATAATGGATTTATAGTCAAAAACTTTGATTTTTACAGCTACATGTATTTATTTTTTTGGAAAACCGATTATCGATTATGTAACTTCGATTTTAAACCAATTATCGTTTTATAGCTGACTTCATAGAAGTTAGGGGTGTACCGAAAAATGCAATTTCGCCTGCAAATGTCTTGAAACTAACAATGAGTTGGCAGTCGTCCGTCCCCCGTCCTCCCAAACCAACGTTCACTCGCGTTGTTTTGATTTCTTCGTGCTGTAGTTTGTGTCCGTTCTTTCTTCACTTTCTCTGCGGCGTATGCTATGCCGCGTGGCGTGTAGTTTCTTATATTTCAGTATCAGTATTTGAGAACAAAGACTCTCACTGTTTAACTTTGACCTTAGCACTAGTAGCAATATACATGTATATTTCAAGCCTTGGCTGGCCAGTTGTATATAGACTTTGAAAATAAATTTGTTTTCAGTCATTTATACATATTCACAGGGCTGGATTTAGACTTGATGGGGCCCTAAGCTATTTAAGATATGGAGGCCTTTTTGAAGTCCACATATTCTATGTCAGTGCCAAATATGGAGAGAAAAAATTATGAAGGGCCCCCAAGAAGGCGGGGGCCCTAAGCTATAGCTTGTTTAGCAAATAGGTAAATCCAGCACTGCGTATTCAGGGTGATTAAAAAATACCACAACTTTGAAAATCAAGAATTCTGCAAAGAAGAAAAGGAGAGCTAAGTTGTTCCTGTCGTTGATTTAAGGAAGCTCTATAGTTTCATTTGGTTTCTCATTTGGCCGCTGGGAGCGTGATGGCCCATATATCTTTCATTTCTGTTGTTAATGCAAAGATAACTGCTCAACGAAAATCTTACTCTATCGAGTATGGCAGAAGTGAATCACCGACAGTAGTTCAGCGTGCATTTCTCCCTCTGTGATTTTATTCTAAGGGGGTAAGTTAAAGTAATGGTGTTTTGAGCACCTCTACCAGCTAACATTGAGGAACCAACAAAAAAAGGAATAACTGTAGCTGTCCAAACTGTTACGCCTGAGATACTACAGAGAGATGTACATCAATGGTGTAAGTGTATGGTTGCCACAAAATAAATACATTGGGAATTGCTAAATGAGCTCTGTCCCACATATTTAAAGACATACATTAGTGGTGTATGTTTGTGAAAAATAAATATATTGGGAACTGCCAAATGTTCTCCACTTCATTTATATAGAGACATTCATTATTGGTATATGTTTACCACAAAAAATAATATTAGACACAGCTAAATGAGCTTTGCTCATAAATGAATATTTTTTGTCTTTAAATTATTAAATAAATTATCTTGTCAAATTATCTATTACTATTATTGATGCACCTTCTATACAGAAGATTATTGTGTCTTATGCTTATCCATGTTATATGTGTAGTCTTACATATTTCTCCTGTTTTGTTCAGGTAACCCATTCCACCCCCAAATTCCCCATGGGAAGAAGTTGTATATTTTTGCAAATGGTAGAAGAAAAGTGTTTTTATGCATGTCTATCTGCGGGTTGTATTAGATTATCTTTGTGTTGAATTTCTAAGTAAGAATTACTTTTCTTATGTATTATTATGTACTACTTTTTTTATCCTCTGGTGTTTCTAAGTTTAAAGATTTAACTAACGGTGTCACTCTTGTCATAATGAATACTCTTCTGTAATGAATTTCACTGCTCTTTTTAAATTTTTTCTACTTTATCAATGTTTTCTTTGGTGGATGGGTCCCATACAGAAAATGCATATTCTAGTACAGGTCTCACCAAAGTAAAGTAGCATTTTAGTTTTAGATTTTTTATTACATTTGTAAAACGTTCTCTTTATAGTGCCTAAGGTTTTTATTTTTTAAATTACTTCATTGACATGGGAATTCCATAATTTATTATTACTCCTAAGTATTTTGTATCTTTAGTTTGGATTAGTTGTTATCCATGAATGAAATTATTTGCATTCGTTTTTTTTTCTTGATACTTTTAACAGTTGACACTTTTCTATATGGAGAGGACTAACTCTAACTCCAATTAGTTTTCTATTTTCATATTTCATTAAGATCTTTTTATAAGATTTCAGTATCTTGTTCTGACTTATTTTTCTACTTCTATAAATCATAAAATTGTCAGAAAATAAACAAACTTTTGTTCTTAATGAGATGCTGTAGGATAAATCATTAATATCAATTAGGAAGAGCAGAGGGGTCTAGGACAATTCATTGTGGAACCCCTGAGTTTACCATAATTGGTGCTAATTAAATTATTACAATTTGATCTCTTCCTAACAGGAAATTTTGAATCCACTGATGTATGGAACCAGAAATGACAAAGAATTTAAGTTTTTTAAGTAAACTAGAATGATGAACTTTATCTTCTTGTTAGCTTTCATTTTAGATCAAGTCTTTTTGTCGTTTGCAGTAGTTTCCCTATTTATTTACACCATATCACTTGAATACAGTTCCCCATATCTATTAAATAAATAAATGAATTAGACAATGTTCAAAATTTGAGTGATTTTCTTTATAAAAATGTCAAATTTTGAAGAAAGTTAACTTAATTTTTGTATTATTTATTCACGATTTCTAAAGGCCTATTTCCAGGGTGTGATTAATTAAACTTAATTATGTTAAAAAGCTTCAAACAGTAAATAAGTAGGACTTCCATAAAACAAATTGTATTTATGCATGATCTTTAATACAACAAAGTTAATTTTAACACTTGAGGTCCTCAGTCTTCATCAATTCCTGAAGAAACTTTTGAAAGCTTTTTGCACATTGTTTCTATCTGCACATTGTTCATGAGCTCTGATGCCATCAATGCATTAGCCATTGCGATAGTTTGAATCTCATTGCTAGCCTTTACCCACACGCGACCATTTATTCCAATTGCAATCTCAAACTTGAAACGTTTTCCAAGCTGTTTTAGCACTACACAATCTGGATTTAGTAATCTGAAAATGGCAAAAAACAAATGACAGTGTTTATCTGACTTTCCTAAAAGAAATAAAAGCTTTGTTATTTTTTGCTGTGTTTGAATATTAAATCATTGCAAATGCTTTTAATACTTTCAATTAAATAAAATATAACATACCTGTTTCAATTTTATTTTAAAGTGGAAAGTAAATGTACTTTCCACTTCCTGATAAAGTTAATAAAAAAAGTACTGATCATTCAAGTTAAATTATTGAAATATATATTCATTCTTTAAAAAAATAATAATTTCATTTCATTTGATTTTAGTGGCATATTGAACAAAATTGATAAAAATGTAAGTTAAACCATATGTAAGGAAATTTTAAAATATATGATAAAATCACTTTTGTATGAGATTTTTAAAAAGGCAATTTTATTTTACAATTTAAGATTTAACAAAGATGATTTAGTGGAAATATCTCCCATTCGTATTTTAAGCTGGTTTTATTTAAAATTCTGTTGAAAATTTTTAAAAATCAGAAAGTAAAAAAGGAATTACTTACTTTCTGGCTAAATTTAAATGACAGTGAAATAAAAATCCACCCTTTCGAATGACACCCATGCCACTGCTACGTCCATGACTGTCAATACAAACCAATTCTGGCTCCATGTCTTTATTAGCCACTAGCAGCTTACCATAAACAATATCTCCTATCTGTAAAAAGAAATCATTATAAAGTTTGAATAATAAAAAAGTGCGGCTAGCTAACACAATCCATTTATTCAAACAAAAGGTACCACAAATGTGTATAACATATGGTGAATTAATAAAATCCAATTACATAGAGTTAATTTTAATTCTTATTATAATAAATTGTTCAAATTCAACAAACGGGAGTTAATGAAACAAATATTAATAGAGTTGAAATAAATAGTTACTGTACCTTAACATCTGGGCGATTTCGTTTGGTCGCTCCTTCAAATGATAAATAAGATAAACTGGCAAGTTCACTGCCGCCAATATCAACACGAAAAATATCACCAGGTTTTTGAGTTATAATCCCAATAACTGAGTCATTCTTCACTGGAACATACTGAAAAGTGTTTTTAAAATATTTTAATAATTAAATAAATAGTGATGCTGAGCCATATGTAATGATTAATGTCATTGAAACAATGCAAAGATATTGGACACAAACATAAATATACAAAAACTAATATAATCTAAGTAAAGAATTAGGCAATTTTCTTTTTCTTGATTTAATTTTAAAACATGTTTGTATTTGGAATTGTACCTTACTAATTTGAGAAAGGGGCAGACATTATCAGAAAATGTTCAATTATTTTAGCTCACAACAATTATTCTAACATGTTGAAATGCACCTGAGACCCTTTTGGCCCCCAAAATTAACTGTTTTGACAATAGATAGAGCTTCAATTGTAAATTTATTTGAACGATAAGTGGTTTAAGTCTGAGAAAAGAAAAAAAAGTATTTTTAAAAATAAATCACTCTACAATTTTTTTATGTAAACTTCAGAGTTCAGCATTTGTACTGATATTCAACTCTTTGGATAATTGGGGTGTGTTTAATTTATATCAAATGATTTCTGGCAGACAGCCAGATAAATGTATTGAATAAAGGGGTGGAAAAACATGTGATCAACTTTCAGTCTCAAATAGTGCATATTAAGTAAAAAGTGTGTTTCTTTTTCGTTTAAACCAAGAATGTTGTGATTAATGTTCAGATTGACACTTTCCTTACCTTCCAATTAATTTCTTTTCTATTTATCTTATCTTATCTTATCTTATCTATACAGACGCTCCTTCTATGCAGAAGATAGTTGCGTCCACAGACCATGACAGATGATCTGTTGGCAAGTGATGCAGCAATCACAGGCCACGGCTTTGTGGGTTCCACGCATTACCAGCCGCCTAACTACATGTAGTGTTAGGTACCCATTCGGAGCGGGGTGACTCAGGGACGCCCTAGGCCCCGGGAAAAAACCCTTGTCTTCACACGGATTCGAACCCGTGACCATCGGTACGACAGTCCAGTGCGCTGCCACTCGACCACCACTTAATATAAAATGACATATTTTTATAGAAAGTATTTTTGGCTGAAAGTCTGCAACATGATTTAGAACAGTATTATAAAGAAAAAACACACCTTTATTCAGTTATTTTGAAAGCAAGTTATTTTTCTTTCTTAAAATATTTAAGCTAAAAAAAAAGAATATCAATTTTGGCTTATTCTTTGTATAAGTATAATACTCTAGACTTTAATATTTAATTATCACCTTTAAAAAGCATATGGCATATTCATTTTATGATTTATCATAAGAAATAGCAAAAATTTTGAAAAAAACCAACAAAAACAATGTTAAAGTAGGTACCACAAACTGGTGCAAAATTGCGTTTTTTCACCCTAAAGCTACAATTTAGCAGCTTTTCACTCACTTTTTTTCCATAATAAAAAAAGGATGTTATACAAATGAAAATTGTACCATTGAAAAGTGTATTTTAATTCCTTTAATTATATCTTGGTGGCAATTCCTTTAATTATATCTTGGCGGCTGGATAGCGAAGTCAATAGTGCACTCGCCTCACAAGCTGAGGGGCGTGGGATCTAGCCCACATTAAAGCTACAATAAAAATGATGAATGACTAACGCTAAGAAAGTCCTCTGCTGACCTGGAAGGGAGATGGGGCGCCCACCAAGGTCTACCAAGCCCCTAGTAAGTTCTAATGGAAACATTAGGACCCCTACGACCATCGATTATGGGACTTTAAAAAAAAATCGTATCGTCTTTGATGTTGAACTAATTTAAAATATTAAATTTGTCGCTGGAAAACCATCACCAGAACGATTTTTGAGTGTCAGCCGAGTGATGGTTTTTTACTCTCTTCCATTCAACGCCTTTGCCGCAGCGCCCGATTCACAGAATTGCGTTACCAAGTAGTGAATTGGATGCGGAATTGAATAATCTTAAGTTTTGTATGAAACAACATTATAAAATATTATTTAAAATGTAAAAAAAAATGCCAGGAAAATTCCATATTATGAGTTTTTGACACAAATGGACTTATTAATTAAAATTTCTGAAAAGCTTGTCTATTTTTCTATTGATATATGTAAACAACTTTTCATTTATTGTTATCGCGCATTTCGGCAAAACGAACAAAGGACCTCTATATTTTCGTTTCAAAGAAACATTTCGCCGGTGCGAGGAAATGGCTGAGTCTATTGATGCTAGCGCTCCAGCAGGGACAAACAAATTGACATTTGTCGATCTCAAAGGCAAAGTTGGTGAGTAATATTATTAAAAGAAAGCATATGTATAGTATAAAATGTTTCTTAATTATTTATTTATTTGCAAATGAGTAGTTTTCACTCGTTAGTTTTACGATTCATTGTACGGTAACTTTCAAATTTTGGGTTCGTAAGTAATGTAAACCACTACTTCTACTTTGGAGTGAAGTCTATTTTTATTATGACTGTGTAATAAAACTGATGTATTTCCCCTGAAATATATTACTTTTATGAGTAATGATTAATATATTTAATTGTAATAAAATGATATTTTTAGTCCTTAATGGTCATTTATAATAAGTGTCACGTGATAATAACTTTGGTTGTCAGATTAAGAAAAAGTCAATAAGTTAGGGTTGTTTTGTTTCAGTTAAAAATCACTTATGAAGAAATATAAGAATTTCAACGTAAAGTTCGAATAATTTCTATGATATATGATTAATGTACTGTGAAATATGTGTTCAATTTTGTTAGATGATGGTCAGCAATATGGTGCACTTAAGAGACTTTTCTAGCTAGTGGAAAGGGTAGAGGACCATCACTGCCCACTCTTGTTATGAACAGCAAACTACTTCTGCAACTCTATGTTTTAAAAGAGGAAAATAACAAGTCATGGGATCAGGTAACTTTAAAACTAATACTAATGTTATTAATTATTTTAATGACTTTATTATAATTAATATGTTTATTTTAAAATTATTTTGTTCTCTACTCCGAGTAATTTTGAAAATTTAAAATTAAACTCTGATAAGTTGTCATTTTCAGCTTGAAACCTGGTTCTCACTGATAAAACAAGGTGGCAGCTTTACAATTTGGAATCAAGTGGAAAAGGTTGTGGACAGTTTGAATTCAATTTCATAAGTGGACAATGTACGGGGACGCGGTGGTCGAGTGGCAGCGTGCTCGACTGGCGTACCGATGGTCACAGGTTCGAATCCATGTGAAGGCAAGGATTTGTTCCCGACGCCTAGGGCGTCCCTGAGTCACCCAGCTCTGAATGGGTACCTAACATCAGTTAGACGACTGGGTAATGCGTGGAACCCACAAAGCCGTGGCCTGTGAACGCTGCATCACTTGCCAACAGATCATCTGTCATGGTCTGTGGACGCAATAATCTTCTGCATAGAAAGAGCATCTGTATAGATAAGATAAGATACATTTCTTGGATAAAGCATTGGATTTGGATTTAATAAGTCCTACCTTATCTTTTGGAAATAACAGAAAATCTGGGCTCTCCCCCTTAGGAACATGAGAGGTTGGTGCTTCAAGAGAGGTACCAAATCTGTTTGTTATTGATTTTTATGTTAATCTTTTGCTGCGATTTATAAATAGCTTTGCTTTTTGTATGACTGTGTTTAAGGGTATGTCAAATCAAATATTTTATTAGTAAGCTGACTATTGAGCTCATATTTTCTGTATATTAATAAATAATAACAGTTTTTTAATATTGGAATTTAAAAAAAACATTTGTAATTATTTAATTTTGATATAATACAACTTTTCTGCATTTATAAGTTCATATGAACCATTGCACATTTCCAAACTCACTTGTGTTTGAAATATATATAGAATGAGGTAATTTGATCTTTGAAAGCAATGATTAGTCTTTATTTTAATGTGATTTTTACAACTCTAGGGATAAGTGTTATTTTTTAAAAAAATTTTGAAAATGCCTTTAACAAATTATTTTTGAGAACCCTTGCATTCTTCTAACTGTACATTTATTTTAATCATTGAAGTTGTGGGTAAACACTTTATTTACGTTTATAGATCTTTAGTTACCCTTCATTTTGATATAATTATCTTGTATCCTGGTTCATTGGCTGATTTTTTTTATTTTTTTTTAAGTTGTTAATTTTGTGTTTTTTACCCCCCTTTTTATTTTTCTTAAAAAAATGATTCAAATCCATTTTTATGTCAAAATTTTTTAATGATTAAATTAATCTGTACCCCTGAAAAAAATTGAGTTTGTTCTCCATATACTTTTGGTTGAAATTAGAGTGAGTAAGTGTGTATCAGTAAAATATCTATACAGATACAGTTTTTCAAAAACAGCACTTTTTAGGAAAACGAAAAAAATGAAATAAACCCAAACTTTAAATGTCCATCATATTCCATAACTTTCCCATTTACGAAGATATATGAACAAACTTGGTGTCCACATTCTTAGAATTACTAGTACTTTAAAATACAACATATAAAAAAGCTGTGGGACTATTTTAAAATTTCAGTTTGTGGTACCTAGTTAAAGTAAAAGCTACATTACATTTCTATAAATGATTTTATTGGCTTTTAAAGTATGAGCTGTAAGAATGACAAATTCATTAAAATAAAACTAAACTGATACTGGTAGCTGTGGAAAGTGCGAGTTGCATACTAGAAATATTGAGTGAGAAAAAAAGAGCAAGACATATTAAGGATGTTCCTAGTGTTTCGACTAGTCGTAACACTAGCCGGTAAACTACTGATACGACTAGATGACACTTCGTTTTTCGGTTACTTACATACTTTTCCCTCGTATTATTATTTATTTAGACGAGCATACGTAAACAAGAGGTTTTACTTCCTTATTTAATTTACTTACATACTTTTCCCTCGTATTATTATTATTTATTTAGACGAGCATACGTAAACAAGAGGTTTTACTTCCTTATTTAATTTCTTGCATAGCAGAACGAATTTGCTGTATTACGTCACAAAATTTGGAAGCCATGGAATTACCACGACTTAACCGATTTTGCGAAATAATGAATCGCAACTTAACGGGATCTATGTATGCATCATAAAAAATAATTAATCGAACAATATTTTTTTAATCAGTACGAGCCCTAGAATAAATTATTAAATGCAACTTTAGATACTTTAGTCATTACAGTAATTCTGAGGCTACTGCTACAACTAGTCATAGCAATAAAATTATTTCGTATAACAAGGACTAGTCGTAACAGTAAACTATTGCTCCAACTAGTCATAACACAAGATAGGAATATTAATGTTACGACAACTTCACTTATTTACTAAAATCATATTGGATGGGGGTCTAAGTTTTTGTGACGACGTGTGACGTCTTTTATGGCATGGACAGCCCTTTACTTTATACACATATATACACCCTTAACAAAAGATATTAATAGATTTGGGTTTTTACTTATTTCCAGGCAGGAGTGTGTGTATTAATTCTAAAATCTAAAATTTTGAAAAACATATTTAATCAACGTCTCCGCTTTTCAGAATAAGTAGTACCAAAATTACAATTACCAGCATCCTCATTGTGGTTTTTAAAAATTTTTAAAAAATATTTTTAAAATTAAAAAAAGTCACTTACATCGCGGATTGAACCACGTATTAGTTTTATCAACAATGAACCATCCATCCGCCTATCACTTCATTTAGGGAGGTTCATGTTAAATTAGGATTGGTAAATTATTGTTATGATGGCCGGGCCCAAAATAGAGTTATTTCCGGGTGCCATCTTGTTGCTAAGGCATGTGACCTAGGAAAAAGTAGTACCAAAGCGACAATGTAGGAGAGTTGACGGGATGGGGGTGGGGGAAGATGGATGGACATTCTCAAATTTCCTTGGTTTTAGCTAGAAGAAAACTGTCTGGTCTGAACATTATAAAGCACATTACTGAATATATATAACCTATTAAATTCAAGTATTTTGTCTACAATTCATGATTCCACATTCTTGGAGCAGCAAAGGTAAGCCAGTTGACTCCTTTATTTAATTTTTTTTAAACAGGGAAAGATAGTGAGAATTTTCTCGAATTATTTTTGAGTCAAAATGCCACATTATAGTACAGTCGAAACCGGTTAAGTCGACGGCGTTGGGGTATGAAAAATGGCATCGAGATAACCGATGATCGAGTTAAAACGAAAACCAATATGGTGGCAAAATATTAACATGCGCTTGTAATTTCTTTATATACGTGTTGTGCGTTAATTAGTGATGGGACGATTAATCAGAATCGTCTCGGAATATACGAAATATCAATATAATGTTAAATTATGTGATATATTATATTATGCGAAATGAAATGTCCTTGCGAGTATGATTTATGTAAATGAATTAGTGACTCGGCTCTGACTGAGGCTCTACCCCTCTAGCTCTAGTTCATTTGCTCGTTCGTCCTTGAACTTTATTATTTCATGCTATTTACTACTAATCTAATACTAATGATGTAATTATAATTAAAGTCATAATCTTAGTGTAAGTTTATTACTAATAAATACCAAGGCATTTATTTGTATAAGGACCAAGGAAAACAATCAATATTCAAATAAATATATTTGTTAATACATGTAATTGAGTACTATTACGCTAGGACTAGTGTTTACCGTAGTTACGACTATCGAACGACCGCTTACACTCATCTTTAAAAATGTTTGGGCTTATTTATTTAAGTTTTAAGTCTTCGGATTTAAATAATTTATTCAGCTGCAACTTCAATAAGCCCGTAATAGCTTTTTACCCCGGAGTTCGTTTTTGTTGTGTTGAGCAACGGTGACTTCAAATCGCTTTCTCCCTATTCCGGTATCTAAATAATATACACGTCATCACTATTAGTCTACTTCGCCTACGGCTAAGGAATGCTTTTTTATTTTTAAAATTTTAATTTGCTTAGTTGTCGAGGCACTGTACGAGAGCTTCATGTGAACCACGGTCAGTCATTCTTACCTACTCTATCCCTCGTCTCATCCCAAATCCTGTAAGGATTCTATTCCATTTTCACAACTCCTTCGCCTCCGTAGGCTGTGTCAATCTAATGAGGACTTTTTGGAAAAGGCGTTGGAAATGGTGGAGTCTTTTAGACAAAGGTCTTACCCTGAAGCTATACTTCAATCTGCACTTCAGCGAGTTAAAAACTTCACTCGTGCCGAAGCCTTTGTATCACGCTCCAGTGATAGTAATGAAAGGAGCAAATTGGTGCTCACATACCATCCCCACAACATCAGAGCAAAGGAAATATTTTTGAAAAACCGCATCATCCTCCTCGCGGACCCTGAGACAAACAACATATTTTCCACCCCACCCCTCATTGTATTCAGGAGGGATAAAAATCTGCGAGACCTATTGGTTCGTAGCCGTCTGCTTATTCCGTCCTCCCATCTGGGCACCAAGCCATGTGGTCGTAATCGCTGCAAGACATGTCCCTTTGTTACCCAGACGGACCAGATTGTCTTCCCTAAGGGGATATTCAAGATTAGGAATAGCTATCTTTGTACTAGCCGCAATGTGGTCTACACCATTGTGTGTAAGCGCTGTCCTTTGAAGTACATTGGTGAGACGGGGAGGTTACTCTCCTGCCGTATCGCGGAGCATGTACGTGCCATTAAACAAGACAAACAGTGTCCTGTCTCCCGACACTTCAATGGACGGGACCACATGGGCGTCGATGACATGTCTTGTCACCGCCTTAGTTTCTTGTACAAACACACCCGGCCGGGTCAGTCTGGAGAATAGACTAATCCATGAGTATGGGACTCTTACACCACATGGGATCAACGTTGTGTTCGCACTGACAAGCTGATTGATTGGCCACACCCACCCTTTCCTTTATAAGCTCTTACTTTTCTCTCCTTACTTTATCTCTACTGGACTACTTGGATTTCACCGCAGCTAAGTGTTTTTTCTATTATTTCGTTTTATTCGTTTCATTTGTGTACTATTTGTCGTTGAGGAAGGCTCTTTGCCGAAACGTTCGCTGTTGTGTTACGTCCTGTCAGGCCTACTAATACCCTGTTTTTATTTTATACATTTACTTATACATCTACAGTGGGTTTGGGGAAGGAACATTTTTCTTTTTAAATTGAGTCAGAGCATGCCTTGGTAAATGGCCAGTGTAGCTCAACCCCACCCCAGAATCGTCGTGTGCGCTGCGAAATTCAATAATTCTGACAAGTTGATGAGTGAAACATAATTATGGTATTTAAATAAATTCCATCTTATTATGACTGTTTACTCCGTTTTATCAGGACTTATTACCCGGAGTTAATTTTTTGTTGTGTTATGGCAGAATACCAGAGCCAATACGCGAGCGAACGTGACCTCAAAATCAAAGCGTTCTCTTAATAATATTCTGGTCTATAAATATAAAAATACACGTCATCACTGTTTGTGGAGTTCGCTAGTGACCGATTTTTAAAAAAAAATGTATCCGCTTAGTTACCGAAGCATAGTACCAGAAGTAACAGCGCTGAGCAAGCGGGCTGTGACGTCACCAGCAGACCCTGGTGAGGCAGAAAATTGGTCCCTTCCCTTGGTTATAAAAAAATCATAGCCAACATTTTCAAAAGCTGGCGATTGGTCATAGGGATCGAGATAACCAACGTTAAGTGGCAAATTTGACCCTTTTTATGTGCTCGTGTTATGAGGTTTCGGCAACTTAAAAAAATCGAATTAAACGACGAGAAAATGCTAAGACAAAGAGAGAATTTGGCGGTTCCAATAAAAAACGTCGACATAATGGGGTGGGCGAGTTAACCGAGCTCAAGTTAAGTGGGTTCGACTGTATACCTTATCCTGGTTAAATAATTCTTTAATAATGATTGACTAATTTTGAAAGAAAGTTACAAAAGTAAACCAAATGACACTTAAATTTTGGACACGTTCAAAAGTTAGATGAATTTAAGAAAATTTAATGTTCTTTTTAAGTATGACAGACAAGACTTAAACTTTAAAAAAGTGGCATTCAATTAATTAATTAGCTTTTTTTCAATTTAAGGCTTGCTTGACATTCGCCCCCTAGAATAACAAGGTTCTAAGTTGAGTTTTTGACAAAAATGAGTTATTACAGCTGGGATATTGTCCATGTTTCAATCTATCATAGCACAAACTGTGAAAGGTGTATCGTGAGACAATTTTGTAGGTAGTACAAAATGAAAATAACAAGGTCCTAACTCAATATAGGTCTATCAAACATCACATAGAACATTATTCTAGAGGAGTGAATGTTGGGAACATTGTCCTCCTTTAAATAATAAATTTAGGCACATGTATGTCATGAAAGTGAATGATATTTTTAAAAAACGCAAACGAATCGTGTAATGAAAACAATAGATTTGAGCTTTATTATTAAAGAAATACAAAGCTCAACGTTACACCTTTCACAATTTGTGCTATGATAGATTGAAACATGGACAATATCCCAGCGCTTTTAAAATCAGAACAACTTGGAATTTCAGTAGAGAACAGACCCAGGTTGAAGAAAAGGGTGACAGGTGAGAAAACAAGAGACTAACTCTGCAAGAAGAAAACAAAAGGTCGATGTTTGAGTGTATTGATCGTTTCCATTCTGAACTCCAGATCAGATCAAGTGCAATCAAGGAAGTAGCAACCATGTTTGAGGCTGTTCAAGCCAAAAGCTTGATATCTGCCGCTGAAGAAGAATTTCTAAAGTCTATTCCAAGGTTGTCCATTTTCTATGATGAGTTGTCAGAGGAAGAGCTTTTATTAGAAATACCAAGGCTGAGAAGGCACCTGAAGGCAGCAGAGATCGATCTCAAAGAGGCTGAAGACTGGTCCGTACTTGAAGTTTTGAAATTTGTAGCTGAATGGGACTTCATAGAATCTCTCCCCTATCTCACATTGAGTTTACGATTATTTGTTACAATCTGTGTGTCTGTGGCTTCATGTGAAAGGAGTTTTTCAAAGATAAAACTTTTAAAGAATTATTTGCGATCTACAATGGGGCAGTCAAGGCTTTCTTGCCATGTTATCCATTGAGAGTGATTCGGCACAAGAAATAGATTTCAATGACGTAATTAACAAGTTTTAAGTTTTAAAGGCCAGAAATGCTAAATTCTGTTTTTTTAAATATATTTAATGATATCGTATTTTGAATAATTACATATTAATCTGATAGTTGCTGATCTTACCTCATTTGAAGTTGTACTGTAACTGTAATGGTTGGTAATATAATCTAATTTTGGTAATGTAATGTAATTGTTGTAAATTTTAATGGAACGCAATGT
Source organism: Ampullaceana balthica (assembly GCA_944989445.1). Taxonomy (NCBI): domain Eukaryota; kingdom Metazoa; phylum Mollusca; class Gastropoda; family Lymnaeidae; genus Ampullaceana; species Ampullaceana balthica. The sequence continues at coordinate 328,162 of CALYLW010000162.1, forward strand.
AGATGCAAGTTTGTGAAATTTGAAAATATTAGTTATTTAACCGTATTACTTAAAATTAAAAATTAAAATTTTTTCTATTTAGTTCTTCATTTTTAAATCTTATCTTATCTTATCTTATCTGTTTACAGACGCTCCTTCTATACAGAAGATTATTGCGTCCTACGCTTATCTATGGTTTGTGTTTAGTCCTGCATTTTTATTAGAGATTTAAATTTTGATAAAGTGTTGGTTTTCCTGGATTCTTCAGGCAACCCATTCCACGCCCGAATTCCGGACGGGAAGAAGGAAAACTTGTATGTGTTTGTTCTTGCATACGGAATAAGAAAGGTGTTTTTATCCTTATGTCTATCTGAGGGTTGTATTAAGTTATCTTTGTGTTGTATTTCTAAATTAGAATTAATTGCTTTATGTATGATTACTACTTTGCTCTTGGTTCTTCTATCCTCTAGTGTTTCAAGGTTTAATGATTTAACTAATGGTGTTACTCTTGTCAGTTTCGAATATTCTCCAGTAATGAATCTGGCAGCTCTTTTTTGAATTTGTTCTAGTTTATCAATGTTTTCTTTGGTGGATGGGTCCCATACAGAAGATGCATATTCTAGTGCAGGTCTCACCAAAGTGAGGTAGCATTTTAGTTTTATATCTCTATTACATTTGTTAAAGTTCCTTTTTATAAAGCCTAAGGTTTTGTTTGATTTTTTAATAACTTCATTAACATGGGGATTCCATGATAGTTTATCATTTATTAAGACTCCTAAGTATTTTGCATCTTTAGTTTGGGTCAGTTCTTTTTCATGAATGTAATATTTTGAATTTATTTGTTTCTTTTTCTTTGTTACTCTTAACAGTTGACACTTTTCTGGATGGAAAGACATACTCCAGTTAGTTTCCCATTTTATCAATTCATCTAAGTCTTTTTGTAAAATTTTGCTATCTTGTTCTGATTTAATTGTTCTATAGATTATACAATCATCAGCAAATAACCTAACTTTTGTACCTGTTGAGATGTTGTTGGGTAAATCATTTATATAAATTAAAAAGAGTAAGGGACCTAGCACAGTTCCTTGTGGAACTCCTGAGTTAACCTTTATTGGTGCAGATTTAGATCCATTAATTATTACAGTTTGCTCCCTGCCCAAAAGGAAGTCTTGGATCCAGTGATGTAAGGAACCCGAGATTCCAAAGTAGTTAAGTTTTTTAAGTAAACTAAGGTGGTGAACTTTGTCAAATGCTTTTGAGAAGTCTAGTAATATTGTATCTATTTGATCATTTTTGTCCAAGCCTTTTGATAGTTCATCTATTAAACCTATTAATTGTGTTTCACATGATCTGTTTTTTCTAAAGCCGTGTTGATGTGGGCATAGGGCATTATATTTGTCAAGGTGGTTAACTATTCTACTATATATTATGTGTTCTAGTAATTTACAGGTGATACTAGTAAGTGATACAGGCCTGTAATGTTACAATATTTTACCTATCGACTTTAAAATCAACTTTTCTCCTAATTCCTTTGTAACAAACATTTGATCTATATTTTCAAACGTTACTAAAGAATCTGTGTTACCGGTATTTGGCAGACTCGAGGAGATTTATGGGGCAAATCGTGTGAGGGGGGGTGATACCAAGAGCTACAGCCCGGGGTGACACCTACCCTAGTGGTGACGCCTCTGGCAGACACTTCGACAATCTTCGACATATTAAAAGTGTGGCAGAGCACAATGCAACCTTGAGCTAATGCAATCGCCTTAGTTTAGGACTTAGATAAAATTTAACTTAGCCTTACTAACTTACTTTTACTTACTTCAAGCCCTGTCTTAACAGTATAAGTAATTAGTACCATCAGTGAGTGTCAGTTCAGTAGCAGGCATAACTTCATAACTTACTCTTTTTTGGTGACAATCAATCCAATAAACGGCTGGTTGTCGAAACTTTAATATTCCTGGTTTAGATATTTTGATACAATTACCATCTTCTATTAAACCAGGGCCTAAAATGATCTTTCTATTTTCTTCAACAGGCTTAATGCAATCTAAAACATCGCCAGGCATAACCAGGCTTCCAATGTGTTTCTCCATTTTGTAAACAATGTAAATGTTCCTGTACGACGTAGACCAGGTCATTTCAAGAAGAGCAGCTTGAAATTATGAAATTATGGCCACTCATAATTTATGCCATGGTATCGGTAAACAATGTTTGTAAAATAAAATATGTTAACACTTTTTTGATATTTGAAGAAGTATGCATGTTTAAAAGATTTATCATTAAATAAAAGTGATACATTTCTGTGTAAAACGAGTCTGACACTGTGATATTTAAGATTTCAGTAAAACGACAGGTCTTATTCTTAGCAATACATAATACATTTATTAATATCTTGCGTTTTGGTAAGACAAAATCAAATGAGAAAAATCTGTGAACATTCCTTGATACAAGCCATAACATATAAATTTCAACCAGAGTTCTTCTTTGAACTAGCATTAAAGAGTAATAGAATAATAGTTTTTTTTTCAACGTTGGATTACTTTAAGAATGCAAACGAAAATCTCAACATTTATTTGTAAAGGAGACATGGTTTAGAGCTCTTCAATTTTTTAAGTGGCAAGCTGGCATATAATTTTAAAATAAAAAAACCTTAGTCGTAACGCCACAATCTTAAACAAAGTTTTTAAAGCCTATTGTAAAAGCAAATTTAATTTAAAATAAAAATACAATAATTTTTATAAAACCAATAATTTTCAAATTTAAAGAATGTATTTTCAAAACAATTTAATTTTAATTAAATCATACAAATTGAAAGATATTGCTGTAGAAAAATAGTCAAAGATTTTAAAATACTTCTCTCATTACACACTGTGACTTCACAAAGACGAGTGTGTAATTGTCATCACACTATTTCTCGGTTGTTGATACGCTATACGCGCTATAAAATATAAGCCCATTTTGGGTTTGTACAGTGGCAGTATTCTTGTTCGTACCTTAATGAACTTTAATTTATGCCTGCTGTTACAATTTCAGGACGTATATGTGATTTTATTTTGAGGAAATAGAAACCGCGCGCTTCCAAAATGGCGACTACGTTCGAAAACGTGCGATTTCGTACCTATGACGAGGATGGCAGGATTAAAGATTCTGCTGATATTCTTCACAAAATGGATGTTGTAGAAGAAAATGATTCACTCATCGTAAATTTATACAATGGTAATTTAGGATTATTTTGTAATCCCTTAATTCGACGTACTTTTACTTTGTTATAGTTATTAGTATTACTATTATTATTATTAGGGCTAGGGTCATTTTACTTTTTAAACTCACAAACTCAGTTTGAAACTGCGTGTTTAGGCCTATAAGTATAATGCATATTCATATATAACCGTTTTTCTGTTCCTGTTGTTGAAAAGTGGATATTTTAAGAATTAGGTTACTAGTACAATTGCTAAGCACTGAAATAAACTTCCTACCCTTCTCCCATAACACTTTTGACCCAATTTCCTTTCTGTGACACATGATGCCTGCTGACCGATGACTGCCCTGTTTTGGTTGTTCATCTGTTTTGTGCAGCTATGTGTGTCCTCTGGTGGCTAATTAGTCCTATTCTTGCATGAAAGGTGTGTAGACAAGATATGCCATTAGTAGGGTTTAGAGCACAATCCTTCCTAGCCTAATGTCTGGATTTAGCAGCCTATTGTCTGTTTGCCTCAGTCACAGACTGCTGTGCTGTTTCGTATCATAAAACGCCTAGGGGCTGAGTTGCTGGCTGCTGCCTCCCAGGAGTCATGCCCAATGTTGAAGCCCTTAAGTGTGGTTTTAAGCGTATCCTTGCCACGCTTATGTGGATCTCCGCAGGCTCAATGCCCATCATCAGTAAGCTAGCCATCGAAGAGCCTCTTAGGGAGCTGATGATCTGGCATGTGACCATGTTATGCCCCATCCAGCCTAGTCAAAACTGCATGAGGCATGTGTAGATACTGGTTAGTCGTGCCCTGACTAATATTTCAGTGTCTGGAACTTTTTCCTGCCATTTTATGGTGAGATTTTTTCTTATTCTTTCTGTGTCAAAGTGGCGTGGCAACCTCGATGGTGTTGGTATATGGTATGGGTATAGTAAAGTAGGGATCACTTTAGTTGTGTATACTTAATGTTTGGTTGGGATGCTGATTCCCCTTCTGCTCTAGACCCTGTCAATCACTGTCATACAATTTGCCAAAAGCTCCACTGGCTTTTGAGATTCTCATATTCACCTCATCATGAATGTTGGCATTCTGAGACAATGTGCTACTAAGGAAAGTGAAGCGGCTCACTGCATGGATTTTTGTTGCCATTGATGATTATTTTAGGCTCCGAGTAGGGTTTGCCTGTGGCTGGCTGGTAAAGAACTTCCCGTCTTCTTTGTACTTTTGGTAAGTCCATAGTTTAAGCAGGCACTGAAATTGCAAGTGTGTTTCTTAGCCAGCATAGAGGGCACAGTTGTCAGCAAAAAGGTCTAGGATAGTGTCTGACTTGACCTTTGTTTTTGCTTTAAGCCTCCTGAGATTGTACAAGTGACCATCAGTGTGATACTTAATGTCCTATTGTTCATGAGCTTAGACTGTGTTGGGGCCAGAACACAACCTTACTTCACACCATTAGTAACAGGGAAGAGTTCAAAGGCCTCTCCATAACCTGGACCCAAGTCTGCATGCCATCATGGAACTACCTTACAAAGGCTTTAAACTTTCTTGGGCAACCATACTTGGCCATAATCCTCCACAGCTTTTGTCTGCAAACTGTTTTAAAGGCTTTTGTCGGGTCCATGTATATGGAGAAGAGGTCCATATTCTGTTCTCTGCACTATTCTGTTGCTGCCTTGCTGCAAAAACCATGTTGATGGGCCCACGTTCTTTCTGGAATCCCCATTGTCTTTCTGGTAGAAGTCCCTGGTCAAGATGTGCATTTAGGTGATTGCCCTAAGTTAAGCCTAATGACACATAATGCATTATGATAGAATATATGTTTTCCCCCGACCATGACTCCAACAATGGTTCCATTGCCCCCTACTTTTCTGTTAAATTATAGTGTTTGGGCTATACTCGCAATTTTAAACTACCCCTCTTTTGACACACCATGTGAAAATGTAAAAAACCTTCGATTAGATGTCAGTATGGTAATTTGATTCAACTGCTTTTGACGTGCAAGTACTAAGCAGGAAAACTGTTATTTATAAAACCTCAAATTTGAGATCTGGTTAACTGTCCATTAGCAGTAGCATGGCATCTTTCCTATAACTTATAACCTATGGCGGATTAAGGGGGGGGGCTGAACGGGCTAAAGCCAGGGGCCCCCGATGATTTAGGGCCCCCAAACTTAGCATATTTTATAATAAATGTGGACAAATGTATACATGAATTGCTGAAAATATGATAAATTAATAAAAATCTTATCTATCAAAATGATCTCTCTTCCCACACGATTGTGATAGTCTTAGCAGTCAAAAAACCTGATTTGATAGGCTCAATAACAGAAATTATTAAAGAATATTATATATATATTTTAAATTGACAACCCTAAATGAGCTCTTGTGGCCCAATGTAAAGTACTAAGGCTTATGGTGCAAGCGGTGGTGAGTTCGATCCCCGGGTGGGGTGTGAATTTTTTTTTCATGTGTTTTTTAAATTTTATAAATTGTCTTTTAGGCACTCCAATACTCGCTGCGCGAGCCGCCGAAAACCGCGGGCTGCTGGTAGCATTCCACTGTGATCAACAATGGAAGGCAGCGTTCGGTATACATCGGGTTTTGTCGTTTCTATGCGTCATTTTCGTAAAGTTGCTTATTTTTAACCCATTCAATACGTTTCGCCGCAGCCTGCGCCAACGCGATTTCAGTCGTGTACGTTTAGCCACTCCCTGCGTCACCGATGGTTTGTTTCATTTTATTAGTAATTCGACTTTTCCATTACACTATTTTATAAATAGCTTATAAAACTTTTTATTCAGAAGAGTTTCAACTTCCGTTGTGTGCAATTTTGAAAGGATTAGACGATGTTTAGTGTATTTTGTGCTTGTTTTTTCAGTTAAAAAAATTTGTAAACAAAAACAGCTGATCAATATGGCTTCATTGAGTACTAATCCTAGTACTAATATATTAAATTTTCAATCTAGAACTGATGATCAAGCAAATAAATTGATTTAAATGCACAATATAATTTCAAATAAAGATACATTTGAAGACTCATTGTCGACTGTGACTACGAAAAATAATATTTTGTAAATATATGTAAATTTTAGAGTATAACTGTTTTATTGTTGAATTTTATTTAAAAAAACTGAAACATGTCATGGAAAAAAATTCATAACTTGATAATTTCTGGAGCTACTGCAATGAAACTTTCCAGTTGTTTTAGATATATAATAAGACTCATTTGTAAGAAATATGAACTTGATTGGATTAATTTTACCTGATTTATGAGCTGGTGAGTACAGCAACAAATAATTTTTCCCCCCTTTTTTTTTACATAATCATGCAATAATATCCCTAAAGGGTTTTTTAAGGTAATTTTGTCTCACTTTTTAATAGTAGAAACATATTCCTTTTTCATTTACCTAAATTTTGAGGTGCAGCATAATATAGTTTTGATAAATAGCAAAGCAGAATTTTTCAGTTTAATATCATCAGGTGGAATGGATTTTTTTACCATAAATTTTACTGCGTACCCTTGAAAAAATTGGCACGTATTGAATGGGTTAAACTTAAACTTTATTCACCGAAGAATTCCGGTCACGAGGGTGTAAATAATATTTCACTTTCATTTCTCTCAGACGAGCAATCGGAGCGCAAAGTTAAGGTAAGTGAGAAATTTTAGACTAATTGGGTTTGCTATCATAAAGAGTATATTAATTTTTCTACCTAGTGGAAGCTTATTCATTTTAACATGTATCGTATTTAATTTTATCATTAATAACTTCCTCCCAAATTAATCAAATTGATCGCCACATGTTACCCTTGAGTGACATTTTAAATTTAAAAAAACGGCGGCCATCTTTTTTTAAAATATTTTTTTTTCTATCTAGGGAGTTGAAATTATTTTAAATTACTTAATTAAAAAAAACAATTACTAAAGTATTTAAACATGTGATTCGACTATAATTTATAATTCTTGTAAGTTTAAAAATAAAATTAAAAGTAAAAATCCATTGTAAACAATAATTGCATGCAGGATAATATTTTATGAAATAAAAATCTTCATAATTTTAATTATTTAGGGATCATTTTTCTATTGTTTGTAAAACGTATTTGTATAGTATTATTATTGTATTATGGTACTATCTAGCATAGAACTAAATAGTATTGGAAAATTAAGTTAATTGTATCTTTCTTTTTTTTCAGCTTTACTATTTGTTATCCAATTGTTTATCTGCAATCAACTGAGCTTTATAAAAAATCTCTTTGCAAGACAAAATTATAATTATATTCAATCAATATGAATATGGCATATTACGGCAGCATATGCCATCATATGGCTAAAGTTGAATCAGCTGAAATTGATGTTACTAATACTAGAGCTTTTAATAGAAACCATTAAAGACTTTGCAAATTTTGCTGAAGATGCAGTAACAAAACATTACAGAAATGGTGCAGTTAGGGGATCTTCTGAATAAAGAGTAAGTTCAGTTAAAGTGCAATCTGCACCCCCTTGAAGGATTGGCTTCAGAAGCACGCAAACATTTATAAATAATAAATCCTTGATGTTTCATGGAACGTCACTGGCCTGTCAAATCAAGTCAAATGGGAACGATGGAAGTGCTGCAAATCTGATTTGGGGAATATCTAAACTCAGGTACATTTCATCAATATCTGTTTACACACAGCTGATTTTTTTTTGAGACATGGTTATATAATTCATAAAATAATTAGTTTCAGAGGTGAATGATAGCACATGAAGAACTTTACATTTTTCTTTTTTATTATAAAGTAGAAAAGAAAAGTACATTTCAATGATATGAGGCTTTTTATATTTTTTAATTCTTGGTGAATTTTTTTGTTCTTAGGTCTTTTTGGAAAACTTTTGACCGGACCTTGGATGACTCAGTTCTACAAAAACTCAAGGGGCTTAAAGCATTTGGAGATGGTGAGTATTAATTTTGGTCTACATAAGTTCTGCACTTAAATATCTTGTACCATGTCTTTTTTTAAAGCAACTTGATTATGGTATTGTCTTTAGCCTTTCCTTTATTTTGTATAATGTTTAATGAACAGATACCACACATGAGGACATGCATAGCCAGCCTGGAGGAGATCAACAAACACCCTCGACTGATACTGACGAGAGAGGAGGATGTGTTTAATCTACCCATTAACGAGGATGATGTGCTGCTTGAGCTGAGGAGCCAGAACTACCAACCATGTCCACGATTTTTTTAGACGGTTTCTATTCTGTCTTTAGGATTTGTATCAGTCTTAAACAGACAGCTTCAGGCTTATCTTGTTGGGGAACTGGCTACTCCATCAGTAGAATTAATGGCCCTGACCTCATCAGCCCCTGTTCATAATGTACATAGTGAGAGGGTTTTAGGGATGGTTGATGCACAATTTAAAAGAGCCCCTAATGCTTCAACTGGGTTTATTGATGCTAAGGTTAAGGGAATGGTGAATAAAACTTTGGATTGGTTATTGGCTAAGCCTGTTTTAGAGCAAGAGGGTCTTATTAAGTTTGCTATTAGAGAAGCCACTAAATCAAGGATTATTTTAAAGGGTCGGGATAAACTTATGAAAGGTGTTAAGATAGCACGTCAGATAGCGGTGGGACAGAAGAGGGAACAGGGAGAGAGGAATAAGTTAGAGAAGAGAGTTAGACCCTTATTAGAATCTGATAGAGGGTTGAGTGATATAATTTTTGATGGGATATGTCAGAATGTTAAGGAAAAGCTGTCCATGCTACTCTCTGGTAGAACAGACTGCTTTCCCATGAAGATTATGGGATGTTGATGGGGAAGAAGAAGAGTTTTTTGGAGATTTAGTTGGGTTTGTCAGGAAATATGGAAAATTATTTTGTAAGTTAGTATTTTCTGACATAGATCATGAAGAAATTACATTATCCCATTTAGTTTCTGATGTTATCATGGGTGACTTTCATTTTATTTAGTTCAATTTTTGTTGATTTCTTTCATTTTCATGCACATGTAATTTTAAAAATATGCATACATTTTTTCATTTACATTATATGTGATATTTATATGCATTTATTTTGTAATGTACATTATATGTTTGTACTGAAAATTTCATAGCAAAAGCTTTAATAGTTTTAAAGTTATACATTAAATGTATATTGTCGGCAGAGTTCGATTTTCGATATATACTTTTTTCTAAAATGTGCATAAATTATCTGATCTGTATTTAATGTATTCTTTTATTGGCATTAATTTATAATGGGCATTATCTGTGTGTACTGAAAATTTCATAGCAAAAGCTTTAATAGTTTTAAAGTTATACATTTAAATGTAAATTGTCGGCAGAGTTCGATTTTCAATAGATACTTTTTTCTAAAATGTGCATAAATTATCTGATCTGTATTTAATGTATTCTTTTATTGGCATTAATTTATAATGTGCATTATCTGTGTGTACTGAAAATTTCATAGCAAAAGCTTTAATAGTTTTAAAGTTATACATTTAAATGTAAATTGTCGGCAGAGTTCGATTTTCGATCAATACTTTTTTTTTAAAAATGTGCATAAATTATCTGATCTGCATTTTATGTATTCTTTTATTGGCATTAATTTCAGCTGTGAATTATCTGTTTGTACTGAAATTTTCATAGCAGCAGCTTTAATAGTTTTAAAGTTATACATTTAATCGTAAATTGTCGGCCGAGTTCCATTTTCGATCTGTTTTTTTTATAAAATGTGCAAAAATTATGTAATCTGCATTTAATGTATTCTTTTATTTGCATTAATTTCAGTTGGGCATTATCTGTTTGTACTGAAAATTTTACAGTTATGGCATTGTTGGTTTAAAAGTTATGCTATTTTGTAGTAAAACTGAATTTGTTGACATTTGTCGCTATTGACCCCCTTTCCTTATATGGTCATGTTTTATAAAATATATTTAATTAATTCACAACTACTGTGTTGTTTTTTGTTCAATTATGGATTATTAATGTATCCCCCAAATTGCAGGGTTCTATCTTCATTAGTTACTAAGTTATGAACAAAATAGTGTGGGAAGAGCTAATATTCGATCACAGTTTTTAGAATTAATTACAAAGATAAATAAGGAGGAAAAATAATTCACCAAAAAATTCATAACTTTTTTACTATAAAAGATAGAAGAATGATTTTGATGTCAATGGAAAGCTGAAAGCAAGCTCTTTCCAATGATATGCTATTTGTTTATGTCAGTTGTATTTGAAATTTTGAGCTGGAGTGCCTATGTCTTTTACACTCAATTTTAGGATACCGGCAAAAAGTTATTTCTTCGAATTCGGTTTTTTCATGAATAATCATTTTGGATGAATATTTACAAGTTACAGTCTTATATTAGCAGCTAGCAATCATCTTATCTAAAGGTACACTGGCTGGATAGGGCCCCAGTTTGAATTGCAGCCAGGGGTCCCGTGCAGTCTTAATCCGCCCCTGCTTATAACTATCAAAGAACAGTGGCGGTGTTGTCTGTTGTTTACATCAAAGGCATTTTGATGTTACCACTACATTGTGTGTTAGCTCTTGTTTGCCTTGGTAACACTGCGAATTAAAAAATAAATAATTCATTAACTGAATTAGACTATCAGTGTTGACGTGAGCGTTTTCATTTTTTAAGAAAGTTTTGTTGAAATAGATTTGTGTGCTATTTCTTGTTTAATCAAACCTTTATCTTATACATACAGATTGCATGTTCTGTTTTAACACAAAATAATATTAGCTAATGTTTTTCCTTCTCCAGGAAATGTTCGTTCGCAAAGTGTGTACATAGGAAAAGAAACTGAAGTTGCCAGATTAGGAAACAGTTCATTGGTCGTGACAAATGAAAATGCCTCTGTACTTCTCACATTCCCAACTATACACAGTAAGTTTTAGTATTTTATTTTTAACTCTTGATGTCCTATAAAGTTTTCTAAAAACGTCCCGCAAGGATTTCAAGTATATATTGCAATGAATTGGGTTATAAATTTTTTTTAAATTGCTGAAAATGTATTTACAGTCGAAACCGCTTAAGTCGACGGCGTTGGGGTATGCAAAATGGCATCGAGATGATCGAGTTAAAACGAAAACCAATATGGCGGCAAAATATTAACATGCGCTTGAAATTTCTTTATACACGTGTTGTGCGTTAATTAGTGATGGAAGGATTAATCAGAATCGTATCGGAATATCGGGACCCTATTTCTTCACTCTTACTCTTTCTTAAGGTTGTTAAGACCGTTCGTTTTTAATTACCGTTGAAGTTTAAATATAACGCCGTTTTGCGGTGATTCCCAGATTGAGCGATACTGTGCCTACGAAGCCACTTGCTTGATTTTCCTTACAAGCTACACAAATAAGTAACCTACACATCCCCTAATTGTCCCCTAACCATCTTCTTTGGGTCCGTCCCCTCAGCTTACAATGGACTTAGAATGGTCTATCGTGACCTATATATGACTCATGACAAAGCGAACTCTTCTCTATATAAACGTACACAAATAAATTAGGTACGCCTTTTGAACTTTTGAACCTTCAACTTTGACATATTTTAATTAATTCTAACCAATAGTTAAATGGCTTTTGCACACGGCCACTTCTTATGAATGAAACAATGAGAACAAAGCAGTAGTACAGTACATGTAATAGTCAAAATGAGGTTGAAGGATGAATGGTTGCCAATGACAACAAGTCTGCACACGGTACATTTTATTATTCCATACGATCCCCTCAGCTTACAATGGACTTAGAATTTCTTCGGTAACTTGATGCTAATACGAATAACCAACAACAATGGTGTGGGAGATTGAGAGTGGGGGTGGGTAAACTGTCTGTAGTCTGTTATATTATATTTTTTAAAATCTGGGGAGCCTCGTTTACAGTAAGCAACCTATGATTTTTCGTCCCATCACTAGCGTTAATAAATGAGAATGTACATGCACATGATTTTCGAGTTGTTTTTTTTTACACAAAGGCGTTGCAGTTATTTGTTTATCATGACCTATATATGACTCATTAAAAAAGTGAACTCTTCTCTATAAAAGTGTACAAAAATAAATTAGGAACTCCTTTTGAACCTACAATTTTGATACATTTTAATTAATTCTAACCAATAGTTTTTTGCACAAGGCCACTTCTTATGAATGAAACAATGAGAACAAAGCAGTAGTACAGTACATCATAGTACATGTAATAGTCAAAATGAGGTTGAAGGATGAATGGTTGCCAATGACAACAAGTCTGCACACGGTACATTTTGTTATTCCATACGCATCGAAATTTTTTAGACATGCGATTCTGCGTGCATCTTTGCTATTGGAGCAATTACGTAATACTCGGCATCACTTACGCGGCCGATTGCCGAGTATCTCAGAGTATACAAAAATCTAGCGATGCCGAGTAGCCGAACCGATCGGTTCAGCCCTATCGATAAGAACATTTTCAAAAGCTGGCGATTTAAGTTAGTAACACAGCGCTGTGAGCAAGCGGGCTGTGACGTCACCAGCGGGGCATAAATTTTATGCCTTCACTTGGTTATAAAAAAATCACATCTAACATTTTCAAAAGCTGGCAATTGGTCATGGGGATCGAGATAACCAGCATTAAGTGGCAAATTTGACCCTTTTTTGTGCTCTTGTTATGAGGTTTCGGCGACTTAAAAAAATCGAATTAAACGACGAAAAAATGCTAAGACAAAGAGAGAATTTGGCGGTTCCAATAAAAAACATCGACATAATAGGGTGGTCGAGCTAACCGAGCTCGAGGTAAGTGGGTTCGACTGTATTGTCATACTGACTTCATCTTTTAGAGTAAGCTTACAGAATTATTTTACGTATACAAAAGACTATATTGAGTTAATTACTATTTTTACCTGTAGTTTAGTAGTTGTTTTTTTTTGTCTGAAAAGTTTAGAGCAAAATCATGTCCTCAAAAAATCTGGTTAAAACCAACTCATAACGAGCGAAAGCACTAAAGGAAAGTAAACATCAAGTTTTCCGGAAGTTGACTCAATCTTCTCTCACGCTATGAAGAGTTTTTACTTTGTACGATTTCATTACTAAAGAGAATGCTATCGAGGCGCGCTTTACTGCGCTTCAAGATTAGAGGCAAGGCGCGCTTTACAGCGCCTTAGGACATTAAGAGTTAAAGAAATTTTATATGAATATTACTTATCAGTTTTAAGAATATAAAGATAAAAATTTACTTCATTATATTTTTCAGTGATGAGAGCCTTCAGACAAAAACTCACAAAGCTAAAGGAAGGCATGAAGTCAGTATTTACTGAGAGGACTGAAGAAGCCTCAGCAGTACAGTATTTTCAGGTATTTACATTACAATTTAGTTGCTTATGTATTGTATGCATAAGGTAATGTTTTTTCATGTTCTAGACATTAATAATATATTTTTCCTAATAAAATTAGCTTGTGGTTAGTTGTTCTGGAGATTTTCAGAAAAGAAGTTCATATATACAGTCAAACCCGTTTAAGTCGACGGCATTGGGGTATGAAAAATGGCGTCGAGAAAACCGATGATTGAGCTAAAACGAAAACCAATATGGCTGCAAAATATTAACATGTGCTTGAAATTTCTTTTTGTACATGATTAATTAGTTAGCGTTAATTAGTGATGGGACGATTAATCGGAATCGTATCGGAACCCTAATATTGCTTCACTCTTTCCTAAGGTTGTAATGACCGTTCGTTTTTAAGGACCGTTTAAAATTTAAATATAACCATGGTTCCCACTCAGGAAAACGGGAAAAAGTCGGGAATTCTTTAAAAAAAATTCTCGGCCTTGAAAGTCGGGAAAAGTTATGACTAATCGGAAATTTATATATATATATATTTATGCCAAAGTAAAGGACTTTGATTACGTCTCTGTCATGTTTCGATTCCATTTAATAAAAAAAGTTACCAGTTTATAATTGTCTGCGCATGCGTTAAAAGGTCAAAGTTGTCGCCTCACGTCGTCCCATGGCGCGTGTCACAGCCGCTAGCGTTTGCAATGCCGGTCGATTCAGCGAATAAAAAAATAATAAAAATAAACATATCAATATGGTAATTTTAAGTTTAATGCTTTTGACATGCAGGATAAATGTTACTATCAGAACGCTCTCGAATTTCCTCAGTCAATCAAACTTGTAATATAAATAAAACTATTGCGGCCTTGACCGTTTAACAAGGCGCGATGTGGGCTGTGTGTTAGACCTCGGCCGGCAACTAAGTCTAAGCAAATTTTAAAAAAAATCATTCCTTATCAGAATTCGACCTACAAAAGTGATGACGTGTATATTAATAATATTATATACATGTACTGGAATATTAAGAAAATGATCTGATTTCATCGTCACGCGCGTGTTAGTGTCACAGTCACGTATCTTACTGTAACAAAGCAACAACAAACTTTTAAAAGAATAATAATTTTTTTAATTAATTATATAAAACCACCGTCGAATCTCTATACAAACCTTTATTTTATTTTCTAAAGATATTCGTTTATCTTAAAAAATAAAATGATTAATGCATCAGAAAATGAATTAAGTTTAATAATAATATAACATGCACTGCGAAATAATAACGGATTAAAGACGCGTGATTTACGGGTACCTCGGGTGAATACGTCTAATTCACACATGGATCGAAAGTGAAAGAAGATAATAACATCCGGTAATTTTTATTGAAATCTCGTAGAATCACACAATAGCCGGAAGTCTCGAAGAAAGCGAGATGTCAACGCTGTTTTGAACTAAAAATGTCAGAGGGCATTGCTAGGCCAACCGACGAGGATCGAGCTAACCAACGTTAAGTTGCAAATTTGGGCCTCTTTTGTGCTCGAGGTATTAGGTTTCGGCGACTTAGAAAAATCGAATTAGCCGATGAGAAAATGCTAAGACAAAGAGAGAATTTGGCGGTTCCAATAAAAAACGTCGAGTTAGTGGGGTGGTCGAGCTAACCGAGCTCGAGGTCAGTGGGTTCGACTGTATTCAATTTTTTATCATATATTGGAAAATCAAATGTCTATTATTACGAACAAAAATAGTATCACTTGAATTAGATTTATCACTTTCCAGCGTAACCAATGTAAACAAAAAAAGTCGCAACTTGTTATGGGTTTAGAAAAATATTAATAGTAAAATAAATTTAAAGTAACACTCATTTAAATAAAAATAATATTAAAATGAATTTCCTTTGTTGTTATGTCATCTATGGGCATCGAATATTAGCCTTTAAAATGTTAATTCAATTTTATTTGTGAAAACAGTCCGCTTGAAAAAAAAATTCACAAAGAAAAATCTTACCTTCGATAGTCAAAATATCCAGCGACTAAAGGATTTATATTTTCCGTATCACCGTCTTTTTCTTCTTCCTCTTCAACAGAATTATCATCTGTACTTGAAAAATATTCTATTTTCTCGCTAGATGAAGAATCTTCTGCCATTATTGTGAAAATGCGACCGACTCGTCTCGAGCAAATTTGAAATGAAGTCAACATGGCGGAAGAGAATCGCGTCTCAGAAATAAATTAAAAAAAGAGTCTGACAAATTTTTAAAAAAAATCATGTCCAAAATCGATTTTTAAAATAATTTTGTCCAATTATGTATGCATAATACTAAAAATAACATTAAAAGGTGAAAAAAAATATAAAAAATTAAACTCTTGACCTGCCTTGGTCGAAAAGTCAATGTTACGTCCTTTGAGAGTTAATATATGTTAATGGTTTTCTATAATTAAATTACAATGAACATAATTTTTTTTTAAATACATTTTTTACTAACATTTCTCACCATTTCCATAATTTAAAAAGTCTTTTTGAAATAAATTTGTTAAGACAAATAAATTTTAGTTATTGGTAATTAAAGGAAAAAAACAACTAGATGGCCGTGGGTCCATTTGATTATTGATGAATATTGATATTTTATGCTTGCATGTTTGATTGTAATAAATACTTTCTTTTCCAGTTTTATGGCTATCTGTCACAGCAGCAGAATATGATGCAAGATTATATTCGAACGTCAACATACCAGCGGGCAATGTTGGCCAATTTAACAGATTTTCATGATAAGATTGTCCTAGATGTTGGTGCTGGTTCTGGAATCTTGTCTTTTTTTGCCATTCAGGCTGGGGCAAAAAGAGTTTATGCTATTGAAGCAAGTAGTATGGCTCAACATTGTGAAGTGAGTAACCATTATAATTTTAAAAAATATCTTTGCATCCCTGTTGCTGCTTTTATTGGTGTTTGTACTTTTAAGCTCATGTAATTCTGCCAACCAGAATACTTTTATTTTTAATGCGTGCTCTGTTTTATTGATATCACTTACTTACTGAATGGATTTGACCTCCATAATATTAAGCTTTGGGGTTCCCCTTATGGATTTTAAAGGGATTTGGATTAAGGTACTTAACAGTTAACCGGTCCTAAGATCCTGTTTCATCTGGACTGGTTAACCTCAACTTCAATTCCTCTATATTAGCACATTCCCTTGATTTCATTTTTTGGTGTATCAAATTATTCAAATCTAAAAAGCAACCTTTCAGTTCCAATTAAAATATAATTCCAGCGAGTTGACGAATAAATAAAAAAGACCTGTAAAAACAAAGTTTTTGACTATAAATCCCTTATATATGAGACAGAACTAAAAGTATTATGTTCCAACGCGACAAACATTTACAGACTGACACCGAGTGATGTCCCCTGTCTTTAATAATGGGGGATGGGACGTGAGGGGGTGTCGGCACGACGGTGGACGTCAACGCCTCAACTCAAACTCTCACGTGGAAAAAAAACAATAACAAACCGTGAATTTGAATTACATACATTATATAAGGATAAACTAAAAATGCATTAATTTAATTACAATACGTTCTGTCGATCTGAAATTTTGATACATTGTTAGGTGTGACGGGTCCATGTGCCAAATTTTAGCTCGCTCGCATCGCGGGAAGTGGGTCATTTTTTCCTTTTGTTTTTCCGCCCTCCCGACAGACCGCGAACCCAAGACAGAGAGAGAGACGGCGGTGAAGCTAATATAAGGAATTTAAAAATAATATGGCATGTAAAAAGATGTTCATTTATCAGTGGTTCATCCTTAGTTTGGCACACCATTTTTTAAAATTAGCTGAGTTAACATTTTCAACACGCTAGAGAGGTAGACACGATGTCACCAACCCCGGCAGTGCGGGATGAAAGTGTTGCTAATTTTGTCACATTCTTTTGTGAGTTTTGAAAACTGACGTAAAATACCAC
The DNA here is from genome assembly GCA_944989445.1 of Ampullaceana balthica. NCBI lineage: Eukaryota > Metazoa > Mollusca > Gastropoda > Lymnaeidae > Ampullaceana > Ampullaceana balthica. Next base: position 345,556 of record CALYLW010000162.1, read on the forward strand.
GCTTTGCAAATCACTCTTAACAACCTTAATTTGGGTGCTTCATTAAATTTTTTTAAAAAGGAAAATCTTAATGTGACGCTTTGCAAAAAGTACCCTCGGATGGGGGGGGGGTCCTTGGTTCCTCTAATTTAGTGCTTCTCAAACTTTTTACCTTTGCTGACCGTTAGTAATTTTTCCATTGCACCGGCACCAGGGACCGATGCCATTTTTTCCCTGTAGTGACGTGGTAGCGAAATGTATTTTATTTGATTCATTTTATGAGCTTATGACGAAAAATGGATATATTCTATATGTCAGGGGTGGGCATACTACGGCCCATGGGCCGCATGCGGCCCGCAAGAGTATATTATGCGGCCCGTAGGCATGTACATGTTGCCATCGTATGTCAATGTAAATTTTCTTTATTGAGATTTTTTGTTATATTTAAAAAAATATAATTTTGAGTATTTGATTCGAATCATGGGATATTAATCGGTTTAAAAATCAAACAAACAAATAAAAAGAAAACAAAAAATTGAGGACGAATGCCATGTTTTTTAATGACGAATGGACTTGTATATAATGCCTCACGACCGTTGGCAGTCTGCTTGCTTTGCCTTTGAGTGTGTGAGCGTCTTTAAAGAGTACAACTTAAAAATAAACCACACCAAATAAAGCATTTGGATTTCGGCACAATTTAACGAAGAGAGAAAAAGGAATAGCCAGGAGTTGGTTCATAGTAAGGTTGTTAACCGGTTAGCCGGTCCTCGGATCAGGACCGGTCCTATTTACTCAGGATCGGTTAACCACAAATTCAATAAGGCCCCCCCCCCACAACTTTAATAAGCCCGTAATAGCTTTTTATCCAGGAGTTCTGTTTTTGTTGTGTTGAGTTGACTTCAAATCGCTTTCTCCCTATTCTGGTATCTAAATAATATACACGTCATCGCTGTTAGTCTACTTCGCCTATGGCTAAGGAATGCTAAATTTTAATTTGCTTAGTTGTCAAGCCACTGTATGAGAGCTTCATGAGAACCACGGTCAACTCAAAGGGACGGGGGGTGGGGGGGGGGACAAGTTACGGAGTGTTCTAGTTAGGGATGAGGGTGGTGGGGGGGGGCTAGAAGGCTTGAAAGGTCTTTGATGTTTATGTAAAAGGAAGCCTCTTGCTTTGACACACCAATACAAGACCGCGCCAAGAGACACCTTTCCTCCCCTCACCCACTGTTATACATCTACAGTGGGTTGTGGGAAGGAACATTTTTCTTTTTAAATTGAGCCAGAGCATGCCTTGGAAAATGGCGAGTGTAGCTCAACCCCACCTAAACCCCACCCTATTGGGTTGGGGGGGGGTCGTCGTGTGCGCGTAATTCTGGCAAGTTGACGAGTGAAACAAATTATGGTATTTAATTTAAATAAATTCCATCTTATTATCACTGTTTACTCCGTTTTATCAGGACTGGTTAATCGTAACTTCATTTAGTCGGTATATTAGCTAATTACGTGGTATATTAGCTTATTACCCGGAGTTAATTTTGTGTTGTGCTACGGCAGAATACCAGAGCCAACACGCGAGCGTCCGTGACGTCAAAATCAAAGCGTTTTCTTAATAATAATAATATTCTTTTCAGTAAAACGGGCTTTTTAAAAAATGATTAACTGGTCCTCAAAAACAAACTGACTTGACAACAATTTATAATATGCCGTTTTAATACTATTATTATATAAAAATTGAATATCATTACAGTTTAATTCTTTGTTGGGGATTTTGAATTCGCTGTTTTGACAGCAACACTAGAGTGGGTACATCACGGGCTCTTTGATGTCAAATTAAACGACGACGCACGCGATGGGAAAATTTGATCCATTCTCTTGTTGGTTCACTAAACATGGTATAAATTGTATAAATACGGAGCGGCTAACCGGTTAACCGGTCTTTTTTTGAAAGGTTAACCGGTCCTCAAAAACGAGCGGTCTTAACAACCTTAGTTCATAGTTTAAAGAAGCAGCAAACTGGTTTCACCAAACAGTTTTTAATACAAGATGCTGCAACCGAAGCCAGTTTTGGTGTTGTGCCATAAGATTGTAAATCGGAGCAAGTCTTTTTCTGACATCGAATTTGTCAAGAAATGCTTGTCAGCTGCAGCAAGCATTATGTGTCCAGAACAGAAAACACAATTTGATAGCATTTCTATATTAAGGAGAACTCTAGTCAAGCGTGTTGAAAAATTAGTGACAATTTGATGCACCTACTTCGAGATGCAAGCAAAGACTTTTTGTGGTACTCTCTTGCGTTGCAAAAACAGTACCCATTTACAGGACGCAGCTCAATTGTTGGTATTTTACTAAAGACACAACTACAGGCCAGGATTTAGTTAATGCTGTTGAGAACTGTGTTGAAAGAACTGGATTGGTATGGAACAAGATATGAAGTGTAACAAACGATGGAGCGCGTGCTTTGACTTGAAAAAACGTAGGTCTTGTGAATTTGATTTAAAAAATTATTAAAGAACAACCTGACCATACAATCTTACCTCTCCACTCTTTCATCCGTCAGGAACGTCTTTGTAAAGCTAAGTTGAATATCAAGCATGTTATTGACCCAGTTTTCAGTTGGCTCATCAGAGCCAGGGCATTTAACCACAGGAAGTTCAGGACACTGCTTGACGATTTGGAAACTTAATATTATATTATCTACCACAGCAGTGTCCGCTGGCTGCGCCTGGGCAAGATATTGAGGCAAGTGTGGGATCTCAAGGAAGAAATAGTTATGTTCCTGGAGATGAAGGGTTTTGTTTGTGACTTTGTTACAAACATTTTTAATGAGAAGTGGAAGTCAGACTTCATGTTTGCTGTTTACATTATGGAAAAGTTAAATGAAACGCATGTCAAACTTCAGGGCCATAGCTTGTTTGCACGTGAAATGTATGTGCATGTTAAATCATTTCAGGCAAAGCTCTCCCTGTTCTCTAGGCAAGCATTTGAAAACAGGTTTTGTCATCTTCCTGTGCTGAAACAGAAAACCATTTTTGGTGAAATGGCTAACAAGTACAAGGCTCACTTGGATGCCTTGGTCGTGGAATTTGAAATGAGGTTCCAAGACTTCAAGAACCTCGAACCACTCTTTAACATCCTCAGTTCGCTATTTAGTTCAGAAGCTGTTTCAGCCCCAGAGGATATACAATTAGAGCTGACTGACCAACAAGCAGATTATAACCTGAAGGAGAAGTTCAAGTCAGTTCTTCTGCTGGAATTTTATGACTGTTTGCCAGCCGCAGCATTTATACACTTAAAAAACTTTGCAGACTAAATTTTTTCATTATTGGAAAAAAACTTTTCTGCCAAACTTTTGTCACTATTGGGTCCACATACATCTGTGAGCAAGCTTTTTCTTTGTTCGAAAAGAAGCAAGTTTAAGATCAGATCGATTTTGACTGACAGCAATTTGAATGCAGTCATGCGAATTGACAACCAGTAAACTGGTTCTACAGTTAAAAAACATTATCAAAATTGTGAACAGTTACATACTTCTCATTTAATTATAATTGTACTCTATGGTCAGTTTATATGTAAATTATGTTCCTACTTCTTCATAGTTATTATGACAGGTAACAATAAACTTCTGTTGAAATAACAATGAATAGTAAAATCTTATTATCAAATTAGAAACTGTGTCAGTTCTTATTTTAAAATGTAATGTAGATGTAAAATGTTTATGTGAAATAGAATGACAAGTACATGGTTATAATCAATTCATATTTTAAACTTTGTAATTGTAATTGAAGTCGACAAAATATATATGCGGCCCACCTATGACAATAAAATATTCAATGCGGCCCTCCGTAGAAAAAGTTTGCCCACCCCTGCTATATATTATTCTATTTGGTTAGTAGTAATGGATGAAAATGGAGGATTATAATAGGATTTTTCTGTTCTTTCTTGATAACTTCTGTGGACCGGCAGCGGATGGTCCACGGACCGGCAGCGGTCCGCTGACAACCACTTTGAGAAGCTCTGCTCTAATTGACAAATAGATTATTGGTAAATAAAGTTCAAAATACAGTAAATTAATCTTTAGATAGCCAGTTTTTACCACGTTTTTATTAACTTGCTTTCGTATCTGTCTGTCTGCAATTTTTCAAATTTGTTAACATAACATTAAACCACTTCTGATGGTCCTAGAGAGCTCAAAATTTTACCACAGATAGATCTTAGATGACCGTGCATTGTATCGAAATTTCAGATCGATCGAATATCCCGCACTTAAATTATTGCGATTTTTTCGTTTATCTCTATATAAGCATCTATATTCGTCTGCTGTAGTTCAATTTCACGTGCCGAGTTCACCCCGTGACCTCATCGCCGTTTGGCAGGGGTTGATGAGGTGTTTGGTAAAATAAATAGAGGTAAAAAAAGATTTTTAAAAAACACGTTTTTATTAGTGGACTAAAAAGAAGAAAATAATTTAAAACTTATAACTTCAAGTATTTTCATTTAATTTGACTAAAAACGTGGGGCGGGTGCTTATGGGGTTTAACATATGCAATTCACTCATTCTCTCATTTATAGATCTCTCTTTTGCCTTCTACATTATAAATCTTTAACTTTTATACCAAACACCCGCCCAACATTTTTAGTCATATTAAATCAAAGTACTTGAAGTTATAAGTTTTAAATTATTTTCTTCTTTTTAGTCCACTTATAAAAACGTGTTTTTTTAAAAATCTTTTTTTACTTTTATTTATTAAAAATTGTTTTATGTTTAATGGTTGAAATGGGCAGTCAATGCTCTAACTTGACTAAAAATCTAACATCTAATCTATTCTTTGCTGAAGATTAGCTTTCACAAGTTCACTCAACTTAGCGGGCTTAGCCTCCTTTTGAAATATTTGATTAATTATTAATATTAAAAATACTAATATAAATGGCTAGTAGTAAAAGGGAAAATTCAAATCATTTCATTAAAGACGTCCGCCAATATTAATTGTAGTTAAACTCTATACCAGTTTGGTATAAAAGATATATTTTACTCTTTGTTGTCGACACACTGAGATGTGACTCTCACATTCCCTTCCACTTCCACATTCAAACATGCAGTCATGAAGTTGCTGGACTTCAAACATTGATCAGATTGTTTATCAGTCAGTCTAGCATCATCTTTCAGTATCCCAGTTGTAAAGCATAGTTGATACACTGCTTTTATAAGGGGTTAAACTTTGTCTTCAGGTGGGTCACCGACAAAACGGCTCCGACATAACGGCCCTGGACTGATAGTAAAAAATTCAATCAAATATTATATTTGTATTTTTACTCATGGATTCAGTTTCATGATTAGTTCACAAAAAACAATATTAATGACATCGCATGAATGAATTTAATAGCCTTTACTTGATATGGTGCCAAGTCTTGGTTGTTTGTCGACAAGAAATAATATAATAACATCACAATAAGTAATTTTACCACTTTTTTAAGGGTGAAAAAGTTGACAAAAGCTTAAAATGTCAAAAAATGTAAATTTGTTGTTAAAAAATGTAAACAATTAGTCTGGGGCCGTTTTGACGGGTCAGCCTTCGGGTGTTTAGAAAGCTTCTTAGTTAACTCGCCTATCCTGAAATTCTTCTTTCTGGACAAGTAAGAATCTCTTAAAGCCCAAAAGTGTGTCATCACATGCAAAGAACAAATGTAAACAATACATATTGATGAGTAATGTGATGAAGAACCATAGACTGTAAAATAAACACTTTCACTCTTTTCAGATTTTAGAGTGCTCTTTGCTTGTCATGGTAAACTTTTAGCACACTTTTTCTAAGAATATGACATGTCTGTCTCCGACTTCTTGACCTCTCTAGTTTTTCTAGGTACACAATGCAGATTTACCTCTTTTGTTGTAGTAACTGGTTTTTTAAGCTTTAAACTACAAAACTATAATGTGCTTTAAATACATTTTTGCCCATTATCATGCAAAGAAATATATTAATATTATATTATATATTTATGTATATTAAAAATAATTACACTAGTTGGCAACATCACCAATGATTGTACAAGCATATTAGATTGTAGTCAAGAGTTGGCTGGGTTTGTAATTTGTAATATTAATTTTTAAATCTAAACAAATTTTTTGTTTTCAGATGCTAGTACGACAAAACAATTTGAGTGACCGCATCATAGTAATCCCAGGGAAAGTGGAGGAGGTTGAAGTACCAGAGGAAGTGGACACAATCATCTCAGAACCTATGGGCTACATGCTTTTTAATGAAAGGATGTTAGAATCATATTTACATGCCAAGAAATGGCTCAAGCAAGATGGTAAATGATCTTTTAATTGTTTATCTTGCTTTTAAAATATAAACTATGGCCATTGGTTGGTGGTACACTTAACTCGAGCTCGGTTAACTCGCTCACCCTATTATGTCGACGTTTTTTATTGGTAACGCCAATTCTCTCTTTGTCTTAGCATTTTCTCGTCGTTTAATTCGATTTTTTTAAGTCGCCGAAACCTCATAACACGAGCACAAAAAGGGGTCAAATTTGCCACTTAACGTTGGTTATCTCAATCCCCATCACCAATCGCCAGCTTTTGAAAATATTAGCTATGATTTTTTTATAACCAAGGGAAGGGACCAATTTTCTGCCTCTCCATGGTCTGCTGGTGACGTCACAGCCCACTTGCGTTCAGATACTTTTCAGAGTGAAATGACTCACGAATTTTGTGTTTATGGACGTTGGTTTTTATTTTAAATTTGTAAATTTCTGCTGTTAGTTGGTGCACATATACCTTTTGTTGTTAGCAAACATGTATGTACATTTTTATAGCATGCCGATAGCTTCATCAAACAAATGACTGCAAAAAAAAACAAGACAGTTTACCCACCCCCACTCTAAGTCCATTGTAAGCTGAGGGGATCGTATGGAATAACAAAATGTACTGTGTGCAGACTTGTTGTCATTGGCAACCATTCATCCTTCAACCTCATTTTGAATCTATTACTACTGCATCAAAGGCTTATATTTAAACTTAAACGGTCCTTAGGAAAGAGTGAAGAAATAGGATTCCGATATGATTAAACTGATTAATCGTTCCATCACTAATTAACGCACAACACGTACATAAAGAAATTTCAAGCGCATGTTAATATTTTGCCGCCATATTGGTTTTCGTTTTAACTCGATCAGCCATTTTTCATACCCCAACGCCGTCGACTTAACCGGTTTCGGCTGTATTAATTAATTGGTTAAGTTTGTTCATCCTGGAATAGAATATAACTATAATATGAAACATTTTTTTAAACGTAAATAAATAACAAATATAAAGAATATCTTTGACATTTAAAAACAAGTTAATTTTAGGAGGGAGAAAACGGTTTGTTAAAACAAATTATTATGTTTCAATAAACCCTTCTCTCTCTCTCCTAAAATTATCAATAAAAACCCCAGCTTTTTTTAAGTGATTTCATGCACAGAACAAAATGCCTACCCAGTTCAAAGAAAAAATTAAACAGCCCCGTAAAAACAAAGTTTTTGACTATAAATCCCTTATATTTGCTTTTAACCCGGGGGGGGGGAGAGGAAAGGTCTTGTCACCGCGTCAGGCGTCGCGGACGGGCACGACGAACGACAGAGAAAGACGGTTCCAAACATTGAAAATATAGGTGCTAGGTCAAAACTCTAGCAGACGCGACTACTAAACGTTCTAAATAGTGATTTATATAGATAAACTAAAAATGCATTAATTTAATTACGGTATGTTCGATCGATCTGAAATTTTTATATGATGCATTGTTAGGTGACACGGGCCCGTGTGCCAAATTTCAGCTCGATGGCTTCACTGGAAGTGGGTCATTTTCGACTTTTGTTTTTCCGCAGACGAGCCGTGACGAACGAGTCGGCGGTGAAGTTAATATAAGGGATTTAAAAAGTACGCACTCCATTAATGGATGTGAACAAGCTAGAAACATTTTGTTTCATCTTAAACCATTTTGACAATTTACTTAAAGCACTCTTCCAAATGCAAAAAAGTTAACTGTGCTGTAAGGTATTGCAGCCTGTATACAAGTTCTCAATTATTTTAAATGGTTCTTAAATAGGTTTAAACTTTTGGTAAGGAACACACAAGTATTAAATTTCCAAATATTCCAAAGATATAGTGTTTTTACTGACGTACCCCTAAATATCTCTAAAATTGTTTTAAAAAATCTTGACAGTTTAGAGGATGAAAATCTGATAAATTCTGACCAGTAAAGGGTTAAGACACCAACTTAAAAAAATATTTTATTAAATTTTTAAAAATTGCTATATGATACAGTTGGCATTTACTTTCAAAATCTCATAGTAACACTTAGCAACATAATCAATCATAATGACCTCAAAATTGGAAATATTGCAAATCTCATCAATTTTTTGTTTTACAAGTGTTTAAATTCAAATTTCCTAGTCTTATGCAACTATTTATCCGTTGTAATGGATATACAGTAGAAAATTAAGCAACTTAGGGCAGGCGACTAACTTTAATCTTGTTTTTATTTATTCATTAATAGACTAACACAATAAATAACTATAGAAATCAAATTTTTAACATTATTAAAGAATTTTAATATATTCGTATTAAGTTAATTTTTTTCCACAGAGATTCTGATTATACATGTTGAAATACAGAATATATTTTTGAATAAATCTGTATAATTTTATAAAATAAGAATTTTAAGTGGCTATATTTTTTTGACTGACCGAGAAATAGTCTTGAGACTAGAAAATCAGTTTTAGATTGTTATAATTTATCTATATTTATTTTGAAGCAAAGTATATCAATTATAATTCGAGTTGCTGGTTATAAAAAGAAAATGGTTGGTATGCCACTTTTCAATTTAATATGAAAATTCATTCCCCTAGATATTTTGAGAAAAATTTGTATGTTGTTATAGGTCGGATGTTTCCTACCCAAGGAGATTTACATATAGCCCCTTTTACTGATGAAGCCTTGTACATGGAACAATATCAAAAGGCTAATTTCTGGTCTGTTTTTTCTGTTTAAAATATCTCAAATTTTTGCTCCTTTAAGAAAAACCGCTCTTGTATCTATCTTTAAAATACCATTAAGTATCTGTGTTTTAAAATAGTTATTCTAAGCAGTGAATGAAAATAAAATTTTAGAATGCACAAGCGTTTTTATATGCTGATTTTCATGAGAATTATTTTGTGTGCTAATTTTAGGTATCAGGAATCATTTCATGGTGTAAACTTAACTTCCCTGCGGTCGGCTGCTGTTGCTGAATATTTTAAACAGCCCATAGTTGTAAGTTAATTTTAGACCTTATGTTATGTGTTTTGATCATTGTTAAATGCAACAAAGGCTATGTGACATAGATTCTGGCTTTTAAAAAAATTATTATTGCATGTTAAATTTTTCTTTTTATACTTATAGGATACTTTTGACATTCGCATCTGTTTGGCTAAATCAAACAAATACGTTATAGACTTCCAGTCAGCAGATGAGACTGATCTCCATGTTATGGAAATTCCACTGACTTTCACAATGCTTCAATCAGGCATGGTGCATGGGTTGGCATTTTGGTTTGATTGCGGCTTTTTGGGTTCAGAGTAAGTTGTTTTGTTTTTTTTCCTCAAAAGAAACAGACGCAATATTTTATAAGTCTTTTGCATTAGTATCAGGTATTAAACTTAAGTTTATGGTACAAAACAGCTCTGGTTGAATCTAGTTTTCAGTATGATGAACAGTTGTAATCCTTATATTGTCTATTTCATTAGCTATTCTGTATGGCTGAGCACAGCACCAACAGAACCTTTAACACACTGGTACCAAGTAAGATGTCTTATACAAACACCAGTCTTAGTAAAACAGGGTCAGACTTTGACTGGAAGTGTAAAGTTGACAAGTAACACAAGGTAATTTTCAATCTTGAATGTGCAATGTGGTGGTAAAAATTTATTTCCTTTTATATTAGATTTATTTATTAAATAATTTTTTTTTAACAGATTTGATTCAGTATTATTTTGGGTAATATTTGTTGCATTGCAAATCATTCTTTAATCATTCTGGTACTGACCTACATTTTTGCAATACAGCTAGTGCTCGACTTACAACCACGGTTGGTTCTGAGAGACTGGTCGTAACACGATTTGGTCATAAGTTGCATACGCTATGTGTATAGTAATGTTACGAATTAGGTTAAATTGTATCATAACTTTCTTTTATTATTATTATAAATCATAATTTTTGGTGTTCAATTTGTACTATTTGCATCATCTCTACATAAATCCAGCTGCCAAAAGTTATTTAGCAGTGTAATGGGAATGCTGGGTAATGTTTGTGCAGTTTAAAACACAAGTTCAAATATTTAAACTCTGAAGAGTTCTCCAATCAACAAGCTTTCGCTGTGCTTGGAGAGGTCAATTGACCGAGGGACATTGAGTGTGACCATGTTATTTCTTCCCAATTGATGCAGCATAGTATTATCATACCTCCCTTTTCCTTAGTTAATGACCAGCATTGATTGCAGCAATGACAATGCTGTGCGACTGATCATTGAGAGAGAAATAAATCTGAAATCTAATATGGCTAGTGATTGTGGTCGTTAAGTGGAATGGTTGTAAGTTGAGCAGTAGCTGTATATCCTTTCAGTACCTGATATTACTTTGCTCATTATATTCCCCCTGGCCCAGACATTATTTTGGCATCAGTCAAAATCTGATAGTTTTCAAATAATTTTTTTTTACACTTTTTAAAAAAAAACAATTGAAAACATATAATTATCGGTGCAGAAATGGATAAGGATGTTAATAAGACTTGTTATTTTTTGGTTCACACTTTTCTTACATTAGTCAATACAACAATTAGACAAGGATAGAAAATATTCTAAAATAGAAGTCCATGACAAAAAACATAAAAAAAACATGTTTAATGTAATGCGCACCGCACGACAGACTAGCATGAACATTTACAGATCTGGAATATATTTAAAAAGGTATGGTCAATATAATACGCACGCACGACTGGAAAATATTAAGAAGGTTGTTCAATATAATAAGCACATCGAAAGTCTAGCACAAAAATTTACATGCTACATAGAGATAATCTAAAAGTTCATTAATTTAATTACAGTACATTCGATCGATTGATATTTTGGATCGATCATTTTTATCGTCGCCACAAGTCTGCCTGCAAAATTTCAGCTCGCTAGTATACGGGGAAGTGGGTTAAAATCGATCCAAATTCTTTGCGACAAGCAATCAAGCAGGTGCCCCGAGAGTAAATATAAAGGATGTAAAAATAACCTTTATTATATAAAAAATAGGTTTAATACAATAAAAATATAAAAGGTTTCGAGTTGCCATTAACAACATTGCTAGGAAATAACAAAACTGATCCGCATAAAAATATCAAGTTATTGGTAGGTGAAAGGTCATATCCTCGTTTTTGTGTTAATATTAGATAACCCATATAGATGGCATATAGACACGCCGGTACCAGAAAGGTTAAAATGTGTTTTTCAAAAGTTAACATATTAAAATGGGAGCTTACACAAAAAGCATTTATGCTTTTATTACGGGAATAACATTTAAAGTAAAATTAAAGTTATAATATTTATAATGTGATCTTTTATTTGTATTTCAGGCAGAGCTACGATGTTGATATAGAGTTGAATATTCCTGGAACAACAAATAAATCTTTTAATTCTCTTGATCTTAAGAATCCCTTCTTTCGTTACACCGGTGCTGCACCAGCACCACCTCCAGGTTCAAATCAGTCATCAGCAACAGACTCTTACTGGAACAACCTTATGGCTTCAGGGGACAGTAAGTTCCTTTTAATGGGGTTATTATTATGAATGAAGTAAAGTTATTTTGAGGACTGCATCTTTTAGCCACTATTAAGTTCTTGATTTAACCAAAGTCAGTTTATTTGAGTCTGGGGATACTAAATTAAGCTTATTAATTTGCTTACATTTTTGGTTGTTTACTGAATTTTGAAAGGAACCTTAAAGCTACTTATTTTACATTTTAACTTGTAGATACATAATTTTTATATTAGTCAGAGACAATTTCATGATAATGGATCCAGTTACTATAATTTAACCCACTTGGGATTACCAGTCATAAAGGCTCAAGATTGGCTGGCTGTTCTTTACTAATCCTGCTATAGTTATGTACATATTTATCTCGCCATTTTAAATGGCTGTTTAGTTTATGGTGCTCTGTCATTTTATAGAAATTAGTGTCCCCCTTTATAATTGCTTGATAATTACCGTATGTCTTTGATACTATATACAAAGGCATAAGCACCCCAGATGAAAATTTTATGAATTTTTCACATGAAATCTCATTTACATATTTGCAATGATTTAAGACTATTACAAAAAATTCAAGGTTCTGAAAGTACAACATGGTTATCATAAGTGTACAAAAACAAATGTTGAGATTTCAATTTAATTCATTAATATCCTATAATTGCATTCAATCTAATAAATGTATGGCTAATGTTCCGAGTGATCAAACGGGTCCCATAAAACTTAGTTAAAATGCTTCCTTATTGTTGTCAAAACATCCTTGCCCTCAATGCCACATGTTTTTGCATATTAACTGTGCTGAGTTCGGTAAAGGCTGGCATGCAGTAAGTTTCATTCATGCCCAAATGAACTCAAGTGAAAAGTTAACATGCTTTATAGTCAATTGTATAAGGCAACAGGTGGTAAACTTGTTAACTGGATTTCAGTTAATCACGACAATGCCAGTATGTTTTGAGTAAGATAGATGCAATTACTCATAGACGCAGATAATCACAAAAATAGAGATTATTTATACATGCTGTGTTACTGAGAGGCTCCAAATAGATTTCCAAGATTTCAAAAGGCTCCACCTCTTGAAACTGATGATCAAAAAGGCTTAGTCTCAAGAGGATTAAATACATTTTGTGTGCTCAAACTATAACCTCATTGTGTTTGACTTAGCTAACAGCATGTAATGAGAATATCTCTTCACCCTTATTACTAAGCCTCCAGTTGAAAATATGCAATCAATTATTATTTTTACCTCTATTTCATTATCTCAAATAGAATAAAAATAGGATGACTTTAACAAACACAAAAATTACATTTTCCTCTCCACTTCAGCACAACAACAGCAGCAGACATATGTCAATGGGTTTGTGAATGGCATTGTTGATGTTGGTCAGGTGTTGGTTCAACAACCCCACTTGGTACAGCAACAGCAAGGTGTTGTCCAGGGAAATCTAATTTCAATGTGTAAGTTTTTAAAAATTATGCACTTTTAATTTAATTATTTTGGAAGCACCTTATTTTTGAGTACCTTAAAATTGGTCTCTTTAAAGTCGATTTTCATAATGCCTTGGTCACTCTAATGAGCCAAATATACGGTGCTACAAAAATGGTATAATGCAACTTGTCTTCAAAATTAAGATGATTTTTTTTTGGTAGGGTGTGGGCAATCTGTCGTCTACATAAAATGTTATTAACTTCTATGATCTTTTACATTGGATCTGAATATTTTGTTATTGCAGAACCTGTAATTTTAAAGATTGAGTGGAATTATTGAAACTTAAAACAAAGTGTCTGCGCTAAGCCTAAAGCTATCCTATTCCGTCTTTTGCCTTTTTAGCCATTTAAAAAGAAGTTTGTACAATAAATTTAAGTTCATTTAGACAAGATATATAAAGTTAACATTTAAAAAAAAATTATTTTGAAAATACCATGAAAATTACAATTAGTTCCATTCATTGTCTTTGTTCATATCCTTAAGAAATAATATACAATCCTTTTCATATACAAATAATTTTAATACATGCATTTAAGTTGAAGCTCACTTTTCAGTGACAATTTTATCATGCTTTTTAGGATTTTGTGCAAACTATGAGAGTTTTTAAATTAAAAAAAAATATTCTACTTTAAAATAGAATAGCAAACTAAAGCGTTATATTTATTATATCCCCCCACTTATATTTCTTCCCTGCCTCCTGGATTATCAGCTGATGAGGTCATTCCAAGGTCAGAAGGTAAATTTTCAGTTTAGAGTAGATTATATTTTAAACGCAGGTCTTCTAAAAATGTGTATTCACCCATTCAACCGCTAAAACTAGTATTTAAGAAAATGTTACCAGATTTGTGATTTTCATTTAAAATCTACTAACACCTTCTATATACTGCTTATATTTTTTTTTGACACCTGTTGTAAAAGAATGATCTTATGAGGTGTTAACTAACTTGCATGATATACTATAGTCAATGATAATCAACAGTATAATTATGGCTTCGATACCTGGGTTTCACTATGGCTTAAAACTTTGAAATACCTAGTTGTTGGGAACCTTGGCTCAAAAGATCTTTGATATAATGAACTTCTTCTGCAACATGTACATCATGATAATCTGATTGTTTAAAATGTATGCAAATCTCTCTAGTGATGGGCTATCCAATCATATTTAATTTCATTCTTGTAACCTATTCTGTAACACTATTTGGAATCATAGTAGTGGTTTTAATTGTCCAATTCTATGTAAGGTATAACAATCTAATAAAATAAACCTCAAAAAGTAATACATACATCTCAATCAGCATTTTTTGTGAAATTTCATCTTTGACCTCATCGTTTTCCAATTATTTACTATTTAGATCAGTGTCATTTATGGAAAATCATGCCTTTAGAATTATTTTTGATGTTTTTTAAGGTAGCTCATAGTCCTCTATGGTCTTTGCCCTCTAGTAATTTGGAAATAGTTATTGCCATGAACCTTCTTTTTGTATGCATATTTAGTATAATGTTGATTTTTTATTATATTTTTTAAAGTATGAAGTTTTTGTTAATGAAAGTAAATAAAGAGTAACATGAAGTATTAATAGTATTAAATAATGTGTGCTGCTACCAAACTAATCAAATTGGATAAAAACTTAGTTCTCAAAAGTAATCTTGTACCAAATGAATAATTTTTAATTAAAGAGTAATTTACCACCTCGCGAACGCCATACGCTAAAAATAGCACCATTTTTGGCTTTCATGCCCTAGTTACTAAACCGTTCGACACAAGGTAAAAACGAAAGTACCTATAAGTAGTATGACAACAAGGCTACTATAATGACACAGCATTCTTGTATTACAATGCGGGGTTAGATTGTAAAGTCCAATTTTAGCTGACCCAGTTATTTACCGCCTGCCGAACACTTTTTTGCTTAATTTACTTCAAAGCAGACACTTTTACCTCAAAGCAGACACAAAACAAAAATCATCAAAGAATCAATTTTTTAGTTAATAGAGTCAATAAATAACACTGGAGATGTCAATAATAATGTAATAAACGTTTATTAAAGAAATTAGAGCCCGAATCACTTAGATCTATATATACAAAATAATACTATAGGTAGATCTATAATCTATAGTCTAGTCAGGGCAGCAAACAGTGCACACAAAAGTGCCTTGCTTCAAAGATGCACAATTTTTCGTGCACTGTGCATGCCACCAGCCATCGCACACATCACATTGGACCCAAACCTCTGCCCCTCCCCCTTTTTTGCACCCATGACACATTCCTTCCAACAAAAGATTCTCTTCTTTATCTAAAGTATCGTCATCTTCAGCCATGTCAAGCTCCATTGTTTGAACCCACAGTGAGTCCTCACTGCTGCTATCAGATAGATCTATTACTGGATACTTCTTTACTTTCTTGGACTCCACTATTTTCTTTTTTTTAATCTGCTCTTCTTCTCTCTTGCGTCTTTTTTCTTCCCTTTCTTGCTCTCTTTTCCTTTTTGTAGCCTCTTTTTGTGCATCCTTTATCTTTTTGCTTTCTTCCCTCTCGATCTTTCTTTTCAGTTTATTTTTTTCTATTTCTTCTTTGTCTGCTATTTTCTTTTTTAATGCTTCTCTAAACTCTTCTCCACTGACCAAGTTTGGCATGGTTGGAGCATTTGCTGTTTTATTCTTGTTTTTATTCCTTCTAACAAAAGCAGGCAGCTTCAAAATGTCATCTACTGTCAAGTTAGCTTTGACTGTGCAGTTTTTGGGTTCTTCTAGACTGCACGTTTCTATTAGCCCCACAGCTATGGCTTGAAACTTGTCAAATTTCTCTTCTTCCTCTTTGATAAGGTTGTCTCCTGCAGTACTTGTCATTGTCAGTTGACAAAAAAAATTATTAAATTGGTTGCGACCCATTTCATCATATAAAAAGTTTGAATAGTCATGGAGTGCTTTAAGTTGTGCAGCAGACAAATTGGACTTTGGTGGTGGGGATGATGCAGGTAATGATTCTGGTAGGGAAGATTTGTCAATGATAGACTTATTTTCATTCTCAAATGGGCTGTTTTCCTGTATAATGGTCTGGGTGATTACTTGTGTTTCATTCACAATCGGTTTTGTCTCAATGAGTAACTGTGTGTAAGATTCGATTGGTTGAGTCTCAATGATTTCTTCGGTGTAAATTTCTATTGGCTGTGTCTCAGTGATTGTTACTGTGTAAGATTCAATTCGCTGTGTTTCAGTGGTTGCTACTGTGTCGGATTCTATGTGTTGTGCCTCGATGATTGCTTGGGTATCGTTTGAGATTGGCTGGAACTCAATCAATTTGTTGTCATTTATGGTGTGCAGGTGGTTTTTGATAAAAGGGTCGGCTTTCGTAGGGACTTTATTGCTGTTGGTGGGTTGGGCAACATTATGAATTCCCAATGGTGTTGAGCCGAATACAGCACTAGGACCAAGCTTCGGGGATTGCAGAATTCTATATGGATCATATGGTAGTATTCCAGCTGCTTTAAAACTTTGTGCAGCAATGGAAGGTGTGGTGGCCTTTAGCCATACTGGCTTTAAAACTTTGGCAAAGCTCTCCAGATTTACTCCCTCCCCATGCTCACTTATATGGTGTCGTATGGCGTCTGACCAAGCTGGTTTGATTGCACCAAAAAAAGCTTGATCGAGTGGCTGAATCAAGTGACTCGCATGCGGCAACAAACAATATAACACTATATGGTTGTCATGACATAGCTGTGATGTCTCAAACAGTGCAGTGTGGCTACTGTGACTGTCTACCAGTAGAACTACAGGCTTCTGTACATGGGCTGTGGCTGAAATAAAGCTATCTCTTAGCCAAGAATAAAAAATCTGTGCTGTAATCCAGCCATTATCAGGCACTTGTAGGAATGCCTCTGGGAAGTGATATAATAAATTTTTGGATGGTATTCTCTTGTAGGGGTATATTAACAGGGGACTGAGGAAGTGTCCACTTGCGCTGGCACATGCAAGAACTGTCACTTGTGACTTCACACCTGCAGTAACATTGTACACATGTTTCGACCCCCTGCATGTGATGACCTTCCTGCTTTTGGCATCAAAAGAAAAGCCTGTTTCGTCTGCATTGTAAATGCGAGTGGGGTCACTAAATAGACTGGGGTCAATGCTGTCAACACACCATTTTAAATCATTAAACCACTTTTCAATAGCTTTTATTGTAACCAGGGCTCTCTCCTTTCCTAGTGATTGGGGAGTACGCAGTGTCAATTCAAGATGGCGTTAAAAAAAAATTATATAGCCATGATGATGTTGGCATTTCGGTTTTGCTCTTTGAAGTACAATTCCTGGTATTTAAGATTTGTTTGGCGATTTGCCTCACCTCATCGCCAGTTTTTCCAAAGCCTCGCTTGGCTAGCTCTATTAGCCATCTAGCTAATTTGACCTCCTCTTCTGGCGTGAGGAGGGTCTGTGCATAGGCTATGACAGGCCGCTTGCCTGTAAGTTTGTCGTGAAGAGTGGCAAGTGGAATGCCAAACTCATTCGAAGCTTTTCTAATAGAGAGCCGCTTTTCCCTAATACTAGCCAATGCCGCATTGATTACTTCTGGGCTCTGTTTTGTTCGTATGCTAGACATGGCTTTAAATCTGAAATATAATTATATTGTAGATTCTATTAAAATTTTCATTCAAATATAAAATAGGAGTCTAGATAGATCTATAGACTAGACCTAGATCTTTAGCTTAATTTTCCTACATGAAAAAGTGTTCGCAACGAAGTAATATCCTACAATAAAACAAATATTTAACTAAATTTTTCTGCAGAATAAAAGTGTTCGGTACGCGGTAAAATCCAACGTTAAACTTACTTCGTCGCGAACACCCCTTCAAAACGAACACACCTTCGAAACGAACACTGCTATTAAATAGCATTGTAAAGTATAACAGCGTGGTTACTGATCTATTTCTAAGTGATGATGCAATACCAAACAATTGTGTTTACCAAAGCGAACAGGAAAAGTAGTCTTAACCCGGAAATCAACTTCGTTCTTCCTAGGGACGCTGACAGCATGCACGGTGCAAGGATCAAAATGTTTACGCACATTTACTCACAAAATAGTGAGTCCCTGCAAACGAAACGATGAAAAGATATTGAAAAAAGAACTACTTTCGACTTACGGGTGTTCGTTTTCATGTTAGACGGAAAATAAAAATACAGAGAACGCTTTATGAAATAGTGTTCGCTACGACATATCGTTCGCGAGGCGGTAACTTACTCTACATAAAATTGTGAATTTTAAAAAAAAATTCCATTCAATTTTATTGAAAATGTTCATAAATCTATAATTGGTAGGTGGGGTTCAAAAAATTTTGTGCAGTTAAAGTTATTTACATAACTTTTAATTTGTTTCAAATCAAATAACTTTTTATAGTTTATAGGGGGTGTCTGACCTTGCAATGACTAGTTTATAAAACTTACCATAGGATTTTTCTATACTGTTACAACATATATTGTAAAATTCTCTGCACAGTTATATGACATAACTAATTTTCTTTAATTTTTAAAAATGTATTGAATAATTAATAGGCACTACTATTTAATGTGAAGTAGCCTTTTTTTGTAATAAAAAGAGCATGATAATTTTGTCATAGTTTGGATTTTTTAAAGTCATGGTGCTCCCATTTGTTTCAACATTTTATCGTTTTCATTACAAAAACAATTTGCTAAAAATCAAAATTTGAAGAAAATATCTTGTTTTGTTTCAATCCTTTGGATTACAATAATTAGTAAAATTTAAAAAAAGGTAAAATATATAAAATTCTAACAATCAATCAATCTGCAGCCCAGACGGCACCAATAAATCCTGGTAGTATTCCCAGTGTGGGCACCATCACATCCAATGCCAATGCTCATCGCACATCCATCGGTGCTGGTATAAGCCCTATCAGCTTTTCTCAACCTCAGGTACACTAGTCTTAAATTCTTCAGCCAGCTTTCTTTCATTTTCTTAATAAAGAAAAGTTAGATATATTTCAAAAAGTTTTGGCATGGTCTTTTCTTTACAATTTTCAGCCAGCATGAAGTATTTCATTTTATTCGTGTGAACCCAATATAATTATTGGCTATAGCTAAATATCACATGAATGCTTAAATTCTTTAGAATGCTGTAGCATAAACTTGGAAAGCTTTATATTAAATCAATAAATTATTGGAACTATTTAAGGAACTGTGATACATGTAATATGATTTGCACAAAAAAGTCTCAAAATAAAATAGTTGATAAGCAATTTAGAATTACCATGCAGCAAATTTTGATAGGGATAATATAATATCTGTTTGTGGGGTGAAAAATTTTACACCAAAATTGATGCTGTTGAACTTGGCACATGAGTTTGTTATTTTGCAGACAGACCAATGAACATTGTTGCTAAGACATCAAATGGATCTGATTTTCAAGTCAGAACATATCTTTTTTCACTATAAATTTATTAATGTTAATCATTGCAGTCTTTAAAAAACTGTTTTCAATTTTTCAGAGACTTGTGATTATAATAATTTCATTCTTCACAGCCTACTTAGGAAATGTATTTTTTCCAGGAGTTAATTTATTGAAAAATTAAGGTGGTAACAAAGATATATATATTATAAAAAAGTAATATATTGTATTTTTTTATTTACAGAATGTTATTACTGGGTCGACGAATCACTTCCCAGTCAGCAGCCAATTTATGATAGGAGATTATGTCATGCCAGGCAACTTGATCATTCAGTCAACACCGAAGCCAGAAACATAGCTCAGCAATTACTATAAATATTAAATTCATCCATAAATTCATTAACATTGCAACTGAATCATGAAATCACTTTGTACATTAGATTGATTGTAAATTCTGATTTTAAATTTAACATTTTTTTTGGTACTGTAATCATTGGATTATTTGATTGGACTCATCTTAGCTAGTCTGGGGTCTGCAACCAATTAATGTAACTTGGTGCTCTTGTTAATTAAGTATTCAACATTAACATTTAATTGGAAAGGCATACAGTTAACTGCATTTATTAATTCTTAACATGTACAATTATAGTTTTTGCTAAGTGTACCCATTTGTATGAAAATTAAAAGAGCCATTCAAATTGTTTGCAGTGTTTTTCTTATTGGCATATGCCCCTACTAAAGTGAATATTATCTTACATGTTATGTGGCAGTTTTTTTTAAATTTCAAAAGCAAGTATTTATTACAAGTATTGGTATTAGGGCTCAAATGGAGAGACATTTTCACTGGGTGAATGATCCCTTTTTAAGAAATATTTTGCATCCAACAGGGGGCAAATCAATGTACAATTTGTGCATTATTCATGACACTTTCCTTATAAGTCTATAGTGTGATCGTTGTACAATACCATGTCTATTTACTATGGTATATGTTAATCTAATAGTAATGCAATACCAATTATCTAAATAATATTTTGTTTTTAATTTTTAAATAAAAAGACAATGATTTTATGAAGTTATTTTAAATTTACATTAATCTTACGACTCGGCTTTGAAATTTAAAGAAATACAGTCTCTTTGGATCCAAAAATTAGTTTTATAGTTTATAATTTATAGGTCTTTAATCTTTATGGTTAGAAAATCCATTCCCCCACCATATACAAAATTTAGACCACAACCCTAGTTTGATATACCCAGGGAAATACTGATTTAAATGGGAGGAAATCAGAGTAATTAAAGTTTCATGAGAGGAGAAATAAATAAGTGCCACCAGAGAAATATAAATATTACGTAGAATTAAAGATTTTCCGAACTTAATTGTTATTGAAGTGAAGTAACTTTTTTAAAAATAAATACATTTTCAAATTCTATAGTAAAATTTATCAATTGCTTTATATTTTAAATTGAACTATGATGTAGGATAACTTAATGATTTCATTCTGCACTCAATAACTTTGTATTTATTAATAAAAATGAGCAAGGGGAAAAAAAAATTGGTACAATGATAAATTTAACTATACTACAATACATTATACTATTACTATACAATTCCAATATTTACTAACTTAAGAAATTAATTCAACTAATCTCACCTACATACTACAAGCAAGAGCAGATAGTAGAAAATGGCATCATTTACATGATAAATGATTAAATTGGTTACTGGCTGTTTATGA
The DNA here is from genome assembly GCA_944989445.1 of Ampullaceana balthica. Lineage (NCBI taxonomy): Eukaryota > Metazoa > Mollusca > Gastropoda > Lymnaeidae > Ampullaceana > Ampullaceana balthica. The sequence goes on from CALYLW010000162.1 coordinate 366,949, forward strand.
TGGATCTTGGATGATTATTTTTTAAGTTCTTTGAAAATGTGGATTTCTTTAGGCAACCCATTTCACTATAGTAGTAGAACAATATTATGATTCACCTTCCGACAATGATGTTTCCCACACTTGTGGCAGTCCTCAGTAAATTAGACCTGTATTCTGCGCTGTGGTGGTCCCGTAGTTATGGCAGGTCGAAGTAGGAAAAAATCCACATCCACCCTTAGGGGTGGAAACTCCCATGAGAGGAGACTAAGTCGACTAGTGCGGCGGCTCCCTCTTAGAGAGGACCGCCTCGGGGGTGCCCCTGTCGGTGGCCTCACCTTGGTGGAGGTGAGAGAGTTGCCGGGGGATTCCCCGGGGGGCCTTATAAGAGTTTTAGTAACTCAGGGTCTTTTGACACCATCTTGTATGTCACATATTTATGATTCACCTTCAGGCGCAACCCCCTTTCCACCAAAAACTGTTTAGAAAAAGGAATTTAAGAAAATATGATTTGTTAAATTTGGGTTCCATTACTCCATTTATAGCCAGGTTTTACATGATTTTTAAAAAATTTACTGATGACCTTTTATTGAAGTGCACTAGTTTATGATCTTTCTTTGCTTTATGTGGAAATCAAAATAAATGTAATAATTATAAAGTCAGTGGTGTATCATTTGATTTTGACTTGGTTCAAATATGAACCTCATAAAGAAAATTATACTCCAGTAGCATGGGAATGAAACATTTACAGACATTAAAGCAATACTTATACTTATAGAAATTTAAAAGTTCTTACTGGCAAGTGTACCAGTATAAAATATTCATGCAGCAGCCATTTTTTGTAAACTAAACAAAACAATTTTGAATTTCAGTGAAGTAATTTATAAACCATCGGTAACAAGTTTTCCACATAGTCTTTGTTTCGCGTGAAAACAACTCATTATCATTGCACTTTATGAGTAATCAGAATGCAACTCCATTAAATTTTAAATATTGCACATAAAATGCTTTTTCAATCCTTTATCATTTATTTGATGTTACAATACATGATGGTTTAAAGTGTTCCTAGTAAGCACACCTTACCTATTTTATCTTCAACTAGAATTTATTGTGGAATAATATGTTTAAAAGAAGTATTGAAAATTAAAGTACTGTTAAAGATATTCTTTTTTTTTCTTCTTGATCTGTACTTTTTTTTAGTGCTTATACTACTTAAAGATTCTAGAAACAGTCATAGTAGTTAAGTTGAATTTGAATACACAAATTGTGTAATGAAAACAATAAATTTGAGCTTTATAATTAAACTAACACGACGGTGAACGTTTCGGCTAATGCCCTCATCAGTACAATAAACATAAAGTACATGTACTTAAGTAATAAAATTATGTTTAAATTCTAAAGACACGTACGATTTAGCTAGATTTTAAAACGTTGTTAATCTAGCAAAGCCGAGTTTAAAAACTATATTTATGTTGAAGGACATTCAAATAGCTGCGTTTGCCTATAGTTCTGTATCGTAGAGAGGGCGACTAAGTCAGGCTGAACTGTGAAGGATGTATTTTGAAGTTGTAAATATACAGATATCTGTTAAGACCAATTATATCCTGATCATATGATTAAATTATTGAACTGAAGCGATTCGAGTGTTGTGCATCTGACAATACAGTGGTACCTCGAGATAGGAAATTAATCCGTTCCAGTGAGGCTTTCGTAAATCGAACTAAGTTTTACATGTAAATTACTTAATCCGTTCCAAGCCACACAGAAACAACACTACAAATTGAAAATATCATGGAAAACTATAGAAAAAACTAGTAGGATTATTCAACCTTTAAAATCAGAATAAAATAAATGGGGGAAAAAATGTATTAAATGTGAACCTTTACTTTTCTGGGGAGTGGATGTGGCGAATTGTTGGAGATGGTGGTAGGGGAGGAGAACGGATGGCAGTAATCATTACGTACAAACACATAACTTAATGAAAATAATAAGTATTAGATGCGGCGTAGCACACGCCGCACACTTGCTCATGGATAGTGCAAAGAAAGGAGGGAAAGAGCGGACACAAACTACAGCACGACAACGCGAGTGAACGTTGGAGGGGGGGGGACCACTGACGCATTGTTGGTCTCGATACATTCACAAAGCGGTTATCTACCTTCCCACCACCCTAGCTTGCCAACCATAAACTTTGAAGGGCCGACCCTAGCAAGGGTCAGCTCATGTTGGCGAAAAATAATTTTAAAATTCATGCTCATGTGGGGCCGGGGGCCCAAAAGATGTTTATTTCCTTATACTTATGAGCTGTATAAAATTGAAAATCACTAATTCTCCTATTTGCCGGGTAAGTAGAAGCATGCAAATGCAAATTTGGGAAGATGTCGAGTACACTTCCGCCATGGTAACAGGTGAAAAAATATTTAAATTATCACTTGCCGGGGGCCAAAATGTAGTTTTTTCCTTATATAAGCTATTTAATATTTGAAAATCACTAATTCTCTTATTTTCCGTGTAGGTAGAAGCATGAAACTTTGGGTAGCTGTTAAGTAACATTCCGCAATGGTAACAGGTGAAAACAAAATTTAAATGATCACTTGCCGGGGGCCCAAATGTAGTTTTTTATAATATTAAAAATTGACTCATCACTAATTCTCCAACTTCCCGTGTAGGTAGAAGCATGAAACTTTGGGAAGTTGTTGAGTACCTTTTCACGACGAAAAATGGCTAAAAAGAATTTTAAAATTCATATTCTTGAGGGCCGGGGGCCCAAAAACGCTTTTTTCCTTATATGGACTATATGAAAATCACTAATTTTCTTATTTCCCAAGTAGGCAGAAGCATGAAACTTTGGGAAGTTGTTGAGTACAATCCCACGATGTAAACAGCCGTAATTTTTTAAAATAAAAACAACCCCGTAAAAACAAAGTTTATGACTATAAATCCCTTATATATGAGACATAACTAAAAGTATTGATTATGTTCAAAAGTGACAAACATTTACAGACTGAAACCGAAATTATCTCCCTTGGCTTTAAAACTAGGTCAACTCTAGCAGACGAGGACTAAACATTCTAAATAGTTATTTTTATAGATAAACTAAAAATGCATTAATTTAATTACGGTACGTTCGATCGATCTGAAATTGTGATACGATGCATTGTTAGGTGAGACGGGTCCGTGTGCCAATTTTCAGCTCGATGGCTTCACTGGAAGTGGGTCATTTTCGACTTTTGTTTTTCCGCGGGCGGACGGGCGAGGGACGAACGAGACGGCAGTGAAGTTAATATAAGGGATTTAAAAATTATCGCCTTCTGTAGGCCGGGGACCCAAATGAAGTTTTTTCCTTATATGAGCTATATAAAAGCTGAAAATCCCTAATTCTCCTATTTCATGTGTAGGTAGAAGCATGAAACTTTAGGTTGTTGTTAAGTACACTTCCGCGGTGTTAACAGGCGAAAACAATATTTAAATTATCATTTACTGGAGGCCGGGGGACCAATTGTAGTTTTTTGTAATATTAAAAACTGACTCATTACTAACTCTCCAACTTCCCGTGTAGGTAGAAACATGAAACTTTGGAAAGTTGTTTATTACCCTCTCACAAAGAAAAAATTGCGAAAAATAATTTTAAAATTCACACTCATGGGGGCCCAAAAACGTTGTTTTCCTTATACTGAAAATCACCCTATTCTCCACTTTCCGGTGTAGGTAGAAACATGAAACTTTTGGAAGTTGTTGAATACCCTCCTGGAGTGGTAGCATTCAAAAAAAATATTTAAATTATCACTCACGGGGGCCGGGGGCCCAAATGTATTTTTTCTTATATAAAAACTGACTCATCACTAATTTGCTGATTTCCCGTGTAGGTAAAAGCATGATACTTTTGGAAATTGAGTACACCCCAGCGATGGTAACAGATGAAAAAAAAATTTTAATTGTCACTCGCTGGGGGCCCAAATGTATTTTTTCTTATATAAAAAGCTAATCATCACAAATTCTCCTAATTCCCATGTAGGTAGAAGCTTGAAATTTTGGGAAGTTGTTGAGTACACTCCCGGGATGGTAACAGGCGAAATTTGTTTAATTATCACGCACGGGGGCCCAGGACACAAATGTAGTTTTTCACCATATATGTGAGCGAAATTACAAATAAAAAAAACGTTGGATTCTGTTTAAATGTATTTTTACAAAAGATAAAAACTTGATGGCCTATATTAAAATTCGTTAGGGCATTAAAATTGTATTTTTTCAATCTTTTGTAGCCTAGGGCCCCTAATCTCTTTTTTGTAAACGTTTAAGACATTTTAACCATTCAATTTCACTCGATTTTTTAAAAAGTGTTGACTAACAAATATATTCATCATAATCCAAATTGAAATATGCTGTTGTTTTGAACCATACATATTACACCTATAAGGCCCCCGGCCCTTATTTTAGTTTTTTTAAAGACGTATTAATAGTTATTAATAGTCAATAAATTTTATTCATCCCTTGGTCATTAAACGTTAGGAAGTTGTTGGTTACGCTCCAGCAAAGGTTTCTGGCATTAAAAGCAAAACTTTTAAAAACATCACTAATTAGGGGCTTGGGGCCTGTATGCCATTTTTTAACATTAGTTATATAAAAGGTAACTTAAAATGTGGCTACTGGGTAACTGGATGAATTATTGACCAAATTTGATTTTTTTTTAAAAAGAAAATTCTATAGGGTAATGAACTTCTAACGTCTGTTCCTTTGGGGCCTGGACCCAAAATATTTTTTCTTAAACATTTAAAGCTTTTTTACCTTTAGATTTTAAATAAATATAGACACGTATCTCTATCATGACCTAGATTAAAATCCTCAGACCTTATGATATGCACATCCTGCATCCATTTTGCACGAGGGCCCATAATGTCATTTTAGTACCCATTTTATTTTACACGACCTTGACAAATAAGTATATCCATCATGATCCAGACTGAAATCAATTGGTGTTTTGAATTGGTGTAAAACGGGTTTTCAATGCTTACTAAAATCCTAACTTCCGCAGCAGAGTGCGGGTATTTTGCTAGTAATTTAATATAAATTCTGAGCAAATCAAATGAAATTTGCTAACTTGGTATCAGTGTAACAGGTAATACACAGAATGGCTTATTTCTTAAAAAGCATATAGTTAGTCTCAGTTTATACTTGAATCCCCACCCCCACTCTCTTTTGTTGACAACCCATCACCCACTGACCAAAAAAATGTTTAAGCAATTGTTATGACATCACAGGAAAAATGTATGGGGAAATTGTCACAGCTATAAAAAAATGTTTATTTTCAGTTATTAGGCAACCCCATTTCCTAGAATATGTGCCAAGCCACTATTTTGTAAAAATAAAAATGTTATCAATACCTAAAACTAAAAGAAGTATATTTATAGTAATTTTCCAGAGTTAGTTCTTACAATAGTAGGTGTATGCAAAAACTGAAGGCAATTTCATTGCAAAATGGTTTAATGTTACTACAGGTAATTACAATTTACAAACAAATTTAAGAATTTAGAAAATCATGGCCTCTGATATGGATGTGATGTTGCAGCAGCTTTAATGTTTGTCTTGATGGCACTTGGAACCCTGCCTATACCAGTTCCTGGCACTGAAAAATTAGGAAAAAACACAGGTGAATTTTGTTGAATAAACAATAAAAAATTAATTAAAAAGCAAATAATGAATACCTGCTTGGATTTGACGTTGCTAAGTACAAATGATTAAAATGTCAGTTTTTGAATAGTTACAATAAAACACCATAGAAAGATAATATAAGTTAAATAATTTTTAAAGCAAGAACTTTCCTTCCAAGCGTTTAATTTTGCCTATGTATTTGAATATTTTATAAGGCTTATTAAATTTAGAAAGCAATTGGGTCATTCATTCATATCATTTGAAGTAATGTTATGCCATTACTATTAAGAGTAAGAGTCTTTTGAATAGCGGAACTTTGGGCATTTCAAGGGAGATTTTTACATTCTATCCCCAAAATATCTATTTAAAAACTGAAAACATGAAAACTTGTGACCTAGAAATGCCTTTTTTTCCCCTGCAAATGCAGATTCAGATGAACTTTAAAAAAACAACTATGATATGTTGTGAAATTCACCAATTTTAAACACTAAGCATCAATATGGTTATAAGTATACATAAAAATAGGTTATTTAATATGCACCTAACAGATTACTACGTTTGTCAGAAATTTAGGATAATTATTAGCCATAAAAAAACATTCAAAAATCAACAAACTATCATCTTCTGTATGGGACTATTCCTATTGTCACGGTTAACAAGCGTTAAATGTTGAAACTCTTTAAACGCATATGGGCAGTTATTTGCTGCCCCTTATGTTATTATTTATTTGTCAACATTTAATAGCCTCATCAGATATTAAACATTATAAGTTATAAAAAACCTAAAATGCTATTAATAATAATAGAAAAATTGATTCAGCATAAGCTGTCGAGAAGGGGTGGCCTCTACGAGGCTCGACAGACGAGTAGCGTCAAGGACTTGTAGGTCATTGATACTAACCAGGGAGATTCGTGTGCTTTGCCGGGATGGCGCCAAAGTGGTAGCGGGGCGAAGTAGGGAATTCCACCCCTCCTTGTGAGATCAATTTAGTGGGAGGCATTTTCGACTTTGTGTACTGGATGCCCAGGTGGCTGCTTCAGAAGGGGGTAGGGGGGGGGTTCTCAGCTGTTACGCCCCCCCCCCTGGCGGCCAGATAGCTCAGAGGGTCTTCCGGGAAGACCCATGAAGAGCACTAGGCTCAGGGCTGCTGATTTTCTTCCACATGTAGGATCATTCAGCATAAAAGAATGTATTCCTCAAAATCCATTTTAAAAAATTGCTTACAAGTACAGTTATATTAATAATGAAATATTTACTCATTGGCTTTTGTGGTTGAAGCTGCTGTTGTTGCTGCTGTTGCTGTTGTACTTGCATTTGTCCCATTTGAGGACCTGGTTGCATCTGCCCCTGTGAATCAGATCTTCGCAGCTTTGCCCCCTTTGTTATAGCCCCTATGAGCGTTGCAGTCTCGGCTGGAACTGAAGTTGGGGGCAAACTATTTTTTTGACCTGGTGAATATAGAAACATTAAAAAATGCTTAAGATTTTTTTTTAAAACCACATGTCTCAGGGTGAACTGCTGTAAATGTGAGTTAACTTTGATTCATTGTTACAAGTTACCTTTTTTTTTACATTAGGTTATACATACAAAGTTGTCAATGAATAGATGTTCAAGTGCATAAAAACAACAAATGTTTACAGAATCTAGTTTGTGATGTGTTTTCTAAATCAACAATTTTACTTTACAATTAATTCCCAAAAAAGGAATTTTTATTGGAGGAAAGAATCTTTAAAAGCTTTTCTAATAGGTTATTACTAAATGAAGACCTCAAGGGAAGAAACAGCTTATGTGACATTTAAAAATTTTTTTTAGTTATCCTGTGTATCTGCTAGAGCAGTGGATCCCAAACTTTTTTGGGTGGCTACCCATTTTTATAAAAGTCATGTGACCCGCGAACCCCCTGAAATTTAAATAAGTCATTTTCAACAACGTTTTTTAAAAACAAAATATAGCAAATTTGCATTAAAGTTAAAGTGATTTTTTGTGTGTTAAGTTGGCGACCCCAGAAAACGCTGCGATAGAAAAATAGAATGCTCTGAATGAGGTTTTATGAAAAAGTAAGATCTCTGGCCCTATTAAAAATTAAAATCTATATACCTGTTTTTTATTTATAATAAAAAATCTGTATAATTTTTAAACTTTAAAACTTGAATAATTCAAAACTACAAAAATGTGACATAGGCGTTTCTTCCCTTGAGTTCTTCCAATGTAAAGTTAATATGGAAGAAAACCAAAAAGGGGCTAGAATGGGATCTAACTCTATTATTCTTAAACCACACAAACAACTCGGTTCTTCCATAAATATTTGAATAAATATTCTCATATTTAAAATAATGTTATTATAAATGAACCGGATTTAGAGAGGGCAATGGTGGTGTATATTATAATTAGGAAAACTGTAAGTAGACTGCACTGAGGTTTGAAGGTTGTTAAAGTGATCGGAACATGGTCATCCATGAGTAGAGTGTTTTTCTGACCAGAAACTTAATGAAATGGGATCAATAGTGATTTAGAGTGATGAGTTTTAAGGTTAAACTTATAAAGGAAGAAATCTCAAGCAGCAGTTAAGGGTAAAAGACTATTTTGGGGGTTAATAAGCAGTTAGTTAATAAACATTCCGGGCGAACTGATTCAAGCAGGAGGTGACTCCGTAATAAACATCCTAACTAACATGTGCAACAAGATCTGGCAGACAGGAAAATGGCCAACCCCCTGGACGCAATCGCTGGTTATCACGCTCCCAAAAAAGGGTAATCTACAGATGTTTCAGAACTACCGTACAATCAGCCTGATTAGTCATCCCAGCAAAGTCATGCTTATGATCATATTGAACAGACTGAAACCACAAGCAGAGCAAATCATTTCAGAAGAGCAGGCGGGCTTCAGATCAGGAAGAAGCACAATGGAGCAAATCTTTAACCTGCGAGTTCTCTGTGAAAAACATCTCCAACACCAGAGTGACCTCTATCATGTCTTTATAGACTTTAAAAAAGCATTCGACAGAGTGTGGCATGCGACACTGTGGGCAACGATGCACAAATTCAACATAAATGCAAACATCATTGAAGTGATCAAGAACCTTCACAACAGAGCAACCAGCGCAGTACTCTTCAACAGCAAGCTGGGAGATTGGTTCAAGACCCCTGTTGGTGTCAGACAAGGATGTTTACTTTCCCCCATCCTCTTCAACCTCTTCCTTGAAAGGATCATGACAGATGTGCTAGAAGACCATGTCGGAACAGTCAGCATCGGAGGGAGAAGTATAACCAACCTACGCTTCGCCGATGACATTGACGACCTAGCTGGTAGCGAGGACGAACTAAAAGAATTCCTCGCAAAGCTAGAGAAAACAGAAAAGGCGTACGGCATGGAAATCAACGCAGAAAAGACCAAGGTCATGGCTAATAGTAAATTCACAAGCGAGATTCGGATAAACGGGCAAAAACTCGAAGAAGTCTCCACCTTCAAGTATCTAGGGGCCATAATATCCGACGAAGGCTCAAAGCCAGAAATTCTTGCCAGAGTAGCCCAAACAATGGCAGCATTGAGCAAATTAAAGCACATCTGGCAAAGTAAGAAGCTCTCCCTGAGATCAAAGATCCGGCTAATGCGCTCTCTAGCGATGTCGGTCTTTTTGTATGGTTGTGAGGCTTGGACGCTCACTGCAGACCTCCAAAGAAGAATAAATGTGCTAGAGATGAGATGTTTCAGAAAGATATTGAACATCTCCTACACAGCGCACATCACAAATGAAGCGGTCCGCAACACAATAAGTACTGTCATTGGCCCCTACGAGGACCTACTCACATCAATTAAGAAGAGGAAATTACGATGGTACGGACACGTGACAAGAACTGGAGGTCTCGCAAAAACCATATTACAAGGCACAGTCCAGGGAGGAAGGAAAAGAGGCAGACAAAAGAAGAGATGGGAGGACGATATCAAAGAGTGGACAGGCCTGTCATTCTGCGACTCTCAAAGGGCAGCACAGGACCGGGACAAATGGCGTGTGTTAGTGAGCAGTTCACGATGGTGCCCTAACGACCCAACAACGGGTTAAGGGATAGTTCAAGTTGTTAGAGAATGAATATGGTAATGGTCAGTAGAATGTTGTCTCTAGAAATGTAGCAATTCAAAAACTATGGGATTTGAGCATTTGGTAGTTAGTTGTGTCACAGGGGCTACAGATATATATAGAGAGGCTAGAGGTTTGTGGAAAATCAGTGAGTTAAATGAGAGTAGTTCAGGGACATTTTGTTAAATTCAACAAATATTACTCTGAACTTTTTTGAGCATATAGGCAAGAATATTAGTACTAGTAACAGCACTTAGATCACCATTTAATTATCGTTGAATATTTGGATGCTTCAAAACCCCTATAAGGTTTTAGGTTTTTTCTTTTAACACTTATGCACCAGTATTTAAGTAATTATTATAATTATACCATATAATTAATATCCTGTTTCATTTATGCTAAGTATAGGTCAAAGATTTATATTGCAAAAATGAGTAAAGTTTGCAAAATTATATAGTTAACCAATGTTCTCAATAAGTTTCAATGGTTGTTCATGTGCAAAAATAAAAAAATTGAACTATGTGAAAAGTAGTAGAGCCTCCAATTTTGATTTGCAAAATTTTTACATTCCACAAACAGGTATTATTTTTTTCAAAAATTGCTGCGCACTAACTCAAAATGGCCGCATGACATCGGACAGAGGGAAAATTAGTTGTAATGCCATCCGTTAAGTCCAGCTATAAGCAATGCTCCCCCCCCCCTCTAAGGTTCAATGTTGGTCAATGTGCAAAATAACAAACTCGTTGCAAAGTTGCACAGCATCCAAATTTTTTAGCAAAATTTTACACCCCACAAACACAGATATTATCAAAATATGCTGTGTGGTGATTCTTAACTGCTTTGGGGCATCAGTCAGATATCTTCATGGATGATAGGAAACATTGCAACTAACTAGAGATACCCATTGACATGTTACTAATGAGAACACGGATAATTTAAATATAAATACTCTCCAAATTATATAAATCATCCAATTATTAAACAACTTAAATAGACATTTATAATTATAAAATATTCGTTAAAAAAAAGCAGACTTTAATTTATATTATTATCAACTAATCCAATGATAATAAAAATTATTATTAAGCTGATAAATGAATACCAATGAGTAAACATAAGAACCCTACAGTACAGTGCAATTGAGCTGTTTATGAAAGTTATATTTTAAAAGAAAAAAGATCTAAATCATGTGCAACTTTGTGACTTTTGAATTGACTTACTAGAGTCTTTATCCCATTCATCACTTGAAGCATTGATAATGTCCAGTATATTGCTTGTTATTTTATTTAAAGCTGTTAATTGTTTCTGAGGAATACAAAAGAAAGAAATAATTCTTCATATACAATTGTGAGACAATTTTTAAGGGTAAATTTCCTTTGTTACTGGAGGGAAGAGTTTTGTTTTCTGAGCAGTTTTATATTATTTCTATTCTGCAAGCAGCCTTTTTACAATCATAGCAACTGCAACAAAAAATTGTTTTAAAATTTATGAAGACTTTATAATAAAAACAAAAGACAACTAAAAAAATTTGTATAACTTTTCATTAAATAAGAATTAAAACATATTTTGGCTTAATTTTTTTCTTTTTAATCTAAACCCAGATCTTACTAAATATAACCACTGAGTTCAAAAACAAGTAAAAAGAAAACAGGAATGCCCAAAAGCTGAACTTTACTGAGAAGAAGAGAATGATTTTAAAAAACAACTGATGTAACATTTTAAAAAGACTCCCACAAAAGAAGTTGACTGCATGTCTTGAGAACTTTTGCTTTAGTAAGAAGCCTAATGAAATAAAAAAATTAAATTAAACAATTTAAAAAAAAATTAAATCAAAATCATACAGAAGGCTGCATGCAAACAAAAATAACACTGATAGTGTGAGTGAAAATGTCTTATCTCAAAGCTACAAGAACTTGGACAATCACTTTTATCTGAATTCCATGCTTTTTCTGAAACAAGTAAATAGAGTAAATTACATAGGAACAAGCTAAAAATCTGTTTAAAAGCACTAAATAAATAGGCTGTATGCTTCAAAACATGGGCTCAGTCTAATAACTGCCTTGAAGAAAGGCGAAGTCTCAGTCCAGGCATATTGTAGATTATGATAAAATTATAAATCATAACTAATGTCCTCTCACCTGTGCAACCTCTGGTGTAATTGAAGAAGCTTTTACACTTAGCAGCTGAACTTTCTCTTCAACTTCTGGTTCTGGTTTTGTCCGCAGATAGTCAGGTACAACCTCATGATTAAAGGCTAGCACACGTCCTTCAGTGAGTTTCTGGAAAGAAAAAAAACAGATAATAAAATATTTTTAACACTAGCCAATACATATTTTCAATAGAATTATGGATAGTAATAAAATAATTTCTATTATAAAGTTACTTACCTATTTACAATTCTTTATATTTATTTATTGTTGGCAATAAACTGCATAGTTTTTAATCATAAGATATGATAACGAAAGGTCTGGACTGCTTAAAAACCAAAGATGATGTGGAATGGGTAAAGTTACTTTGGCAGTTAACTGAACAGTTAATAAGTATCTAAGACTAAGAACATGTAAGATAAAAACCTAAATAGGGGAAAGTAACATATTATTTAACTGAACTGTTTACCAAGTCTTTAAAAAAAAACCTGTACACAAAAATGGAAAAACAAAATAATATTTTTTTAACTTAGAGAATCTAATATCTCACACGAAAAACCGTAAACTCTAAAGTGCCTGGCTATCAAATAATTTATTCTATTGCATAAAATTACCTCTAAATGTGGATCACGATCAGGTGAGAGTAGAATTGGAAATAAAACATAGTTTCTCAGAAGTGGCATCTTTTCAGCTTTTAATAGTCTCTTTGTTGTACTTAAGCCAGAAGAAAGAACACCAAAGTGTTCCATCATATTTGGCCTGCAGAAATTAGTTTTAAAATGTTCCAATATAGAAAACAATTTTTTAGACAATTTATTAAGATTTATTTAAAATATTGAATTTTATAGATGCCTAATAACTTACTTCTTAACAAACAAGTTGTTTAAGGGCTTTGGTCCCTTTTGCAACAGGCACAGAATGAAATTTATTAAACTACACAGAATAACAGTTGTCTCCCCACAAACAAAAAACGCAAATAATTATTTGGGAAGAATGTTTCATTTTTTTATTTAAAAAAAACGTTTTAAAAAAAAAGTACAATTAAATTATTATTTACCACTTCCCAAATAAGAGGTATTATATAATGCTAAATTTCAAAAGTTTAATTTATTTACTTCAATAACTGATATGCAATTGTAAAGGGGTCACCCAATTATGACCAGCTGGCTGAATCCAGCCCGCTTCCTTAATTCCAAATTCTATGACCTGTCTTATCACTAAACACTGAGGTGGGTTAGCTGCAATTGAGTATTGTTTAGTTTTTACAAGCTCCAAAATAAGATAAATACTTTTCTCATTGAACAATATAGAGTTGTCAGATCCTACTTTGATGTCAAAGTTATCAAATTTTGTGGACATTACATCCCACATGAATGAACTAAACGTGAAATTTTACCATTATTGGCAAAATATTTTTTCCTCCTCATTTTTACTGTTTCCTAGAGTTTTGGGCTACACTTGTAGAAGATGTCAACCTCGATTTTCCAATAAAAATAATTCATTCTTCTGTTCCAAAATTCAAATGATTGAAAATTTGATGATGTGCCAGTTGAACTAAAGTTGAATCTCATAAATTAGGAAGTAAATGACTTGTTGAAAGAAAAGCAGAGAATGAAGATTGTTCTATCTGACGTTGAGTTCACAAAATATTTAGAAATTTGCTGTTTGTATGGCATTATTGCTTCAAATGTCTGTAAGCATATATTTTCAACAACAGATTGCCTGATGAATATTTGACAGACATTATCTTGATTGAACACTGCAATGCCAAACCAAACATTGATAACATCTTAAGATCCAAAAGTCTGTTTTAAAAATCAAACTCACATGTTGTTTGCGGCTTAGTTTTATTGATTCGGATATAAGCTAACCAGGTCTGACGTAAACTAATGTAACTTTATCTTTTTTTCTAATGTCACCTTCTTTGATAACTTTTGAAAATTAAATAAATATGCTGGTTGTCTTTTATATGCATGCTGATCAACCCTGACCAGCCCAATTAGCTTATCTTGGTTTTAGTGTTTTTTGTTTTAGAGCTTTCATTTTGGCTTGCAAATATTGTTAAAATGATCATGTGGTCCATGCTTATCATTTTATCAGTTATCCAGACCGCAGAGAACAAAAGTTTGGTGACCCCTGTACTAGCATATAAATTTTAAATGAATTGATTGAATATTAATAAAAAGTTCTGTATCTGTCAGTTAATTGTCTACATGGATTCACCACTGCAACAAATCCAAAAGGTGAACATACCTTAAAGATTAGATAAGTTGAATATGACCCTTAGATTAAATTATAAGAGACCCGATATGGCTTAAAATTCATCATTTAATTATTATGGTTAAATGAGCCAAAGTTTCATTTAGGACAATTTAGACAGATCAATTTTAATATATTATCAAAAGCATACCTTTGATTAATTAAATGGGAGTAGAATGCAAATCACTAAATTGTAATGAACAACCACTTTCTTTTAAACATAGTTCTTATAAGTTTTATTTACATACAGCTTAACTAAATGAATCAAGATATGATATTGACTGCATGAAATGGCATGAAATTCATACTATCAACTACATATTAAAAAAGTTTGACCAACAAAACCATCACTTTCTGATTTTCTGTTACCTAAGAGTAATTACAAACTATGGTCTATGGTTATACTTGCAAAATTTTTAATAAGTGCATTAAAGTTCAACAGCTCTGACATATGAAATGAGATTTCAAATCGATTTTAGCATATTTTTTAACTTAAAATGAATGAAATGTAGACTTTAAGAGAGAGTAATTTAGAATGAAAATTTATTTACCATGAAATATTTTGATAATCATTTTCAAGTTTATAAATAAAGCCAGCTATACTTTGTTTCAGCTCTCTCACATGGTGAATAAGATCATCAAGGGATGCATCCAACTGCTTTTCTTCTTTCTTGAATAAAAATGTGTTAACTCATTAAAAGAAAAGTATGTCTTAGGAGAGTATTACAGTGAAATTTCAGTGTGAAAATTTAATTTTTATTTTTTAAAAAAAAAGAATAACAATCTCCTAATATTATATTATTAATTGATATAATAAATCTGAAATAACTCATATATAAATATAATCATACATATGCTATAAATCAATAAATTAAAACCCAACAATGAAGTCATTTCCAGCTCTTCTATAGTTTATGAATAAATATGCAGTTTAAATCTGAAATAAATCACATATATATATTCACACCTAATAATTTATAACCCAACTCAGTAAATACTGCATTGGACGTCCGGAAGTATTCTGTTTTATTTATTATTTTTTAGCCTACATCCTGTTAATATGTTGACAGTTTTCAATTATTTTAAAATATACCTCTTGGATACATAATTACTTTAAAATTTGTGCTTTATGAACATGTTCTGCATATTCAAATAGGTCTTCAAATTATATAATAAATATTAAATATTTACAATATAACAGTTCCCAATTTTATTTTAAGTTTTTATTTTTACATTACTTTAATGTCGTCGTCTCATTTATAATTTTGCGTACATCAAGTCACAGACACATCACAAAGAGCGTAAAAAATAATGGAAGGCTTAGTTAAAGTTATTTCTCAAGACTCAAGCATTCACACAGCAACACATTTCTTTGAGTTTATGATTATGTAACAAACTCAATTAAGTAGCTGAAGGGTACATAACATTGTTTAATCCTGCAGTTTCTACACGTATATTATTTCAAAGCGAAATTTAATTTTTTCATGAGAATTTAAGTTTTTAATTTATTAAATGCATAATTATATGTTAATGTTGTATTTCAGCTATTACAGCGCTAATTTGTAAGTCTTTTTAATTTCTAAGGCATTTTTTCGGCTCTATATAATACATAATCTGGTCACAATACGTCCATTTTGTTTACCTAGCCAGATGTTTTTTTACCTGGCTCGACCCATGCGAAAATAAATTTAATGACTGAAAATGTTTTTTTAAAAGGTATTTTTCATCTATTTTAATGTTCTCATAAGATAAATAAATATTTTAAAGACAATTTCATTTTTTATTTCGTTACTAGATGTTTGATTCTTATTTTGTTTGTTTGTAAGTGAGAAATTTTCATTTGGCATATTACTGTGACAACTCGGCAAGTAGAGTACTACATAAACAAAACGGATTTATCCCACTACGATTATGTAGCTTTAAGGGCTGAAAAAAAGTCTTAGAAATTAATAAAACTTACAAATTAGTGCTATAATAGCTAAATTATAACATATATTAATGCATTTAATAAATTAAAAACGTAAGTTCTCACAGAAAAATTAAATTTCGCTGTGAAATAATATACGTGTAGAAACTGCAGGATTACCTAACATTATCTATGAGTATCTTCTTCTTCTTCTTCGTTCTCAATTTGAGTATTGCGTGCCGACGTGTTTTGCGCCAATTGGCCCGTGGTCTCCGACTTCAGCCTGCTGTTTTTTCTGGATGTGCTTCCATAGCCTTTGGTCAGCCAAGACCATCTGCAAGGCAGCAGTTGATTTTGGCAAGTGATGCAGCGCTCACATGCCACGGCTATAAGGGTTCCACGCATTACCCAGCCGCCTTTTATTTTCCCTAACTATGCGTTAGGTACCCACTCGAAGCTGGGTGGACTCGGGAACGCCCTAGGCCCCGGGAACAAATCCATGGCTTCCCATGGATTCGAACCCATGACCATCGGTACGCCAGTCGAGCGCGCTGCCACTCGACCACCGTATCCCCATCTATGAGTATGAGAACTGTTAACTTAACAGTAACAGGAAGTAGACTAAACAAATATTTTAAAATGCAAAATACTTGGTGTAATGTCTAATGAGACTAATGTATTTACCCCCACTCCCCAACTCCATATTATCTGTTACAGACGCTCCTTCTATACGGAAGATTATTGCGTCCTACGCTTATCTATGGTTTGTGTTTAGTCCTGCATTATTTATACTTTATAAGTAGGAGTGTAAGAGTTATGATTTATACTTATAAGTATAAGAGTTGGGACGCGGTGGTCGAGTGGCAGCGCGCTCGACTGGCGTACCGATGGTCACGGGTTCGAATCCATGTGAAGGCAAGGATTTGTTCCGGGCCTAGGGCGTCCCTGAGTCCACCCAGCTCTGAATGGGTACCTAACACTACCCACTAGTCACTAGGCCTAGTTAGGCGGCTGGGTAATGAGTGGAACCCACAAAGCCGTGGCCTGTGAACGCTGCATCACTTGCCAACAGATCATCTGTCATGGTCTGTGGACGCAATTATCTTCTGCATATAAGGAGCGTTTGGGTAATCCTGCAGATTTTACACGTATATTATAATTTATTATTTCACAGCGAAATTTAATTTTCTCATGAGAACTTACATTTTTAATTTATTAAATGCATTATTATATGTCGTATTTCAGCTATTACAGCGCTAATTTGTGAGTCTTTTTAATTTCAAATGCATTTTTTCGGCTCTATATAATACATAATGTGGTCACGATACGTCCATTTTGTTTACCTAGCGAACTGCTGCCAGGTGTTTTTTACCTGGCTCGACCCATGCTAAAATAAATTTACTGACTGAAGATATTTTTTTAAAAGTATTATTCATCTATTTTAGCGTTCTTAGAAGATAAATAAATATTTTAAAGACAATTTCTTTTTTTTTCGTTACTAGATGTTTGATTCTTATTTTCTTTGTTTGTAAGTGAGAAATTTCCATTTGGCATCTTATTGGACAATCCGGCATGTAGTTTGATAATTTAAAAAATGGTTGCATCATCATCAGACTATTTGCTGTTGAGAGCCGAAAAAATGGCTTAGAAATTAGAAAGACTTACAAATTAGCGCTGTAATAGCTGAAATACAACATATAATTATGCATTTAATAGATTAAAAACGAAAGTTCTCAAGAGAAAATTAAATTTCGCTGTGAAATATTAAATCATAATATACGTGTAAAATCTGCAGGATTACCAGCGTTTGTATAGATAAGATTAGAGTTTAAATGTTGATAAAAATCACAAAGTAAAGTCACTTTTAATATTTAAAGTCATGAGTCATTAAAGCAAGTGTTGAGTGTTGTTTTCCTGGTTTAGTTTCTTATCTTAATCTTATCTATACAGACGTTTCTTCAGGCAGGCAACCCATACCACACCCGAATTTCGAACGATGGTTTAGTTTACATTAATTGAATATAATACGACTTGAAATTTTTCTTACACTTTGTGGTGTTTGCATCCTCAAGTTACGAAAGATTTAAAACATCTTACAGCTAAATACAACTTCAGTATTTGTTACTGCCAAGTTCAATGTACTTAAAATGTAAATAATAACTTCCGGTTACTGCGCATGCTCAGATAAACATTTCAAAACTTGGTGACCTATTTTCAAAATACCCGCATACTCAACGACGCCATCTTTTGATGCAAATTTCGGTTTCACTGGTAAGAATCACAATAATAACGCTATTTTTGTGACGTAATTTTATAAAAGTTACATCTTATTTAGCTTGTGTACTGCTTTTGCTTTGAACAATAGTAAACAAAGATATACCAAGAAGTTTGATTGGCGAATTAGATTCTTTGTTTTCATTGGTGGAAATGGAGAAGAGAGTGATGAGATGATTGGTTTGGGTGTAACTTATTCTATACCACTATATATATTACTATGCATTCAGAATCTAACCAAATTAAATTATTGGTCCAATGAATATTTTTAGGAGAATCATTGGTCCCATAAAAAGTAAACGCGTTCGTTAATTGAGTCTAATCTATGTTTACAACTATATATTACATACTCATACATAGTTCATAGTACCTCCACTCGACATTGAGTTATAGTTATATTATTAATTATTATTATGATAATTATGGTTGCATTTGACTGATTTGACCGTCTTTTGTCCTTTGTTACGCCTCGCCTTTTCTATCTTATTACTAATATTACTTGGTTATGGTTGCGTAAACACTGTTTAATATTAATATTGTTTAAAAATTGAACGATAAATGCTTCGCCTCCTTGAATGATGAATGGTACTCTGCATCTAATAATATTAAAATACAATTACAATGGTCAATGATGTTAATTTGTGGCTTACTTCCTTGAGTACTTTACTTTTAGTTACATGTACTGTATGTACTTAACTTGGCTTTACTTGTGTGTTTTAATTTTAACTGTTTTTAGTGGCTTACTAAGAGTAAGAGGCAAGGGGCTGTCCATAAAGTAGGTCACGCTCTAAAAAAAAAGGGGGGGGTAGTAAGAAAGTGTGACAATGGGGGAGGGGGAGGTCCGGACATCTGTGATGTCACACATTTATAATTATTATTATATTTAATTTTTTATTTTTTTAGTAGAATTGAAATAGCTTTTTTAAAAAAATCAAAAATTTTGTAAAACATTTGAATTAGTTTTATGTCAAAATGTTGTTGTTGTTGTTCGTCCGTCGTGATCGACGATGACCACTCTCATCATATTTGCTGGGCCGCCACATGTGTTCTCTGGTGGCTTATTAACCCTATTTTTGCGCGAAAGAGGCGTCCGCATGTCGGACAAGAGATAGAAGCGGTCCCTTCAGGGGGGTTTTGGTTTCGTTCCTTTCTGGCCTGGCGTTTTAACTTGGCAGCCTGTTGTCTATTTGCTTCACAGACAGCTGCGCCATTCCATATCGTAGAGCGCCAGTGGGCTCGGTTACTGGCTGCCGCTTCCCAGGAGTCATGTCCGATGTCGAAGGCCTTCAGAGCAGTTTTAAGCGTGTCCTTGTAGCGCTTTCGCGGACCTCCGCGTGCTCTTTGCCCTTCGGTAAGTTCACCGTAGAAGAGCCTCTTGGGTAGGCGATGATCGGGCATGCGCACTAGATGCCCCGCCCAGCGTAGTTGGCTTTGCATGAGGATAGTGTGGATGCTGGGGAGTCCTGACCTGGCTAATATTTCGGTGTCTGGAACTTTTTCCTGCCATTTTATATTGAGAATTTTTCTAAGGCTTTTGGTGTGGAAGTGGTTCAGCAACCTCGCATGGCGTTGGTATACAATCCAAGTTTCACATGCATATAGTAAGGTGGGGAGCACTACAGCTCTGTATACTTTTAGTTTTGTTTGGGTGCTGATTCCCCTTCTGTTCCAGACACTGTCATGCAATCTACCGAATGCTGCGCTGGCCTTTGAGATTCTCGAGTTCACCTCATCATCAATATTGGCCTTCTGGGACAGTGTGCTGCCAAGGTAAGTAAAGCGGCTCACTGTGTTGATTTTGTTGCCGTTGATGAATATGTTTGGCTCAGTATAGGATTTGCCCGGGGCCGGCTGGTATAACACTTCTGTCTTTTTTGTGCTGATGGTGAGCCCAAAGTTAGAGCACGCACTGGAAAATTTATCAGCACTTAGTTGCAGTTGTGCTTCAGAGCCCGCGTTAAGGGCACAATCATCAGCAAAAAGAAGTTCCAGGATGCTGTCTGATTTGACCTTTGTCTTAGCTTTAAGCCTCCTGAGGTTGAGCAAAATAGCATGAAATGGTATCTCCTGAATGTGTTGTTCATAATCATAAATCTGAATTGGAGGCAGCAGGACTGATATCAAAGGATAAGGAATGGTTTGACAATCATGTTCACACCAGCCAATATTTCACTCAAATTGTTAAATATCAGTTCATTAATTGTTGCGAGAAAGTACGAAGCTCATATTTAAACGTTTTACCTTCGAAATTCTTTCCTCCTCTACACAATTAACCAAACAACTGATGGACTTAGAGCTTCAGAAAGAGATGATGCAGATTCTCATAAGTTTCCTTCATTGTTTGTAGCACAAACTCTCAAATTTGATGACATTATGCCGAGATCTACAGGAGTTTTCAAAGTACAACCATATGATCTTTATTGTCCATCTTTGCAGACCAGCTTACTTGATTGAATTTGCAAAGTATGTCACTTATATTTTGCCTCACAAACAATGTTGAAGAAATATGCAGGACAACTCAGAGCTTGGGCTCAGGAAAATGTGCACACCCAAACTGTTCAAGAATAAACTCAGATAAAACGCATCCGTCCTTTGAGAATCGCTTCTGGAAGGCAAAGAGAACCCATGGCAGTTATTGCGAGAAGAGAAAATGCACATACAGAGGCTGTTGAGTGGCTAGATCTGTTGATCTGTCTGCAATTATCCTTCCAGGAAACGATGATGGTGAAAGATTGATGCCAGTCGTAACTATGGGTGAACACTTCACTTCACTTTGGTCAATGATGTCCAGTGAATATTTTTGAAATAAACATAATTCACAGGACCATAATAAACAGATTCAATATAGCACAAGAGTTGGTCACATAATTTGTCTATCCAGCCTTTTTTTAGTCAAATTGTTTTGTATCCTTTTTATTATTTAATCAATGGGGGAGGTCAAGTTTCGCTTATCTACTTCTTATCCTGTGTCAATAAATTGCATAATCGGAAGATTATCTAAAACTTGACCTCACCCATTGTAAATGAAAAGGTAGAAGATAAATGATGTGTATTATACAATTGTCAAGTCTAATTTTTGTTTTCAAATTCGATCTAGATTGAGTTACCTTTTCATTGAATAACTATGACAACTGTTGACAATTAACTATTCTACTATTAAAGTCATGTTAATAATCTGATAGTTCTTTAATAGGGGTGTACCGGATTTCAGCTCCGGCAAATCTGGCTATTTTTACAAATCCTGCTTTGGCTCCGGTAGGATTTCACTTCATAAATCCGGCAGGCTGGTCGAGCCCTAATTTATATATATTCATAATGGCTCGGGAAAATCCGGAATCTGGCCATTTTTAAAAATCTGACTCTGGCCGGATTTCACTTCATAAATCCGGCTGTGGACGGATTTCAAAATTTTGAATCCGGTACATCCCTACTTTTAAGTGGAAATTTTATATTTTAATACAGTTTAAGTTTAATAGTGAAGTGTATTTTAAGTATTAAATTAAATATTTTAATTAGGTACTACATGTAGTTAAAAAAAATTCAAAAGTGTGACATACTTTAGGGGTGGGTGGGGGGGGTCAAAAAAGGTTTTAAAAAATAGCGTGACATACTTTATGGATGGCCCCCTAGACTAATTTTACCATTTTTAAGTTGTCTAAATAAATGTACATCACCAATCAAAATAATTTTCTAAAATAAAAATATGTTATTTATATATTACAAAGGTTATAAAACATTTTATACAACTTAAGTACCAGACACATGAGATATGCTATTATTGAATACGAGCAACAAAGCCCGTCCAAGGACGTTCAGCCACCGTTCGGTGGCATGTTGTAACTCCCCTCCAACAGCCGTCTTGACCGGCATACACGTGCATCACGTCAAAAATACTATTCATTATAGTTAAAATAAATAACTCGTAAAAACAGAGCTTTTGACTATAAATCCCAACGCGCATAACTCAAAATAAAGTCTTGGAAGAAATACTGGACCAAAAATAACTCGTTTTGAATGTCCGTGTAAACGTGTTCAATATGATTGGCTGTAGGAGTCATATGTGTTTGAGGGACCAATCGCTATCGATGACCGGACAGAACATTGCCTTTTATAATATAATTTATTATAGGATAGTAATTTAGTAATAATATTAATAGTACATGTAATACTGTAGATGAGATCCATTCATTGCATTGACATAATTATTAAAACTATTTTGACTATAAATAGTAAACACTATACTAAAAATTTTAATTACTATGTAAATTGAGATAGGCTTAATATTTTTAATGATAATATGATTCATTAGTTAATAAATGTCAATGATTATCATCTGTTACAAATCAATTCATCTTCTTGAACTTGAAAGGATTAGCCTACTTGGAGACTTTTCAGGCTAACTGCTGAAAAGATGGAAATGGAGCCCTTTGTCAAATCCTTGACTTCCTTCACAAAATATTATATAAATATATAAAACTATAAACTATTTATATTATTGCAGGGAATGGAATAAAATAATATGATCTTAAAAAGTGAGCCTAAAATCTCAACAGTTATGCATATTACTATTAGTTATCCTGCTTGGCATACATGTAATTTATGCATTTAATTTTTTGTTAAACCTAAAACTAAAACAAATGTGTTTTACTGGCAGAGTATTGGTGAAATTTCTCATTGTTAAAAGTTAAAGCCTGAATAAGTCCAGTCCTAACAAGCTATAGAATGATAGGTCAACTATTTTAAAGCATTTTTAAGGGATCTTCTAAACAATAAAAACAATTTTAAGTGACAAAGCACTCTAAGCAATAGATGGAAGCTGCCATTAAACTGGTGAGAGGAGAAAGAAATGGGAATAGCAACATTATTAGCTTGTACAATAATTGGCTAGCCAATCATGAGGCTTGTATTTTTGGGCTGATAGATCATCTTTTCATTTATTTTTTTTTGTTTGTTATTAGTATTAGTCATGCCTGGGCCAACAGATTAACGTGACAGTTTTTACTGATGTGATGATTTCTTTTATACTGCCAATAGTCCATGCTATTTCAGCATCCTCATTGCACTCATGTCTTCAAAACTTTACTTGAAAGTGTTGAAAATTTTCTTTAAAGTTTTTCTGTTGTCATATTCCCTTATTCATTTGGGAAGACTGTTCCAAAAATTTGGGTCAGTTGCTTCAAAAGAGTGCACCGCAAGGGATTTCTTTTTATGGCCATACACTCCAGGAACTTTCAGAAGAGACCGTAGAGGAACATGGTCTGACTTCCTCATCAAAAATTCAATGTATGCATCAGTGTTTTGTACCTTCTGGAGTTTCTGGAGAGGGTTTTGAGGCAATCCCCATCAACAATTGTTCTAGTTATTCATGCTTGATTGTAACAAATAGAATGCGATGGCATTTGCTGTTATACTATTCATGTGAAGATGCTGCTGACCCAGGGCATTTAGATGACAGAAACAAGCGCTTACAACCAAACTACTATAGCGACTCATTTTAGTGAATTTACTGTTGGTGTATAAGCCAAGATCTTTAAAGTTGTAGTTGATGGTGTTTACACAAATAAAATACATAAAATTTTATGATGCATGAGCAAACCTTAATGGCCACATACAGCTGTTCAATTTTTTAACTATGGATTTTACAAATACATGTACATGTATATCAAACAGATTGGAGACAAATATAAACAGTAGGGCTGCATAAAATAACGATTAATTAATCATTAAAATTTAATCGATTAAAATTAATTTGATCAATTAAAATTTATGAAGGAAAAAAATTTCAATTTATTAATAACTTAATTTTTTTGTTACTTACATACTTTTCCCTCATATTATTATTATTTATTTAGACGTGCATACGTAAACAAAAAGGTTTTTCTTCCTCAATTGTTGCATAGCAGAACGAATTTGCTGTGTTGCGTCACAATGCGGGAGCCTTGGAATTACCGCGACTTAACCGATTTCACGAAATAATGAATCAAAACTTAAGGGGATCTATATATGTGTTATAAAATATAATTGATCGATGATAAAAAAATTCCTTATTGATCAAACAAAAAAAATGTTTATCAGTAATAAACAGTCATTTACATAATAGCAAAATTTAGTACCACTACAAAAATACATCTCTTAATAACAAAATTAAATCTCTTTTTCTTTGTCTACAAGCAGCATATTCATAATAACTTTTGTAAACATCCTGTTTGTTGATGGGATTGTGTTCCCTAATTTGATCCCATTGTTCTATTAATCATTTGGATAGTATGATTTCAATTTCCAGGAACTTCAGTATTTTATTATGTATAATCAAATGCTTGATGCAAGTTTACTAAGTGTGCTATATCCAACCACCATGAAATAGTTGTGTTTGACATCATATTAATATGGCTTATATGAGAAAAATAACAATAACGGGCCCAAAACCAAATATCTTATTAAGTTTATAAAATCTCCCAGTATTTATTTCGTAATAAGGAAGAATTCAGTTGTCAAGTTTTTCCAAGATTCATCAATCTATAAACGATTCTATAAAACCTTAGTGAAACAAGCACAATTGTTTCAAAATAGATATGAAGTTTGGTCTAGACTCTAGATCCATCCATTCAGCAGCCAATTTTTAAATTATATTTTTGTTAGAAAATACAACAGTATAGGCACCTGGCCCCAAACTTTTAATTATGGAAAGTTCTTAACCCAGAAATCTTTGTGTGTGCTCAGCAACTCATAAAGTTTCATCGCAATCAAAGGAATAGAATAGAAATGCATGCATGACAAATAAACAAAGAATGAATTATATGATTTATGAAAGGGTAGTTATGACTTGAAGTTTTCAAAAGAGGCAATCTGTGTGTGATCAACCGTTTTTACAAGTTTTGTATTCAGACAGTATTCGTAATTTTTTTAATGTGCAAAGTAACCTGTGCTAAATATCTTCTTTAAAAAAAAACAAGACAATCTTAAGAGAGACAAAAAAAATAACTTTTGAAATAAAACGAACATCCATTGAAAAGTGAGAACAAGGTGACTAATCTAACGCGCAACTACAATCGGCCAACATCAACGATCTGCACTATTCTCAAGAACAATTAAGGAGATGAATGCTTCAAATGGAGTTTCAAGAATGTCTACAAAACAGTTACGACATATTTTGTCAAATTTTGAAGAGTCTGCAAAAACAAATGTATTGGACAGTTTTCTAGTTAAATTTTGAAGAGTCTGCAAAAACAAATGTATTGGACAGTTTTCTAGTTAAATTTTGAAGAGTCTGCAAAAACAAATGTCTTGGACAGTTTTCTAGTTTAAAAGGAATAATTATTTGTCATAACTTAATAATTTTGTTTACGTTTTTTGTTTTAAGTCTAAATGGTATTCTAGTTTTTTCACTCTTTAACTTTAACAATTCATAATTAATTTTATTTGAATAAATGTTAATTACAATTTTTGAAAAATTAGTTGTTTTTTTCAGCATGGAATGGATTACATGTATTGCATTTTACATTGATTTTTATGGAAAAAATTGTTTCGTATAACAAGTGTTTCGCTTAACGAGTAAGACCCTGGAACAAATTAATCTTTTTATGAGAGGTTTGACTGTATATGCATTGGTGTAACAACAAAGACACTCTCAAAATAGTGTTAAAAATTCATTAGTTAAAATTAATAACTAATTATTATGAAATTTTTAATTTATAATTCATATTAAAGATATATTTGAAAATAAATAATCACTTATCTCCCATCACATTGATTAAAACTGAAAAGTTTGCTTTTCCCCCTATTACTATAATAGTATTAATAGTAAATGAACACTGTATAATTGTATTTTTTTATCCTCAGCTAATACAACTTGTCCTACAAAATACACCTAAAAATGTCAAATGACCAAAGCTTTGCCTCTCAAAGTGGAATATCAGATCAAGCTCAACTTATGTTAGCCAACTTTTGGCCAGGAGTGATTGAAAATATTAAAAATCTCAGTGCTGTATGTTGTGTCATTCAATTTTTCATTGTATGGTATAATTTTGTTTCATAGAAACTAGATAAAAAAAAATTTAAAATTATATATATACATGTACTTTGTTTAAATTTAGTATCTATGCTTTATGTCAAACAATATGTATCTAATTTAAACTAGCTGCACTTTCAGTTATAAAAATCTTATTTTAAATAATTTACTTGAGCAGAACGACTACAAAACTCAAGAGCTTCCTTTGGCCAGAATTAAAAAAATAATGAAGCTTGATGAAGATGTGAAGGTAATTATACTTTAAGCTGTCATGCCCATTTCAAACTAGTTGTAACTAATGAAGATCAAGGTTTTATTTATAAATAAGTGCTATCATTTGATAAAATGTGTTGCCAAGTATTCACTGAGTCAGCTTTTTACTTTAAAAATTAAAAAAAACATTTTGCAGATGATAAGTGCTGAGGCTCCTGTTTTATTTGCCAAAGCTGCAGAAATATTTGTTAGTGAGCTTTCTTTACGGGCATGGATTCATACGGAAGATAATAAGCGTAGAACTTTACAGGTAAGATATTTATCTCTGCACCCCACCCCCAATTTTTTATATTATTTTAGTATTAATTTTGATAATCATTTATTATTCTAAATGGTGCACCATTGAGGATATATATGTATCTGAAAATGTTTTAACATTGAAAGATTTGCAATAAAAAGAATATTGTTTTTCACAAGAGATAAATTGCTATCATTCTTTATACAACAGCGAAATGATATTGCCATGGCTATCTCAAAATTTGATCAGTTCGATTTTTTGATTGATATTGTGCCAAGAGAGGAGCTGAAGCCAAGTAAACGTCAAGTATGTAGTCTTAACTTGTTACCTTCTAAATACAACAACAATTAATAAATAATTGTTTAACTGTACTCGCTATCAAGCTTTATTTAATTTTAATATAATTGACTTATCAAAACTCTTTTTTTTTAAATTTAAATTTTACATTGGAAAAAAAATTACAAGGAAAAAGAAAACACAAAAGCGCAGAAATGTTTCTCAAAATATATTTTTTGGGCTCAAACCTTTATTTTATTCAATACACTGACTTGTGTGTCTTCTATGAATCTTGTGAGCTAATTTAAACCCATTTTTTATAAGCTAGAGACTTTAAACTTGGTACACATATTCATCTTTGATGAAGATTCATTGAAACAATAAATTGAATTTACATGGACTTGAACTGAATACTGTTTGATCGTACAACTCCATTTTTTGTCAAACCTTGATTAAGTTTTGTATTCACTTTTTTTATTTAGTTATTATTATTATTATAGAAAGCTCAAAAATGATTGAGCCTAGCATCTATCTCAAGAGGGCAGTAATTAACATTTAAAATTTAAAAAAATCATGAATAATTTGTATACCATATATTTGCAAATAAAAGACATGTCTTATACCTACACAAAAAATGTGTACAACTACGGTGTCTTATATTTAGGTGCATCTTATGTAAAATATTTTTTAACGAACTGTCAAAACCTGCCAACTGCATAGATCTGGCATTTATTGGTCAAATAAAATGTATTACATACATATGACGGGTAATAAAAGATTGGACATATTTTCAAATATAATAAACGAAAGGAAACCACTTCTTATAATTTGTTCAGTGTGACAGATGGCTAGGCAGTATTTTAGTTATGTAGTTTTTGTTTATATAAATCACCTCAACCCACATGGGTGTGTCTTATAATTGGGTGCATCTTATATGCACAAAAATACCTCAGTTGTTTTAGTATAATGAGACGTGAACTAAAATTTAGTGTTATAACTTTATGGTTTAGAGTTGAAATTTCAATTGTTACTTCAAGCTTTCAAACCCAACAAATTTTTTTAAAATTCAATATTTTTTTATAGTTTAGACTTTACACTATCTAAAATTTATTTTAAGATGAGTAAGCAGCAACAGCTTAACTAATGTGGCTAAAGAAAAAAAATGTCTTAAGAAATTTTTTTAAAGTTTGATTTGTTTCTTTAGAGGGAGAACCTAAACTATGCTGTGGTAAAAAGAAATGAGATACAAAAATAACAGCAGCATTATTTTTTTTTATTGTTTCAAGTTTAAATGAAATCTTATTAAATGCTAAATAAATATATTAATTTCCTATTTTACAATTTGCCAGTACTTTACTAATAAATAACTTGTATAGCAAGTCTTTTTTTTTCTTTTTATAATTAAATGTTAATCAAAGAGGCTATCCTTTAAAGATTTAATTTTAGCAGCATTTTAATTTTGTGGGGTATCTGAGATAGTCAATAAATTTTTCATGCTATTAAGTGGAAAATTTGAAAAAAGTAATTAGACTGGTCCTACCTGAATAAAAATGAAAATATTTAGTAAATGTATCACATGTTATGTTTTACATGTAATCTATAATTGCATACTTATAACATATTTTTTTACTTCTTCTGACAATTAATGAAAAAAGGATGAACTTGGCAGAGGTGGAGGTTCGCTCCCTGAGCAAATTCAATACTACTTACAGTTAGCTCAACAACAGTCCCAGCAAGCACAACAAACTCAGGTACAGCAGCAAACACAGCAACAGACTCAGGTATATATTTCTATGATTATTAGCTCAACTTATCACCTAATGATTAGCTGCTAAAACTTGAAAAGGTTGGGCCTTTTTTTAAAGTGCATATTGTCACAGGGCATAGGTTGATGTATCATACAGAATGGGACTACGATAAAGCTTTTAAATAAAATACATAGGTTGAGGATGTTAATGAAGATGTTGTTTTTTTTATTTAAATTATGTACTCATTACAGCATTTTTCATAATTGGTGAGAGAGAAATTCAACAATTTCTTTGACAGAATTTTATTTCCTGAACTAACATGATAATTTGTTTTGATAAAAATGAAGTTTTG
Organism: Ampullaceana balthica; assembly: GCA_944989445.1. NCBI lineage: Eukaryota > Metazoa > Mollusca > Gastropoda > Lymnaeidae > Ampullaceana > Ampullaceana balthica. The sequence goes on from CALYLW010000162.1 coordinate 396,130, forward strand.
TGATAGACTATGATATCGAGCTAATTTCCCAAGGATGATTTTACTATTGATTGTAGTTGTGCTTATAAATTTGAAATATCGTATATATAGGTGCAGGTCACCCAGGCAGCATCAACATTACAACAAATTCAACACACCCCAGTTCAGCAAGCAACAGTTACAGCTAATGCCCAAAATACAGCAGTTCAACTGTCAGGTAAATAAAATGAAATATTATTGTAATGAAACCCTTATGTCTTATTTTTTGTTAGTAATTTTCTAATAGTGATCTTAAATGTATTTGCTTTACAGAGTTATAAATGTAATTGCATTAATAAGACCCTGGCCTTTTTTTCTTGAAATAAGTGAAGGAAACTTTGTGTTTTATGTTCATTCAAACAAAAAAATTTTTTAACAGTTTTGGTTGGAAGACTTTCAAAAAGCAATATTAACATCTCCCCTTTTGTCTTGCTTTATTTGCAAATATTTTATTTTTAAAAAATGCATATCCAAGATTGCTAAATTTTTGTTGACTTTTAAAATATACCTTAGTTGTTAATCTTCTTACTAAATCCATTACTCCAATAAATAGCCATAAAAAGTAAAGATGAATATGATCCTGAACCAAAGTCCACTAAACCATTATCATTTTCAACTTAAAACATAATATGTATCAGTATAAGATTGGAGAATTGTGTACCCAGTGTAAATCTTAGTAACCTCACGCTCCTGAAATGCTTTGATTAATCTACTAAAAGTTAAAACTATCAATCTAATTTTTTAGGTGGTCAGATTATCCAGCAACCCTTCCAGTTACAGGTAGGTCAGAAAACTGGGAAAAATTAAATCAGTTTTAGAAAATTTAATTAACGTTTTTAGTTTGCACCTTCTTTTTCTAAAAAGATACCAAAAAAAACAACACATTTTTCATTATTTTCATAATTTAAATATGATGAAGGTCTATATAATGTATCTTATCTAAAATCTTTTTGCTACATTACAAAATAGATATTGTACTATATCTCTCTCATTGAAACAAAATATTATTCCTTTTATATTATTGTTTGTTCAATATTAAAAGTTGATGCCATAACTATAACCAAATCAATGTTCATTCAGTCTCCTCAGCAACAAGTCATTCAACTTCCACAAGTTCAGCAGGTTGTGTCACCCATCCAGAGCACAGTTATACATCAGCTACAGCAACAACAACACCCACAGCAGCTTCAGTCTCAAGCTCAACAGCAGCAGCCCACAACACAGGTGTTCCAACAAGTCTTAACAGCTTCCGGTCAGGTTGAAAGTATTCCAGTAAGATTACAAAATTTACATTTGGTTTTATTTGTTCTAAATGAAGTGTATCATCTAATTTTCTATTGTCATTTTTTAAGGATCCTAAATATTTAAATTGACATACTTTTTCTAGTGTAAAGTATTCTGTTAATATTTTTCTTTTGGCATTATCAATAATTTTTTTTTAAACTTCCAACCTTACTTGCAGTGATCCAATGAAAACTTGATTTCTCTTAGATAATATTTAACCAACAAATGTAAATACTAAAAAGTTGGGTAAAATATAATGGGGAATACAATCTTGAAGTTGTGTGTAAAAATGTACTTGGTGATTGAAAAGAGTGCTTCTTAGTTGTGATTCTAATGCTGTCAAAAGCCACATGGAGTTAGTGTACTGGAACATTATATTTTAGAACAATCCTATATTCATTGCTTTAATCATTTGTACTTGTTTACCTTGGTAAGTTTTTCCTAATTGTATAGTTCTATTAGAATTTGGTTATGAACGTTTCCACCTGGTGAGTTCTAAGTAACATTATTTAATTTTATGTGGGAACTCACTGCTGCTGTCTGTCATCTCTTTTCCTGATGCAAAGTCTGTGAGTGGGATACCATTATAATTGCTTTCTTTACATAGGCTCTACTTATCAGTAGTGGTCATTAAAAAACTGTCCCCCAAAATATTCACAAATTAATTTTAAAAATGAAACATTTAATTTTCATCTTTATTCAGTTCAAAACTCTCATTTAATGTGTAGACAGTAATGAAAATATTTTAACTTTCACAGATTCAATTGACTGCACAACAATTACAAAGTTTACAGTTACAACTGCAAAACAAAATAGCTGGTCAACAAATTGTTGTGCAAACTCAGCAAGATCCTAATGTACAGTTTTCACCAGCTCAGGTATTTCAAAAATTAATGTTGAATATTAAAATTTGATTTCTCAGTGTCCCTAAATTCTTTAGGATAATTTTGCAATGTTTCAAACACTGCATAATTGGTAAATTTATCAGCAGTCAAACAAACCTCCATTGTTTTCAAAGATTAGAAATTCTCAAGCTGCATTTGATGGAGAACATTAGGTGAAATGCTTAAGAAGATAACTTCTTTCTTTATACGCTCCTGCAGATTCACATTTCAATATTAAAAAAGGGGATGCTACAACACTCTTGACCAGGCATATAAAATTGAAGATCTGCTGATGGTGAAATGTATCACATTGTCATTCTTGCTTTCACAGACACAACTAACCGATGTCATTGGTATATCTCGCAAATTATTTGCGGATGACATAGCTTTACAAGAGTTTTTACCCAGATCTATGGAGCTATGCTTCCACTGTTCACGCTGTTGAAGACTGCTGTCTTGTTGTAAAATCATGGATGGCATCAAACAGATTAAAGTTAAACAATGATAAGACTGAAGCGATTATTTGTGGCTCTGATGCTAATCTTTGGAAAGTAGCCATACCATCGATGAAATTTGGCACTTCTGACATCCCTTTGTCCAAAAGCGTCAGAGATCTCAGCTTCTGTATTGACATTAATGCTTTGCTTGCAAAGTTCCACCTCTGAGCTGCAATTTTGACATGCCTACTCTTGACTATTCAGCATAGCAAATACTCTTTTTTTTCCTATAAATTCGCCAACTATTCAACAGAACTAACTTCAACCTCATCCTCAACTCTTACTCCCCCCCCCCTCCCGCAGTTCTCAATTATTCAACTACTTCCTTGTTTATTGACCTTTTCTTTCTAACTGAAGTTAGATTGCCAAAATACCTACACAACCCAAAATTCTAGGAACAAACCAATTAATTTAATTTCACAAAACAAAATAACATTTAGCCATGCATTTGTCCAAATGTATGTAATAATTTTTTGGTTTTCGTTCATTATAAATTGCCGATAATTAAGTCATGTCCCATGTGTTTCCATTGCAAACCTCCACTCAAACTTTTTAAATAAAAAAGGTTAGTTAAAAATTGAAACTAATTATTTTGAGATATGTGAAGAGGATACTCGAATACATTATTCTCTTATTCAGAAGCTTTATAAGCATTGCAAATAATTCTTTTATCATGAATAATTAGTAACTTTTATCATTTTGTCAGACTCGACTCATGAAAATCCCTAATATCTGTATTTCCACCAGATGTACCAACTCCAACAAGGACAACAGCAAATCTTCATCCAGTCAGATGATCATACTGATGGGGGAACAGATTCTTAGAAAGTGCTTTCAAAATTTAAGATACCAACTATTGATTTTGAAGAGATATATAATTGGGGCCAAGAGAAGTTTACATTTCTTAGGAATACTTCCTTCTTTACCAGATGTTTGTCCTTTTTACTCTGAATGGTTGATATTTGGTCTTAAGTTAACACTCTATGTTCAGCTACAATTTTGAATAATTTTGAGTATTATTTCTCTCTTTTGTTTTAAAATTTTTTTAAATAAACAATTCAAGTTGTCATTAAAGAATATAAAACAAAAATTGTATAGCGATGCTCAAAAGCTAGAAGGAAGGATAAATGCACAGAAGGTGGTAATAGGTTTTGTGATAATCTCAGGGGCACTGTGTTGTGTGTGCTGACCACGATAAAGAAAATGGTGTTTTGACAGTGCCAATGGTATTTCTAATTTGGGTTTCAGGTTATGTTGTATAATGGCTAATCTATTGCTCCTGTAGAAGCGTGAGTTTCAGTGAAATAAACCCTATTGCGTTTTGAAAATTTAAAAGCTGTAGTGGACTGAACATTGTACAAATGAATCAATTTTACAGTTGTTCAGCTTAAAATTTTTTTATTCTGCTCTATTATTTATTGTATATTTTGGTAATAATTATTTAACAGGGCATATCCAACTTTTGACTCAAAATCACTTTAGACTGATTGAAATTTGATTTATCATTGTTAATTCTGTCTTTAAATGTTGTCACATATTGGATAAGTGTGAATGCTCTTTTGATTGGATTGGAAATAATGCTCCTATCTTATTTCTTTGTTATGCGTCTGACATTTTTGTAAATATTTGATGTAAGTTTTTATTGACATGATCCATATAAAATGCTTTTGTGAATAATGTTGACATTTACTAGCGAGCATTCTCAATGGCATTTAGTAATCTGCCCAACGACAATTAAACTAAAACGTTTAGTTTCAGTTGTGCCTTGATTTCATTTTGTCAAGAAAGTTTGTTTTCTTTTCAGAAATGAAGTTAAAAGCCATTTTTAATTAAATTTGAGAAGCGAGACAATATAGTTTTTTAATAGATTATTTTAAAAGAAGGAATGCAATGTTTTGTTTGTATTATGAGCCATTTCTATTTAATTCTTACAAATAAAAAATATGCTATGCATTGTAAATATTTTGTAGCAATCTCTTTCCAAGTTTTTCTATTTTTATTTGTCTTAGTTTTATGTTATAACAAAACACTGAAATTTTTGCTCTTAGGATTATTGGTAAAAAATAATAATAATATTTTATAATGTGTTCTCATTCATTTATCTACAATGTGGTGAACTGATAATTTAATTTGCTTTCTAATTCATATCTCACCTTTCTCAGAAAGAATAGGAATTAACGTCTCAATGAAATTATTAAATGTTAGATTCTTCAAGAGCTAAAAACTTGTTACAAAAATTAAAATTCAAGCAGCAGATTAGAGTCCTAATTAATTAATATGTTAATGGTTAGCAAGTCAACTAAGGAAAATTCAGTAGATATAATATATTTCAGTGAGCTAATTTATTCATTTAACGAACTATTAAAATATATTTAATACTGCTCATAATTTGGCTAAAAGCATAGAATTCAGCTTTAGTTTTATGAATTTTATGTATATGAAAACTATTTATTGAATTATTTTATTTACAGAATGAAATATTCAAATTGAAAAATTTGTTAAAAACAACTACAATTCCTTATCAACAACTATAATTATCTAGCTATTAGATTCTAAAATTCGGTCAAATAATTGTTGAAAACTAAAGAATATTTATTGTATAGTTAAGTTCCCTTTTCAGACCATGCTGGTCTATGGGGCAAGTGAAGCGGTGTGCACAAATTTCTATAGCCATGGCGTACTAGGGAATTGTGTGCCTAGCACAATGCCCAGCCGCCTTTACTTTACCCCAACTATTGTCAGGTACTCATCAGAGCTAGGTGGACTCAGGGACGCCTTTAGCCAAGAAAAGGGCCCCTGCCTTCACAGGGATTCGAACCTGTATGCGAACTGAGCACGCTGCCGGTCGACCACCACACCCCTAAAATATTTATAAAGATCTTGAAACAATTAATTTTTGTGTTTAGAAAAAGAACTAATGGCATTATATACACCCCCTGATAAAGTTTATAAACACAAAAAATTAATAATAAAGCTCTATTGTTAAATCAGTTTATTTTCAAATCAAAGATCAAGATAGCCATAATCCAATGAATATATGGGTGAATTAAAACACTTCGAGTTGATGAGAGTTAAAGATGCAGCATTTTGTGAAATTCTCACGAGGGTCCATGGTAGGCCCCGATAAATGAAACTAGAATCACAAATGGCAAAGCAAGCCTAAATTCACTAGTTGATATATTTGGCTTGGTCATCAAAACACAATATGATATTATTAATCACTTTGCAAAGTTTACAATATCATATCATTTTAATATGTCACAAATAAAAGCTTAATAATAATCTCTAAGAAAAAACTCAGATATAAAGATGTCAAAAAAAAGTTTAAGCATAAAACCTCACGTTCTCAATTATTGAATTGTAAAATTTTTTCAATCAGTAACAATAAACTAAATCAAAGAAGATGCAGCCCTTATGAAATGTTAGATATTCCTAAGATATGCCTGCAAATCATTACCATTAACAACAGCATGATCTGAACCTCTGATGTCACTATCACCATGCTTGTGAGATGTATAAAATCTTAAATCATTCATGACCAGGGCTTTTTTCAATACATCGGGGATAGGTAATAATTTAGCATTCCTTTGCAAATTGGGTGCCAGCATTTGACGAACAAGCAATAAGCACTGAGTTGTAAGAGATTGTGGGCTTCTTTCAAATTCAAGGTTATGGCCCAAAGGAAGGGGTACATCCTTTGTAATTCTGCCACCTGCTCGAATGAGTGTCTGTAAGGTTTCCATCTCTGAATGAAGAGCTGCAGTGTAGACGGAAGTTTTCCCTGGAAATAAAAAAACAGTTTAATATGGACATTTGGTTAATAAGGAATTATTTAATATTCCAAATCACAGTTTAATAAAAATGTTAGCAATAAATCTTTGTTTAGATTAATTAATCTTCTTGATAGATTTTCATCTAAATATATTTACTTTAAATAAGATTAAAATCTGATGTAATGTTTAGACTTTGTGATGAAGTTAGAAGATCAAAGTTTTAATGATTAATGAGGCACTGAGTTATAGCTTTGAAATACAACACAACAGCAATCTAAAACAACGCTCAAATAAACATAAGGATAAAACACACTTTAATTCCATTTGCAAGAACAAACACAAATAAAAATGCCAGACTTGATATAAACCATGGATAAATGTAGTACACAATAATCTTCTTGTAAAGAAATAGTGTCTGTATTAAATAAAATAATATAAGATAAATTAAGTTACCTTCAGAGTTCCTTGCATTGACATTGGCTCCAGCTTTAATAAGAAAATATGCAGAATAGCCATGATTGTAAGATACGGCAGTATATAAAGGGGTAACTCCATAGCAATTTACACCTTCTATTGGAACACCTTTCTTAAGTAAAAGCTGAAATTATACCAAAAATTTTTAATTATAAATATACATGTATTTTTAAAAACGCAATAAAATCTGAAGAGTGTAATTAAAACACTTTGTTAAATTCAACAAATTTTTCTCTTTGCGATAACACAAAAATTTTAATATGTCACATCTGATGTTATGTGACACTCATATGGATGGACAAAGACACATTCCCCAGTAGGGGGCGGGTCCTTTGGCAAGTCAAGTTTTTGGGGCAACTGATATTATACATCCCAACTGAGGGGAACCAAGTCATTATTGGTCATACAGGATCTCAAGTTTCGTTCATAGTTAGAATGGGACACTCATCATTATCAACAGTGTAGCAACATCCTGTATGAGGTCCACATTCTTTACCCTCCAGTGTTTTGGTGTAAGTCCTTCTCTACATTGTCAATCCATCTCAGTCTTGTTTGAGGCGTGAGCTGCTTGACCCTAACTTTAACTCTATAGACTCATTTTTCCAGGACCCTCTTGTGTCCTTTCAAGTGCACTTCAACTTTTATAATTCATGCCTCTTTGAACAAATGATATGATTCTTCTTTTTATCACCATTAGGTGATCTGAAAGTTTGAACATCTTTATGTCGAAGCAATGCCTCGAATCAATGAGTACATGTTCTAAAAAGTTACTGACATGATTCCAATAATATGTTATGTTATTAATTGATTTTTAATTGCTTGTGGAAAACATAAAGGTCTCATATGTCATGGTATTTTCCATTTTAGCAATTGTTTGGGGACGCATGCATGTTTGGTTTTTGTAAATTATTGTTTATTTTTATGGGAATTGATTAAACTCTTGAGTTAAATCTAGAATTGCAGTGGGGGCATTGGTCGAGTCTATAACTGGTAGAAAGGGACGTGCACTAAATTATTATGTTACTTAGTTTATCCACAGGTAAGAAGATTATTTTATGTTAAGCACTTTACGCACCAATGATCAGCTGTAATGAAATGACAAATGACAGTGACATGTAAGGCTTTTGGATTTAGAGTTTCAGCAGACAGTTGTGCTGTGTTATTTCTTAGCAGAAAGATGTCCTAAGAATATGTTGGCTATATCAAAACTAATTCAGTTACCCCTATTCCCATTTACTACAAGACTCCAGCATGCACACATAGGAAGGTCCCTGTGTCAACCATGAAATTTTTGTTGTCCAAATTGAAAAATGGAAAACTTTATAGGCTTTGTCATATAATGGTGGAAATCTATTAATAGAACACCTGGGTATTCAGTTGGAACAACCGCATTGATTGAATATCGAATTCTGTTTTGACTTGTCTCTAGAGATCTTTGATAATTCTGTTAATTTGAGTCAGGTTGGTGGACTTGGCTGAGACAAAAGATTTGCTTAGATTTTTAATATACAATAAATTTTTTGTTGAAAATGTATTGTTACTTAATATATTTATGGTGAAAAACATTGATTTACAAAAACTTATCTAAAAATAGAAACATTAAAAAAATGAGTTGTATGCATAAGTTTATGATGTAAAAGTGCCTATTTAGCAGGTTATGCGAGTTTTCCTATACTTGTGAAACTAATAGATCTCTAAACATGTTTAAATTTAATTAATTACAACCACAAATAATATTTGTCTTGTCTTGTCTTATCTATACAGAAGCTCCTTCTATTACGTCTATGCAGAGGATTATTGCATCCACAGACCATGCCGGTCTGTTGGCAAGTGATGTAGCGTTCACAGGCCACGGCTACGAGGGTTCCACGCATTATCCAGCCGCCTTTGTTTCCCTAACTAGTGTTAGGTACTCATTCGAAGCTGGGTGGACTCGGGGACACTCTTGGCCCTGGGAACAAATCCCTGCCTTCACAGATTCAAACCCGTGACCATCATACGCCAGCCAAGAGTACATGCCACTCGACCACCGTGCCCCATTTTTAGAGCGAATAAAAAAGAGTTGCATTTCACACACTATAAAGATTTAATACAAAGTGAAACAAGAAAATTCTGAATTCTAGATATTACTCACATCTATTATCTCCACATTTCCTATGCTACAGGCAATATGCAATGTACTATCAATATGGGAAAGTGTGACCTCTAGCGGATTGGCTCCTTTTTCAATTAAGAGTTCCACAATGTCAATATAACCAAAGCAGACAGCGTTGTGCAGGGGTGTCCAGCCATCATGGTCAAGATGTGATTTTATATCTGCTCCTCCTTCTACCAATGCTCTACACACTTCTGTGTGACCAAGGCAGGAAGCTGTATGAAGTGGGGTGAAACCATCCGTTTGAGTTGCATTCACTGATGCACCGGCCTCTATCATCCACTGCAATTAATGTTAGTAATATTAACTAAATCCAATAAAAATTAATTTTAAGTGATGTTAAACATTTTTATTTTCAATTAGTATTTAGTGATTTATTGATGTGTTGCATGAGGTTTGAAAGTGTCTTTCGAAACTTTGTCAGAAATATTTAAATGGCTCTGCACATCATAAGGTATAAAATATTTTGCCATATATGATAAAATAAAATAATATTAAAACAAAACAGAAATTCTCTTATCTTATTTTAAGAAAATTAATCATAATATTCAAAATGTGTTCAATACAGTAGTGGTATCAGCTGATATTTAAATAGCTGAATGATCATATCAAATAACTCTTGCAATTATTTCTAGTGCATGAAATACCTAAAAAGAAGATTAAAAGCCACAGCAATAAAACAAAATTCCCTACCTCTATCATGTGAGATTGTCCATACATGGCAACCCAATGAAGAGGCGTTCTGTGATCACTGTCAGGCTGGTTGATGCTTATACCCGACTTGACCAGAAGCTGTAGAACGCAAAGATGACCTTTGGCTGCAGCGATATGTATGGGACGTCTTACCCATAAACGGTCATCTCTGTTTGATGTGTTGGGGTCTGCACCGGCATCTAACAGCAGATTCATAATATCCACATTTCCTTTTGAAGCTGCGCGGCATATAGGACTTACATTTCGTAGATTAAAATTTGGATTTAATCTTCCAACTATTAACAACTCCTTGACAATATCAGCTTCGTCACTATATATTGCATTCATTAATTGGACCTGAGGGTTTGTGACATCAGCCTCATGAACATCCACATTGTTTGAATATTTTATGTCATGCGAGGAGTAACGATCAATTTGAATTGAAGAAAAAAAGGCTTCTAATAATGGTACTGTCCTGTCAGAAGATAATGATACATCTTTCACTTCTTCTATTTCAGCCTCCTCTGAAACAGCACCCATTGTGTGCAATATTTCATAATATTTGCCTTGTATGCCCGTTTGCTGGTCTCTTAAAAAAGAAGCACTTGCTTCTGAGCTTTCAGGGATATTTTTGTGGTCAACGTCAAAGTTTTCAATGAAAATGGATGAGTCCTGTATTTTGCTGTGACTGCAGTCATTGTATTTATTTTTAGTGAGTGATCTGAAAGGTTTTTTATCACTACTAACATTTTCTGAGTCATTTAAGACCTCATTAGGTTGAATGTTTACATCTTGAGCAATATCCATATCTGTAAAAAATAAATAAAAAATAAAATGGATATCAAGAAATTTAACTACAATTTATTGAAACTATCATTCAACACATTGTCCCCTTTTATATCGCTTTAAAGAAGATTTATAACTTTCTAAAAATAGTGCAAAATGGACACCTACTCTCCAACCCAATCACATATAGGAGTACTTTTTGTTTAAAAAAACAAGCTTTAGGTAAAATGAAACACTTGTATGAGTTTAAAAAATTGAATTAATACTATGCCCATGCCCATTTCACTTTGAAAGTCTCTCAGTATCAGTTTTTCCAAATAAAATTAATTTCTTGTCAAGGACATACAGTAGAACCCACTTAACTCGAGCTCGGTTAACTCAGGGACCCTATTATGTCGACGTTTTTTATTGGAACCGCCAAATTCTCTCTTTGTCTTAGCATTTTCTCATCGGTTTATTCGATTCTTTTAAGTCGCCAAACCCTAATAACACGAGCACAAAAGAGGGCCAAATTTGCCACTTAACATTGGTTATCTCGATCCCCATGACCAATCGCCAGCTTTTGAAAATGTTAGTTATCGATTTTTTATAACCAACAAGGCCATGCATCAAATTTCGGCTTTGCAAGGTCTCCTGGTGACGTCACAGCCCGCTTGCGTTCAGCTCTCAGCGCTGTGTTACTAACTTACTTCTGGTACTATGCCAATCGCCAGCTTATGAAAATGTTAGTTATCGATGCCACTCACCATCTCACTACCGTATTTTCAAGCGCGTCTTATAAAAAGTTTTACGATTGGTTACGTTTATGCTAGCTAACCAATAAATTGATCGTGCAATAACAGTTCACACAGCTTTAACGTTGTTCACATTTTAACATTGACGCACTGTGTGTTAGTTCTCGTACTATGCTACGTCAACTAAGAGAGTTTAAAAAAAAACATTCACTAGCTGTACGCATTTTTTAAAGCAAATATCAGTTTTGATATTAATGTGGTAATCTTACGTCAAATGGCTTTAACTTACAGGAAAACTGTCACTAAAAGATCGAACTCAAATTTGAGGAACAATTAATCGCCCGGTATCTTTGCTACGTCTTTCTAAGGGGCCGTCCATAATGTACGTCACGCTATTTTTGACCATTTTTAACTCCCCCCTGTCACAAACTGTCAAAAATTTCGGACCCCCCCCCCTAAAGTATGTCACACTTTCGAACAAAGATTTTGTTTTTTTATTAACAAAAAAAATTAAAATTTAATATAAAACACTGTGACGTCACACATGGCCTAACCCCCCCTCCCCCTTCTGGAGAATTACGTACTTTATGGACGGCCCCTAATGACTCTCGAAATATAAATACTAGGGCTGTTATCGATTAATTTAAATTTAATCATTAACTTTTGAAAAATTATCAATTAATTAATCGATAATTTCCTTATATATATATATATATACCCTCATTTATCTCTGACTCACTCACTGTGGCCTAACGCTAAGGGACATCACTCTGCTTTATGTTTAAATTGAAAATATAGACTTAAAAATCATAATCATTTTGGTTTCCAGATTAACATTAACCAAACAACGCACGAACCTTTGACGTCAGCATTTGTGTTGTAAACAGTGCTGACTGACTCAAAGAGTTATTTTTTGGTGCAGTAATTTGGTGCGCTGCTTTCTAAAATTAGTTAAAAAATCGTGTGGTGATTAGGACTGTAAATAAATATTATATAAATACTTTGTGTACATTTCAGGAATATTTCGTATTTATCATACAAGGATAAGTTACACCCCCATTATAAAATACTTTGTGTACATTTCAGGAAGTTTAATATTACGTATTTATCATACAAGGACAAGTTAGTTGGGCTTTTGAAAAAGGTGGGCGCCATAGGCGCCCTAAAAAAAGTGGGCGCCACAGCACAACCTAGTATATATAATAATATATATATACATATAAAATAACTTAATTGCTTTCTATTTATAGGTGGTAATTTCCCCTTGTCCCACCCGGGTGATTTTTTCATCCCTATTACCTACTTGACCCAGTTTCACACATATATCTAAGGTAATTTACCAAGCTACTTAACTGGCGGTGCCTGAAAATAAAACTAAGTTCGCAAAATTCACTTTTTCCGGGGTGGGGTCGCCTGCAGATTGTCCCAAGGAAACTGTAGAAATCAATTAGGGTATTGTAATACAATCGGCTCAACAGGAATATACAAAAGTTGGTTGTGAGAAATGTTCCCTTTAAGCTGCGCGGTAGCGCAGATATCTGACCGACCGATTTGAATTACCCCGCAGCAAATTTGGTAAAACATTGCACACACACCAACGAACATTAGAGGGAGCATTGGTTGTGAGGTTAATGTAGTGCAATATTACGGCAAAACAGTTTTTTTAAAAGGCAACGGTAGTTAAGTTCATTTTTTTGACAACTGAAATTTGATGACTGAAAACATCCATGAAGACAAATGCTGTTATAAACTCATCAGCTCTATTTATACTGGCAGCGCCCTTTTAGCCGAGCTTGGATGGGATTTAAACGTCCTCACAGAACACATTATCATGTAAAGGAAGCAGATGCTCATTTAGCACAGGATGCGAGGATGCTATAACTATAGACTATAGTCTATAGTTATAGGCAGACTATAGACATATAGGCTATATTATATTATATTGTTTAACTTTAACTCACGCTATACTATAGAGCAGTGCTTCTCAAACTTTTTCCTGTGACGGACCGGCAGGAATTTTTCCCATTGCACCACGTACCGGTACTCCATTTTCCCGTACTGAGGTGATAGCAAAATAAGTCCCTACATCGCCTAAAGCCCTACAAGATTAAGCATGAATTAGGCTTGTTAAAGACATGTAATGTCATTGAACAATTTAGAAAAATAATAAACTTAAGCTTTGACTGCTTAATGCTCATTAACGATATTCTTCAATTGGTATAAAAATTTGTTGATAATGGCAGCTATTGTTTTTGTTCCAAATGTTTTTAAGTTGATAGTGCTTTAATAAATTTATATTCCGACTTTAGACTACGTTTTATTAAAGTGAACATAAAATTTAATATCAACATTCATGCATATTTATTTTTTTAAATAATATAGTAAATATAGCAAGTACATGTGTAAGTTTATGATCAAGTCTAACTTAAACTTATGGCTCAGGTGAGCCTGCTTATTTGTTGCAAGTTTATCAAGTCTTGGCTCGATTGAGTACAACGCTACACGCAATGAAGAACAAACATCCAAACTGTTTCTGTACTCTGTCTTAATAAGGCTCATCTTTGAAGAACCAGGTAAGATAGAGAAAATGGAAGAAGAGACTTGAGAGCTATTTCGGCAAGTTCAGGATATTCTACACTCACGTGAATCCAAAAGGATGCAAAAGAGGTCATAGTTCCAAAATTCATTTTTAAAACTTTTTCCGCAGCTAACTCCAGCAATTTATCTTTCAAAGTTATACAGATAAGTCAACATTCGAAGCAATAAATGGATTGCGTATCCATCCATTACCTTTCCGTGGGTCATCTTCTGTTGGAAAGTAGAACTCAAAACTGTCAATTAATTTAGTCAAGTGCTCAATTATGACTTTTTGTACATATGGTACATCATGCTCTTCATCTGCACTATCGAGAGTTGTTGCTAATCATATCGAAACAATCTGCTGATATTCGACTCTTCCTCAACTGTTCTAATAGCTGCGCCTGAAGATCACAATCCATGTCATTTAAGAGTGGAACCTGAGCCACTTTCTTTGCCAGAGTTTCACCTCACATTTCCAACTTAATGCATCCTACTACGAGCATCTTGCCAATTATATATGTATTTTTTAGCCTTGGCAATTTCTCCGAGCTTTCTTATATTATATGAAGCTTGAAACGCACACGTTTTTATGTGTGAAGAATAAAAGATTACTTTCTGACAGCTTTTTAAATGAGCACGCTTCCTTTCGAAGAATTCTTTGAGCTTTGAACTTATGTCTTTATGTATTTAAATGCCTATGGGATTTTGAGGGCTTAATTGCATCATTGGATATAATTTCGCCGTAAATAGCACATTGAGGTGTTAGGATACCAGCATCATCTGAACATTTAAAACCGACTCAAATGTACGAAGGATAAAATTTTCGAGTGAAGCTAGTAGGACTCGGTTTTGCTGATGAAGCTTCTGCTTCATGTATGTCCCCATTATCTAATTGCGAAGAAAAGTCCACATTTGTTTTATGATCAGCATCATAACTTCTTCTTTTTTTCAAACAAATGAAATCCATCGCTCCTTTGATGTCTCCATCAAACGACGCAGGGTGACAATTTAATAGATTCAATTGTTGGTTCTCAAACTTAAGAAAAACTTAAGGACTATAATAATATTTTAAAAAATATTTCTTGATAACTTCCGCGGACCTGCGGCTGATGGCCCACGGACCGGCACCGGTCCGCGGATCACCACTTTGAGAAGCACTGCTATAGACTATAGAGCATTAGTTTAGTCACAGATTGTGTCTTTTATTTTTATAAATATGATATTAATAATTAAGAGTAAGAGTAAGAGTAGTGGCAGTGGTCATTATTATTCTGATAAGTCAGATAAGATAAATAATTCTGGGCCCAATAAATTGAATAATATTGGCCTGGCAATAAAGTAATAAAGGCAAAGTTAAAGGGCTTTAGACTTTAGACAACTAAGTTAGTAAAGTAAAGGCAAAGGCAATATCTTAAAATATTATTAATTTAATAGATTTAAATATTAGACTATTATTATTATTATATTATTATTATTATTGGACTTCGAGTGAAAAAGTTAGTCTACTGAAATGAATGCACTACTAAGTCTACTACTACTACTTACTAAAAAAGTTACTGCACTGAATTTATTTATACACAAAAATCACAATATTTAAAATCGAAGTGGTTATTCGCACGGTTTTGGCCGTGATGAAAACGCCGAGCTCTATCCACTATCCATACGGCTCGTTAACGCCAAGGAGGTTTGATTAGCTCCTTGGTAGACGCATGCGTATTCTAGCGGCTGGTCAACTGACATTGAAATTAAACAACCCCGTAAAAACAAGTTTTTAACTATAAATCCCTTATATATGATACATAACTAAAAGTATTGATCATGTTCAAACGCGACAAACATTTACAGACTGAAACTGCCTTAACTCCCCTTAGCTGTAAACGGGGGGGGGGAGGTCTGGTCACCGATCGCTGGACTGAACTCAGCGTGACACGTAAAATGTAAACAAAAGCACGCCGCTACATAGCCGAAAGAGTATTTTCCCTGAGACAAAATTTGAAGATTGAAGTCTTTCTGGTCAGTGGCGTAGCGAGGAGGGGGGGACAGGGGGGAGCAAATGCCCCGTGTGGCACTTTGCCAGGGGCGGCAAATTCCTAGTCGTTAATTAGTTTCTTAAAATGAAACTTTTAAAAGAGGAGTTTTTTAAATTGAAATTAAATAAAATCCAAATAAGAAATTAATACAAGAAATAAAGGAACTATCCAAAAGCATGTGAACGTTTTAACTGCCAAAACTTCAAGCTCCTTATTGGATATAAATTCTTCTGATACTAATACAACTGTAGTAAAAAATAAATAATTAAAAATAAAACAGAGGCTAAAGTAGTATGAGCTTAAAATTTGATAGCCCTGTTGTAAAATTGCAAATTCATCTTGTTAATTAGCTAATTGTTAAAATGGGAAAATAAATTTTAATAAAAGAAAAGAAAAGCCAAGATAAAAATTAATTTAAAAAATGAAGAACTATATTAAAATACGAGAGCGCTTCTAATGCCAAAACTTCAAACTCCATTATAAATCTAAAGTCTTCTGATACTAATGTTACTGAGCTGGAAAACATAGGGGCTGACAGTATGACAATAATGTGCTAGTACAGTGCTTCTCAAAGTGGTGGTCCGCGGACCGGTGCCGGTCCGTGGGCTATCCGCCACCGGTCCGCAGAAATTCTTTTTTAAAAGGACAGAAAAAATTGTCAGTGCAGGGAAAATAGTGCACCGGTCCCTGGTGCAATGGCACAAATTCCTGCCGGTCCGCCATACTAAAAAGTTTGAGAAGCACTGATCTAGGAGGTACAATCAGGGACCTGGGTGATGTGGGGCAAGGGGTCATCTAGAGCAGTGCTACTCAAGGTGGTGGTTTGCAGAAATTATCAAGAAAGGAAAGAAAAATAATGAAAAATATAACTATAATCTTCCATATGGAGACTTAAATATTAACCCTAAAAATATGTACATTTTTCAACAATAAGCACATACAATTAAACAAGAAATAAAAACTCGACTGAGTATTTAAACGCCATTTCCAAAAAGAATTTCCGATTTTTTATTCAATGGAAATCATTCTAGATTTCATTTAAAATTGATTCAAATAAGTAATTCTGAAAGTAAAGACAATATGACGTCATATCCCCTAACGCAACATCACACCAAGAATGTGTCAATATAATGCGCACCACACAACAATCTAACATAAGCATTCACAAAAGCGGGAAAACCCCATTAACTATCATTCTAGACTAAATTAAAAATTAAAAGTCATGCCAAATCAAATATTTTGCAACAAAACAGAACAATTGCTTTCAAAAATTGCTGCTAAAATTACGGGAGTCGAACGAAAAGACATTTTTTCAAAAATTCCGTCTACACTATTATTAGCTATCGTTTGGCGTTTATTTTAACCCGATAGATGTTACGGTTGGCGAGAAATTGACAAAGGAAACCCAGTAAACCTTTTCGGTATTTTTTTGGCCTTTGCACATCCTTGGGACCTCCTTAGCATATTTGCAAAAGATCCGAACCCTATATCTGGTATGGTTCAGGAGGAGTTGCATGTGCAAGCTCTACATACATTTCAAATATATAAGCGCAATTTATCCAATGGGAAATTGCGTTAAAAAATAATAAAATAATTTATTTCAATAACTACTTTTTTAAAATTATTTTTATTTTGTGTGGGTTAATTTGAAATAGATGCGAGTTTTGAAATGGCCCATACATTAAAAATATATTGTAGCCGAGTGGTTGGCTAAGATGCACAGTATTTTAAATAGAAACACAATACATTCAAGAAAAAAGTTAAGTCCACACATGTTTGGGACTATAGCTGTACTGTTTTAAAGGTTTATTTGGTAGGGTAATTTTCGTAAGAAAGGAAATCACAGTTATAAATGACTACGATAACTAATAAGCTAAACGCACAAGTGTACATGCAGTATGGAGCCCTAAGCAGTGCTTTTTTTTCCTAGCGAAAAATGTTTGGGAACTCATTTCACATCTGTTTTTTAACTTATGTCAGAAAATATTATAATAGTCTATAATTTTTATATTTATATAAATATACACGAATCTGGCCATAAAAGGTATGGGAACTCAGTTCCCATGAGTTCCCACTGAAAAAAAGCACTAGCCCTAAGTATCTTCTATGCCCTACTCTACGTGTTACGTTTCACGTTCCTTTTTCTGTTCTTGTGACTGAGTGAGTCTCCACCTTATATAGGGATCTCAAAGACAGCGTCAAAGCTTGTCATGTCATGTCATGCTGGATACGTAATTGGTCAAGTCTGGTCAGCCAATCCTGGTGACCAGGCCCATAGCGTCGGTGACAAAGGAACAGACAAGGTTGGAGCCAGTGGGGTCGGACGGGGAGCAAAGCTTGTCCAGTCAGTACAATGGTTTAGCACATCGTGGCGGTCTACCATGTTACACAGTCTTTATTTGTCCGGCCACTCTCGGCCATAAAGTGTCACCTGTCCGCACCCGTCAAACAACCTTGGGGCACATTGCCACAAGATTTTTAAGATTTCATACACCAGCATTCGGGACTTGCCGTCTGCTGATGTAAAGAAACAAAATTTCCGACTGAAAATAACCAACTATATTTAACTGAACAGATAAATAATTTATATTGATTTAAACGAAATATTGAGTAAATTTTAGTGAATTTTATAAATATTTATATATTTATTTATTGTTGTTCTTGTTTTTTTTTAATTTAAAAATAAATTTTAGTTTAACCATGTCGCTGTTTTTTTTAATTTATAATATTTTTTTAATAATATTTTTTTTACAAACAGCATCAATTGATTTATTTGAAGTTTTAAAGAAAATTCGTCTGCGTTTATTTCAATGCGTAGTCACAATTGCAGATAATGGGGGATGAAAGAGGAGAGATTCCCCAAATGTAGTTGATTAGTTCACTACAAGCTACTCAAAAATGCAGGAAACAAATAATAGAACATAATTTTTTTTGATATGGAAAGGAGAGGACCAATGGATATGTAAAAAGAGAAGACACATGAATACTAAGCATCAAACAAATTCTGACTCTTTTTCGCAATTAGAAGATGGAAACATAATTGAAACCGAAGCTTGATTAGCGAAACGAATTCGTTCTAGCCTCACTTGAAAATATCACTCTTTGTATATGTAATTCGGTTTTTAAAGTGTGGATTATGCTGGTATCCCAACACCTCACAGTTTTAGTTGCAGTGGTGTTCTATCGAATGTTCTCAACATATTTTAATACAAAGTGAAGACAATAGTAAATGAAAAATAAATATAGATAGATAGATAGATAGATAGATAGATAGATAGATAGATAGATAGATAGATAGATAGATAGATAGATAGATAGATAGATAGATAGATAGATAGATAGATATAGATAGATAGATAGATAGATAGATAGATAGATAGATAGATAGATAGATAGATAGATAGATAGATAGATAGATAGATAGATAGATAGATAGATAGATAGATAGATAGATAGATAGATAGATAGATAGATAGATAGATAGATAGATAGATAGATAGATAGATAGATAGATAGATAGATAGATAGATAGATAGATAGATAGATAGATAGATAGATAGATAGATAGATAGATAGATAGATAGATAGATAGATAGATAGATAGATAGATAGATAGATAGGTAGGTAGGTAGGTAGGTAGGTAGGTAGGTAGATAGATAATTATATATCTTTTACATTGAGAAAGAACACTATTTCTTAAAATACATTTTTATTGTCAACATCTGATGTGCATTACAATTTATTTGCCCGTAATAGTTGCACCACAAATCACCAGTACAAATATATTTTATCAATTGGGTTGTTCTTGAGAAAATTTAGGTGACAAGATAAGAATGTTAATTTCTTTTAAACTCTTTTGAAATTTCATTTACTATAATGTGTGACATATTATTAGCCTCTTTTGTTACTAAAACACTACTCTTTTTTGTAACTTAAACTTACGTTTATAAAAAAAAATTCAAATAAAAATATATTTTAAATTTTGCATTTATTTATACTTACAGAACTATGAAATTAAATATATTACTATTAATCTATATGTGTCATTTAATTTTGTCAACCGAGGACAGCACATTACAATAATTAACCACTCGTGTAAGTGGTACGCCACTTGACTTCGATCCCTATATTTAGGGATACAATTTTACAATGCCAATGAAATTCAATGATCTTCGCACCTATCGGTTAACACTAAATCCACAACATCAAAAAAGCTATTTTAAAAGATTGATTCCACAGACCATGTCGGTCTGTTGTCAAGTGATGCAGCGTTGACGGCCACGATGTGGGGTCATCTAGAAGGTACAGTCAGGGACCTAGGTGATGTTGGGCAAGGGGTCATCTAGAGCAGTGGTCCCGAACCTGGGGTCCGCGGACCACTAGTGGATGTGTCTGGTGGTCAGCGAGCAAAGGAATTTTTTTTTACTGTGGTGTATTTCTCTAGGCATTGTGCGTCTTTCAACTCTTTCCATACACAAGATGGAAAAGCTTGTTACCCGTTTTGGCGGCACCACGTCTAAAGAACATCAATGACGCAGAGCGGACAACCGCCCTGGATTAAAAGATAAACCCATGAAGTATTTTGAAAGGAAGAAACTGGAACATGAAGAACAGACGAAATTTCTCAGGGCCACCACATCAGTAAATGAGAACGCACTGATAGCTTCATATTTGGTGGCTAAAGGCTAAAAAGCCTTTCACTATCGGTGAAGAATTAATCTTGCCCTCTGCTAAAGACATATGCCGTGAACTCCAAGGATAGGCTGCTGTAAAAAAAGATAGCACATGTGTTATTGTCGGCTACCACTGTAACTAGGCGCATTGAGGAAATAGCCGAAGATATTGAGATACAATTGTTGTAGAGGATTAATTCATCACCGTGGTACGCACTCCAGGTTGACGAATCTACAGACATCGACAACAAGGCAATATTACTTGTTTATGTGAGATATATTTATCATGAGGATGTACATGAGGATTTGTTATGTGCTCTATCTTTGTTAACCAACACCACGGGAGCTGAACTGTTCAAGTCATTGGATGGTTCTATGTCAGGACACCTAAAATGGTCTTGTGGTGTCGGCATCTGCACAGATGGAGCTGCTGCCATGACCGGATGACTGTCTGGTTTAACAGCTCGGATTAAGGAGGTTGCACCTGAGTGTGAATCTACGCATTGTATCATTCACAGGGAAATGTTGGCAAGACGAAAAATGTCACAGTGTATTGATTGATGTCGTTAAAATTATTAACCTAATAACCACATCAAGGCACACGCCCTTAACTCACGCCTGTTTGAGCAGCTTTGTGAGGAGATGGACGCAGAGCACAGATGCCTTTTTTGTACACAGAAATAAGATGGTTGTACAGAGGAAAATCGCTAAACAGAGTAAATGAATTATGAGAGCCATTACAAAGATTTCTCTCAGAAAAGAAGTCACCGCTGGCAGCACATTCCAGTGACAAGGTATGGGTCGCAAAACTTGCTTACCTGTATGACACATTCAGCCAGCTCAATGAACTCAATCTGTCTCTTTAGGGGAAACTGACAACTGTTTTCAAGTTGGCTTACAAAGTAGCTGCATTTAAAGCCAAACTGGAACTGTGGGAACGGTGAGTGAACAAAGGCATTTTGGATATGTTTCAAACATTAGCGGGGATTCTAGGCGAGACTTAGCCTGAACACTCTTTGTCACAGTCGGTGCACGATCACCTGTCTGCTTTTAAAAGAGTTTGAGTGCTACTTCCCAACCACAAAAGACCCAAGAACTGGTAGGGACTGGATTAGTGAGCAAATTGTCAACAAACCGGGCGAATCTAGCATGACTGTGCATGAACTGCTCGAGATTGCAAATGACGGTGGCCTTAAAACTGCGTTCGAGAAAACAACTCTTTCAGTCTTCTGGATTAAAGTCATGGTGGACTATCCTGAGATTGCCACCAAAGCAATTAAATCCCTATTGCCATCTCCGACATCCTATCTGTGTGAAGCGGGTTTTTCTGCAGGGACAGCAACGAAGAATGTCTCCCATTACTCCCAGATGGAACCGTCTCGTTGCAGAAAAACAAGCTCAGGTTTCTCATTGATTAAACATTCTAGTAAATTAAAATAGTAAATAATGTTTTATTCACTTTTTGTGTAACTGTATTTTATTTTGAAGGCATGTTTAAGTACAATTAAATTAAAGCTATAAACTTAAAACAATCTTAAATACCTGTATTAACAATCAACGCAGCCGCAAACCAGACCCCCCCCCACATCCCCAACCCACCCATAACCCCCCAGCCCCCGTTTAGTGGGCCGCGGTAAAATTATCGAACTTTTAGTGGTCCGCGGCGTTAAAAAAGGTTGGGGAACTCTGATCTAGAGGGTAGAGTCAGGGACCTGAAGGGGTCTTCTAGAGCAGTGCTTCTCAAAGTGGTGGTCCGCGGACCGGTGCGGGTCCGTGGCCATCCGCTGCCGGTCCGCAGGTGTTCTAAAAAAAGGGACCGAAAAAAATTGTCAGTACAGGGAAAATAGTGCACCGGTCCTTGGTGCAATGGAAAAAAATCCTGCCGGTCCGCCATACTAAAAAGTTTGAGAAGCACTGTGCTAGTATATATAATTGATTCAAGTTTGATTTTAACGTAAGTGAACTACTGGAAAAAAATTGTTGGCGCATTTATATGGCTTATTTTAATTTTAATGTCTTTTGTTTTGTGGCCATCAATAAAAATAATGGTAACAATTGCTTATCTTGTGGAACTAAAACTTGGCACAAATAAATACAAAATTGGGGGGGGGGCGGCGGAAAATTCCGTTTTGTTAATTAGCTAATTGTTAAAACGTGAAAATAAATTTTAATAAAAGAAAAGAAAAGCCAAGATAAGTACTCAATAAGTACTCAACATTACCAAAGTTGTTTGCAAATGGAAGGGATCAGAAATTGGATAAAAAAGAATATACTATTAACTATTAATAAAGACCGACAATTAGTTGTTGTAAAAGAGAAAACAAAAAGGGCAAGAAGTTCTTGTTAGAATATTTGACATTATAAATCCTGGCGAAATTGAATATGAATTTTTGAGGTCACAGAGAGGGCAATACTGTTGCAAATAAAGGCAATATTCTGGGACTAACGCATTAGCTTGCAAAGTATGTTCGAGCACTCCGAGAACATAGTGGGAAAAGGGGTAAAAAAAAACTTGTCATCTAAAATTCAAACTGAGCTCATAACAATTTTAGGAGATACAGTTCGCGAAAAATCATCTTTCTTCAATAACAAGACACCAAATATTGTTTCCACTGTATTCGATAGCTCTTCATATATTTGACATAAGGATCAAACAAGTCCAGTTTAGTGATATGTAAAGATTGAAAATCAAAAAGTAGACGCTGTAGAATCTTTCAAAGATTTCATTCAAGGAAAATTATTTTGAATAAATGATGATCTTAAAATAATTGACTGCACAGGCCCAACGTGTGTTAATACTTCTTAAGGGCTGGAAAGTATACAAGAGTTCAACAAAGGCGCAAAAACATAAAATCTCATGTCACAACTCGTTAAAACAGTTAAACCTAATTTGTTAACATGATACTCCAACTGAAACGAATTCTCCAACTACCTTAGTACACTTGAGCTTTGTTACGTATTCTTTCCCAAGACCATACACTGTTGGAAATACATAATTGTTTCTACAAGCAAGGCATTCAGACTTCAGGATACAAAATAGGGAAGATACCATGGAGCCATTTTGAGGTTACCTTGTGAGCTATAGAACTGAAAGATGCAGACAAAAAGCTCAACACGCGAACAGAGGAAAGAACTTTGCTAGTCACAATGACATCTTTTTATTTTCAAAGTTATATTTTTAAAAATGCTATAAATTCTTTACAAACGTATAGTGCGCAACAAAAACATTTCTTATCAGGGTCTACTCACAGAGAAACTAATGGAATGGGATACTTAAGGGATGCTTTGACATTTGATAAAAATTTATGTGGAGACCTCATCATTTTAATCGAACCTTCCAATCAAAGAACAAGAGAGCATATTTTTGGTGATCGAAGCAAATATTTATGTATCCATGCTATGTAGAATAACAGTTAAGAAGAAATTTGGTTTCTTCATAAGATGAGATTAAAAGTATATAAATTTGTGTGAAGCTTTGGGAGTTATATATAATTTAGAAAACATACATGATTTTCGTACACCAGATAATCTACTGGACTTTGAAATTTATTTTTCAATTAGAGTATTCAAAATATGCCACATGACATAGTCAGGCAAGGAATATTTTAACCCCATGAATAGAAAAAAAAATTAATGAGTTCAAGAGTAGGTGTTTTATTTAAGCTTATAAAGATATTTAGGCTCGAAGTTACCCTGCCTAAAATAATATAATTAATTCGAACATTGCCTACAACTGTCTTAAGTAATGCAGGGAGTTAAAAAGGCTTCTCTAAAATTATTTGAATGATAAACTAATAACGATCAATTACGAATACACCAAAATTGTCTAATCTATTGTTATTTTTGGCGATTGGGCATACATTGGATGAAAACATTCATACGTGAACGATTGAGCCATGAGGAAAACATATAACTTTAATTTCATTAAAGAAATTAAGCCTTTCTTTTTAACATAAAATTATATAGTGTTCTTATATTACTTTCTAATTATTTTTTTACTTTATACCATTAACATATTTTTAGGGGGGGGGCGGCAAATTTGGTTTCTGCCCCGTGCGGCCAATACCCACGCTACGCCGCTGTTTCTGGCAATCATTGACAATTTTCTTCAGCCCTACAGCATGGATCAGACGTATATAAAGACATCCATGAGAAATTTGGCTTTCTTTCAAACCAAACTGAGCTCAGCAATGACACCATCCGATGGGTAGCAGCCAAGTTAACTCAAAACACGTGCACAGAGCTCTAAAAATGTTAGTGTCTTTGAATGAGCAAAATTGTACACAGTCCTTTCCCTTCATCGCACTTCTTATCTATCTCTCAATGATGACATCAAACTGCAGCGGAGAGTGATCAATTTCAAAGTTGAAAAGAATGAAGTTAAAAGTTGCATGGCACAATAAAGACTGAGAATGGTCTCTCTAATGAGCATTGAAAAGGAACTTAGCTTTACTTACTTGATTGATAACTTCGCCATGAGAAAAGTTTGCAAACGAAAGATATATGTTGAAATAAATAATAATAAATATTTTTTATGAAATTTGGAGCCATGTAACTTTAAATTAATTAAATTGACTTCTATTTAATTTTTTGTCTTATTACTCACTGCCTTACAAGTTACAGTCTTATATTAGCTGCTAGCAATCATTTTATTTAAATGGACGCTGGCTGGATCGGGCCCCCAGTTTGAATTGCAGCCAGGGGCCCCATGCAGTCTTAATGCGCCCCTGTCAGTAGTGCTCGAACTCTTTTAAAAGCAAAGGCAAGTGATCATGCACCAAGTGGGAGAACCACAACCACAGTGTGCCACACAACCACAGTATGCTACACGACCACAGTGTGCCACACGACCACAGTGTGCCACACAACCACAGTGTGCCACACAACCACAGTGTGCCACACAACCACAGTATGCTACACCACCACAGTGTGCCACACGACCACAGTGTGCCACACAAACACAGTGTGCCACACGACCACAGTGTGCCACACAAACACAGTGTGCCACACGACCACAGTGTGCCACACAACCACAGTGTACCACACAACCACAGTGTGCTACACGACCACATTGTACCACACAACCACAGTGTACCACACGACCACAGTGTGCCACACGACCACAGTGTGCCACACAACCACAGTGTGCTACACGACCACATTGTACCACACAACCACATTGTACCACACAACCACAGTGTACCACACGACCACAGAGTGCCACACGACCACAGTATGCCACACAACCAGTATGCCCTACAACCAGTGTGCCACACAACCACAGTGTGCCACACAACCACAGTGTACCACACGACCACAGTGTACCGCACGACCACAGTATGCCACACAACCACAGTATGCCACATGACCACAGTGTGTCACACGACCACAGTATGCCACACAACCACAGTGTGCCACACAACCAGTGTACCACACGACAACAGTGTGCCACACAACCAGTGTGCCACAGAACCACAGTGTGCCACACAACCACAGTGTACCACACGACCACAGTGTACCGCACGACCACAGTGTGCCACACAACCACAGTATGCCACACGACCACAGTGTGCCACACGACCACAGTATGCCACACAACCACAGTGTGCCACACAACCAGTGTACCACACGACAACAGTGTGCCACACAACCAGTGTGCCACAGAACCACAGTGTGCCCTACAACCAGTGTGTCACAAAACCACAGTGGGCCACACGACCGCAGTGTACCACACGACCACAGTGTGCCCTACAACCAGTGTGCCACACAACAACAGTGTGCCCTACAACCAGTGTGCCACACAACCACAGTGTGCCACACATCCACAGTGTACCACACGACCACAGTGTACCACACGACCACAGTTTGCCACACAACCAGTGTGCCACACAACCAGTGTGCCACACGACCACAGTATGCCACACAACCAGTGTGCCACACAACCACAGTGTGCCACACGACCACAGTGTGCCACACGACCAGTGTGCCACACAACCAGTGTGCCACACAACCAGTGTACCACACAACCACAGTGTGCCCTACAACCAGTGTGCCACACGACCACAGTGTGCCACACAACCAGTGTGCCACACAACCACAGTGTGCCCTACAACCAGTGTACCACACGACCACAGTGTGCCACACAACCAGTGTGCCACACAACCAGTGTGCCACACAACCAGTGTGCCACACGACCAGTATGCCACACAACCAGTGTGCCACACAACCAGTGTACCACACAACCACAGTGTGCCCTACAACCAGTGTGCCACACGACCACAGTGTGCCCTACAACCAGTGTGCCACACAACCAGTGTGCCACACAACCACAGTGTGCCCTACAACCAGTGTGCCACACAACCACAGTGTGCCCTACAACCAGTATGCCACACAACCAGTGTGCCACACAACCACAGTGTACCACACGACCACAGTGTGCCACACAACCAGTGTGCCACACAACCACAGTGTGCCCTACAACCAGTGTACCACACGACCACAGTGTGCCACACAACCAGTGTGCCACACGACCACAGTGTGCCACACAACCAGTGTGCCACACAACCACAGTGTGCCCTACAACCAGTGTACCACACGACCACAGTGTGCCACACAACCAGTGTACCACACGACCACAGTGTGCCACACAACCACAGTGTGCCACACAACCAGTGTGCTAGTAAAACTTTTAAGCGCCATCTCTCCAACGTACCTTCAGCAATGTTCCCTTTATTAATGCATGCAGCGCTCGGATGCACAGATATTGCACCGACACCACGCAGCAGCTTAGAATTACCTCACAGCAAATTTTGATAAGGTAATATAATATCTGGTTTGTGGGGTGTAGAGTTTTACACACACACACACACAGAGTGGATGATGTGAACCTTGCAACGAGTTTGTTATATTACAACAAACAGAGGGAACAACGACCTTCAATAGCATACCAATCACGTTGGTTTACCCTTTTAACCGGTCCAGCAGCAAAAGACCACCAAACTCCAGTATTGAGTACGAGAGTAAAACAGCGACATTTCAACAATAATGTAGACTATAACTATATGCTTATATTTTATTACTTGGCGGTTAGCTGAAATTTCAACTCAACTGCCCCACCAATGAGGGCACGGTGGCCGAGCTAGCCACACAATCCCCTCGTATGACGTGGCTATAGATAGTGTGCATAAGCCAACATGGCCTAACAGGGAACTTTACATAACCTCAACAAAAATGAGGCATTCTTTCAAAAAATTCATTCTGTCAGCAGAGTAATGTGTTGCTATTTATTAGTAGCAGTAGCAGTTCAAAAAGTAAAAACTTTTAGCATCAACATAATTTTTTCCACATTTGAGATTTTGATAATCTTTAAATCCTTGTATTGAAAGAAATTATAAATTGAATAATGTACAGAGGGGGCATATATTCCACTGATTTAGACTCCTTGTTTTTACAACAAAAATGAGTCCTTTATAAAAAATATGTATATTCCAGATTTAAGAAAATTGGAATAGTTTTATACACAAAAACATTCGCAAACTAATCTGATCAAATAAAACTATGCATACAACCTTAAAACTAAAAATGCCACAATACATCCCTGATCATAAATACCATCACTTTGACAGACAAATAACGTCACTTTGACAGACAAATAACGTCACTTTGACAGACAAATAACTTCACTTTGACAGACAAAAAACTTCACTTTGACAGACAAAGAATGTCACTTTGACAGACAAATGACTTCACTTTGACAGACATACATTTGACACATAACTTCACTTTCACAGGGATTATTGGAAATAAAGAAAGATAAAAAATATTATGACATAATTTTTTATTGAATGATGAAAACCATGACCATGTTGAATACACAAACTAGATTACTGTATGTTTTTATTTGTTAAAACTGCTTTTTTATAATTAAAAACATATTGAGAATTGAGATCCACATGACAAATGAATAAATTAAAACTAAAAATGTTTTCCTTTATAAAAAATAAAAAAAAACTATTTTTTTCTCTCTAATTTAAACTAAATCCCAAAAGAATCTTAAATTAGTTATAACATATTTTTTTCCTTTGCACTATGCCATACAAGCAGCGGTGTAGATTTTAAAAAAAAAGTTTAAGAGTAATTTTATAAAGGTTTTATTCCTTTCAAAAACGACATTGCTGTTAATATTTTGTACTCTTGTATGCATTTTGTCATCAGTTTGGGTCTCCCATGTCAAGGAAAACCAGAGTGTGACAGACTTTACCCTCTCCATTGTATACAAGCATATATAAATATTGCAAAAAGTTTAAATTACCTTTATAAGAAATATAAAATTATCAAGGCTACAAAATTTATTTTAACTTTAGAATTCAGTAAAAATGGCTGTAAAATGTTCAGACTTCACACTAGCATACTTTATAATATAAATGGCTTTACTCTTGTAAATTGTGTAAAATTATAAATTTAAAAATCTTTCACAGATTTTAACACAGAAAAGGAATGAACAATAATTATATTTTTTTAAAAAAACAGACATTGATTATGTTTAAATGCATGATACATTTATAATAATAATAATAGGAACAATGTAATTTATTGTGAATTAAAAATTTACTTTAATAAGGTTAATTATACAATTTATTTCATAGACCAGCTGAGATTTTTTTTATAAAGATTGTGCTTGTAAAAATAAAAACTATTTCTATAAAAATGAAATTAAATTTTAAAAATTATCATCAACATAATATGATTAATTTAAATTTTACTTTTTGTATATGAGATAAAACAATGGCCCAATAAAATACAAAGAGCAATTCACAATGCCAGGAATGTGATTGAAGCTCTATAGTCAAACACCAAAATTTCTAAGTTTCACAGATGTTTTAGAATTTTAGCTTTTAGTAAATTCGAAGTCAAATCTGATAAAACAATGTCTTATAAATTATAACTCCATAAATGAAACATTTAGAAACGTATAAGAAATTTTTAACTTTTATAATTTATATGCAAGTCATTAATAACTTGAGAATGCATGAAATACGGATCAAAGTTTTTTAAAATACAATAAAAGCACCATTATTTGATTGAATTAACATAAAATTATAAAAGCCCTTTTCATAAAATAATAACCTGTAAAAATGTGTTTTCTTATTCCCACTTATAAGTTATGGACTGAGAAATGATTTCTTTCCACAACCTTCCAACTCCTCCAATCAACCTTATAAAATATTAGATGATAATTCCAAATGAATGGTATCCACATGACTCAGTCTCAGCAAATAATGCAGACATCCATCAAAATTTTAAAATAACACTTGCATGTTTTAGGGCTAATGTTTTTAAAAAAAAAGGTAATAATACAATGACTTGCATGTTTAATAAATAAAAATTAAAATAAATCCTGCCAATGACTGGAATGATAGTTCCATTCACACAGAATATTATAATATACATTCATTTCTAGAAAGAAAAAAATGGGTCTGTAAATGGGATCTGTTATTTTCTAGCATGGCTTTTTGATATTCAAAGAATCTAAGTACGGCAGACAAAACTGTTAAAAATAAATAAATAAATAAAATGACTATGTGTAAAAATTCACTCCATAGAAAGAGTAGATCTATTTAGTTGATTTTAGATAAATAATGTACACAAAAAAGGCATCGAGCAAACAGTCAAGAAAACAAGCAAAGCAGGAACAATTATTGTATGATTATTTCACTGCTGGTACAACTATCAACACAGTGTAGATTTCTTCGTTGAATAAGTTAAGGTAAAATGTAAGATTTCCAGTATAAAATCAGAATATTTTGATTATAAATTTTTTCCTCTTGAATATCAGAATATCATGTTATTTAACTCGGTACATTAATTCATTAACTGGAAGTCTCATCCAATTAATCTCAGTTTGGTCATGGAAAAATATTCAAGATATAAAACGTGGTCAAGAAAATCAAATGCACATTATATCAAATACATGTAAATGGGAATGTTTTAAATAACAAATGCTTGTGAAACCATTAAAATATATTCATAATTTGTCCAACACCAATATGATCAACATATTAATATGTTACATTAAACAGTAAATTACTATAGAAACTGGCAAGATATTGTATTCACTTGTGCTCCAAATATGATACAAGTAAGAGAGCTGTGTTTCACTGTCTTTACATAGAGCAGTCTGGTACTACAATGATTATTTTACTATCATTTTGACCATTAATGCTTGATCCCATTTATCTTCTTGAAGCCATTTGGATTCTTAGTCTGCCAATTCCACAGATCTCGACCTTTAAGTATCAAGTAAAAAAACAACAACTCACGATCAGATTGGTTTTTAAATGTAAAAAAATAAATAAATGAATCTTAAATACATGTAATTAATATTTAATACGCAAACATATTCAACAGGATAAAACATATATTATTTATTACAATACCTGTTTCAAATTCAGTTTTCTACATGTATTCTAATCAAACTATATAAATATTTATATGACAGGAGTGTCCAGAGCAAAATGTTGGAGATTTACATTTTTAAAAAGGCACCAGTCTAACCACAAAAGATTATTTACATTAACCCTTTACAGTCCGATGCGCCCGAAACGCGCCGTTTTTTTTCCTTAAGCGTACAGTCCGATAACGCCAAACCCGCCCGCATCGAGGTTGTTTACTTTGTTGCATTGCGCCGCGCATATCCGTCGCGCATCACTGACTTTAACTTTACCGGAAGAGAGCCTCGTTTTCGATGTTTATTTTGATACTAGTTTGAAGGTGGTGTACCAAAGGGCTCCTTCTTTACAATTTTTTGAAAAGTGTAGTTTTTTCACAGGGATTTTAGTGCAATGGACAAAATATTGAAGGAACTTAGGCGTAATGGGGCTTCCTTATTCAATGAGTATAGCAGTGATTAATATGATTATTGATTTTAATTTAAATAACACTAGTGATAGTTATAAAAACACTGATAAAAAATGATAGAAATAGTGGTACGACATGGATGGAAATGGTTCTATAGACCATAATCACATCCATAGTGGTCGAATAATTTTTCCGCAATCATTTTTTCCCCATTTATCAATCAGGCCCTAGACATAATTAAAATTTTCCTGATGATGCTATTGCATCTGATTACTTTTCTTAGTCATGCCAGGCAATTATTACAATAACAAAAATGAACTTTGTTTGCACTACAACTAGAACAATGTGCTACAAAAAAGAATTTACTTGCAGCCAGTTTTCTCCATTGAAATGAAGAAGTTTTTTTAAGAAAAATATAATGTTGGCATTCACAACATGCCTGTGGTTGACTCATACTTGTGCAAGGGTGCCTGCTAATAATGCCTGCTTTAGCAGAGTTGTAATAGACTTGAAAATGGATATGAGATCTATCTAATTACATGGAAAAATTTGTTAAAATTTTTTTTGGGGGGTTTTCTGGAATTTTTTATGTGAACATTATTTGTATTATACAAATTAAAGACCAATGGATATAAATTGTGTCCATTTGTTTATACTGAGTTATTTTTACCTTCATTTTCCTACAAATAGTTTATTTTTTATGAATTAATTAGGAAAAGAACATTGATTTAAGAAAGTGTTATCTCCCCTTGCTTGGTCGCAGGGAGTAGAAAAGGCCGAAGCGCATTGGACTGTAAAGGGTTAAAAAATTTCAAGATAACTTATACGAGTACTTACACATATCATCAAGTGTGTAGATGGCTGTCCAGCCAAGCTCAGCTTCTGCCTTTCTTGGGTCAGCACACATTGTAGCTACATCCCCATCTCTCCTTGGAACTATCTTGTAATTAATCTTAACACAAAATAGTAAAGTCAAGAACCATTCTTACAAAATATACACTAACAACATTTTAGTTTTCTGATTTGAGAAAAGTGAACAATCACAAAGTGAATAAATCAGTTAATCAAAGAAGAGAACTCAAAATTTAACCCAAAAAATGAAAATATTGAAAATTGCTGTTATAAGTTTCAGTTACATTGTGGATCAACAGTTACATATACCTTTTTTCCACAGGCCTTCTCAAAAGCCTTTACAACATCTAGAACAGACGAGCCTTTACCTGTTCCAAGGTTGTATGCCTGAACCGATGAACATATAAGGAACAATTTTAAAAAATATATATATATTTATATACACAAATAAAATACAAACATTAGAGACCTATTATAATTTAATTTTATTAAATAAAAAAAATCATATTAATTTGTAAATTGATGACATAAAAATATGTGAAAGAAAGATCATATTTTTTTAAAAGGCATATTTGCTTACATTGAAGCCAGTTGTAGTTTTGACTTTTTTCATGGCTGCTATATGACCTCTTGCTAAATCAGTAATATGCAGATAATCTCTCACTCCTGAATAATAAACAGAAAAGTTAGCTGAACTAATAAAATGAATAGGAGAAATGATTTTGCTGACATTGATTTTTACACTAAGATTTACGAGAATATTTTGATGTGAAAACAATGCAAAAATATATTGGTAAAACAGAAAATATGTGTGTTAATTTATAAATTACAGCAAAATTATATATATAAAAAAATTTCTGTAAAAAACATTTTTTTCAAATGATGCTATCAGAATATGCTTTAATGTTACCTGTCCCATCGTGGGTATCATAATCATCACCATAGACCATGAGCTCTTGCCTCTTTCCTATGGCAACTTGAGAAACATAAGGTGTCAGGTTATTTGGCACACCTTGAGGGATCTTCTCCGATTATTCCAGAACTGTGAGCCCCTACAGGATTGAAGTAACGCAATACAACAGCACTCCATTCCTAGAAACAAGGAAGAAGAAATATCTTATTTTAAAATTCAGACATTCTAATCAAATTCATTTGGAAATATATTATAGCATTCTGGTACCCGGCAGATTTAAAGTCTGGTTAAACTAAATAGTTATAGTTTAAGTGATGTAGGTATGACTTTAAATAGCAATGCAAATAATTGACTGGACGTACCGGTTTGATGCGGCAGATATCAAATAATATTTCTTCAACAAAGTGTTTAGTCTTAGCATAAGGGCTAGTACAGTTTCCCACAGGATGCTTCTCATCCATTGGTAAGTACTTAGGATCACCATAAACAGTGGCAGAACTTGAGAAAATAATTTTTGTAACACCACTTTCACACATGGCCTGTAATAGAAAAATTTAAATAAAAATTCAACATAATTGTTTTTTTTAATTAACAGAATTAAAACTCTTATTTTGTCATTTAAGAATAAAGTAAAGATTAGGTAAGCCCTCCACCTCCTACAAGGCAGTAGGTTCTCATTTTTGTCCATCTCTTTGCATATTATTGCCTTGTTACTGTCCATAAATAGTGGGCTTTGCCCTATCCACCATCAGGGCAGGGAAGGCCCTCGATGAAAGATCAGAATCTACAGTGTTATAAACTCAAAGTTCAATGTAATCTAAATTATTGCACCTGTCGATTTCAAGAAGAACAAAGATGACCTTTGTACTCATTGAAAAATTAATCATATAATCAATCATCCACTGGGTGCTTTGAAAAATCAGCCAAGATTTAACGTTTAAATTTAAATACACTAACTTGTATTGTCATCATAAACCACTGACCTCAATTAAATTGATTGTTCCCAAAACATTGACCCTGTAATAGAGTAAAGGTTTTGCTACAGACTCTCCAACTGCTTTTAGGGCAGCAAAGTGTATCACAAAAGAGATTTCAGGATGCTGAGGGGAACAGAGTGGGTAACTTCATCATAAATATAATTTTCACATTATGGTAATTCCTCAAGTAGGAATACATAACTTCATAAAATAAACAATTTATCACATGGGTGAGATTAAATATACACATAGTTAGTCATCAATAATTGTACGAGTATGGCTTAACTAATTGAACTTCCATCCCTTAACACAAAAAGGCAATTTCATATGGATTTGTAAATATAAGTTCTCAACAGAGAAATTTAAATATTCGGAATATGTACTTGTTCTTGAAATCAACTTAAAATATAATTAATTGTATTATTTTTGGAATAGTTCTTTAAAATAGTTATTTTAAAACAAACTAAATTCATTATAATGGCACCAATATCAAAAGAAAGCATGTACATGTAAAACAAAACAAAATTAATGATCAAACCCAAAGTGTGACTGGTACAATGTACTTGGAAACCAATATTTTCAATACAAATTATATAGCAATTGTTATATCTAGACCAGGGGTGGGCAAACTACGGCATATCATGCTGCCCGTGGGCATGTACATGTTGCGATCTTATGTCGATGTTAATTTTCATTGTTTAGAATATTTGCTACATTTCAAAAAAGTGTATTCCAATTATTTGATTCAAATGGACTGAATGTCAAACTGCAGGGCAATAGCTTGTTTGCAAATGAAATGTATGTGTATGTTAAATCACTTCAGGCAAAGCTCTCCCTGCTCCCCAGGCAAGTAGGTGAAGACAGGTTGTGCAATTTCCCTTTGCTGAAACAGAAAACCATTTCTGGTGAAACTACTGACAAGTACAAGGCTCAATTGGATGCCTTGGCTGTGGAATTTGAAAGTAAGTTTCATAACTTCAAGAACCTGGAACCACTCTTCAATATCCTCAGTTTGCCATTTAGTGCAGAAGCTATTTCAGCTCCAGAGGATATACATTTAAAAATGCTTGACCTACAAGCAGATTATGACCTGAAGGAGAAATTCAAGCCAGTTCTTCAGCTGAAGTTTAATGGATGTTTGCCAGCAGCAGCATTTCAACACTTAAAAAGCTTTGCTGCCAAACTTTTGTCACTATTTGGGCCCACATACATCTGTGAGCAAGCTTTTTCTTGCATGAAAATAAACAAGTCTTAGAAAAGAGCGATGTTGATTGACGCAATTTGAATGCAGTCATGTGAATCACAACCAGTAAACTGGTTCCACAGTTCAAGATCATTATCCAAAATTGTTGGCAGCTACATATTTCTCACTAATTATAATTGTACTCTATAGTCAGCTTATATGTAAATTATAAATTATGTTCCTATTTCGTTATAGTTATTATGACAGGTAACAATAAACTTTTGTTAAAACAGTGATGAGAAGTAAAATCTTATTATCAAATTAGACACTGTTTTAGTTCGTATTTTAAAATGTAATGTACATGTTAAATATAGTGTGAATGTGAAATAAAACGATAAGTACATGGTTATAATGATTAATTCATACTAGATGACCCGCGGCGTAGCATACGCCGCTAATGATTTAGTGACGGGTGAAGACTTCCTGAAAGACACAGTTGTCAAAATGGGGTGGGTTTGGGCAAACGCCTGTGAGTGAATGAAAAGAAGGAACTCTGGAGAGACCCGTGGCGTATCACCCGTAAAAAATGACGGAAGTGTTCAGTTGAAATCTATTTATTTTGAAAAAATTCACTTTTTTAGGGCTCCTACGGCGCCCACCTTTTTCAAAATCCCAACTAACGTGTCCTTGTTTGATCAAAACGAAATATTAAACTTTCTGAAATGTACACAAAGTATTTTATAACTTTTTACATTGTTCCCTTTTTACAAATTAATAATCAGCGAAAACAATGACGTCATATAATTTTATTACCGCGCATATTTAATTTGCACACCTTTTGATGCATTGGTGGAGTAATTTGGTGCGCTGCTTTCTAAAATTAGTATCTGTTGAACATACTTGCAGCTTGCCTCGCAGGGTCCGACCACGAAGAGAATTATATATAGAGATTTTATACGGGGTAGATTGTATTTGAAGTAGATAAAATGTATATGCGGCCCGCCTACAACGATAAAGTTTGCAATGCGGCCCTCCGTCGAAAAAGTTTGCCCACCCCTGATCTAGACCATTGTCAGATTACAACTTTCAATGATTTTAATACATATTTAAATTAGTTTGTGCAGGATTTATATGTTTTCAATGAATGGGAATTATGCACAGTGTCATAAAAGGTTTCACCCCAAAGAATTTATTGAGATCTTATCAAAAGATGTTTTCTTGTTTCATATTACCTTTTTAAAAACATCAAGGACCTCCTTTTTATTTAATAGGTCAACTTGGTAACATGGTATTGTTGACTTTGTAAGGTTTTCAATCCGATCTATACATTCTGTGAAAAAAAAATCAAGGACATGCATGTAAAGAACTATCCTTTAAAAACTAACTCTAAGGGAGGGCCAAGGAGAGGTGAAATATATATGAAGATGTTATATGCAAATCAAAGTAATGAAATGCATAAAGGAAAATCACACAGCTAACAGTTTTTTGTTAGACCGAGGTTAGCTAATATATTACTAGATGAATTCGAGTTGGGGCACACAACATTCATTAGCAGTGTTTCCTCTAAGCTGTGTGGCTGCACAGCTATCTGAAAGCGCAGCACTTTTGAATTACCGGGCAGCAAAATTCAATTAGGAGAAATATATATTATTTTGTCAATAACATATAATTATTTGAAACCTTTTAACTTAAACTATTATGACTAAACATCAGGTTAGAAAATCTCCATCTTCTTTGCTTTCTAAGAAACAGCGTACATTAAATTTAAGGCAAAAACGGTCAATGAATTCGTTCACGCATTCCTAACTAATACCTCATGAAGCAAACTGTAATGTTTATAAATATAGTGAAATTGACTACGATGCCATTTGGGAATATGCTTTAAACTAAATCCAGGAGGAGCTTACTTCACAAAGTTAAGATGGGAAGCTTATAAGTTTGATTACCTATATTGAAATATCATGCAAAAAATACAAACAGCTTATATGCATAAACTTTATTATGTGCAGATACATGATTACAAAAATAGTGGCAGAGGAATGAGGAAAAAAAAACCCTCACAATATTAAAATGATAATGATCTCCAGGAAAAAAATTTGATTGGAAATGTCCTCTGGGCTATTGATAAGAACATATTTAAAAATGGGTTTCGAAAATTACTCAAGCAACCATTTCGGTAAGTATGTTTAATTACTTAATAGCCTGTGCAAAAATATTAAGTATTTCACTTGCTTATTCTAGCAATTCTGTAGTGAAGGATGATGTAATAGCCATCTTTGAAAAGCAAAGTTCTTCCCATTATTAACACTAAAAGAGAACACACCAGTAACGTAAAATGATCAATCTTACACATAAAGTTTTGACAATATGCAAGAAGTGTTTACAAAGCAGCGTTCAGTGATAGTATTTCTCTCTTAGCATGAGACAGACTGTGACAGGATAACTCCAGAATCAGCTAAAACAGAGTTTTAACCAGAGAAATTATTGAAGATGCAAAAATTTGGCTATATTTACAACAGAGCATTCTATATGCTTGGCAAGATTAATAAAATACTACTTTTCTTCACCAGCATTTTCCATATTTATAACACGCTTTCAGTTGGTGAGAATGCAAACATTAGTGCAATCCTGAGATTTGGAGACTTTCTGTTTTGACACAAGGTCTATTGTTTTTTTTATTGAGAGCGAGTTTAAAGCAATGACCAATATTTGAGATATCAGCGTTAGTTGACACACCACATTTCAATTTCAGCTAAGAAGAATTGCCAGCACCAGTTTAAAAATACACAGAATTCTTTGAAAACTATAATAAAGACATTCTGTCTAACTTAAGATTCGTGTTATCAGAACAAATGAAATGTGAGTTTATGCACACTTTCGACACAATGTTTCCAAATTTTATGACTGCTGAAAAAAAAATAGGAGACCATGCCATTCTGTTGCATATTTGTGTTAAATCTCTTAAACCAAGAGTTAATTGTGACCTTGGATTCAGCCTAATGAACTCTTAAAAAATATAAAAGATCATATGCAGTTACAGTTTTCTGTTGTATGACCCAACTTGGAAACTTGAAAACCAACTTTGAAAAAACCAAGTGAACTGATAATTTAGAAGGGTAGTGAGACAGAGACTGCAATGTTAGGGGGAGAGTTTAGGGAACAACTTCATTCAAAATTGGAGATTCAAGCGTTCCATATTGGAGACTCAGAGAAGTCAGAGAGTAAGGATTTGAACATTCAGAGCAGAGAGCAAAGTAGATTCACTCATTGGTAGACCTGAGCAGAACTCGACAGTCACATTGTAATGAGACTGCGTAATTGATTGATTGAGACTGTTAGACGTCATCATCATCAGTCCCGTGACCGTTGCATCGTTGGGGGGAGCACATGGACACATCAACAGAAAAAGATCTCCACATTCGCCTATCTTGAGCAGCGGCCAGTAATTCATTCAACCTCAGCCCAGTCCAATCTTTTATGTTGTCAAGCAAACTTTTCCAGTCTCGACCTCTTCGCCAACCTGTTTCTACAGTTCCTTGAAGGATGATTTTTGTCATGTAGCAGCACATGATCGAACCATACCAGCTTGCGTGTCTTCATTGTCGCTACAATGGTTTCTTGACGACCCGCAACGAAGGTTATTCTGTCCCAGGCGTACTCATTGGTCTTGTGTTCTAGATAAGAGATCTGGAGAATTTTTCTCATGCATTTGTTTTCAAATGCCTGCAGCTTGCTTTCAGTGGTTGCCAGTAGTGTCCAGGTCTCACATCCATAAAGGACAACGGTTTTAACGAGAGCTCTGTAAAGCCTGAGCTTTGTTGGAAGTCTAATGTTTTTGCTGGTCCATATTTTGATTAATTACATCATTGCTGCCATTCCTGACCCAATTCTAGCTCGTATTTTAACTTCACAGGTACCATCTCTAGATATAATGGCTGAGACTGAGTAATTGATTGGTTGAGAGTAGTTGAGACTATTTGACAAGACGCTGCTAAAGCCAGAGAGCATAAACCACTGTAGCAAAGAAATACAGACATAACATTGTTGGAAGGCATACTGTTCTAGAATGAATGTCAGAGTGAGCAAGTGTTACCATCCAAATAAATAGAATACAGAAGATAGAGAGAGTTATTCTGACTATTAAACAGAAAAAGGGTTCTCCACAAAAGAAACTAAAAGTTTTCTCCAAATAAGACAACAACATCAATAACAAAATCTTATTGAATTTGTGAATATGAAATCATGTACATTAAGTAAAGTAATTTTAAATATTACTTTTATCTTAATTTTAAAAACATATTTTTAACTGAAATAGCGTGCTACGTAAAATGCGATTAAGAGAGAAAAGAAACACAAGCAGTTCCTTTGAAAATTATATTCTATGCTATAAAAACTCACCTTTATTTCCATTAGCAAAGTTGTCTATGACAACGACATTATAGTTGTCCTCTAACAGCGTGAGGACAGTATGGCTACCAACATAGCCTGCACCACCAGTCACCAAAACAGTTTCTTTCTGCTCACCAGCCATTATTCAGTGTTATTTTAAGCCTGGTATTGGTAGAATCAATACAGATAAAGTTTATTAGTTTCTGCTTTAAGTATCCAAGCAGAGCCTACAGCATTGATTAATTTGTAGGTCTAAACAAAGTAATTTTTTTTTCTTTTTCTTCCCATCCTTGTCAATCAATACAATTTTTAAAATTAGTTTATGTAAATATGTCACAAGGCGCAATCATAGGGGCAAATGATTTGTGTTCCCTAATGTAAGCCTATGTGAAAATAGGGCCAGTTTATGTGAAAATAGGACCAATTTATATGAAAATAGGACCAATTTATATGAAAATAGGACCAGGTTATGGTTAAACATATAAAAGGAAACAGCATCAAATTGCCTATAATAGTCATTCAAATAATATAGATATTCATCTGTCCACCCTTAAGCTATTGCAAATCAACTGTGTAATGAACTTTAACGTTTGTAACTGGGTTATTTTATTAATACCGATATATTAATTTACCATATTGTTATTTAAATTATATTAAAAGTATTCACCAACAAGTTAAGGTGTGGGCAGGAAAAACTCAATATGATACACATATTTGTTTATTTAAAGTTGAATATACTGCATTACTTGACATCAGAGTTCATCCTTAAACTTAGAGGTTACATTTCAAGGCAGGATGTGATTAAGTCAGGTTACAAAATGAGAGTGATGTTATCAAATGACATTTATGGCTCAGGGTAACAAAATAATCTATCTCATCAAAAAGTTATTCCTAGCGACTATGGAGTGTTAACCATAGGTTGCTGTAAAGATAACTATGTTCCTCAGTATTAATTACTTAAAAATGTTCTTCCATCAATCTAACAGGACATAAATAATTTTTAAAACCTTTAAAAAAAAATAATAATAAGATACACAATGCAATCTTAAAAAGTATTTGAATTTGAGGATACTTTTAAACCCACTATCAATCAAGTTCTTTCTTCATCTACCTGCCTTGTATCTTGTTTTTTTCCAATTCAACAAAAATAGATGCATGAGCCCCCTCAACATTTTTAGGGTTAGTGTTTTTTGTTTCTCAATTTTGAAAACTGTGTACAGTATATAAAATGAATATCTTAGTATAGAATATTTTTCTATTAAAACTGTCATTACTGATTTCTTACTGAAAATTTTCTAATAATAAAAAAATTAGATAAATGGAGATTTCACAAATCCTAGTTCCTAGTACATAACATTGTCTTAGATAAAAGGTCAGAGAATCAACAAAATCTGTTTAATGAATTGAACAGTGTGCTAAGGTGCGTTATGTGATAGTAAGGAAGTATAAATCTTTTCATGCATCTTTTCAGGACACTTTTCAAATTTTTGGCTTACCGCTGGACCATTCCTATTTTCCATATACAATGGCAAGGTAGAAAGAATTATTAAAAATCACAGTATTTCTTGCAATTATCTTCATATGATACATAATTGTACACATTTCAAGCCATTCTTAGAGTTTTGCTACTGCTGTTCAGGCTATCAACGACTGCTGTTTGTTATGAAATCATGGATGCAATAAAACTATTTGTTTTGGGTGCCATGAAACTATTTGTTTCTTTTTGTCTTTGATACTTTAAACATTTGATACTTTTCTGGATGGGACTTCAAACAGTTTCCCATTTTTTGAAATCCTCTAGGCCTGAAGTCTTTTTGTAAGATTTCAGTACCTTTTTCTGACTTACCGTATATACTTGTTCTATAGCTCGATCATTCATAAGCCGACCCAACTCTTTTGGAAGAGAATAGCATAAAAAGTGTGTAACCCGCTCATAAGCCGACCCCAAAAATAATAGGACAGCGTAAACAAAATATGTTAAATTGGTGACTTTATATAATACTCTTTGTGTAATACTTTTCTTTGTATTTCCTACTATTTTGTACTATCTATCTTTGTCTTTGTGCTCTTTGTTAGGCTGGAGTTACCAGTAATTTTATTGTTGTTTTGTTTCTTTGGTAAACAGTGGCAAAAGCGCATACATTAAAATTTGTTGTTAAAGACAAAATTTGTAAAAGAATTTATTAAAACATTCACGAAATAAATAAAATGATTAAATAAGGTAAGTGCAGCTGTTTAATATTTTTATAGCTTCTGGTAGAGCAGTCGAATCTTGTAGAATGTAGACAAGGATCTTGATGATCTACAATAATAACACTGATATTCAATGTACATGCAGAAATCACCTATGACCCGCTCGAAAGCCGACCCCCTAACCTTTTCCCCTAGAGTTTGTCCAAAAAAAGTCGGCTTTAGAATGAGTATATACAGTGGCATAACAATGGCTTGGCATTGGGGCAGTTGCCAAGGGCGCCGGACTGCGCCAGTTCATAAGGGCGCCGCTAAATCTCTAATTTTACAATTTTTATTTAAATAAATATTTCACTTTTATCCTCGATAACAAAAAAAGTGAATAATTAATGATATTTAAATATTTTTCATTGAAACCGTTATAATATTTGGACTGGAAACATCTAAACCAACAAATTCAAAATCACGAAAATTTGTGGCAACACATAAACAATTTTACGAATTTGAAATTTATTGAAAAATGGCTTGGCAAGGGTGGACTAATTGACAACTTTGCACAAGCAGCAATGAAAAGCAAAATTTTGAAATGGCGCCATACATGGACTATAATATTAAAATGTATATTGTTTTGTGCTGAAAACAACTTAACTTTTTGTGGACACAACAAGATGGAGGTATATTTTTTAATCTGATAAAATTGGTGAGTCAGTTTTATGTTGGTTTTAAAAATTCCCTTGAATCTCATATTAAAAATCACACTAGCGATTTGTCGTCAACAATCCAGAATCAATTTATTAATTTGTTATCAGTGAAAGTACAAAGTGAAATAATAAAAGAAATTCAAGAAGCTAAATATAGTATAATATTTGATAGCACTCCGGATGTATCTCATAAAGACCAATTAACTGAAATGATTGGGTATGTGAAATTGTCAGATAAAGAATATAACATTGAAGAGAGGTTCGTTGGTTTCATAAACACTATAGAAAAAACAAGAGAAGGAATTGTCTTGGAAATTAAAGCAGCATTAATTTAAAATGGTTTATCACTTGAATATGTATGTGGCCAAGGTTACGATAATGGGGCCAACATG
Organism: Ampullaceana balthica; assembly: GCA_944989445.1. NCBI lineage: Eukaryota > Metazoa > Mollusca > Gastropoda > Lymnaeidae > Ampullaceana > Ampullaceana balthica. Next base: position 439,165 of record CALYLW010000162.1, read on the forward strand.
ACAGGGAAGTACAAAGGAGTTCAAGCCATACTTTAAAAAGAGAATAAACTTGTCGGTATATCCCGTGTTGTGCACATAGTCTTAATTTGGTAGGTGTGCACACGGCCAGCATTGATGCAGATGTTGAGACATTTTTCAGAATTATACAGGCATTGTAAAAAAATTTCTCCTCGTCAACTTGTAGATGGGAAAAATATCCTCAGTCTCTGAAATCAGCCTAAAGAAGCATACGGACACAAGATGGTGCTCCAAAGCAAATGCTGTTAGTGCTGTATATGAGCACCTGGATCAAATTATTTTAGTATTATTTGAAATGAAGGCTAATCCCTTACTTGGTGACGCATTACCTGTTTCTAAATCATTGCACCGTCAAATCAATAGTTACAAGTTCATTGCTTGTATGACTATTTGGAATTTGTTATTGGAAAAGAAATACAAGGATATTTATCTATCATTGTTAATAAAAAGGACTTTTAAATAACTTTGAAGATCTAAGAACTAATGAAATCTACAAAGTTTCTGCCAAAATTGAAGAAACGTGAATTAAAATGAAAATCGAGCAGTTCAAAAAAGGAAAGCAAACGAATGCCAAGAGAGCATGCTGAAGATGAAGGACCTAACTTGGATAAATTCAAAATTTCTTTTTTTGTTGCAATCATTGATTTAATAATGATGCAGTTAAAAGAAGATTTGTTTATCGGAAAAATATAGCTGAAGACTTTAATTTTCTGACTGGCAAAGCATTTCAATCATTTGCAATGGCAGATTTAGAATCTAAAGCTGTTTTATAAATCATTATCAGGCAAATATCATGAAATAAATAAAGAGCAATTTATAATTGAAATAAAATGCTTTAAACACCAAATGATTGAACTACATGTATTGCAAAAAAAAACAGATGACATTTTTCATTTAGATCTTCTAAATATTCTCACTATATGGGAATTGCAAGAATCGTTCCCAAATATCGAACAATCTCTGAAAACATTTCTTACAATGCCAACCACAGTAGCCACTGCTGAAAGGAGTTCCAGCAAACTAAAAATTATCAAAAATTACTTGAGATGTACGTCCATTGAAAGTGAACTTACCAGTCAAATAAACTTCGATGAAATAATCAATAATTTTGCAAACATTAAAGCAAGAAATGTTAAGCTTTGAAATAGGACATAGGAGTGGATCGGAGGAGTGTTACTTAAATTTACTTTTAATGGTGAGTTTCTATAGTTATGTATGAGATAGTGAGTATGATATATTGACACTATTGTTTTTATTTATAATACATGATACTTCAAGTTTTGCTTTAGTCTTTATTAACGCAAACAATATCCAGTTTTATCCACCAATTTATTTGGTATTATTTAGTAAATAATAAACTGCAAATTATTATTATTGTTCCTGTCTTTTGCATTTTTTATATTCACATTGTATAACTGTCACTGTCAGACAACGTAAATATTGATAGTGTATTGTCATAGTCATAAATAAAATAAGAGAAATTCAATTATTTTTTTCTAAGAGAAATTCAATTATTTTTTCCTAACAATTGAAAAAATCGCAAAGCTGAATCTTGTCAATTTATCAAGGGCGCCAAAAATAAATTGGCCAAGGCTCAAAAACCCGCTATACTGTAATTGTTTTTTATAGATTATACAATCTGAGTCCGAACCAGTGAGTCCATTATTACCAGTGACCAGTGTATAGACAGTATAATATATTATAGAGTATATTATATATGTAAAAGAAAAGAGTAAAGACAGTTCCGTAAAGTAAATTAGTATTATTAGTAAAGTAAGCAGAACTCCGAAGTAAAAGCTGGGCCCATGCTTATCATCATCAAGCAATCATAATCAATGTCATCATAATCATTGACATCATTATCATGCAGACCTTTATAATTTATTTTTAATTAAATTACTAATTTGTACAGTACACAGTTGTTATTAAACAGTTTAAAGTTTAAAACAGTATCAGTATGAAGTATGTGTCATGTGTATATACTAACTTATATTATATTATTATAATATTACTATACTATTGCACTATTATTTACAGTACTAACTTAATTTAATAGTACAGTTTGGAGTACAGAATTGAATGTAATAGTAATATTACTACCAATGTTAAACTATACTATATAGACTAGTACTATACTATACTAAACTATAATAATAATAGTAATACTAATTCCTGTAACTTAACTGATTAACTCATTAACTGTCTTACTCTTAACTAACTACTTATAGTTATAGTAATACTAATACTAAACTAATAGTATAGTATAGTTAATATTAATAGTAGGGCTGCGGAAATTATTGATTAATTTCTCGATTAATCGCTAAAAATTTTATCGATTAAATATTGATTCAAATTTAAGAAAATATTTATAATATTTTTTAAAAACTTTAGTAATAAATAATAAATTATTAATAATAATTTATATATATAATTTTTACGTACAAACATCTCCCGCGTAATATTAAAATTTATATTATTAATTTATGTTGACCGGCAGACGTCAACTATAAAATGGCTGACAGCCAGAGCCATCTTTACATCATTTTGGGCCCCTGGGCAAAGAAATAGTGTTGGGCCCTTCCCCCGCAGGAATAAAAAATGATTGATTATACATAATATATATAAATAAACATATTCCCATGGGGCCCATATGCTCGTGGGCCCCCGGGCAAATGCCCAACGCCAACGGGTCTATGCGTTAAGACGGCCCTGCTGACAGCATCAGCGCTGTTAAATTTAAGGCCGATGGTAGACACCGCGTAACGCGCGGTGTCCACTCAGTTGGGTGGATGACACGCATTACACAGTCTGTTTATTTTGGTATACCCAGTCCACCTTAATAGCTTAAAATTTATTTTTAAAAAGATTTATGATTTTAAAATTAATTTGGTAAAAGCAAAGAGAACGGTGCGCTCGATAAATCATATTTTTGGTTGCTATATATTATATATATTTGTTGTTTTTTCTATTTAATTTAATTTAATTTAAAAATAGACAACTAAACCTAACCCAGACCCTAAAACTACAACCTTAAAAAAAAAGACTCAAACGAAACTCTTTTTCTATTTTAATTTAAAAAATAGACAACTAAACCTAACCCAGACCCTAAAACTGAATCAACAAACTTTAAAAATAAAAAGACTCAAACGAAACTCGAACCTCCACCTGACACCCAGAGTTCAAGAATCTAATGTCCTAACCGTGAGACCACAGAAGCTCTTGTAACTAATGAATTTTTAAAAATCTTATAAAGTAGTAAGAGCAAAATGTGACGTCACGTTTACGCGACACCCAAGCTTTACAGTGGATGCCGCGCATTGCGCGGTGTCTACCCACTTTGTAAATTTAAACATATAACTAGAAAGTTGAGCAAATCAAATATGTTGTTTTTAAGCTAACTGCGGATGGCAAAGTCGAAGATGGTGAAAACGTTTACTGAATTTACTGTGTCCACTGCCATAAACAATTCTCTTTTAAAGGATCAAATACATCGCTGACGTACCACCTTCAGCACAAATCAAGTATCAACACATTGTCATGAAATTTAGTTCAAAATATTCTTAATTTTCAATGTCCGTGAGAAATGTTCAGTTTAATGACGTCATAAATTATAAATTTCTATTTTTGGTTTTAATCGAAATTATCAATTAATTAATCGATAATTTTTCAAAAGTTAACGATTAAATTAAAATTAATCGATAACAGCCCTAATTAATAGTAATAGTAGTAATACTAAACTAAATCAAAATCTAAATACTAATGAATGACGAATCAGACGAATGTCTCCGAATGACGAATGAGTCGAATGTTATGATGGTCGTTTTTTTCCTGAAGGAAAATTCACCGTACATGCATATTACTGTTTTAACCACTTTTTAATCTCTATACGAATATGGATGACACTGTATGGAACAAAATCTTTTACTTTCAACTTTACTAAATAATTTAAGAACACCTACGCAGCTCGATGGTGATTCTGATACGTGATGGTAGTTTTCTTATTTCTTATACTTATACGAGATTCAAGTTTTTAACATCGAAGAGTTTACATGTCCGGCGACCGGACAGATAAACTGGGGACTATCTGTACGGCCGGGTAACCGGGTTTCGCTTGATCAAAGTGTCGGATTGCCGCAATAAATGCGCCATTTATAAAAACTAAGGTTGTTAATTTCGTTTTTTTTTGAAAACCGATTATCAGTTATGTAAATCCGATTTTAAACCGATTTTGCTTTATCGCTGACTTCATAGAAATTAGGAGTGTTCCGGATTTTGACTCCGGAATCCGGCATTTTTTTTACAAATCTGGCTCCGGTCCCGGATTTCAAAAAATTGAATCCGGTACATCTTTAATAGAAATATATTCTTGTAAGGCAAGGCGAATATGATGTGGAATAAGAAATAGACGTGGCGAAGATGGTGTGGAAACGTTGGAATCAACGAAATGATGTCACACATTACGTTAATGTGGGGAATTGCATTTTATGTCTAGCCTACATCATGATTGCGACAATAGAGACGTATATTTAGTCGATTTCGGACATCAATGAACTTAGGCAGGGGCCGTCCATAAAGTACGTCACGCTATTTTTGACAATTTTTAAACTCCCCCCTGTCACAAATCTTGCCCCCCCTCCTCCTAAAGTACGTCACACTTTCGAACAAAAATTGTTATTTTATTAACAAAATAATTAAAATTTAATATAAAACACCGTGACGTCACACATTGCAGGACCCCCCCTCCCCCTTGTCACAAACTGTCACACTTTCTTACTAAAACCATAAAAAGTATATAAAATTAGTATAAATTAAAAATAAATACCAGTCAATAAATTATATAGATTTCTTAATCACTTTTTTTTCTCTTCATTTTTTGAATGCCATAAGCCATAAGCACATTGATACTAATCGTTACCATTTTATCTAATAACTAGTAACAAAGCCCGCCCAAGGACGGGAATAAGTGTAGGGTGACCTGCGAAGTTCATGGACGCTATGTTTTTGATAGTTGTTATGCTGGAGCGTTTGCAGGACATTGTCGTCGCAGGGCAAGGGATGTGGACAACAACAAAAACAACAGCAGCAAAAACAACAACAACAAAAACAACAGCAACAAAAACAAAATAACAACAAAACAAAAACAACAAAAACAGCAAAACAACAGCAAAACAACAACAACAAAACAACAACAGCAACAACAACAACAACAAAACAAAAACAACAACTACAGCAACAACAACAATAACAAAGCAACAACAACAAAAACAACAACAACACAACAACAACAATAATAACAGCAATAAAAAACAAACAACACTTAAAACTCTTGCCACTACCCCCAGGACCATCAAGGAAAAAGCATTTAACAGAATTGTCATTGGAATAAGCGGCAGGCATCACTTCAAGATGGGAACAACATACTGAATTAAGAAAAAAAACTGCACCAAAAATAACTCGTTTTGTACCTCCGCGTAATATGTAAATTTTTCTCCGCTAGTGATTGGCTGTAGGAGTCATATGTGTTTGAGGGACCAATCGCTATAGATGACGGGACAGAACGGACAGAACTTTGCCTTTTATTATATAAGGATTACTTACAAACTTAACACTTCCTAATAATCTGGTAAAATACCTCTGCTTAGGCTTTCCTGCAGACTTGAGACTGTTCAGTCTTAATATAAAACTTCAGTTTTAACGCGAAATCGATTGTTTTATAGTTGTTAAATTGTGCATACGTTTTTAAAATTACTTGTATTAAGTTTTAAATATTTAATCTTTTTGCCTCCCTTTGATTCTTTTTTAAATGGTCCAAAGTTGTTTTGTGTTTTCATTTTTACTTTTCATAGTTCACCCCACAGTCTTATTATGAGTTGCCTATTATATGATTTGATATGATATGAATAATTAAGCTAATAGACTGCTTTTTTTCTAGCAGAACGCACCTGTTAAAGCTTTCAGCACCATTGGCCTTTTCCCCACGCCCACATACTTTCTTTTATATTAGTATCTGGCATCTGGAATGTTTGGTCTTACCGCTTTTTCAGGTTGTTCCGATACCTTTTTTAAATTTTTATTATTTTATATATTTTTTTATTAAACAAAAAAAGCGCAGCTAATAGATATCAACTCAGGATGACAAGTTGCTTTGTAATTTCTAGAAAAAAAAATAATAATAATAAAAATAAATAAATAAATAAATTTTTAATTTAAAAAATAAATAAATATATATTTAGATACAAGTTCCTTATTGAAATACAGCGAAAAGTGAAATTTGGCTCATACATTGGCCTACATCAGAGGCGTCACTAGGGTTGGTGTCACCCAGTTTGGTATCGTATGGTGTGATGTAACCTACTCGCCTCACGATTTACCTCATAGGCCTCCTCCGAGTCTGCCAGTGCCAAATAACGGGAACTTAGAATTTTACATCTTGTTGTCACCCCTTGTGATGGTGTCATCCGGTGTGGTGCGCACCCTTCTAGTGACGCCTCTGGCCTACATTTTGCATTAATGATAAGGGTTAATTTGTCTGCGTCGTGCATGTTTTCCTGATTGGTGGGCATTTTTTATCTTCCATTTCTCAATATTTAATGAATACGATATAGAAGATTGATTTTGCATAGAATTTTTTTTTGTTTAAAAAAAACAAACAACTGGTATAATAGTATAATAAAATCGCTGAGCAAGTTTTTAAATAATTTTTTTTAAAGTTCATTCTTAGATTTAAAAATATTTTTTAGCTCTCTAGTAGCTAGACGATAACTGCATTTTTTCAAAATTTTATTTAAAATGTAGACTTTCAATCGCTGGTGGTAGATTATTCCTGCTACTTGTTTCAAAGTGCACTTCTGAAAACTAACCAGTCATCAACGTTAAATCTCTTACCACACTTGTTTCTGGACATCGAGAGCGATTCCGGCCCGATTGTTTTATTGAAAAAAAAATTCATTTCAAATATTTAATTCACCCAAATAAACGTTTACATTGAAGCATGTCGGTTAGTTTAACCGATTAAACTTTTACATGCTTTTTATAAATTCTATGACTTTTAAAGATCAAACAACGGCCATCCTTATGCCCAATGCCATTATAACTGCTAATAAAAATGCAAGACGTGACTAGATATTATGTTAACAAGAAACGTCTGTAATTTATAAGATGACTAGCGTACACCCGTCAAAAATGATTTCAAGACTATGTTGTTTATTTAAGTTTATAAAAATATTTAGGCTTGAAGTTGACCTACCTAAAATAATATATTAATTCGAACATTGGTTACAACTGTCTTAAGTAATGCAAGGTGTTAAAAAGGCTTCTCTAAAATTATCTTAATGAAAAATTAATGACGATCAATTAGCCTACAAATACACCAAAATTGTCTAATCTATTGCTATTTTTAAATCCCTTATATTAACTTCACCGCCGTCTCTGCCTCTCTCTCTCTCTCTCTCTCTCTCTATGTCTGTCTGTCGTCATCTCATGGGCGGGCGGAAAAACAAAAGTCGAAATGATGACCCACTTCCCGTGATTCGATCGAGCTGAAATTTGGCACACTGACCCGTCTAACCTAACAATGCATCGTATCAAAATTTCAGATCGATCGAACGTACCGTAATTAAATTAATGCATTTTTAGTTTATCCTTATATGAGGTATGTAATTCAAATTCACGGTTTGTTATTGTTTTTTTTGCCACGTGAAAAGTTTTGAGTTGACGCGTTGAGGCGACCCGTCGAAGCGCCGGGGCACTTTTGTTTACATTTTACGTGTCACGCTGAGCTCGGTCAAGCGAATCGGTGACCAGACTTTTCCCCTCTCACCCTCAGGGTTATGAAGCAAACTTGAGTTAAGACAGATTCAGTCTGTAAATGTTTGAAAATAATCAATACTGTTAGTTATGTCTCATATATAAGGGATTTATAGTCAAAAACTTTGTTTTTACGGGTTTGTTTTATTAAATCCCTTATATTAACTTCACCGGCGTCTCTCTCTCTCTCTGTCTGTCGTCATCTCATGGGCGGGCGGAAAAAGAAAAGTAAAAAATGACCCACTTCCAGTGATCCGATCGAGCTGAAATTTGGCACACGGGCCCGTCTGACCTAACAATGCATCGTATCAAAATTTCAGATCGATCGATCGTACCGTAATTAAATTAATGCATTTTTAGTTTATCTATATAAACTATATGTAGAGGTCGCTATCGTTTACATTTTACGGGTCACTTGACTTCAGGCCAGCCACCGGTGTGAACACATCTCGTGCTTAAACCAGGTAAAGCGGCGTGCTTTTGTTTACATTTGGCGTTTCACGGTGAACTTGGCCCAGCGATCGGTGACAAGACCTTTCCCCTCTCCCACCCCCACCCCACCCTTTTTGGGTTAAAAGCAAAGGGGAGTAAAGACAGATTCAGTCTGTAGATATTTGTAAATACTTTAAGTTCTGTCTCATATATAAGGGATTTATAGTCAAAAACTTTGTTTTTATGGGGTTGTTTTATTAAATCCCTTATATTAACTTCGCGGCCGTCTCATCATCTCATCATCTCATGGGCTGGGCGGGCGGAAAAAGAAAAGTCGAAAATGACCCACTTCCCGTGATTCGATCGAGCTGAAATTTGGCACACTGACCCGTCTGACCTAACAATGCATCGTATCAAAATTTCAGATCGATCGAACGTACCGTAATTAAATTAATGCATTTTTAGTTTATCCTTATATGAGGTATGTAATTCAAATTCACGGTTTGTTATTGTTTTTTTCATCCACTTCCACGTGAGTTTGAGTTGACGCCGACCGTCGTGCCGACACCCCCTCACGTCCCACCCCCATTTATTAAAGACAAGGGACATCACTCGGTGTCAGTCTGTCAATGTTTGTAGCGTTTGAAAATAATCAATACTGTTAGTTATGTCTCATATATAAGGGATTTATAGTCAAAAACTTTGTTTTTACGGGTTTGTTTTATTAAAAATCTTTTTTTTTACTTCTATTTATGGTTATTGAGCATGCCATGGCTGAAAATATCGTTGCATGAAATATTGAGCCATGAGGAAAAACTTAAACTTTAATTTCATTAAAGAAATGAAGCCTTTCCCTTTTAACATAAAAATATATTGTGTTATTATCAATATTTTTTTTTACTTTATAGCGTTAACATACATATTTTTCGAGAGGGGGTGGGGGCAAATTTGGTTTCTGCCCCGGGCGGCACATACCCATGCTACGCCGCTGCTTGGGTGTCACCCGGGGCGGGCCGCGCCCCTAGCGACGCCACTGAGCTACGCCACTGGTTGACGATACGTTCGCTTATTATTGTGAATTTTTCAGGCGTAGCTATACCCTACTCAATAACTGGTTTATCTTATCTTATCTTATCAATACAGACGCTCCTTCTGTTGGCAAGTAATGCAGCGATCACAGGCCACGGCTTTGTGGGTTACCCAGCCGCCTAACTAGTGTTAGGTACCCGTTCGGAGCTGGGTGACTCAGGGACGCCCTGGGCCCCGGGAACAAGTCCTTGCCTTGACATGGATTCGAACCCGTGACCATCGGTACGCGTCCTCAGGCTCAGTGTAGTTGTTAATTGGAAAGCTGTTACTAGAATGTTTAGGAGCCATTCACATATTATATAACGCTAAAATGTCAATTTGTTAGTTTTTACCCTTCCCTCCCCCTCATATAACATTGTCATTATTATGTAACACTAGTGTGAACCCCAACCAATTTAACAAAAATAACAAATTTGCATCCACCCCCCCTTTTTTTTCGGCGTTATATAATATATGTGAACGGCCCATTACCACGTGACATTTATATATATTTTGTTTATCTTTACCTGCTTTGGAAAGAAAATATTAACCCAATTTAAAAAGAAATAACATTAAAAAATTATACTTACAATATTGGCCCAATTATAATATGAAAAATATAGTCTATCTCCCTAATTTTTATCTTGCGGCTGCGAATAAAGTTTTTTTTCGGTAATAAGCGGTCTCGTTCATTGTGAGAATCAACGAGAGTAAGTCATATGAGGAAGACCTCTTTGCAAATCAACAAGCAAAATGCAGGCAAACAGAACACCCCCAGGAGTTGTACCTGTTCCAACTGAGCCCACCAAGAGATATGGGACACCTCTAGGAATAGTCTACAGTATTGTTATATATATTGCGATATTCGTTTTGATTTTAGTCGGTATGTATAATCTTTATTGCGTATCCTTAGCATAGTTAAGCGTGTCAGTCTCGATCAGCTGAGTTCCCAATTCTGAATTCAACTTGACTTAATGGCACTGTAGTCTTAGTTGTAGTTCGCAATGAAGTAATATTCGTATGTATTCTATGCTATTACTTAAGTGGATGCGTTGTCATCACTCTTTGAACGTTTGTTAGATTTTACAGGAGACATGGTCTGCTTTGTTGTACTTAATTTACAGTTAGAAGTTTAATTTCAATCCATTATCATTATTTTTTTAGTTTTAGAAATTGTCTTGTAATTGTCATGTTGACAGGATGAGGAAATGCCCTTGAGCCTTGAGATTTTGTTAGATCATGTGACAAAAGTTAAAGTATCATGGTTGCTAATTACTAAGCCTAATTTTGTTTACTTTTTAAAGTTTAAGACAACTATTCAACTAAGTTTAAGTTTAAGTGACTATGAGAACACCCACAAATTAAAACAAAAAGTATTTATTATATATATTGTCATACGCGATAAAGTGCGATATAATCTTTGTTATTCATAACACATTGACATATCACTTGCTCAGTAGCTCATTTAATTAGAGTATTTGTTCGATCACGAGGTCAAGGGTTCAAATCTTCCTGAAGTTTAATGGGAAAGGGTTGCTTATAAAAAATGAGACTTGATGTTATAGTGTTTTTGTTTTTTAAAATCTTATGTTGATTTTTTTAATACACAGATATAGCCAATTTAGCCCAATTTTGTATTAGTTACTTAATAAAAATTTTAGTTTTAAATTTTAATAAATATCAATATTTTACATGTTTTATTTACTGCCTAAATATATCAGTATCAAAGCAGTACATTTTTAAGTAAAACAGAAATGTCTGCAAATGCAAAAACAAAACTTTTATAGCTAAAGAAAATTTACAAATTTGAACTATAATGTTTTACTTTGTATATAATAAAATGAACAAAATTTTTGTAAAAAAAGATGAGGCCCAGCTGCAGTGAGGAATGTAGAATCTCGCATGAAAAAGCAGAAAATAATTTTTTAGTCACAAACTAAGTAGTCACACAGGGGGACTCAGAACTCTAAGTTTTATTGATATTTATTGTGATTGATTGTGGGATTTAATGTGAGATATAAAATTTGATCAACTAACACAAAAGTTCTGAGTGTGACTACTTAGTTTGTGACTAAAAAATTATTTTCTGCTTAAAGATTTTTTGTATTTTCTGTATTCAAACTTTCTTAATATCAAGGCAGCAAATTTGGCGGTTCTTTATAATACTTTTAAAAAATCAATTACCTAGCTATTTTTGCAACAGATAGAATATAAAGATAGTGTAATTTCGGATAAAAAGAAATAAGGCATGAAGTCTTAAATTGAAAAATCATTTGGTCAGAAAACCACAGGTCACCGGAGCTATAGGCCTCCCTTCCCCTCACCTTCCGCTCATCCAGTTGCCAGAAAGATAGCCCCATTTCTACGCGTCCAGTTTCCAGTCTTATAGTTACTGCCATAAAATTTAACTGAAATCAACTTTATATTTTAAGTAGTTTTTGAGTTATGAATCTTCTGTATAGAAGGAGTGTCTGTAATAGATAAGTTTAAGTTGATTCAGTTTTACCTTTTTTTAGCATGGTGGGCTTGAGTTCCACATTCTTTGACCAGATTCTGCTGTTCACATCACACACTATAAGCATCAGTTGGTTCTGCATTTAAAACTTTCCCCCACTTCAGTGATTCTGTGGTTTTCTTCATTGAGCATAATTTATGGGTGACTTGTCCTAGCTTAGTGAGAATTACAACTCTTACAAATCTGTATATAATGCAGATAAAGACAGAGATGTAATATAAAATACATAGATTTTGATCCTCTTCAAAGTTTAAAGTTTATTATACATTATGTACATCAAGGAATTTGTGAAGTTAAGAAGAGTTGATTGAAAAGCCAACCATTTATGATAGAGAGATGTCCAATACAATGAACATATAATAATTTTATGACAAAGTGAACCTTTCAAGGAGGAATAAGTAATAATGTCAAATATTAAAACCTTGGATTTTTATGCTGACTTTATTTCCCCTTCAAATTTGGTAAAGCCTTCCTTGTTTTACTTGAACATTCCTATTTCAATTATTATCATGCACAGCAAACAATCCTTGCAAACCTATTTAAATGAAATTTTGGGATTGATAAGTTTTAATACTTATGAATGAAATTTGGTGGATAGGATTGTTGTGATTGGGGAGAGTTTGAGACAGTTTCAAATATTACTTTAAGGTGGCTATTAATGTGTGTTCCTTTTATAAATTACCTTAAAACAAATTTTGTCTCATTCAATTCTAGTTTAAAAACATTTCTACATATTTTCAAACAGTCCTTTCATAAAAGATATCAACAGTTATAATGTCATGTCAAGCTTTATGAAATGTCTTTCTGATCAAAGGATTTGTATTTTTTATAAATAATTCACAAGCACAAGCTGCGAGCAAATAAGCATGACGAATGACCCTCGCTAAGGTTGACCAATCACAGTTTATAGGTTATGGTTGGCAAACGAGAGTGTTGTAGGATGGGGGGCAGGTAACAACAACCACTGTGCACATGTCTCGAGACCAACAATGTGTCGGCAGTCGTCCAACCCGACTTTCACTTGCATTGTTTTAATTTCTTCGTTCTGCTGTTTGTGCCCGTTATTTCACCCCGTCCTTTGCACTACCTATGAGCAAGTCTGCGGCGTATGTTACGCTGCGGGTCGTGTCTAGTTATTTTATAATTGCTTATGACTTTTTTTATTTCAGGAATCTACTATTTGATAACAGGGAAAGGTGCCCGTTTTGATTTTGGATGGTAATCACATATTTATCTATTAATTTTAATATTTTTTATAAAGGAATAAAAAGAATATTAATTTTCTTTTTTAATAACATTGATTTTAATGTTAAAGTAATCGTTTCCGTTAAATTTAATGGATGCCTGAATTTTTATTTTGTTTATTTTTCAGGTTCTTTTATTCAACATCGCCCTACATGTGGGCATTGATTGGTGTAGGACTGGCTATCTCATTATCTGTTGTAGGAGCTGCATGGTAAGGGCTTAGATATTTAAATGGAAAAATATTTTATGAAAATTGATAATTATATTCTTTAGCATAAAAAATTCCTGAAATCTTAAAGATTTGTATCACACTGTATAAAACATCAAGTTAAAGTTTTCTGCTATCATAGCATAAAGCTTTTATTACTACTCAATTTGACTGCTTTAACTGTGTACTGTGAGTCAGGTTTGCTGAAATATACTTTTTCATCTTGAACAGTTTGACCACGCTTTTGATTCAGTAATAAAAATTAATTTGACTGCATCTTCATTCTAGATTTCATGGAAGTCATATTTTTTTTTGGTTTAGTAAGTAAATTTATTATTTAATGTATTTCAGGGGAATCTACACAACTGGGGTCAGCATAGCTGGAGGTGGTGTGAAAGCTCCACGCATTAAGACCAAGAACTTAATCAGCATTATTTTCTGTGAAGCTGTAGCCATCTATGGTATCATCATGGCAATTGTCATCAGCACAAATTTAAGTGTAAGTGATTTTTAACCTGGCTTTATCTTGTGTGTTATGAAAAAACTTAAATAGGGGATGTATATTTTTATGATAGTTTACATTAAAAAAATATGTCATTTTTTAAATAATAAGTCATTGTTAAGTATGAAATATTTGGTATAATTTAATTTAATTCATTAGTTTTAAAAAGAGACAATTAATTTTAGGGCTGAATTACTATGTTCCCTCTAAGTTTCGTTGGTCCATATGCAAAAAATAAACTTGTGTGCAAAGTTGTGCAATATTAATTTTTCCCCATGCAAAATTAATTATTCTACAAACATATATATTATCCTTATAAAAATTCATTGTGCAATAACTTTAAACTGCTGTGCGACGTCAGACAGATATCTGCGTGGCCGCACAGCTTAGAGGAAACATTGCTTACATTTAATAATTTAATGGTGCATCATATTTCTTTAAAAAAAAATCAGGATGTCAACATGAGTCTTCTAACTGTTGAAGATAAGATTTATGCTAATTATGCTGCAGGTACACTTTCATTCCTCCCTTAATCTAATGCTTTCAATTCCTTCAGTTAATTAACAGAATAATGGATTTAAATGACAACAAAAGTTAAAATATTGTCTTTTTGAAATTACATGTAATTCAATTTTAAGATAACTATTTCAAAATCCTTATTTATTGAATTGTTCCAGGATTCAAAATGTTTGGAGCTGGCTTGACAGTAGGTATTTGCAATCTTGCTTGTGGTATCTGTGTCGGCATTGTTGGTTCAGGTGCTGCTCTTGCTGACGCAGCCAATGGGGCTCTCTTTGTCAAAATCCTCATCATTGAGATCTTTGGATCTGCCATTGGTTTGTTTGGGCTCATCATTGCAATTCTTCAGGTATTTAAAAAAAGAAAATATTAATTAAATCTTTGAAATTTCTTTCAAATTAAAAATTTCAAATGTTAGGATAGAATGGAATTTTTTAAGACACTCTCTCTTAATATAATTTCTTAAAAGTTATGAAAATCAGAAACTTCCTTTTTTTTAATCTAGCTTGGTGGTAATTTAAGAGTTTTGAGGACTTGTTAATTTTTTTATAACTATTTATAGCAGTATACTTTTTTCAATTATGTCTAAATTTCTCACATTTTGTCAATTTTTTGTAGGTAACAAGTGCAAGTATGGAGAATGAAACGTAAACGTTTGATGCACATTTCTCAACAGAAGCTGTGATGTTGATGTGTTTGAAGATTCAGACATTGTATTTATAGATAAGTTTTTCTCTGTAATTTACTGTCACCTTATTTCAATTATTGCTATTAGAAAAAGGATTGAATGAATTGAAATACGATATCTAAATAGTTGACACTGTGCTAAATTATTTTTGTATTATAATAAATAATACTATTCATTAAGCGAGGATGTCTTTGGTAATTTTTTGAAGCGAATTTACTTCTAAAAAACTGGAAGTTATTGTTTCATAATACTGTAACTTTGATTGTATTGAAATTTGAATATCAGGAGTTAATTTTGGACAATTAGAATTAATATTTAATTAGCAAAGTGTTTCCCTTCAAGTAAAAATTACACGCTTTTAAAGGAACAAGATATTGATTAAAAGCAACTAAATTATGACAGCAGTGCTTATAAACATAATTATGCTCTAAAGTTTATAAAAATTAAAATTGTTAATCTAGAGTTTATTTATGTAACTATTATTTTATGTTGTACATAATAATGTAATATACAGTAACCATTCACCTCGTACTATTAGATCTCAAAGATGTTCTTTTCCAGTTCTCTCGTCTCTCGTTAGTTTATTCTCTTCCCAAAACAAACAGGTTTAAATTTTTTTCTCTAAAAATTAATTTTTTTAATGACACCCTCTTTTTAACTGCTTTGTCAGGAACCATGTCAGTGTGTTCATCATCATTTACATAGTATACATATATGTTATGTATGGTGAGTTGATATATAAATGCATGAATGCTTACTTGATAAAATTTAATAAAGATTGACGTTGATAAAAAGGGAATCCGGGATCCTTGAAAGCTAATACTTATTCCTCTAAGCAACATTCCACTTGATAGTACCTTAGTTGACTTTGGTCAAGTTATATTTAAAAGTTTAGGATTTAATCTAGCACAATTCTCGAATGAATGATTTTAATTGACTTGTATGATAAATAGTTTTGCATGTAAACAGAGTATTTATGATTTATTAAAGTGTAATTTATTTAGTAGAAGTATTATTGTTAAATAATATTAGTGATGAATTTTTATGTACTATTTGTGTAATAAACTTCAAATTGAATATCTAAGGGTTATCTCATTCTTTAAGTTTATATATACCATTAAATTTGTATCTTGGTATATACATATTATTTAGCACTAAGCTAACCATTGTTTTGTTGGTGGGGGGGGGGAGAATAAAAAACCAGCCAGATAATAAGATATACACAGATAGTTTAGCTTATGCTTAAATTTTTTAGAGCGTGTCTAATGGTGAACTTTTAAATCAAACAAATGGTTGAAGTTGAATACAGTTTTTCAAAAATAGTTAATCCATTTGTTCCTTATTTTATTGCTGTTGTTAGAAAATTGTAACTAATCTCATAACTTACAATTAAATTTATTAAAATAAATAACTACTTGAGGCGCCTTTGAAGATCAGCTTGCAATAGGTTGTGAATGATAAATTATAGCAGAGAAAAAGAAACAGTGTCATTCAAATTTGCTTGAGTGCAAGAACAGTATGATTTAAGATGAATAAAAAAAGATATCACATCAAAACAGCAACATCAAAAATTAATTTATTATGGCAAATAAAAATATTTTATTTAACAAAAAAAATCATTTGTGTATTTACTGCACAAACAGATGTGGGTGATAAATGACAACGTTCATACATAAATATGATTAACTTGTTGGGGAATAAACAATAGAGCAGACCATGAATAATGAATTTTAAAAAAATTAATGAAAAAAAAATGTGGTAGTCTTGATCTTTATGGGGAAGGATTGCAGGGAGTTCATAATGAACTCTTGAGAACATAATAAATAGATGAGAATATACAGTATGTTGAGACATTCATTGCAAATACTTAACGTGGAGATTTATTTAAAAAAAAACCCAAAACCATAGACCTGTTTTGTCCAAGTATCTATTAAGTTCCATTTTAATCACACAAGCAGTACCATGCTATGGTCCGCAAAAAGTTAACTGAATTAGCTAAATTTAACAAATCTATTTTTCATTTTAGGCATCAATTATTACACCGGAGTATCAGGACAAAATTTTTCAGGATAATTCTTATTTTTGTGTCAGGATTCTATTAATTTAGCAATGTTCATTGATAATGAAACATTTGATACAAATAAATGTCTTATTCTATGATGGCCCGTTTCATTTACCACATAACTTAAAATAAATAAAGAAATGTTATTTTTTTTACATTAGTTGTACTTTTAAATGCCAAAAATTAGGTAATAGAAATTTAACTGAAGAACGAACACACATGTTGGGGAAGGTTCACATGTAAAATACTAAATTAAGTTTCAACTTTAGGAAACTAGTAAAGAATTACTAAGAAGAAACTAAATTAATTTAGATATAAACCAAAATTATGCACCACTTATTACTTGACCAAAGTGTGAAAACTGATTTTTGTTGGGATGAAACATTTTCTTTAAAAAAAAATCCTTTAAAAATCAAATTCAGCTAAATAAATAAAATCAGCAAAGTCAATTTGTTAAACAGTAAAGATAACAAGACTATATTTATGTACATCAGCAGTTGCTATAAATATTATATGCTGTTGGGGGTAGGGAAAGTTGGTAGAAGTGTATAAGAAAAATTAGCATATTTCAAGTTACCTCAAATAACAATGAAAAACACTGACAGTATGCAAAAATAAGGCAAAGAATAGTTTGGTAGGTAAATACTTTGTTTAAAGTGGCAAAGATATGTTAATTATATACTTCTGATGAGAACGATATATTAAACCTTATGGGGATTTGTTAAAGGTGTCCCAAATAAATAGACAAATATTAAAATTGATATAATACCAAAAACATTCTGGTTAACGAGGGCTATGTCTTTAAGTACTGCAACAAAATATTTTTGCATCTGATGCTTTCATTGAATAGAACCAAAGTTCTCCCATTCCAGTTAACCAGAATTTATTGCATAACATCTTTTGATTTTCATAGAAATATTAGATCATTAAAAGTTTTGAGAAATAAATGTTCTGGAGAAATAAAAGAGGTAGTTTAGAAGGGCCAGAGGTTGTTCAATATAGATGGCTTTATCACATTTCATTGTTCTATTCCAGATATGAGCAGAGCTAGAATGAAAAAGAATAACAAATTTGTTTTAGGCTAATATATTATATACATAACTAAGATAATTTAATCACATACATGTAATTAAGTTAATTCATTAAAGAAATTTCAGGATTCATAAACGGCTGAAACAATGTTAATGACATTTTTTAGCTGTAACATCTTGATTTTAAAAAAAAATGGTAACGTTTAATATTATTTACTTCTGTCAAATAATTTTACCACTGAGGCTTCTCATCCATAAATATTTGTAAGCACTAACCACTATATGTTATATTCATGTTAGATTGCTCATCATTTTGAAAAAAAAACAGTCAATGAATTGATTAAAGATAATTTGCAATTACACAAATACATATTTGATCAATCAGAAATCAGTTGTAGAAAAATCAGAAACTAATATCTTAATTTCCTACAAATATTTACATTTTTTACAGAAACAATTTAAATCACTCATCTTTTCTGAACATGGCGTAACATTTTGATTTGACTGTAATCATTGAATGGTTCATTTAGGTTCAGAGTTTCATATTTACTTTTGGTGTTGGATATTAAACTGGATTTTAACAATAAAATTAAGAAAATAGATCCATAAATATTAAATTAAATAACCCTCTTTTACGATTCATAACAAGATTTACATGAGCTGTAAACTAGAGTAAAATAAAGTTAATATCTAAAATTTGACAGCTATCAAATACTCTTGGGAATGTAACTTGGGAAAATATTTTATTTTGGAAGAAGATCATCACTCCTTATATTTACCATAGAGTAAAATTTAAAGCTAAGTTAAATTTTAAACAAATGGGAACAAGAAAAGTACAATGCACTGAAACCATACAATACATTTATGAAATCAGAGTGGGACCTGCTCAATGATATTAAGTACATTGCCATGGTTGCCAGGGGCAACCAGACCCATAGATTGCACTGCTCATTTTAACATGGCTTTAAAATGTAACGAGTGAACTCTATGCCACTGCCGCATTCAAAACTATCCCTCTATGACCTGAGACTAGAGCTACAGAAATGTGATGGTTAATTTTAGTAATGTAGTTGCACTGTAATGGTTAGCACATTCTTACAATCCTTTTCTTTATCCTAGGCTTTTGTATCAAACAGTTAACAAGTTTCAAGATGGTCAAATGAAAAAACAAATTGTGTGCATGTCATTTTATGAAATGTAATTAAAGTTAAACATGGGCAGAAATACATAAGGAATTAAAGCAACAAGGATATACTCTAGATGAATTTGTGAACAACCTGTTTCTCTAACTTTCCTAAACAGTTGTCACTTTATTTTTTAATGTGAAATCTCTTACATGGCCTTGATATACTTCTGATATGTGAAATAAGGGAACTAAGCCAATGACGGAGCCTACAAATGAACAATGATAAAATCAGTTATTCTTATATCATTTATTTACCGCTTGACTGGATTGTAAGATTATATTTGACTGGATTGTAAGATTATATGTGACTGGATCTTGCAAATGGATTTAAAATTTGATTATATGATTAGATTTCTTCATATGATCTTTTTGGTTTATTTGCAAAGTCTGAGGTCATTAAAACAAGTACTGCCACCGTCTAAGTGGTATGGAGAGAAGGCTTATTAAAAACAACAACCAATTGGAATTTTTGTTGAATTCATAATTAACAGTGCAGTTTATATATTGCAATATCAGTGAACCTCATTGCCAAAATACCAATGATGAGAACAAATCAACTAAAAACTTTGAACTTACATTTGTAAAACATTTACATATTTATTTTCACTTCTTCACTATGATTGATCATGATTTAACTCCTTTTTTGTTTATTTTTTTCCAATTTACTCATGAAAATTAATGGTTTTACAATTTTAAAAAAAAATGTCATAAGCTATTTCTGAGATTAATATAGTTCAATATGTTCCTTAAATGCACAACCATCGTATTGATAAACGTGACTAATTTAAGGGAATGTAGGCAAATTGGAAATAACTTCAGTTTGACTAAGCTTAGGGCTTTGCTGGTGTGGTCTGTAGGGGGCTCTCTCCAACTCATTTATAATTATTCTCTTTGTGTCTATTAGCCTCTGTCAAAATAACAATTAACCATGCATTTTTATCTGATCATTACACACGTGTATGACACTGTATGTAGAATATCATCTTACAATCATTACATGTGTGTGTAGAAGATCATCTTACAATCATTACACACGTATGTGTAGAAGATTATCTTACAATCATTACATGTGTGTGTAGAAGATCATCTTACAATCATTACACACGTATGTGTAGAAGATTATCTTACAATCATTACACACATGTATGTAGAAGATCATCTTACAATCTAAAAGAACACAAATTTATAGGCATAAATAAAACGGCAGGGCAGTCTACTCCTTATCTAAACACTACCAGGTCTAAATGGTTTCAGTTTGTAACAGATTAAACGTTTCTACTCAACTTTCTAATTTTGTTCAGGTTTTGTCTTATGATCACAGTGTGTCCCCAGCAAAATTATAGGCAATAAATTCAACACTGAATACGTCATTTTAAACAAAAAAACGACTTATGTTTACCAGAGCTCGTCAAGTATATGTAGAATATTGTTTTTTTATTTTATTTTAGTGGTACTGATAGAGCAAGATCAATATCTGCAAATAACAGGCATCAAGTGTTGCAATCAGTATCTCTCTAAAACTATCTATCAGTTTTTGAGGGAAAAAAAAATACAAGCGGTGAATAGGACCAAGAAAATATTTTTGCCAATATTCAGGCAATCAATGCTTTTATTTAAATATATATATATATATGTACAAGAAATTGATTAAACATGAGTTAAATAACAATTAGCAGCTGGCAGCGCAGGAGTGAGACTTTGAAATAGAAATTACGTTTGGGTCAGGTGCCACTAATCATTTGGTCCACTGTATCATCCCAACCCTCAGTTCCAACATGTTCCCTCAGTTCCAACATGTTCCCTCAGTTCCAACATGTTCCCTCAGTTCCAACATGTTCCCTCAGTTCCAACATGTTCCGTTTTGTTCAACAATACCCCATCACAGGCTGAACCCACATCTTGCTTTCTGCTTGCTGTGTTCTTCATACAACAGGGTCAGCGATTTGTAAAGGGAAATAAACGTGGGACGTGATGTTGGCTTTTTGTGCCAGCAGGACTTCATGAGGTTATACACGACAGATGTCACGTTCTCTGTCTGTTCTAGAATATGTCCGGCACGGAGGTAGTTGATCACCTGCTCGTGGGTCATGCCGTAATAGGGCTGGAGGGCAAACGAGAAAATCTCCCACAGCAAGACTCCAAACGACCAAACATCTGACTGCGAGGAAAATTTGTTGTACAGAATAGCTTCGGGCGGCATCCATCGGATGGGAATGGCGTCCTTGTCGGTGCCGTGGTAATAATCCATGCTGTGCACGCTGCGAGCTAATCCAAAGTCAGAGATCTTAACCGTTAGGCTGTTGGACACTAGACAGTTTCGGGTGGCTAGGTCGCGATGGACATAGCCTCGCTCTGAGAGATAGACCATCCCGTTGCAAATCTGCCGAGCCATATGAAGTTGGTCGACGATGTCTATACTACTTGCATCATCCAGTGACGGGACAGAACCTGCGTCACTTCTGCGTAGGCATTGGTCTGGACTACAGAGTCTGAGGAATTCGTTTAAATCACCTTTGTTCATGTATTCAAATAACAGGCACATGGGCTTCCCGATAGTACACACGCCTAGCAAACGAACAATGTTGGGATGGTCGAACTCAACCATGAGCGACGCTTCCCTCTCAAAATCTGATTGCACGGTGTCCGAAGCATCTTCCTTCAACATTTTTATTGCAATGAGTTGTCCCTCGCTGTACTTGGCAGTTGTCTCCTCCTTCTCATGGTCACACAACAAATGCTCCCCTAGAAGCTTGACATCAATATTTTTTAAATTGGAGTGGATGTCTATGTGACGCAGATCTCCCTTGCTGGTGAAAGGGTTGCGGTTGTGCTTGCAGTTCTTGCCGCAGCTGAGACTGTGCTTGCTGCCGCTCAGCTTGCCGCCCGTGATGTGGGAGTTGCCGTTACTGCAGACGATTCTGGCCTTGAACACCCTGCCAAAAGCTCCTTGACCGATATCTTCGATGAAGACGATGTCGTTCCTCGGAAACTCAAGGGTCTCCAGCTTGGGATTTAGTCGGTTGGATTTCATCTGAAGGGATACATATGAAAGATAAGTCAAACTTAACTTAAAACATGATCATGACATCAGCAAAACTGAACCCGCAGTTACTGAAAGTAAGAACAACTTTGTGAAAGTGTTTTAACCCTAACCCGAATGATATTTTTAGTATAAACTGTGCACACATTGAGTTACTGGACTAACATTCACTGTGCACACATTGAGTTACTGGACTAACATTCACTGTGCACACATTGAGTTACTGGACTAACATTCACTGTGCACACATTGAGTTACTGGACTAACATTCACTGTGCACACATTGAGCTACTGGACTAACATTCACTGTGCACACATTGAGTTACTGGACTAACATTCACTGTGCACACATTGAGTTACTGGACTAACATTCACAGTGCACACATTGAGTTACTGGACTAACATTCACTGTGCACACATTGAGTTACTGGACTAACATTCACTGTGCACACATTGAGTTACTGGACTAACATTCACTGTGCACACATTGAGTTACTGGACTAACATTCACTGTGCACACATTGAGTTACTGGACTAACATTCACTGCGCACACATTGAGTTACTGGACTAACATTCACTGTGCACACATTGAGTTACTGGACTAACATTCACAGTGCACACATTGAGTTACTGGACTAACATTCACTGTGCACACATTGAGTTACTGGACTAACATTCACTGTGCACACATTGAGTTACTGGACTAACATTCACTGTGCACACATTGAGTTACTGGACTAACATTCACTGTGCACACATTGAGTTACTGGACTAACATTCACTGTGCACACATTGAGTTACTGGAATAACATTCAATTTAATTTAGAATGATATTTTGTAAGAGGTAGAGGAGTTAAGAATAGAAATATTTTTAAAGGGAAAATTATTTAAATTCTTTCAAAATTATTTTTAAAATGAATGCATTATTTAGTTTATTTTTTGGTAACAGTATTTTACGTTATAGTGTGTATGGACATGAATTCCCATCTCCCCAACGTTTCAATAATCATATTTATTCATTGTTTTTCCATTCATCGGTATATATAAAATTACCAATTATTCTATAAACCCAGACTAATTTGATTACCAAAAACGCCATATTCCTCTATTCATTACACTAACCACCAAGATCCAAACTTTGATAAACTTAAATGTAATTTCTCTGCATGTCACCTGATGGTAGGCAGAATTAATGGGTAAATTCTCCACATCAATGTCCACATCATCCTGGCTGGTAGAGTTGTACTGGGTCCTCTTCCACTTGACCAGCAGACCGATAATGGGGATCAGCAGACAGCAGAACAACACTGGGACTAGAATGATGATGAGCTCTTCCTTGTCATCATCCATCTCATCTCCTCTATTTAAGTCATCTACTGGCAGGTCAGATGACTCTGTATTGAAAATGTCGGTCAGATCATTGAATTACAATGTAATATATTTTTATAAACTTCATCAAAGAGGAGACAAACAATAATAAAAAGCATAACAAAGTATTGTAGGAGGCAAAAGATGTAACGAGGGAGTCAGAGGTTGTAATGAGGGAGTCAGAGGTTGTAATGAGGGAGTCAGAGGTTGTAATGAGGGAGTCAGAGGTTGTAATGAGGGAGTCAGAGGTTGTCATGAGGGAGTCCGAGGTTGTAATGAGGCAGTCAGAGGTTGTAATGAGGGAGTCAGAGGTTGTAATGAGGGAGTCAGAGGTTGTAATGAGGGAATCAGAGGATGTAATGAGGGAGTCAGAGGTTGTAATGAGGGAGTCAGAGGATGTAATGAGGGAGTCAGAGGTTGTAATGAGGGAGTCAGAGGATGTAATGAGGGAGTCAGAGGTTGTAAAGAGGCAGTCAGAGGTTGTAATGAGGGAGTCAGAGGTTGTAATGAGGGAGTCAGAGGTTGTAATGAGGGAGTCAGAGGTTGTAATGAGGGAGTCAGAAGTTGTAATGAGGGAGTCAGAGGTTGTAATGAGGGAGTCAGGGGATGTCATGACAGAGTCAGAGGTTGTCACGAGGGAGTCAGAGGTTGCAATGAGGGAGTCAGAGGTTGCAATGAGGGAGTCTGAGGTTGTAATGAGGGAGGCAAAGGATGTAATGAGGGAGTCAGAGGTTGTAATGAGGGGGGCAGAGGATGTAATGAGGGAGGCAGTGGTTGTAATGAGGGAGTCAGAGGTTGTAATGAGGGAGTCAGAGGTTGTAATGAGGGAGTCAGAGGTTGTAATGAGGGAGTCAGTCAGAGGTTGTAATGAGGGAGGCAAAGGATGTAATGAGGGAGGCAGAGGTTGTAATGAGGGGGGCAGAGGATGTAATGAGGGAGGCAGTGGTTGTAATGAGGGAGTCAGAGGTTGTAATGAGGGAGGCAGAGGATGCAAGGTAAGCATACTTCAATCAATTTACCACCCAATTCATATCTGTGATAATTTATTGTTCTCACAATTTATGTACTTGCATTAGGATTGATTATGAGAAGAAATAAAACAAACCCATAAAAACAAAGTTTTTGACTATAAATCCCTTATATATGAGACATAACTAAAAGTATTGATTATGTTCAAACACGCCAAACATTTACTGACTGAATCTGTCTTAACTTCCTTTGCTTTATAACCCTGAGGGGGGGGGCGGGCGAGGGGGGGAGAGGGGAAAGGTCTGGTCACCGATCGCTGGACTGAGCTCAGCGTGACACGTAAAATGTAAACAAAAGTACGCCGGTATACCTGGTTAAAACACGAGATGTGTTCACCGATGGCTGGCGTGAAGTCAAGTGACCCGTAAAATGTAAACAATAGCAACTTCTACATATAGTTTTATATAGATAAACTAAAAATGCATTAACTTAATTAAGGTACGTTCGACCGATCTGAAATTTTGATACGATGCATTGTTAGGTGACACGGGTCCGTGTGCCAAATTTCAGCTCGGTGCCTTCACGTGAAGTGGGTCATTTTTTACTTTTGTTTTTTCCGCCCGCCCAAGACAGAGAGAGACAGCGGTGAAGTTAATATAAGGGATTTAAAAACCTTAAAAAGAAGGATATTTATAAAAATTTGACATCACAGACAAGTAAAATGCCTAGACTAAATTGATTATTTACTGCTTTCCTACCACATGAGTTAATATCACAGAACTCCCATCTGAGAAGCTTGTCTGTTGTGTAGCACCACGGCTGTCTCTCTTCATCTCCAGGGTTGCGGCAGTAGTTCTCGGAAGCCTGAAGTTCCGGGAAGTACAATGGGGAGCGATCATGTTTTTGAGGAGACTTGTCTATCCAGCGCTGGCAGGCTCGGCCAGACCTTGTTACATTGACGGTTCCATTGTACCACCGCCCCTTGTCAAAATAGCAGTCATCTGTAGAGATAGGCAAAACTATACAAGGCAACTGCTTCAACATGCTTCATCCTCATCTCTAATAAACATGTGAAATAAATACAAGTACGATGTATTTTACTTTACTTGTAGTTGGTAGTACCAGTTGGTCATACAGTTATATTCCTTACCAGGCACAATAGGTTAGTGGTCAGTCAGGCACAATAGGTTAGTGGTCAGTGATGTTTTTGGGTTGCTTTTTTTTGTGTGGAGGTAATAATTAAAATGAAATGTGAGAAGTTTATGTCAAGTTACAATCAAATTTAAGGATCAATATTTCTTGCTAGCTTACAGATGGGATCCCCTTGACACGGAGACCTCCCACACCTTTCCGCAGAACTTTTTAAAAACCTTGGATCCAGAAGTTTACATCCTTTAAAACGTTCTCTCCAACCGCCCCGGGGTTTAATTGGGACGCCCTCTAAAAGGTGTTTGTGGAACTACAGTTTTCTCATACTCATTATACTCATTGAAGCTTGACATGACTCTCTTAAAGCTTTGGCTAACACCTGGACAACCTGCTCCATCTGCTCTGAGCAGTGCCATACAACCTGTCCCATCTGATCTGAGCAGTGCCATACAACCTGTCCCATCTGATCTGAGCAGTGCCACACAACCTGTCCCATCTGATCTGAGCAGTGCCATACAACCTGTCCCATCTGATCTGAGCAGTGCCACACAACCTGTCCCATCTGATCTGAGCAGTGCCACACAACCTGTCCCATCTGATCTGAGCAGTGCCATACAACCTGTCCCATCTGATCTGAGCAGTGCCACACAACCTGTCCCATCTGCTCTGAGCAGTGCCACACAACCTGTCCCATCTGCTCTGAGCAGTGCCATACAACCTGTCCCATCTGATCTGAGCAGTGCCATACAACCTGTCCCATCTGATCTGAGCAGTGCCACACAACCTGTCCCATCTGATCTGAGCAGTGCCACACAACCTGTCCCATCTGCTCTGAGCAGTGCCATACAACCTGTCCCATCTGATCTGAGCAGTGCCACACAACCTGTCCCATCTGATCTGAGCAGTGCCACACAACCTGTCCCATCTGATCTGAGCAGTGCCATACAACCTGTCCCATCTGATCTGAGCAGTGCCACACAACCTGTCCCATCTGCTCTGAGCAGTGCCACACAACCTGTCCCATCTGCTCTGAGCAGTGCCATACAACCTGTCCCATCTGATCTGAGCAGTGCCATACAACCTGTCCCATCTGATCTGAGCAGTGCCACACAACCTGTCCCATCTGATCTGAGCAGTGCCACACAACCTGTCCCATCTGCTCTGAGCAGTGCCATACAACCTGTCCCATCTGATCTGAGCAGTGCCATACAACCTGTCCCATCTGATCTGAGCAGTGCCATACAACCTGTCCCATCTGATCTGAGCAGTGCCACACAACCTGTCCCATCTGATCTGAGCAGTGCCACACAACCTGTCCCATCTGCTCTGAGCAGTGCCATACAACCTGTCCCATCTGATCTGAGCAGTGCCACACAACCTGTCCCATCTGATCTGAGCAGTGCCACACAACCTGTCCCATCTGATCTGAGCAGTGCCACACAACCTGTCCCATCTGATCTGAGCAGTGCCACACAACCTGTCCCATCTGATCTGAGCAGTGCCACACAACCTGTCCCATCTGCTCTGAGCAGTGCCATACAACCTGTCCCATCTGATCTGAGCAGTGCCACACAACCTGTCCCATCTGATCTGAGCAGTGCCACACAACCTGTCCCATCTGCTCTGAGCAGTGCCATACAACCTGTCCCATCTGATCTGAGCAGTGCCACACAACCTGTCCCATCTGCTCTGAGCAGTGCCACACAACCTGTCCCATCTGCTCTGAGCAGTGCCACACAACCTGTCCCATCTGATCTGAGCAGTGCCACACAACCTGTCCCATCTGCTCTGAGCAGTGCCACACAACCTGTCCCATCTGCTCTGAGCAGTGCCACACAACCTGTCCCATCTGCTCTGAGCAGTGCCACACAACCTGTCCCATCTGATCTGAGCAGTGCCACACAACCTGTCCCATCTGCTCTGAGCAGTGCCACACAACCTGTCCCATCTGATCTGAGCAGTGCCACACAACCTGTCCCATCTGCTCTGAGCAGTGCCACACAACCTGTCCCCATCTGATCGGAGCAGTGCCACACAACCTGTCCCATCTGCTCTGAGCAGTGCCACACAACCTGTCCCATCTGCTCTGAGCAGTGCCACACAACCTGTCCCATCTGATCTGAGCAGTGCCATACAACCTGTCCCATCTGCTCTGAGCAGTGCCACACAACCTGTCCCATCTGCTCTGAGCAGTGCCACACAACCTGCCCCATCTGATCTGAGCACTGCCATAGAACGTTGTACAACTACATGGTTTACTTTAAATTTACTTATTTGATCATACGACTGAAGTTCAAAGGTCAGATTTGTTAGTTGGGTATGGGGTTATTATCATTACATGTGAGCCAGGTAAGTGATGCTGTCGGTGAAATAAAGAAGAGAAGACAACAGAAACAAAGAACTGAAGAGATCAAAGAAACACTAAACAATGAAACAGGTTTAAATTATGTAATTTCCGAACCTCGCACTTTCGCGGGAGAAAACTCGTGGTGGTCCGAATCTGTGCAAGTTTTATTTATGTCCCATTTACTAGGTAAAGAATAGCAATCCTCTGCGCTGGGTAGACTTTTGGCCTTCCCTTCAGCCAGTTCCCGGAAGCAAAACAGAGTCACAACAGCAAGACAACTCTCTCTGTGGATAAAGAAGAAATAAAGATTGGTGAAATCCAACTTGTTTTTACAAGACAAGCCGGCTCAATTAAAACTGCGGCTCAATTAAAACTGCGCTTCTTGTGTTTTAAAACAAGTTAGTGTGTCATCTCACATTTCAGTTTCAGAATCTATAATATTTTTAGCAGTGAGAAATTCCCAGCCCGCTCCAATTGGCAAAGAAAACTGGGGGAATCCGCTTCACTGGGGACCGTTTCATTTGGGACTGTTTCATTGGGGACTGTTCATTTGGACTGTTTCATTTGGGACTTAACTGGGGACTGTTTTATTGGGGACTGTTTCATTTGGGACTGTTTCATTGGGGATCTTTTCAGTAGAGATTAAACTCTCAAGATCCCACTTTATCAGGGCCCTGAGAAATCGCTCACCTGATGTTTGTGTCTTTCAAAGACTAAAGAGCCTCGAGATAAACCCACCGATATTAGCAGACAATTACAACTTTACATGACCAGAACAGGCATGAACCTTACAGCACACATATAATTGCAAGCTGACAACCAACTTAAAGACAGAAACCAACATCTGATGATTCAACCAAATCTCTGGATTTTCCCCACTGACATACTTTGTGTGTGCGGGTGTGTGTGTATGTGCGTATGTGTGTGTGTGTAACTTTCCTCGAGTTTCTTTTGGGCGTAAACAACGCCATGCATGTTTGTAGACACCAGAGAGTGCTGTGGATGTTTGGAAGTGTTTATAAACAGCATCAGATGAGAACATGCATGCTAAGTGCATGATACAACATCGGTCGAGAGATCGAAGTCTGTGGGGCGTACAGAGTTTAGCAACAGTGTCGGGTGAATCCCTTGTTCAGGAGATCCACAGTAACAAGTATATAGGTCAATCCCTTGTTCAGGAGATCCACAGTAACAAGTATATAGGTCAATCCCTTGTTCAGGAGATCCACAGTAACAAGTATATAGGTCAATCAGTAAGTCACTAAATACGTGAGATTCTCTTTTGGGGTCGAGCTCCACGCTCTTATGACCCGGCTCTTATATTATCTTATCTTATCTTATCTTATCTGATACAGACGCTCCTTCTATACAGAAGATTTTTGCATCCTACCCTTATCTATGGTTTGAGTTTAGTCCTGCATTTTTATTATATATTTAAATGTTAATAATGTGTTGGTTTTCCTGGTTTCTTCGGGCAACCCATCCACGCCCGAATTCCGGACGGGAAGAACGAAAATTTGTACGTGGTTTGTTCTAGCATACCGAATACGAAAGGTGTTTTTTATCTTTATGTCTATCTGAGGGTTGTATTCAGTTATCTTTGTGTTGTATTTCTAAATTATAATCAATTGCTATATGTATGATTACAACTTTACTCTTGGTTCTTCTATCCTCTAGTGACGTGTTTCAAGGTTTAATGATTTAACTAATGGTGTTATTCTTGTCAGTTTTGAATATTCTCCAGTAATGAATCTGGCAGCTCTTTTTTGATTTTTTTTCTAGTTTATCAATGTTTTCTTTGGTGGATGGGTCCCATACAGAAGATGCATATTCTAGTACAGGTCTCACCAAAGTGAGGTAGCATTTTAGTTTTATATCTCTATGTTTCAGTGGCAAGCCTCGTAAGCGGGCATCGCTTAAACTCTTACAACAATCCAACGTTTTAATAATCATCTACGAGTTAAATCACAGTTATAAGAGCGAAACCACAGATTTCTAGAAAACTTCTAAACAAACCGGGCGTGTGAGACAACCCCGTGATGCAGATGAAGTTATCCCAAGAACCAGATGAAGTTATCCCATGAACAAGATGAAGTTATCCTATGAACCAGATGAAGGTATCCCATGAACCAAATGAAGTTATCCTATGAACCAGATGAAGTTATCCCATGAACCAAATGAAGTTATCCTATGAACCACATGAAGTTATCCCATGAACCAGATGAAGTTATCCTATGAACCAGATGAAGGTATCCCATGAACCAGATGAAGTTATCCTATGAACCACATGAAGTTATCCTATGAACCACATGAAGGTATCCCATGAACCAGATGAAGTTATCCTATGAACCAGATGAAGTTATCCCATGAACCACATGAAGTTATCCGATGAACCAGATGAAGTTATCCCATGAACCACATGAAGTTATCCTATGAACCACATGAAGTTATCCCATGAACCAGATGAAGTTATCCTATGAACCAGATGAAGGTATCCCATGAACCAGATGAAGTTATCCTATGAACCAGATGAAGGTATCCCATGAACCAGATGAAGGT
Organism: Ampullaceana balthica; assembly: GCA_944989445.1. Taxonomy (NCBI): domain Eukaryota; kingdom Metazoa; phylum Mollusca; class Gastropoda; family Lymnaeidae; genus Ampullaceana; species Ampullaceana balthica. Next base: position 469,878 of record CALYLW010000162.1, read on the forward strand.
ATCCCATGAACCAGGTGAAGTTATCCCATGAACCAGATAACGTTATCCCATGAACCAGATGAAGTTATCCCATGAACCAGATAAAGTTATCCCATGAACCAGATGAAGTTATCACATGAACCAGATGAAGTTATCACATGAACCAGATGAAGGTATCCCATGAACCAGATGAAGTTATCCTATGAACCAGATGAAGTTATCCCATGAACCACATGAAGTTATCCCTATGAACCAGATGAAGGTATCCCATGAACCAGATGAACTATTTCCCATTAACGAGATGCACCAGATGCAGTAATCCTATTAACCACACGCAGTAGCCACATGAACCAGATGCAGCGCATTCATACTCAAGATTTCACAGCTGAGCAGGTTTCTATGGGAAAGAAAAGATTTGTTTATCTAAATCCTCCAGTGAGATGAGTATTAATTGACCTTTTGTGAAATTTTTCTCTAATCACCTTGACCTTGCGATATTTATCCACAGCTTCCGTTTCCTTTCATGTTAGCGCATGTCATTGTCAGCTCTGAGATTTGGCATTTCCTTCCGACTTTCTGCATGGAGGAAACTTTTCGTCTCAGTGTTTTTATTTCACTACCCCCATTCCCTCTGACCATGTGCGATTGTGGTCAAACTCTCAAACAGCGGCCCGCGGGCCAGATACAAGCAACCAGTGGCTTAAAACTCTCCCCGTATGGCAGTCACGCGAGTAACATATTCTCAAATTGATCTTATTTCTTGTGCAATTGTTGATTGTAACTATCCGTTTCCAGAACTTCTTCTATAGAAACTTCCGACACAATCCATATATCCAATAGAAAAAGTGAAGTCCCCATCTGTTTTCATGAACGCAATCAACAAACCAAGTATCTTAGAAGAAACCCATCAATGTTTGAAGTTTGTGTACATCACATCGGATAATACATTGAACCTGAAATTATTCTTTACATTACCCAGCAACTCAAACGACAAAAGCAGAAGAGCCATGCTACAAGTATTTAGTGTTAGAATCACATTATAACATCAATCTTAAGTTTGTATACGGATATTAGTCGTTACGTTGTCGGGTTCGGTGTTGTTCTTTTATCCCATCCATCAATTGTCTGTCAATGAAATGTTTTTCCATGAAGTTTTTTTTCAAAGATGAGTCTCCGATCAAGGCTTTTGGTGAATCATTCGTCAATAACGTATATTTGTACAGATGAAGCGGTTTTACCTCTATACCGTGGGACTTCATCAGCAAAATATATTTGTCTACAATGGGTATAACTTGTCAATGTCAAGAAAGTGTTATCGTCAGTTAGCAACTACGTAGCCTGAAATAAATTGCTGATCGAATCAATTTAAGCGATCAAGAACACCCAGAGTTATAAAAGTCGTTCATCTCTATTTGTTTTGTTGACTTTGGAGATCGGCATCAGAGAAAACCAACCAGACACGTGAAAGAAAACCAGCCAGACAAGTGAAGGAAAACCAACCAAACAAATACGTAAATAGACGGACAGAATGGAAGGATAACTTAATAATAACAACGATATTATAGACAAGAAACATCATGGCTATCAAATGTTCGACAATTTATGAGCAGCGGGGATTTATAACCGCTTCTCAAATAGTTGATGAAAATAATTCTACTGTCCAGAGAATATTGTGTAACCCGTAGAAATAAAATGCTTCCGCCGTGGGCGTAAAGCAAAGTGGAAAACAAGAATTCGGTTTACAAGTGGGAGCTTTAAAAACAACAACCTCCATTGGGTTTTCCCAGTGACCTTTCCAAAAGAACGACACATGCGCATCAAAGGACATAAGGTCGAACCATGCGCTGCCTCGTGATCTGCAGCCAGTTAGCATTTCGCCGCCATACTTACTCCCTTGTTGTGACATCCACGTTTAGCAGAATATGTGGATATGTTACATGACATTCATCATCTTCCAGAGCCCCCGCGCCCACCCCACTCATCATCTTTTCTGTCCCACACCATCTGCCGCATAACGTTTTTTTTTCCTTCTTAAAAACAATATCACATTATAAACGTAGGCTCTCTGATGGGATTCTGCGATATGGTGGGGAAACTCGCACAAAAGTCAGGAGCTGATAAACACAGTGGAAATCAACACTGCTTCCCCAAAACCCCGACATAAAAACATTTTTAATTTTTTAACGTTTTCCCTCAAGACGTCTTATCTTTTTTTACGGATGCAATGATTCCGGGAGTTTGGGGTCGAGAACACTATTCCCGAATTTTCTAAGATTACACAAAGAAGAAAACTAACAATTCTTATCATGAGCTAAAGACCCAGTTGGGTGAGGCTTAGGTTCTAAGGCGAGGGGCTTATGGTGGGTGCCTTGAAAATTCATGCAGCTTCTCCAATTCATCCTGCTAAGGTCATGCTACTTTAATCCATGTCTGTACAATTCGAGCTGCTTCATTTCATGATCATTCGATCGCACGCTGATAAAAAAAACCTGATTGTCCATTTGGATAAGTTTTATGTCAACATCAGATATATTGCCCATTTCGATAAGTTTTATGTCAACATCAGATATACACCTCAGCATTTACTGTATTAAACTTGTGTTCACAGTGCAACAATTTCCACGGTGGTATTTACAAATCATATCTTAAACGAAGAATGATTTGAGTAGTGACAATGTAAGATATAAACTCATTTTGAAAAAGAGACAATCTATTTGACCTTCGAGGTAGGTATGTCAATAATGAAATGTATATTTAAGCCGATATTTTCCAGGCAACCGTCCTACGCTATTGTGTAGAGATCGCCGGACGAAGTCACACGGCTTGGGGTTAGGTTTAACCGGTGTCCCAACCACACGTCTCTTTGGACAACCCAGGGGAAACAGCCTGGTAGGTGGAGGGTACGGCCTTTGGCACCAGTGTTAGTGATGTGGGACCGGTGTCAGTGATGTGACACCAGTGTCAGTGATGTGGGACCGGTGTCAGGGATGTGACACCAGTGTCGGTGATTTGGAACCAGACAGTAATGTGAATGTGACACCAGTTAGTGATGTGGCACCAGTTAGTGATGTGGCACCAGTTAGTGATGTGGGACCGGTGTCAGTGATGTGACACCAGTTAGTGATGTGACACCAGTTAGTGATGTGGCACCAGTTAGTGATAACAGGAGTTGAAAGAGTGTTGTGTCCACGTCACACCACTTACATCGCCACATCTCACGGGTTTGAATTGGAATATCTGCCAGCCATGCACGGTTGACGAGTTCCAACAACCCCGGGTGCTGCTTAGTTTAAGTTATTGCTGGGAATAAAACCCAGTTCCCAGTTTATACTGTTTCCAGTTCCCAGTTTAGACTGTTTCCAGTTCAGACTTTTTGGACACCCAGTACATTGTCCTTAAAATAACAAGAAACTAATATTGACATTGTTCCATACGAGTCGTCTGCCCAGTTGCAATGATGAACACAGACGAGAGACGTGCATGTGATCAACAACCTGACCTCATTGAGCAGCGCGTGTTATTTCTAGGTCTCATTAGGCAGGGGAGCTCTTCAGATGCAATACATATAAATCAAAAGTGACGAGAATAATCAGAACGAGGCTAACGGCCGAACATTCACATAGTTCCGTCTGCTCTTGCTCCAAATTTCGTGAATGAAAGGCGACAAGGTTCCCGGATAGGCTAAATCGTAAAAAGCTCCCAGCAGCTTTGTAATTCACTCCCATGTATACAATTCTCTCCCTTGCTCGCCAGACGTTGTTAAAAACGAAGATATTGCCAGCTTATATCACGCGCGATTTGATAAGAAGCACGCGGGGGTCACTTCTGGCAGTTTAATATTTTTTTGAATACCCCCACCCTCGCGTATACATTTTCACGCAAATTCCGTTTCTATTTTATGATGAATGGCGGGTTTATACGTTCGCGCAGCAAGTGACTTTGAGCAGTTTTTGTCTTTCTTCAATCCATGGATATTTGCATGTTTATTTTTGTGTGAACGCAAAAATTTAAAGCGCGTAATAAATATCCTAACCACGCAATTTCTGGATTCCCTTCATTGTGGCAATGAACATCGGTCGAACCAGTGGCGTAGCTCTAGTCATTGCCGCCTGGGGAGAGCCAAGATTTTTGTCGCCCCCTTCCACGATAAACAGTTTAGTTGCAGGTCTCCATGAATGTAATGTGAAAATGTTCCCACGCCACCACAACTGTTTCCCATGTTTTGGTTACGATCTAATAAGATGTATAGTCCAATAAGATGTATAGTCCAATAAGATGTATAGTCCAATAAGATGTATAGTCCAATAAGATGTATAGTCTAATAAGATGTATAGTCCAACATCAAATGTAAAGTTACTGATTAGATGTCTAATTTAAAAAAAAATAAAAATAAATATAAACTACACTTTGGGGAAGGTGGGGGTGGTGAGGTGGGTTAAGAAGATGTTGACGATATTGTGCAGTGGGCTCTGTCAAATTTAACGATAAAATCATTGGATCTATCTCTGTATGAAAACTCACGAGGACGTGCGGGTCTTTGTGTCAAACAGAATCCCTTAGACACTGCAAATCACTGCAGTAGCACGATGGACCGAGTCTAATGTTCGTGTGATTCTGTGGAATGACATGTGTCTCGTACGACCGTTACCCCAAACAAACCTTGTCTTTTATTCTCGAAATCGTTTTCTTTAAACCACGGTTAATCGGGACTTAGTCATCACATCTCCAAATCCCCAAACCCTTCGATATTTATCCTGCGTTTCTCGTGTCTGTCTGATCGCTACTCTGTAGAAGACATTATCGGCCACGTTATACCCGCTTCTCGGTTTTGTTAAAAATAGGATGAGATCTGTTTTTTTTTAACCTTCTTAGAACATTTGAAATTAGACACGATTCGTAATTTTCTTAAAAAATTATTCATTAAACAGAGAAATTAGTCATCAAAGAACACACGCAGCTACAACAACCCAATTTCGACACCTACACTAATCTATCCCCACCCCCCTCCCACAGGGTTCGTCGCGACCTAAACCACACATAAATAATCATCTCCAAGACAATGAGTTGCCCTCTGAAGCACACACACACCAATCCCCCACCTGACTTAGCCAACCAGCTGACACAGCCTTTCTCGACCCCCCCCCCGACCCCAACCATTAATCGAATCCCCGTGCAAAGTACAAAATGGGAATTCTTACACCCCCCTCCTCTAAACTATTATTATCCCGACTCCCCACCCCACCCCATATAAAAAATCCGCCATCAACGTTGTATTATTTTTTAATCCACGAAATAAACCCAGAAAGCTGGAATTGGGGATCTCCACCGCCTAAAGGTTAGACAACTCCCGCTGAGAATCTCATTATGACCACGTGGTTTCAGTCAAGATTTCTGGTTTCAGATTTCCGGAGCTCGTTGGTGCACTTGTTTTCATTTATTTAAATTCTTGCTCCGAGGACATCTGAAGCTACTCACAACTCTAGCGTACACAGAGGCATTCGAGGACGTTATCAAAATTTAACGTAAATATATATATATATATAAGAATATACATGCTTCAGGATTGTAAGCTGACAAGGAAAATATGGATCCAATCAGGGGAAATAATGTCTACAGCATGTTTTTTAAAATTTTGTGTAGTATCCAGCCGCCATTATGAAATGCTGGGGTCCATTCGTTAAAACATGTCCAGAGCATCAACGAAATTTGGTTAACATCGCTAAATTCAGGATCACTAATAGGAATTTGTTGGATAACCGTCAGTCCAGACCAAACGGAATGAAAGGCTGCGTACCAGCTGACATGTGGGCACCACAGCAAGGTGATGGGCACCACAACAGTGTGATGGGAACCACAAGAAGATGACGGGCACCACAACAAGATGATGGGCACCACAACAAGATGATGGGCACCACAAGAAGATGATGGTCACCGCAACAATGTGATGTGCACCACAACAAGATGATGGGCACTACAAGAAGATGATGGGCACCACAACAAGATGATGGGCACCACAAGAAGATGATGGACACCGCAACAATGTGATGGGCACCACGACAATGTGATAGACACCAAAACAATGTTACGGGCACCACAGTAATGTGATGGGCACCACGACTATGTGATAGACACGTAACAATGTGATGGGCACCACAACAATGTGATGGGCACCGCAGCACTGCGTGCACACAGTAACAAGATAACGGGTGGCCTTATTATACAGATTTATGTGTTCCTCCCAATTTAAAAACAAACACACAAAAACACAACGTCAATGAGAGACAGAGTAAAGCAGCTTGTTCTTTTAAACAAAACAATTTTCAAAAAAATTTCAAACTTCCGGTAATAGGCTTCCGCATGAAATCTGTGTGTTCTTTCCCTTGTTTCCTTGACGTGTTAGCGTTTCTTGTCTCTGGGAGGAGACAAGCACGTCAGATGTAATTACGACTTAAAAAAATTTGTTGAGAGTGGATCAAAGAAGCGGAAATGCACACAAAAAATGACCTGTATTCTTTACATGATTTATATAACAGGGCTGTAGCGTGCGAAAAAAAAATATATGTCGAGATTCATTTTTTTTATCACGCCCACTCTCTCTTTTAAAAACATCCTGCCAAAGGATTGTTTCCCCTTGCCAGTTCACTGTGGTTCTTGAATGGAGTCGCCTACCCTTTTAATTTTTTTCCCCCTTTCTTTTCCATCCCTTTCCTTAAGATTTATCAGCTCTCAAGTTGGATTCTTGAGATTCGCTGATTCCCAATTTATTTAGCCCAGACTCAAACGGGAGATTTAAATTGTGTTATTCAAACTTCAACAACTGGATGTTTTAAAATCACTTTCTCAATAATGTGGGGGAGGGGGGAAGAGTGGAAAAAATGAGAGCGTTATGGCAGAGGGATGGAAGGAGAGAGAGAGAGAGAGAGAGATGGGAGAGTGATGGAAGGAGAGATAGATCGGAGAGGGATGGAAGGAAAGAGAGACGGGAGAGGGATGGAAGGAGAGATAGATGGGAGAGGGATGAAAGGAAAGAGAGATGGGAGAGAAACACAGAGAAACGACGAATAATACCATGACGCTATAGGGATCTAACACCGTTAACAATTTCAGAAGCAATAAATCACTCGATGTTTTCAAAAACAATGTCTTCAGGAGTGTCCTTCAGATACGAGTTGATTTTGAGGAATTAAGGAGGGGCTAAACAATTTAAAACAACCAGGCAACAGGTAAATTTCATGTTGAACTTCCGTAGCAATAAAGGTTAAGTGTCAACAGGGTGTAAGTCGTAGTTAGGGTCAAATTAAACAGGGAGTGGCTATTAAGGACCAGTCGCTAGAGGCTGGAATGGACAAGAAGCTCTTGACCTGTGTGGGGAATAAAATTATGTATGTGGAATGGGTAGTTCTTCATTAAATCAGGGGAATGAGTGAATGACTTTGAGTGAGTGAGTGTGTGTGTGTGAGAGAGAGAGAGAGATTTCTTATTTCACCTATTTCTCTGTACACGTTAGCATAATAGTAATAGTTTAGAGTGATGAACGGTGATATTCATTAAGGTAAAAGCCTTAGCCGCAAGGTCCATTCATGACACAAACAGCAGGTGAGTTTAATATACCCCATAAACACAAGTAAGTCTAAATACCCAATAAATACAGCAGGTGCGTTAAAATACCCTGTAAACACATGTGAGTCTAAATACCCCATAAACCAATGGTTGAGTTAAAATACCCCATAAACACAACATATAAGTAAAGATACCCAGAAACACAACTGATAAGTCCAAAAACCCAATAAACATAACAAGCAAGACAAAATACCCCATAAACATAACATATGAGTCAAAATACCACATAAACAAGAAATATAAGTCAAAATAAATCGTAAACAAGAAATATAATTCAAAATAAACCGTAAACACAAGTAAGACAAAATACCCCATAAACTTTAACATAACAGCTGCCCCACATAAGATCAATTCTGACTTACTGGCATATGGGCACCGGTTCAACCAAGTGGTTGTCACACTCGGGGTACGTCTGGTGGCACAACAACCTCAGGGCCGGTCTCTGACAAAAATCCTCGGCCCCGCCCACCGAGGGTGTGTCCGAGCTGAAGGTGTCCAGTGATGCCTCGGCGCTGTAGTCCGTGGCGTTGTTGTGCAGGACCATGCGGCCCTGGAGGAACTCCGAGCAGACGGTGCCATTGTAGGGAGCACACACTGGTCCAGACCTGGGGGGAAAGGGAATTTTTAACATCAATAAACAAACAACATTTCATTGATCATAGTCGTAGATAACGTGAAGTACACATTTACAAGAAGTAAAAAGATATCGACTAAAACATAACTTAAATAAAAACATTACACACATGTTGGAGTTCTAAACACGGTCACACTCTCTGGTACTAAACATTGTCGGCGTGACACTTGTATAAACTTGAAATACAAGCAACAGAACCACTCCCAGTTACAAACGTACTGCTCGCTAATGAATTTCCAATACATATTGTGGCAAAAATCTTTTGATTATGGCAATGCCTATAAGCCATGTTACAGTTTCTCTATACCATGGTCAAGTTGTCTCTACACCAAGGTCAAGTCGTGCTATACCATGGTCAAGTCGTCTCTACACCAAGGTCAAGTCGTGCTATACCATGGTCAAGTCGTCTCTACACCAAGGTCAAGTCGTGCTATACCATGGTCAAGTTGTCTCTACATCAAGGTCAAGTCGTGCTATACCATGGTCAAGTCGTCCTAATAAGAAGTTCAAGTCAACTTTATCAAGCAGAACCTATCACACAATTGTCAATTGTTAATTCCAAGTCGACGAATTCCCATTTTCGTTTTCTTTTTTTCCCTCCAAGCTAAGTCCGGTAGGTAGCTGGAATTTCTTACTACTCATGACTCATGTTGGCCCAGGATAGGGATGCCTCGAGGACTCTCGTGGCCTCTGTCCTTGAAAGGATCGCAAACATCGATGATGATAGACGGCTGCTCCCCGTGGACAAGGCTCAACATGGCCAATGTGCTGCTCCCCGTGGACGACAAGGCTCAACATGGCCAATGTGCTGCTCCCCGTGGACGACAAGGCTCAACATGGCCAATGTGCTGCTCCCCGTGGACGACAAGGCTCAACATGGCCAATGTGCTGCTCCCCGTGGACGACAAGGCTCAACATGGCCAATGTGCTGCTCCCCGTGGACGACAAGGCTCAACATGGCCAATGTTCCCTGAAAGGTTCATTGGTCCATGTGCGAAGCAAAAAAAAATCCGTGTGCAAACATGCAGAGCATCCATTTTTTGTGCAATGTTTTGCAAAATTTTCTACACGGTAATTTTAAACGGTTGCGCGGCGTCGGTCAGATATCTGCGCAGCCGCGCAGCTTAAAGGGAACATTGCTCATGACCTCCTCATTAAATTAAGCTATTATCTCACCGCCACGCCAGAACGATACGATCCTCTAGACCAGGGGTCTCCAAACTACGGCCCGCGGGCCAGATGCGGCCCGCGAGGACCTCTCATCCGGCCTCTCTGGAGACCTTTTAATCTCCAAAAATATGCTATTTTTACCTATAGTTTGCTACAAAACTGTGTGTAGTCAGCCCCTAAACTGGTGTTTGACAGTTAATGCGGCCCTCCGGCAGAAAAGTTTGGAGACCCCTGCTCTAGACTCTACTAGAGCACTAACCTCACACCAACACATAACACTTCTAGCAGACCGCACTTAAAATTAAAACAATATTTATCAATTTTTCTAAGCATGAACTTGGGCACCGTGCTGTCCGCCCCCCCCCCAAAAAAAAACAACAAAAAAAAACACATCGGTCTGCCACCATTATAAAGTTTTAAAAGTCTGTTCCCCGGGCCCCAATGGGAGATGATGTCCCTCGGCCAAGGGTAGAAAACAACTTCCCGTAAGAGGACCGAGTTACTTTATGAGCTCAACGCGAGTCGCTTGTACACCTCGAATACTTAAGACCGTTGAATGTTTTAAGCGTTAGTCTTACGCCCATGGCGATAGCGCCTGGCTCCCCGCTGGGGACTGACCTTTAACAGCCCCTGGTCGTGTACGTTGTAAACTGGGCGCGGGGAAATCAAGAAAACCAAAACTTGTCTCGCAGGTGCGCAGAAACAAACGAAAACATTTCGAGACGTTTGGGAAAGTGATAATTCCAGTCGGAAAGTGCATATCTCAAGGGAAACCATCTCAAAGTTATCGAGAAAGTTGATTAAAGATTATGTCCCTTAGGCGGCTGCACGAAGGAGCATCAAAGATGGCCGCGGTCTTGTGACAAGGGTTGTAGTTGTAGAACTAATGAGCTGATAAGGAAGTTACGGTAGGGACCGTGCTCACATGACGTAACACAACCCCCGCCACTACAGCGTATTATAACATTTACATTGACCTCCCCTGATACTGATATTATATTACAGAAACATTCCTTCCTACTTAAATATAGAAATATATGTATATTTAAAACTAGGGCTGCGGAAATTAACGATTAATTTCTCTATTGATCGTTAAAATTTTTTTATCGATTAAAATTATTTTAATTGATAAAAATTCGATTAAAATTAAAGAAAATATGTATAATATTTTAAATTTTTAAAATTAATAAATAATTAATTATTAATAATTAATAATAATTTATATATTTTTTTACGTATAAACTTCTCCCGCTTAATATTATAATTTATTTTATTACATTATGTGGACCGGCAGACGTCAACTAAAAAATGGCTGACAGCATCAGCGCAGTTAAATTTAAACATATTACTAGAAAGTTGAGCAAAAATTTTGTTTTTAAGCTAACTGCGGATGGCAAAGTCGAAGATGGTGAAAAAGTTTACTGTGTTCACTGCCATAAACAATTCTCTTTTAAAGGATCAAATACATCGCTGACGTACCACCTTCAGCACAAACATCCGATCAACTATTAACACATTGTCATAAAATTTAGTTCAAAATATTCTTAATTTTCAATGTCCAGGAGAAATGTTCAGTTTAATGACGTCATAAATTTCTATTTTTGGCTTTAATCGAACTTATCGATTAATTAATCGATAATTTTTCAAAAGTTAACGATTAAATTTAAATTAATCGATAACAGCCCTAAATAATAAAATATAAAAAAATCATAAAATCCACAAAAAACTGTCAATTTCGAATTGCTAGGAAAAAGATTACATAAAAGTTAATTATTCATTTGTAAACGACAAGAAGTGCATAGTATCATATTTTGAATATTTATCATGCTTTTATTTATTTCATTATGAAAAGTAGAAATTGTGTTATGTAACATCATTCTTCATTAAACCTACATCATATGACTGAATGAAACACAATGGTAAACCCGCTTTCTGTTCATTGTCTGAATGAAGGCTATTTGACAGATGCCGTAAGATGTCTTCATTTTAATTACTGCAAGCAAGGAGTTCAAAACGCAGTCACATACTTTAGGTTATGGCATCTTTTAATCACAAAAATAAACAATAGGTAACAGCACTGTATATATGGGACTCAAAATGAGGCCGCTATTGACCCCCAAGCGTGAGTCGGCCTTGATAAATCAAATCCCGATGTAACAATACGGCATGGTTTACGCCAGAAATGCGATTTCAAATATGTCCTCATTACCCCAATGTTAGTCCCGCCCGTAAATTACACCCTTATTTACTCGAGTGACACCTCGCTGGGAACGACTACTTGAGTAACCCCAGGCCATCACCTGTAATGGGGAACACATTGATGCCTAGGCAACGCGTGTAGTTGTAACACAAAGTAATTATTACAAAAAAAAACAAAAAAAAACAAACTCGTTCGTTTCTGGCCTTTTCTCCAGTTCACGCGGAAATAAATGATCAAATTGTGCTACTAAAATGATGGTCTTAACATGAATGTCATTCAATCTAAGTTGATGCTATGAAAGTAAAAGTCAAATTGTGCTACTGAAACTACTTATCTATGAGTGTTAAAGACGTTATGTTGGATCTCGTGAATTCTTAACACATGTATAAACATCAGCACCGATAGTCCTCAGGCAATGTTCCCTCTAGGGTTCGTTGGTCCTAGTCCTCAGGCAATGTTCCCTCTAGGGTTCGTTGGTCCTAGTCCTCAGGCAATGTTTCCTCTAGGATTCGTTGGTCCGTGTACAAAGTAAAAACTCGTGTGCAAAGTTTCACAGCATTAATTTTTTGCAATATTTTAAAAATTTGCTGCGCGGTAATTCTAAATTGCTGCGCGGCGTCGGGAAGATATCTGCGCGGGAGCGCAGCCTAAAGGGAACATTACCCCCATGAATAATTTTTGGGGTGGAGGAAGGGGGTTTAAGCGAATTTTTCAAGTTTACAATTTTAAATATGTAAGCTGTTAGCCAGATATTTTTAAAGATAATTTGATCTCCTTTGAGCGCAGCATCTTGTGTTGAGGGCTAACGTTAAAACGTTCAGTTATCGACGCCTACTTCATTGAGGAGGTGGGGGAGGAAGAGGGGCACTCGAATTTTAACACCTACATAATTATGAAACGTAATTTCAGAAATTTGTCCCCCCCCACCCAAAAAAAAAGCATTAATTTTTTTAACAGCATATTCCAGGTCGGATTTCGGACATTATGCTATGAGAGAGAGAAAGAGATAGATAGAGATAGAGAGAGAGATAGAGAGAGATAGAGAGATAGAGAGAGAGAGAGAGAGTGTGTGATAAGGATAGATAAAGAGGTGAGTTAATGATATTCTTGATGCCTCAATCTGAGTTTTATTTTGATTTTCTCCATGACTGCCTCCATAATTGCCCGCTGCGCCAAGAGATGCCACCTGCGCCAGCTCGTAAGGTGGCTACAACTATCGCGCCACGCATTACACTCAGATAACCGCTCTGAAAAGACAGGTAATTCGCCTAACTCAATCAGCGGTCTAAGGCGCGTGTGGGGTGGGGGATCGAGTCTTGGCTTTAAACCAAACAGTAGAACCTCATGTCAGTCTCTTGTTGTGGATCTATTCCAAACGATCAGTTCTTGTACCTCAAATTGTGCAATTATTTCATCCGAAACGCCTCTGGACCACTAATGGACGAAGCTAAATAAACCATTGCTATAGGGCCATTTGACTTTCTGATTTTTCGATCTTATTAGTTCAGCAAGGGCTAACCAACTAAGTTACCCGTGTCAAAATACCGTACACTCCCATATGAAGTCGCAGTTGAAATACTACGGTCCGGTCAAATGAGGGGTTTCCACTCCATCAAAGTTGATATTATCTAGATCAGATGCCGGAAAATTTTTCAGACTGCAGATCCATCTCAAGGGTCATAATGGTAAAATGGATATAGCGAACCCGATGACATGTGTTAGGGGCCGTCCATAAATGACGTCACGCGATTTTTTGGCCGATTCTCGTCACACAAACTTAGACCCCCACCAATATGATTTCACAAAGCTTGCAAAGCCATATTTTCTATTTGAAAATGAGCATGTTTCAAATGAATTTTTTGTTATTTAAGTACAACCATGTATTTGGTGTAAGGCTGCACTCTAATATCGCAACACGCGTGAAGCCATGTAAAACGTCGTTAAATAAATTGCAAGCAATCAAATATTTAAGTGGAACTTTTATTTAAAGTTGCGCATTTTGATGTGACGTCACATTTCTTAAACACCCCCTCGTCACACTTCGTAGCAAATGTGTGACAACCCACCCCCTTTTTAAAGGTGCGTGACGTCATTAATGAGAACAACATGAACTGTCCAAGGGTAAATTTTTAAATTAGATATTTCAATGTATTAGACTCAGTTCACTTTATAGGTAAAAAATCAGATTCTTCTGATAATGTGTTCAGCAGAAGCATGTCATACTAATAAGGTTCATAAAATAAGTCGTCAGTCCAAATGATGGGTATGAAGACACGATGTTTAAGGTCGATCTCCCGGAGGCAGGTAGCTGTGAGTTGTTTCTGATCTCCCGGAGGCAGGTAGCTGTGAGTTGTTTCTGATCTCCCGGAGGCAGGAAGCTGTGAGTTGTTTCTGATCTCCCGGAGGCAGGTAGCTGTGAGTTGCTTCTGATCTCCCGGAGGCAGGTAGCTGTGAGTTGTTTCTGATCTCCCGGAGGCAGGTAGCTGTGAGTTGTTTCTGATCTCCCGGAGGCAGGTAGCTGTGAGTTGTTTCTGATCTCCCGGAGGCAGGTTTCTGCTCATCAGAGTCACGAGGGTTACTGTGGGGGAACACGACCTTCCAACAAAATTGTGAAGTGTTCTAATTGGAGAATTGTCGGCTCAGCCATTTTTAAAAAACTCTTGGCAATAATTAGCATGTAACTTTTCACGCAAGCGCTGAATGAGACCCGGGAGTAAACTTGTTTACAAAACAACATTCATCATCCATGCCCGGCAGGGGGCTACCGTGTCATACGCGCGCCTTACATCAGGTCTAAAAATAAGCATGGGCCACAGTTTGGGTTGGAAGCAGAAGTAAAAGAACATTGCGGAGAAGATTCGATTAGGCAGGTTGTATTTAGAATAAAATAATATAGGTGGGCGTTACACCATGTTGCAATACTACATTTTGACGATCTCTGATATTTTGTGTTGCTGAAACCCAAAGGCTATGGCGGATTAAAGGGGGGGGGTGATTGGGCTAAAGCAAGGGGCCCCTAATGATTTAAGGGCCCCAAACTTACTATATTGTATAAGAAAGGTGGCTGGACCGGGTCCCAGGTGGAGTTGCAGCCAGGGGCCCCGTGCAATCTTGATCCGCCCCTGCCCAAAGGGAAAGGTAAACATATTTTTAGAAGGCTAAGCGCACGTGATCATATAAAATACTGCTCCGGACCCAACGCATTTTATTCTTTTGGGAGCGTCCCCGTATTCTGAGATGCCGAGTGCAGAGACTAAAATCTTACAGCCGCTGTAATTGCTTTGTTACAATAATTACGAGTCACTCACGTTGTTAGTGATATCAAACAATTTAAATTGACTTTAAAATTATGGAAACCGATTATTGATTAAGAAATAAAAAATAAAATTTCAACATTTTATTTCAGAATTTAATGATATCTCGCCAAATCGAGACAGAGAAAAAAAGATAGTAGTAGTTTTTTTTTAAAACTCTAGATGTCCATAACATCCTGATTACCGAGAGGCAGCAGGAAGCTTGCTAAAGGTTTGTTAGGACACCAGTAATATTCAGGTTGAGAACCACTGTTCTAGCACAGCGCGGCCTGCCCTCGGCTCCCCCATCCATGCTGGGTCATTCTGGTGATGACAGATGTCCACACTTATCTCACGGAAACAGGTGTCTTGGTTCTGTCTGCTCTACTATTAATAACCGACCACAGGGGGTATTCGACCAGACCTAGAACACCTTACCACCTCGTTCACATCTCTCATTTACACTTATTACCCGTAAATAACTTTTAGTAATTAGAGCAGTCCATTTCAGGGGGCTTAGCACTAGAAGACTCAGATGTAAGATATCCAAGTGGTACAGGGACAAGGACCATTACTGCAGGTTTTTATGAGAACCTCTTTTTTTAAATTTTGAACAGGGTGGTTTGTAAAAAAAAGACTCCATTAAAGTCCAAATTTCTCTGAGTGTTTTGAAGCAAGCTAACAACTTTGGATCAGCCATTATCATTTTGTTATAAAATATTTATTTACCGCATATTCAATGCCAGGAAAATATACGATCAATTAATTTAGCTCACACCATAACTTTGGGCCCTCAGAAATCTCAGGCCCCGTGCCACATTTTAAAACGGCTAAGTGCCTGCAATAATCCGCTATATCTTAATTTAGATGACAAGTCTCCGATGAGCTGGTGGAGTTCAGAGAAAAAGAAACACCTTCATTTAATTAAACACTGAAGTTAACATCATGCCAGTCTGAGCGGGAAATATCCCCCACCTTTCTCCACATTCCTAGCAGCACTTTGATCAGGTAAAATACGTTGGATTTTAAATATAGCCAGTTAGATAAAGTGACAGAGGGAGTAAAAATACACTCTGTCAGTTAATCAAAGTAACGCCAGAATGAATAACTCGACTGGTTTCTCGTTGTTTGGCGCTAATTGCAATTTTAAAAACAAAACAAGTGTTTGTGTCGCGTAATCCTAGTTACTGTTTCTTAACAGTAATTTAAATATGTTAGGTAATAAAAAAATACAACACCATTGAAATGTAAGAGAATATTGAAGTACATTAACAGTGCGCCCAGAAATAGGTGTTCGGTGGTGCTTGTAGAAGGAGGGTAGGACAATTTGAATAAAGTGCGTTCCTCGAATGTATTTGTTTAGTAACTTAAGTAGCGCCGTATTTAGCGGGTTATCACTTTTAGAAAATATTAGGCCAGAGCGGTTAGAAGTCTAGATCAAAGATTACAAGTTGTAACTATAACTATATGTAACTCTTTATGTAGGCGTTCTCACAGTAAATAATCTTGTGCACAATAATTTACTGAAGAATTCGTTTATCCAAAACAACTTTAATATATATATATATATTATGTACACACATATATCATTTGAGGTAATATAACGTGGAAATCTTGAGGTATACAC
This sequence comes from Ampullaceana balthica, assembly GCA_944989445.1. Taxonomy (NCBI): domain Eukaryota; kingdom Metazoa; phylum Mollusca; class Gastropoda; family Lymnaeidae; genus Ampullaceana; species Ampullaceana balthica. Next base: position 486,401 of record CALYLW010000162.1, read on the forward strand.
CATACATCTTTCCTCGACGGAAATCTACACACAACTGTTCGCCCAACACTTTCAACCAATAGAAATGCTCCTTTCTTCCCGCGTTTCTTATACACGTGACCTTACGTCACAAAATTATGTTAATCACATGTGACACAAGTCTAGATCAGAGGTTTCAAGTCTAGATCAGAGGTTTCAAGTCTAGATCAGAGGTTTCAAGTCTAGTTCATGGGCTGAGAAGACATAAGCCAAGGACCCTAGAGTAAATTGGTTCACCGTTCACTCCAAATAGAGCTCCCTCTGACCTGCTTGCCCACTGATACATGACAGTTGACCAGGTGTCACTTTCGTTAGTCTTTTGACGGCTTCTACGACGGAGGTGGGGAAACACAGTTGGCGGTCTTCTGCTAGGTGTGAGACCCGCTGAAGGAATATGTTATTTTTCGGTGCCCAAAGCTTTTGGTGTACTTTGAGACTGGTGTCCAATACCTTTAGTGGACTTTGAGACTGGCTACCAAGACCTTTTGCTGACTTTGAGACAAGGTTGAGACCGCTATCGTAGCCACACAAATAGGAATATCTGTTCTTTTGGATCGGACCAAACGTAGACTTAACAACGAAAGCGTTTAAGAGCATATAGAATAAAGAGTATACAATTCTTTTTAATATCTGAAACCTCAACAATTTGACAACAATGAACAAACTCATGGGAGTTTTGTTTGTGTTACGGAGGGCATGCAATAAACATGCAGGATAATATAACACGACATCTGGTGAGCACAACCCTTAAAGGTTCCCGCTGGCAAGCCTCTTCACACACATGACTGTAAACAGTGCCTCTCTCAACTCATCCAGACGACAGCTGTGTTCAGTCTGGACATAACTGATCAGCACTTAGTCTTAGCCGGCGGAGTTTACAACATGACGTCATGTCCGACATCCGGTACTGACAGATTCCTGCTTCATTGTGCGGGTACCATGTTCAAGACCGACATATTCCTGCTTCATTGTGCGGGTACCATGTTCATGACTGACATATTCCTGCTTCATTGTGCGGGTACCATGTTCAAGACTGACATATTCCTGCTTCATTGTGCGGGTATCATGTTCAAGACCGACATATTCCTGCTTCATTGTGCGGGTACCATGTTCAAGACTGACATATTCCTGCTTCATTGTGCGGGTACCATGTTCAAGACCGACATATTCCTGCTTCATTGTGCGGGTACCATGTTCAAGAACGACAGATTCCTGCTTCATTGTGCGGGTACCATGTTCAAGACTGACATATTCCTGCTTCATTGTGCGGGTACCATGTTCAAGACTGACATATTCCTGCTTCATTTAGCGGGTACCATGTTCAAGACCGACATATTCCTGCTTCATACGGCGGGTACCATGTTCAAGACCGATAGATTCCTGCTTCATTTAGCGGGTGCCATGTTCAAGTTCGATAGATTCCTGCTTCATTTAGCGGGTGCCATGTTCAAGACCGACAGATTCCTGCTTCATTGAGCGGGTACCATGTTCAAGACCGACATATTCCTGCTTCATTGAGCGGGTACCATGTTCAAGACCGACAGATTCCTGCTTCATAAGGCGGGTACCATGTTCAAGACCGACAGATTCCTGCTTCATTGTGCGGGTACCATGTTCAAGACCGACATATTCCTGCTTCATAAGGAGGGTACCATGTTCAAGACCGACAGATCCTGCTTCATTGTGCGGGTACCATGTTCAAGACCGACATATTCCTGCTTCATAAGGCGGATACCATGTTCAAGACCGACAGATTCCTGCTTCATTGTGCGGGTACCATGTTCAAGACCGACAGATTCCTGATTCATTGAGCGGGTACCATGTTCAAGACCGACAGATCCTGCTTCATTGTGCGGGTACCATGTTCAAGACCGACATATTCCTGCTTCATAAGGCGGATACCATGTTCAAGACCGACAGATTCCTGCTTCATTGTGCGGGTACCATGTTCAAGACCGACAGATTCCTGATTCATTGAGCGGGTACCATGTTCAAGACCGACATATTCCTGCTTCATTTAGCGGGTATCATGTTCAAGACCGATAGATTCCTGCTTCATAAGGCGGGTACCATGTTCAAGACCGATAGATTCCTGCTTCATAAGGCGGGTACCATGTTCAAGACCGACACTTTGATAAACTCGAGTTGGTCAAGTTCAAAGGAGGCTGCAGGTTAAACAGAGGAGCTGTCTTTCATACAATAACATCGTAGTTGTCAAAAGGAAAAATTCACTGGATGGGATTTTTTCAAAAAGAACAACTAAGAACTTGTATAATCACAAGTTATGGTCAAAAGACTTGGTATAATTTCTCAAACTACTATTTCTTTTCATCGATTATATTTTTACTTTCCCCGCATCTGTCCATTCGTCCCTCTGAAACTTAGTACATGTAATAGGATTTTCAGCCCCTTTCCATTGGTGAAAACAGATGCTTACAAAATGATTATAAGTATTAATGAATTTGTCATTAAAAATTTCATTTCTTTATTAAAAAGAAAAACACACACTTTGTCATAATAAGTACTTGATTTTAATAACATTAATAACACTTAAGTCTTTTTTCGTCTTAAAATTAAATGAATTTTAAAAAAAAATGTACCATTAATTGTCTAATTAATCTAAATACATCAATTTACTCCAAAAAAAAACCAATTAAAAAAAAACAACAAACAAACAAACTTGTGTATAAAGTCGAAATTAAATTAAGAAAGTAAATAAAAAGCACTTTTCAAATTCCTCCAATTTATTTGAGAAGGCCACTAAAAAGTTTGTCTTTCCAATTGTCCAATATTTGAACTTTTTTTCTAATTCATTCCGAAAACATAAAATCGTGTTCACTCTGGGTAAAATGGGTATGTAGGAATAACGGGTATTAATTCTTCACTTTTAAAAGTCTATTCCAATCTATTCTTCTGTGCATATATATCGACATTCACACTTAACATGAGATCTACATTCATGTCACACTAAGTGACATCAGGAATTTACATTTCTACAGAATAAACGAGATATTCCGATGAGACATTCACATTGTGTTGTGAGTGTGTCATGACGTCATCGTATCTAATTTCTCGTTGTGGAGGCGTGAAGGGCATTAATTGGAAGTCATGGCAACATTTGTTATTGTTAAGAGTATGTATTCAAACTCCATTTCTTATTATCAAAGTCATTTTTTACTCTCAAACCGCATTAAATAAATATGTCAAACTATCAACAACAATAACAAAAACAAACAAACATAAAAATCAAAATGGTTTTTTAAATAAAATACCATTTAACATGAACATATTACTCTATAACCAATGTTCCCGCTAACCGCGCATTAAATTTTGGTAAGGATAATAAATGTGTCTTTGTGGCATTATAATTTTGCACTAAAAAATGAATGCTGCACAATTCTGCACAATAGCTTTATTTTTTTATTTTTTTTATACACATGGACCATCGAAACTTAGAGGGAACATTGCCGTATTACCCCATACCATGAGATTATTACTCCTTAAAATAACCGTATTACCCTGTGCCTTATTACGTGACGGTATTACCTTATAGCATGACTGTAATACAATGATAAGTACAATTTAACGACTTACTTTATATTTTAAAATGTTATGTAAATAAACAAAGTTGTATATTACTTACATGAAGAGCTATAACAAAAAAAAACGGTGATAAAAGACTCTAAGGTCGGTCCACACCTCACAAATGCTCGCGTGCATTTGCCCAAGCATCACGCGAACGCAATATAAAATACGCCAATAAAATAGTGCGTTTGTGTGATGCTTGGGCAAATGCTCGCGAGCATTTGTGAGGTGTGGACCAACCTTAAACAAAGTTGGTGTATATTACTTACACGAAAAACTATAACATAAACACACAGTGACAATGGTCGCTAAACAAAGTTGTATATTACTTACATGAATAATTATAACAAACACACAGTGACAATAGTCTCTAAACAAAAATGTTCTGATAAACATGTTGTACTCACCGCTTCCCTGTGTTTCCTTTCGCTGTGTGGATAAAGAGAAAGAAAGAAAATATCCAAGTTAAGGTCATTCTCTCAGTGTGGTCAACATGTGCAGGTCATTTTATGCAATGCAACATTCGTGGATAGCCTCAAGGGTCGACTATCCAAACATTCTAGTCACACCCACTGTCATATACTTCATTCAGATAGGAACTCACAGTATAACATGAAGTCCGACCCACGACTAAAACACATCAGACAAGTCTTTACTTTCGGTTTAACCGCGTTGGCAAGACTAAACATGGCACATTATCATGTTTATGTTTAGGAGCCCACATATGAAGTCTTCCCGGGATGCGTTCTTAATTAAAAAGTGTGTCAGATAATACAGGATCCACCATGAATCTCACACTTGGGTTAACAGTGAGTGTTTTTTTAAATATGTTTTTCTTCTTCGGAGTTTTCGATTATAATGTGTCCTTGCATCTTAGCCAGGAAGTGCAAAACTAAACACAGAATAACACACACATTAACCCGACGTTAACAAAAATAACGGCAATGTTGCTAATAAGAGCACCAGGTTCAACTTCCAGAATTTACCTACGAATTAAAAGTTAATTTGTGGTATATCAATATCATAAGCTGTTCAAATAAGTCGGCTAACTATAACGCTAACACAAGCGAGTAAACCTATTCCGGACATATATGCTTCTCTTGGCTTTTATCAAAGAAGATCACACGACCTTTAACCAAGTGGCGGGTAAACAAATCAACTACTAAATGTTACGAGCTACGTTTCTCCAAACGGTCTATGTAACATGTAACACTCAATTCTCGTAAAGCTTCGCACATTTTGTCACCGGTTACCTATGCTGCATTACCAGGATAATACGACTTTCGGATAATCTTTACCTAAAACAGTGGAAAAACGAAAAATGTTTTAAAACAATCAGACCAAAAAAAAACGAAAAAAGTTGTGAAGTTATCTGATGGAAATCAAGGCAAACAGTAGTCAGAATGATTTGCTCTACATTTCCCCAAACTTGACTTCTAACTAATAGTGAAAATCATGAGAGAAATCTATAAAAAAGGAGCAAAGACTTTTATTCGGTTGTTGTTTCTCTAATTGTTTGAAACCGAGATATCCAGTGAACAGAAGAGCCACGTGGCTCTGTCCAAGAAATCCGCGTCTTTAAATTATTAGCAAAGAAGAGTACACGACACAACGATTATGTATAGACGACTGACTTGAGAACGAAATGGCGATCCCCATGATCATAGTTTGAGATTTGTTGACATTCTTGGCAGGTTTTAAAACGACGGTGTTTAATGCGCGCCCGGGGGCTTTAAGCTGACCTCTCGTGAACCTGGCGGGTCAGCCGGTGTACCTAGAAGTTGGACTTGGGCAGATGTAAACATGTATGATTGGAAGCTAATAAACCCATCAGTTTAATTTTTAAAAAAAAATTGTTGAAAAATATGTGTGACCACAATATTGATCGACTACACGCAGAAATATATAGCACTGAGCGCAATCCCAGAGCTTGGTGGCAAGGCCATGCAGGTTATAGACCGCTGAAATCAACAGTGCCTGCCAGATACATGCGGCATATTTCTCACGACACACACATGTACATCGAATTATGGCTGTCATCTGATTACCTTGAAGGAGCGTACAGGCACGAGGTCGGGGCTTAAGGTAATTGGGTGCGGAGGCAGGTGAGATGGTCAGATACTTGTCAAAATAAATCGATATCCAAACACGTTAGAGCATCTTATATGTAACGCGCTAAGGCGCGTCTGTGTGTCCTCGCTATGCGAGGTAACTCTTGATTATTTTAAAAAAAAATTCAAAATATAGTCGTAAAGTAATAAACATTTGAACTTTTAAAGGTTACTTTTCATTGGTAGCGGCAGGCATCAATATCAATATCATCACTCAAACTGGGTAAAAGGAGAACATGAAAGTAGTTTTGCTGACCCCGAAGCGTAGCACGGGTATTGCGCTTGTTTAATATATTCGTAGGACTCATGGAATAGTTAACACGAAATGTAATGTTCATCGATAAGGTCCCAGGACAACAGTAAGGTCGATGAACAACTAACACACGGACTCCGTATATAACATACATCGACAACATCCACACTTTTACACAGACCAGCGATGTTTGGTGATTTGTTGGTGTCATCGTTGCGTTTATTTGTGTGTTTTCGTGTATTTCCTTAGACTTGATTTTACCAGTAAAGTATTCAAACAAGAGAAAGATGACTTTTTATCACAGCCTAAAACTGAATGAAGACAGCCACGTCCTGGGGAGATAATGAGTTTGGCCAAGAGTTTGGTGTTTGGTTGACGGACAAGCCAGGTATAGGGACCCCACTACAGGTGACAGTTTCGACTGCGCCTATTCATCTGTTGACGTCATATTAAAAAAAACAACTACAACATTATTGTCAAGAAAATGAAAGTAAAAATATCTTGAGTCAGTTATTCCCCCCGAGATGACGTCACACCTAGAGTCATACCTTTGAATGAATCAAGGACACGAACCAGGTAGAGGGTGGAGCACATTCTCAATAACCCAGTCACACAACAACGAAAAGGCGAACCTCTCGGCAGAGAACCCATCAGTCATCCTCGACATTATCAGATTGAGAGCATCGTCAATTGAAATCTCCGTCCGCTCAGTGGTTAGTAGACCAGACATCCCCCATAAGATCGCTGCCTGACGCAGGGGCGATAATAGAACAACTTGAGGGGAGAGATGCCATTTGATGGGGATCGTGTCATGGCTATTTTCACAACACGCTGCTGCTAGCTCAATCACAGCGGTTCTTAAGTTATAGACAAATAATGGAAAATGATAAAAACAATATAAAAAAAAAGCAAGCAAAAAGCAAAAAAGAATAAATATAAATTTCATTTTTATGAGGTTGGGTCATATTAGGGACCAGTGATATATATATGGGCAAATCAGTATGCCAGGATAATTTAATCTTAAGAAACTCCACCGATAAATTTAAATATAAGAGGGAATAAATAACTTAACAAAAAGTTGATTAGAAGACGTGCTTAGGAAACTATAGAACCAAACACAAATTTAATGATGCATTCATTTAGTTTTTATTACAACAATGTCATTGATCGTTTTGTATACTTTCTAATTTAGACGTAAAATTGCTAATGATTTAGTGATAGTACTGATAGTCTTAAAACATGAAGTTAACCTCAACAGTGTTTTTTGAGTCGTTACACAGTAATTCTGCGCTACTTCGCGGTTCACTCTTTGCGTTTTTTCAAAACATAGTTGTAGTGTTGGAAGAGTTGCCCCAGGACCATGGCATCGCCGTCTAAAGAGACTTAAAATACGTTAATAGGCCGCGCAGTAGAAGCCATCATAACCCTTGTCGTCATCATCTATACTGCACAGCATATTCATCCCCATCAAGCCGTTATATATAGTTATGTGTACTTCGCCTTAATGTGTCTATACATAACGTATCTAGCTGCAAACGTGTATATCAATTTCATATTACTTAATAGTTGGTGTCCTTACTTCGGGGAAATTCAGTTATTGCCGCAAGACTCGGAAGCAATATTCCCTCTGTTTGTCGATCCTTACAAACTCGGGTGAAAAGTTGCACATCTATTTTTTTTTCGTTGTTCTTTTTAAAAAATAAATAAAATAAAATAAAATACAAAATTTGCTGCGCGGTAATTCTAAACTGCTATGCGGCGTCGGTCGGATATCTGCGCGGCCGCGTAGCCTAAATAGAACATTGTTTGGAACCTATGTCCCGCGATAAACGGAGGATTACTGTATATCTATCTATATATTTAAAGTCTTGTTCTGCTTAATGTGTAGGGCGTTGTTTGGTAAACTGATTTCAGCTTTCAAATGTTGTTATGTCTCCGTGCGGTTGGTCTAACCAATTCCGTTCAGAACAACATCATTACTAAACTTACTTAGAAGAACTTGATTTTGATAAGTAGCGTGGGATCAACCACCTGTTTAGACAAGTGAGTACAAGTCATACCCTGTTTTTATTTTATGCATTTACCTTTTTACAAGTCATACAGTCGGTTCTATTATGAGTATCAATATTCCATGTAAGATGAGAAGAGGTTCAATGGAGAACGTTCTTTTGTTATGTTAAATGAGCCGCAAAGATTTTCGCCCCGCGGGTAAATAACAGAGTACAGAAGGGAATACAATGTCTTATTTGACGTATCAAAAAACATTAAACATTTCAGTTGAATTTTGTTTTGATATGAAATATTTAGGTGGATAAGTGGATAGCGCTTGAGTATTCTTTCAAAATTTTTAACATATCAAATGCCATCAACACATTAGGTAAGAATACATCTGAGGATAGTTTTGCTGAAAGTCTATCATCATAGAATAACTTTCGGCTAAACGACACACAGTATGGGCAACGGTCGGTCATATTTATTGCGTGAGAATCTGGTTAAATTTTCTGTGCACACCTTAAAAAAGGTGTGTGTGTGTGGGGGGGGGGAGAGTCTAGCATTGACGTTAAAGCCAGCCACTAAGGCACAACCGATCACGATTTATAACGGGCAATGACGTCATCAATCACCACCTAGAGAGAAGATACACATCTCGCCGTTTCACCTTCATTTTATTTACACGTGACTACTTGACGTCTTCAGTACAGTTTTAACTTTACTATGAGTTTGAAAATGATGAAAAGAATACACGAATTCCTGGATACATCATTCCCTCCTTAGGAGCCCCCGGCAAATAACTTAATTTCAATAAGTTATCATAAGACAGAGGAGGTTGACGTGTTTAAAAAAATTCATTTCTGTTCTTCTAGATCTACCTGTAACTGTATGAAGATAACAAAAACACAAATAAATAAATAAATTAATGTTTCACTTCAAAACATATGCACATATATGTTTGTTCTCCTCTCACTCTCTCTTCGGGAGGGGAGGAGATGGATTAAACAAGCAATTAAACGTGTAAATCTTATAATTTCAGTTATCAATTTCAGTGGTGCTGGTCTAGACGCAGACACGATCCGTTGTGCGATACGCAGCGCATTTTAAAAAAAAACGGTATGGGGGTAGGGCATTTAGATAAACTGTGTCAGATGTGAAAAGACGGGGCGCGAAAAGGGGGTGGGGTGGGTGTTAGCAGGGGTGAGTAAATCATCCTTTTAGATTTCAGAAGGATGTGATGTGGAATAAATTGACTGGTAGACTTCAACAAACAAACCAAAAACATAAAATAAAAACAAGAGCAGGTTAAGATAACCCTTCAAGAAAAGGTAAACTGGCTATCAAATAACACGGCGGGGGTCTACAGGAGGGGAGAGAATTGATATAGACCCACTTCAAAGATGCTAACTCTATCCCGATATCAATATTTGCATTGTCGGGGTTTTGTTTACATCAGAGGTGAGCTCCCTCTCGAAGAAATAGTAAGTGCCGGACGGGGAGATGTGGAGGGCCATGAGGGGGTGCGTCTTTATTTCCACCAATGGAGAAGGGCGTTATGGGGAACCGTCGGCATTAAAATGTTACTGGTTGGCCTTGACTTGTCATTTTTAATGCGTTGAAACTCGTGTTCGAAAGTAGGTCTCTTAGTTAAAAAATAAATAAATAAATTTCTTATTTCCCTGTTAATCCAATTCTGTTCAAAATTATTTAGCAGGAAGGGGAGCAAACGCAAATCCAGATACCAAGCAGACGATAGTCACGATACCTAACCTTCAAAACCCAAGGTTGTGCCCTGGCTAAATACCGGAGCACAAATCTCACCTGCCCTGATGATTATACCACAACATTTGACACCGACGGCCAATTACGGGCAGTAAGACATGCATCTTCTCTCCCATTGTGTAATGCCGTTGTTGTAGACGGGGCATGCCGGGAGTGTAATTGGCTCAAACGAAGACGGTGCCAACAGTTCATTCCGTGTAGTATTTAAAAGGGAAAAAAATAATTCAACTTTGCGGAAACAATTTTCACGTCCAATTCTATTCACTTCATATACATTGTTTGTTGAAGATCGCCGAGCGCGAAAAGTGGTAGCGACGCGAGAGCCCAAAACATATTTTACACAGAATATTCTCAAGGGATTTAAATCAATGCGATATTTACACTAAAATCTTTTAAACCAAAATTTATTTGATTTAAATTGATTCACATTTCACGAATATGAATATATATTTGGGGTATGTTAGAGGAGCTGCATCGATTATGAAAATTAATTGTCGTACGTATCACACGCTTTATATATCAGTCACTAAACATCGGAAGCTGTTACCAGAACTGCAGATATCAACACGCAACCTCAAGTTCTTTGTCACGTCTGCCGCGTTCTCTGAATGTCCACATCAATTTCACGGGACCCGGTAGCTGAGCTTATTTTTTAAGAATCTTAACTATAAACGCAAACTACAAACCGGCGAATCTTTTGTGATAAGTCATGCTTATACTACACCACAGTCCACCACCGTGATAGTTCACAGCACCCTTTATTTCATTATTCTTCGACGCACCACTGGAGAAAAAAACACATAGCTACTTCAAAACGTTTCCGCTTGAATAATTAACAAAACAAAAAAAAACGCTGCATTTCCATGCTCAAGTAGCTTTTAAATGACAATGAGAAGTATCTCCGTTGTTCTTCAACCCACCAAAAACAGAGTTTCAGAGCCGCCACTGAATGAGCGGGGGTCTAGAAAATCACTTTTAACTCCAAAGAAGAAAAGAACGTCTACGAATGGCAAATGGGAAAATCCAGGACTATTAATTGCAGACTTTGCATTAACACACACACACAAATCTCAGTGAGAATGACGCAGCACATGTTCCTAAACTCTCGCGTGGAGCTGGGGTCGGCTTAAAAAAAAATCCATGCAAAACAAAGGACTCTCACGCGCCGGTGTCTGCCGTCAGCTTGCACGCCGTGGTGCGCATCAAACGGCAGATTGTGCATCTACAAATGAGCTGTCGTATAAACATCGGGCTTTGAGTTGGGGAACAGGCGGATCAACATTTTACATTTGTTAACCTGAACAAGAATCAAATTTGAAAACAAAAGGTAAAAAAACAACAACAACAAAACACTTGAGAATATAATTGCAGACCACACCCAAATGCACTGGTCCTCATCATATATATATTTACGCTCAATTATGTAGCCTAACGCTAAGGGAAATCACTCTGCTTTTTTAAAATGTGTGTTGTAAGCAGTGCTGATTGACTCAAATAGTTATTTTTTGGTGCAGTAATTTGGTGCGCTGCTTTCTAAAATTAGTTAAAAAATCGTGTGGTGATTAGCACTTTAAAAATTGTTATATAAATACTTTGTTTAATTTTCAGGAATATTTCGTATTTATCATACAAGGATAAGTAACTTGGGCTTTTGACCCCCCAAAAAAGTGGGCGCCTTAGGCGCCCTACAACCTCAATTTAAAATTACTTTGTGTACATTTAAGGTAGTTTAATATTACGTATATATCATACAAGGACAAGTTTGTTGGGCTTTTGAAAAAAAGTGGGCGTCGTAGGCGCCCTAAATAAAAGTGGGCGCCGCAGCACAACCTATATTATATACATACTTTGTGTACATTTCAGGAATATTTCGTATTTATCATATAAGGATAAGTTACCTGGGCTTTCGACATAAAAAATAAAATTTAAAAAAGAACTATTATAAAATACTTTGTGTACATTTAAGAAATTTTAATATTACGTATTTATCATACAAGGACAAGTTAGTTGGGCTTTTGAAAAAGGTGGGCGCCATAGGCACCCTTTAAAAAAATGGGGCGCCGCAGGCGCCACGGCGCCGCAGCACAAACTAGTTGTGCATAGTTAAACATCTCTGTGTCACAGCACAGTGCAGTGAGTCTTAATCTTTATATTTCAAACAATACATGTGTAGCCCCTTGTTTTACAATCTGTTCAGTAACACAATCCGATTATTTTTTAAACTTAAATCGTGATTTACTCAACTCCTTACACCTGAGAACAAGACTGAAAATGTATTGCATACAACAGATATTAAAATGGACGATTAAAGTCAAGATATTTCAAGAAAAAAAAAGGAAACTCCTATTGGGATCAACGAGAAACGCGTTCCGACCACACAACGGCAATGGTTGGTGCAAATACAAACACCAGAGAGTTTGGTTACCGATTGCGGGTTGAGACATGGCATTTAAATTTTTTGTTAGAGCCGATGCCGTCAATCGACATTAAAAAATTAATGGCGTTAACAGCTTTACAAATTATTGAGAACAGCGAGGACCAGAAAAATAGATAGGGTCTACTCAAAGTTTATGAAGAACTTGTCTGCCTAGTGTCGCATTGAAACCGATTTGTGTGGAAGACCAATCAGTAACACTTAGTGGACATGTTACACGTAGTAAATACGGTGGTTTTTGGTATTTTATAGAACAATGCTTTATCCCTTATTAAATTCGAACACAATGCGAAAGTACCGATTCCCGTATGCGAACACGAATCTTCGTGACCACATTCAAAAGATAAACATGTCCACTCTATCGGTCAGAGAGAAGTACAAATATATGACCCATACGACACAACAGCAGAACAGACAATACGATTATACCGGCTGCCTAAGAAGGATGAGATACAAACACGACAGAAAACATAAATACAGAGATCTATTTCTTTTCAAGCTAACCTCGCCTTCATTGAACCGACAGTCGCGCAATCCGCAACGAAAATAAACTAAACGTCGTGTGTGAGCGGGGATTTCCGATATCCCTCTCATTATCACAATATCAATAGCTTCCGAAGATGTTTTGGCATTAAATCTTCTGTAAGGTCAACGGGCCACGAGTCGACCTCACGTGAGCACAGAGTCGGGACTTAGTTTATAGATTAAATCTGAACTTTTCAAATTTTTAGCTGTTTTTCTGTTTCGTGAAAAATAATTCGCAATTTACTCATATTACCTCTATTAGTTTGATATTGTAACATGAGTCTTACTGTAACATTCTATAATGGGTTGTCCCGGCCATATTTACTAGAGGCTACACTATTCGGGAGGGGTGGTTATGAGCCAGGCTATTATAGTTAGGGGGCCCAACGATCTTGAACACACAAAAAGGCAGGGCTTTGGCCCGGGGCTCCGCCCATTAGATTAGAAAAAGTTTTATATATTTAAATCATGTTATAAATCATATAGTAACCGCCAAATCTTATAAATCACATATTTCTTCTGCCATAAGCAACATTAATCTTTAATATGAACAATATTTTAGGAATCCGGTAGGTGGTGGCTCATAGTAGGTAGCGAGAACATCCCAGCCATGTTAAATGCTTGTCTATAGTACTGATTGAGAGTACACATAGAAAGACGCACAGCTAAACGAAATAAACAAGGTTCGGGGATTGGAATGTAAACTTGATAACTTGAAGACGATGAGGTTCTTTAACAACACGATAATTTCCATCCATCAGTTATAGCACAACCGCTGGAGACAATCTGACACATAAAGTCAGAAAGACGACACGAAATGTGACAATTTCTGCTAAAATTTCGATCACAATCACAAACCTACACAAATGATGTTTCGAATAAACACTTCCTGCTTTAAACTAAACACCTCACGGGTCCTGTTGAAATTTTATGTATCCATAACAAACGAATGTCCACACATGAATTGAAACTCTGTGATAGCTCTAATCACTAGGGCAAACTTACATCACTAGCACATCAGGACGTTCAAACGTCACACCGAATTCCCACGACTTTGACCTACGACCTATTGATTACTTTGTTGGGGAAAAAATAATAACCCGTTTCGCCAAGATTCTGTTTTAATCGGCGGCCATGACTCCAGGGACGCCGACACCAAAGAGCTGCCTGCCATTCGCGTCATGGTTATATATTCGCGGCCTTCTATCTTTACCATCGCTTCATCAAAGGGGACCAAAGAAGCAGTGCTCGCGCCCTTCCGCTCAACTCCCACCCAGTCCAAAACGGGAGCCTGCTCACGAGGGTTGTCTGAGGGGTGCCGGGTTACTGTGGCCATGGCTCACTCAACTTGCGGTGGCAGGCGCTCGCTATAGCAGCGTTCAGTAACGCAACCATAAGGGCCGCCGTAGTATATTTGAGCGCCCCGAAAATGTTTAGTTGAGCAGAACAATTTTAAAATGTATTTTTAAAACCGACTGGCATTTTCTTCTGAGTTCTCTATCATGAACTCCGATTCCAGTTCATGACGTGCCAACTTGATGTTTCTGTTGCAAACACTTTTATAAAAAATGTAATTTCAATTGTCACTGCGAAATGAACATTAACTAATTTAAATATTATGACTATAATACACGCGTTATTGTCATGACCAAAAGTGCTCTATTCAGAGCGCGAAATTACTATACATTTTAGTCTCGTACTAAGTGTGTGATGAAGCCCCGATAAATGTCTGTGAATATTGATGCTGTGATGGGAATGTCAATTTCACATTTACGAATTAGCCTATTAAAATAAGGAAATAGGAAATTGTAGAATTTGATATTTTGTAATTACTTTTCTTTTTCATTATTCACATGAACTTAAGCGAATGCAGCGATCAAAACACACATAATTTATTGAAAGCCGAAATGTGGATGATCCCTTGCTTTTGTTTGTTTGTTTGTTTTTTAAAAAATTCGAACACTTTCTGGTAAATAAGAATAAAGATATTAGATGAAGCAAATGTACATTAAATCTACAGCTGTTACTAAATGTACACATACAATTGACCAAAGAGTTAGCGAGTAGCGAGGTCTCTCTTCTGGAGTATGAGGTAACGCTAATGACGATGCAACAATTTATTACGCAGAGCTTTTAACAATTTGCTGACAACAATCTCATAAGTGAGTATTCTCATATCAGGAACGAATTTCCTTCTGCGCTTTTGGCCCGTGCACTCTAAAGTGCCCTGTAGAGTCCTGGTAAATTTTCAATCATAGGCAACTTCTGTTGAACTTTGATACGATCAAAATAATTCAATTCAATTTATCCCAACGCACAAGAAAAAAACTTCTACATCGCCATCCCCCGAGAAAAGACATTTCTACCAAAGTCCATTTGACGTTCTGGTCAAACGAGTTCAGATCCCACACTAATATATAGTTTAAAAGTGATCTTGCTTCTTTGTCTTCGTGTAGTATATATCGATGAACTCCATTGTTCTAGACCAGGGGTCTCCAAACTTTTCTGCCGGAGGGCCGCATTAACTGTCAAACAGCAGTTTGGGGGCCGACTACTAACCCAAACTACTAAGTTTTGTGGTAAACTACAGGTAAATAGTATATTTTTTTTGAGATTAAAAGGTCTCCAGAGGCAGGATGAGAGGGCTTCGCGGGCCGCATCTGGTCCGCGGGCCGTAGTTTGGAGACCCCTGTTCTAGACTACAGTACAGTATATAAACTATATCCTTAAATCCCATTGGCTAATAACGCGTGGTCACATTATAAATCTGCTCAGATATCACATGAACTCAAACATTAAAATTTTAAAGAACATTAAACGTCTAGAGTTTCATGACTTAGAATTATTCACCTCGGTTTGCGTATAGCTGTGGCTAAGATTTTGCCCTTAAATTCGGTTTGTGTAGCTGGGAAGACACCGCCCTTTAAACCAATGACAATAATAATATACTCGTCTGATGTTCAAAGTCACTAAGTGAAGATTTCATCCCTAGACGTTGGTTACATGACTACTACCTACCCGGATGTTTTCATTCGACTACAAACGGACTCACGGACTCGCCCGAGAAAGCCTAAGGGATTTCATTTCATCTTCAACAACTTTCTTTATAAGAACAAAGGACGCACTAGTGGATACTTTGTTCCTGGTTCTTGTGACGGGAGTTCGTTGTGAAGACAACTTTCAACCCTAAGGGGCCGTCCATAAAGTACGTCACGCTATTTTTGACCATTTTTTACCCCCCCCTGTCACAAACTGTCACACATCTCGGACCCCTAAAGTACGTCACACTTTCGAACAAAATTTTTGTTTTTTATTAACAAAATAATCAAAATTTAATATTAAACAGCGTGACGTCACACATGGCCGGACTCCCCCCTGTCACAAACTGTCACACTTTCTTACACCCCCTCCCCCCCCTCTGGAGCGTGACGTACTTTATGGACGGCCCCTAACAATTGGATGTTTTTTATGGGCAACGTTAATCAAAGCCCATGTCAACAATTCTCAACACTTATTACAACTTCTTGTGGGAGGGGGGGAGGTGTTTGGGCGAGGGATTAACAAACTGACAAAACAAAATTATCTTTAAACTAAATTTTACCCCGAGTTACAGGATACATTCGCAGAACACAGCTCTTTTAAAACAGATGTAAGTCTTAACTTCCGTCCTTGAAATAAAACCGATCTCGTCATGCGGACTAGTTTCATGAAAAGCGTGGCCGCTAAAAAAAAATTAAAATAGAGCTTAAATATTTATTTTTTTAAATCCCCGAGAAGTCATACGTTATAAATTAGAAATCGAGATCAAAGATCCCGATCATTAATTCTAAACAAGAAAGCAGATCTACAACACCAGACCTTGATCAACGCATCTACAACACCAGACCTTGATCAACGCATCTACAACACCAGACCTTGATCAACGCATCTACAACACCAGACCTTGATCAACGCATCTACAACACCAGACCTTGATCAACGCATCTACAACACCAGACCTTGATCAACGCATCTACAACACCAGACCTTGATCAACGCATCTACAACACCAGACCTTGATCAACGCATCTACAACACCAGACCTTGATCAACGCATCTACAACACCAGACCTTGATCAACACAAAGTCTCACTAATTGCTCACCGTCTTCTCTCTCCCCCCCCCCTTACCCTCACATTTTTTACAGGTCTTCACATAAACCCAAAAGCTTACAGTTGTAGAAATATCATATTTCTTGTTGCACCCCCAGGCGTATCCCCCCTACCCCCCCCCCACAACTTAAAAAAAAACAACAACAAAAAAAAACGAGAAAACTTTTTCGCCGATTTTACACATGTTTTGAGCAGAATTAATCTAAACTCCAGTGTGCACGGTACGGTGCCTCACGTCCAAAGACTCCCGAAAGACACCAATAATACTCGGACGTCTAGTCGCTCATCCGTTGGGAGACGAGCATCCGTGAGAAACTACCAATGTTGTCAAGGAAGCTCAGCAACCAGGCGATAGCGTTAGATTCTGTATGCAGCGATCGTATTTCATTTAATTTTGGTCACAATTTTTAATCGACCCTACCCATTAGGCTTTACAGTTTATTCTTACACACAACCCATAGAGCGGAGCCCCTTCCGTGCTCCGTATTCTTACATACAATCATATTTATAAAAAAGTGTTGTTTTTTTTTGATAAAGTTTCTATCCACTATTCAAACAACAAGGAAATAAAACGGTAACCCCCAATACGATTTAAAGTATTTTTCCCGAACTTCTTTATCTAACAAATAAGGGAGTGGCGGAGAGGAGGTTTATCAGAAGGTTACTACATACTCATGGATTCCCTCCCCGGTCCGTAAGAACGAAAAAAAAATAACCCCCCTAACACAACAACTGCCATACCTACTATCAAAGACAGTAAGTCAACGCACTATCAGAGCCAAGCCTGTTAGTCAAGAAAGTCACTATCCGACCCCGGCTGCAACATCACACAGTTTGGAGCCACTTATCAAGAGAGTGCCCACACAACAGACAGCAACAGATCCATGAATTACCTCACGGTGCTCCAAGCCTATTAATCATTGTCTTACGTCTTTTGGATTTGTTTTGGGGGGGGGGAAATCGTGGTGTTGACTTTAAAATTATAATGGGATGCGTTCTACGTTGACACAGTAACGTAAATGAGATAGTCAAAAAAAATAATTAAAATATAAATAAATAAATGTTTTAAAGTATTCCACATCTCTTGAAGCGAAGTGTGTTTTCAATTTCTTTATCCGATGATTTCTCCAAACATTCTTTTAACGACAAACTTGTTTAAAACAACTTAAAGCACACTAACAATTTCAATAATGGTATTAAATTTATAGAGGAAAGAAGAACAAAGAGGAAAGTAGTAATAATACATATGGCAATTAATTCTAACTTGGAAATGCAACACAAAGATAATCTAATACAAACCGCAGATAGGCGTAGAGATAAAAACATGTGTATGTGTTTGTCCGATGCTAGGACAAATACATACAAATTCTCTTTCTTCCCGTCTGGAATTCGGGAGTGGAATGGGTTGCCTGATAAAACCAGGAAAACCAAGACACTATCAACATTTAAAACTCTAATTAAAAAGGGAGACTTGACACAAACCATGGATAAGCGTAGGACGCAATAGCCTAATCTTCTGTTTAGAAAGAGCGTCTGTAATAGAAAAGATATGATATAAAAACGTTTTATGCAACGCAAGTATGTGCAGATAGCTTTTTTTAAAAAATCAAAAAATTTGAACATATGAAACTCATGCCTAAAGTAAAATTATTAAACCTTTTGGTTAGATCTCCACGGCGGAAAATTGATAAAAAGTTTTTTTTTAAAATAGGAACTCCGCAGTGAAATTATTAATTTTTTAAAATATTTTAAATTCAGTATAAAGCTTATGGTTGAATGTTTTCAGAGCTATCTCCCTCACCCCCCCCCCGCCCAAAGAGTTACTACGATGACGTCAAAAATATCCTCTACACCTTATTTACATTCATATAATACACTCTCACTCATCAGACGTAACGCTTATCCCAAAACTTGAGTTATCAAAACTAAACAAACCACAGAGAAAAACAACAAGTATAAACAACAAATCCGGAGACAAAGAATGAAGAAGAGATGCCCAAAGTTGATTTGTGTTTGTTTACACGGCAACCACTGTTGAGAAAGGACGCCACAACCTTGGGCCAGAGCACCTGACTTACAACACGAAACATATTGCCAACACGTTTTTGTCATGGAAACATTGGGAGCTAAAACAATGCTGGCGTTATTCTCAGAACTATCAGTTCCGTTTGTCATGGGAATGCCAAGAGGAAAAAAAAAGAGGAAATTTTTGTTTTTGTTTTGTTTTTGTAAACTAACACAGAAGGTCGCTGTTCCGGTTTTAAAGAAGTTGGTATATTATTTTATCTCAGGGGACGCCTACCGAAGATGGCTTTAAATAGTACTTTTTAAATCGAGAAATTCTTCTGAGGAATTTTGATTACCATTAATAGATAAGATATAGCCCACACTAAGTAATTATTCCATGCATTTGTTTTTCACTTACTTTTTTCACGTGATCAAACAAAGAGCATACACCTTATAGGATTAATTGTGAATAAACTTTATTTTAAAAGTTTTATAAAAAAGTCTTTAAATTTCAAACGATCGTTCATGTCATTTGGGACATTTGACATGCTATGCCAAGGATGACGCAGATTTCTACTCTGACTATGAGTTTTTGTTTTTGGACAGAAAAACAAATTAAAATGAGGCAAAATAATTTGTGTAAAAGGCTCTAACCCGTTTTTTCCTTACGAATTTTCTTGTTATTTAATTTTTTATTTTTTTTAAATTTCAAGAAATATTATATAATGCCTATTTTAATGGGATGAAATAAAAAAAAACAGAAATGGGTAATCTTAAAATATATGTTTAGCTCTGGGTGGGGGAGGGGGTAGCTGAGCTGAATTCCCTGGACAGTAAGACAAATGTATTCCATTACAAGCTCACGCTAACTTGGAAAGTGGTACAGCTCTTCAAACAACGGGCAAGTAACACGGAGTTGAACTAAACCGTCATTGTTACAATAGCCCCCCCCCTTAGATGTCCATTTCAAACGCTTGGATCTTGACTCCCGGACATTTTCGGGGCTCTTTTCCTGACATCAGGAGAAATGCATTCATCTGGTAGGAGTTACATTTTCCTGAATGTTTGATGGGAGTTCGCCAAATGTTGGATAACAAGAGGCAAGGGGAGACACATTAAATCTAAGTGGCACAAGTAGAGGTAAGATGAGCAAAAAACTATTTGCACATTTCAGTCGGTGCCATTGAAAATCTATCATCTGGGTAACTAAAATCTGGGGTACCATTATCTGGGTAACTAAAATCTTGGGTACCATGATCTGGGTAAATTAAATCTGGGGTACCATGATCTGGGTAACTAAAATCTGGGGTAACATTATCTGGGTAACTAAAATATGGGGTACCATTATCTGGGTAACTAAAATCTGGGGTACCATGATCTGGGTAACTAAAATCTGGGGTAACATCATCTGGGTAGCTAAAATCTGGGGTACCATTATCTGGGTAACTAAAATCTTGGGTACCATTATCTGGGTAACTAAAATCTGGGGTACCATTATCTGGGTACCTAAAATCTTGGGTACCATGATCTGGGTAACTAAAATCTGGGGTACCATGATATGGGTAACTAAAATCTGGGGTACCATTATCTGGGTAACTAAAATCTGGGGTAACATTATCTGGGTAACTAAAATCTTGGGTACCATGATCTGGGTAACTAAAATCTGGGTACCATTATCTGGGTAACTAGAATCTGGGGTTACCATTATCTGGGTAACTAAAATCTTGGGTACCATTATCTGGGTAACTAAAATCTGGGGTACCATTATCTGGGTAACTAAAATCTTGGGTACCATGATCTGGGTAACTAAAATCTGGGGTACCATGATCTGGGTAACTAAAATCTGGGGTAACATTATCTGGGTAACTTAAATCTTGGGTACCATGATCTGGGTAACTAAAATCTTGGGTACCATGATTTGGGTAACTAAAATCTTGGGTACCATGATCTGGGTAACTAAAATCTGGGGTAACATTATCTGGGTAACTAAAATCTTGGGTACCATGATCTGGGTAAAAAAAAACAACAACCTAGCGTGCAATGATTTGGGTAACTAAAATCTTGGGTACCATGATCTGGGTAACTAAAATCTGGGGTAACATTATCTGGGTAACTAAAATCTGGGGTACCATTATCTGGGTAAAAAAACCAACAACCTAGCGTGCAATGATTTGGGTAACTAAAATCATAGCAATTGAAAGCAAAAAAAAGTAAAGGGGACAGAAGGCTGTGGTTAAGAAAATCAAAGTTATAAATCACTCATTTAAGTGTCCTCCTTTATTAACATGATAACTTCAACATTTCTGCTTCATTTAACTAGTAATCATTGTTGTCATAAATAAAAATTTCTGTCCACTTAGAAAACTAGTAAGCAATTCGCCCCATACTCTTAAGATAAGGTTTATTAATTTGGCTAAAAAATTTAACATTCCGGACAATCCTTCAATGAACATTGTTGTTCTAGAACCTAGATATTACTATTTGTGATACTTCTATTTCTGTTGCGGTACTCAGCATAGGTCCGGGCTAGAATTTCTTTGGCCAAGTTGAGGCGAACGAGACACGAATACGTTTTTAGAAATAGATGCTTGTACTTGTAATATGATAAGTTAAGATGGGAAATTTCGCCTCTAATTGGCATTGTATCATTATTAATGTTGTTTTAATACATTTATTTCCTATTTCGATATTGAAATAATTTCTGTAAAATCACGAAGACCTTATAAATAATTTAGTTAACAATGAAGACCTTATTATAGCTTTGGACCGACTCTTTGTAAATAATGAAGACCTCATTATAGCTCTGAACCGAGTCTCTAAATAATGAAGACCTCATTATAGCTTGAGACAGAGTCTCTAAATAATGAAGACCTCATTATAGCTTTGGAGCGAGTCTCTAAATAATGAAGACCTCATTATAGCTTTGGAACGAGTCTCTAAATAATGAAGACCAAAGCTTTGGAGCGAGTCTCTAAATAATGAAGACCTCATTATAGCTTTGGAGCGAGTCTCTAAATAATGAAGACCTCATTATAGCTTTGGAGCGAGTCTCTAAATAATGAAGACCAAAGCTTTGGAGCGAGTCTCTAAATAATGAAGACCTCATTATAGCTTTGGAGCGAGTCTCTAAATAATGAAGACCTCATTATAGCTTTGGAGCGAGTCTCTAAATAATGAAGACCTCATTATAGACTTGGACAGAGTCTCTAAATAATGAAGACCTCATTATAGACTTGGACAGAGTCTCTAAATAATGAAGACCTCATTATAGCTTTGGAGCGAGTCTCTAAATAATGAAGACCTCATTATAGCTTTGGACAGAGTCTCTAAATAATGAAGACCTCATTATAGCTTTGGAACGAGTCTCTAAATAATGAAGACCATACTTTCCAGCGGCGAATAACATGAGCTACAATTAGGAATAAGCAGCAAACTTTAAAAACACGTTACACTTTTAATTAACATCTACAATCTATTCATCTGCCGCAGCGACGAAGAACGATTCTTAAAGCTTTTGATGGACTCCGAAAGTATAATTGATTCCGCAGTTTGACTGACTTCAAAGATCGATAAACTCCATAGATCGAAAGACCCCACAGACCTCAAACTGCCATGTTGAATATACCATCAGTGAATAAGGTAAAGGGTGTTTTCAAAAAGTCTCGGCGATTAACACCCTTGAATTGTGACCTGGCACCTCGTTCCTACCCCAGGTTTGCAAATAGCAAAACTTAAACACGTTCGCGGATCGTTTGGGCGTACACGAGACCGACCGGGTGGGGCGTTCACGAGACCCAAACAAAGATGTCTATCTATTGTTAGAGACGACCCTATCTGGCGTGTACACCAGACAGCAACGAGAGTCCAACGATCTTATCGCGGTCACCGTGATCCGTAGGACCAGGGCAAGTCCTTGATGTAACTCCAAGACATACTACGAATGTGTACTATAATCAGCAAGTCGACGTGAAGCGGCTTCGTTCACCTGCAGACACTATTGGAATTGAGTTCAGATGTACTCACCATCATGACGGGGCCAAAAGAAACACACGCCACTCCCTCCCCACCCCCACCCCCTCTTGAAACCTCTACACGTTTCAGTAAACGTAAATCTGTAAGTATACATGAAATTGCCTTTGTCCAGCTATAACACTCCATAACCTCCACTAAACTCAAACTTATAAGCTTGGACCAAGGTATGTTCTCTAATACAAAGCTACTCTCAAGATCGCTACAAGCTTGGTACCGAGGTACAGAACGCATAAAGCAATGAAGAAAGACGAGAACTAGCGTTAATGGAGGAGGCGGGAGGGCAGATTGAACGCCTCAGGGGGCACGAACAACTCAATATTAATAGTAGAGAGAGTTATACAGGTAGTGGCAATCTGATGATGCTCGCCGGGTTTATTGTTTTGCTTACCGGGGGCAGGCAAGAAAGAGGTACATTATTAGGGTACCGAACCCACGGATGGCAACTGTACTGAGTATAGTGAATCTAACCCACACGGCTTTTGTTTTATTCCCGGTGGGTGATGCTCTTAACTGCCCGGTCTGAGCACCCGATGACGCTACGATAGGAGTCTAAGCTTTTATGAGCACATGACATGGAGTACGAATGGCTTCATATTTCTCTAGCAGACAGCACGTCATATCGTGTAACAGTAACACACGAATATCTTATGTGTTGTAGTTCCACCCACTTAGGTATCTTTGGCTAGCAAGCCAATAGTCTTTAAAGACAATGGAAAATGTAACAAATAGTATTTAAAAAAAACAACACGGAAACTAATACTAATAAAAAGATGAAACAGATAAACACCAACCCTTTAAAATACACAAATAAAAACTGAAAACAAAACCAGTCGAAAAAAAAGGATACTATTAATATTAATGTAAACAACAAAAAAATATATGTATTTTTATGTTTTCAAAACTTTATGCTTCCGGCAACTCGTTCTTTCTTAATCAGTTCTTTTCATTTTAATGACCGGCTAAGTGAATGGAGATAGAAAACTAATACAATTCAATGTTGCCATGGAGTCCAGTGTCAACCGCTTTTTATGGAGGCTGGAAATAGTATTTTGTTCTTCAGAAATCCCGTTTCGTGGTTCAATTTTCCGAGCTTCCTAAATCATTCTAGATGACATCAACACTACACATTGGCGGGTCGGCAACTATAGACAGCGGCTATGAAGAAACCAATTAACGCAGAGCACTTTCCTAGCGTGATAGTGCTTTGAAATCGGTCAATATTCGGCGGGGATTGTTTCAGAACGTCACACCTAACCAACCTGTGATTTACCTGGCGAGCTACAAAGGTAGAATCGATCTGGCACTCATTCGGTGATCTTTGCACGGGCCGGGACTCACACTCGGTGTGGCCTCGTCGACTGGATCCCATACATAACACAGGCGAGTGTTCTGGGCAGAGATCACATCAGACAAGGGCAAGACATTTCTAGGGATGGGTACCACACATACCTCACGGGATGAGACTCATTAAATACACATCTGAGGTCAGACAGGTAGCGGACCTTTGCAATGTGAAATTCTTCCCTCCAAGATCAATCAAATGTACTAACTTTATGCAAAAAGAGACACGCTTTCAAACGATATTTTGCCTATAGTTAAATACCATTTCACTTTACAGAAAATTAAAACAGCTAAGTACAAGGGGTGAGCCGTGGTAGCATACAACTGACCTCTACCGAAAAATGCCTTGGCTTTAAGGGTCATCTGCCAACTGCGGCTGGAATGTCATTAAACCCCAAATGTTTATTTTTATCCTTCAATACCAACCTCACTCTCAAAAATGCCCTACCCTAAAATACCCCCCCCCCTCATCCCTCCTTAGCATTCCCGTAACCTTAAGGTGTTGTCTCAGCATTCACCTTTTCTGTGGTCGTTGCCTTGGTTACACGGTCCCCTTTAAAACTGACATTAAAGAGTAAATACAATGTTTATTTTCTTCGTCAGTCTTAAAAGGAGGAAGCACTTCCGCCAGCATGACGTCGGTCAAAGATGCCAAAAATGAGAATCACGTGACATTTACTTCCCAGTGTTTTTTGATCGCCGGATATGTCTCGTGATGTAAATTAATTTCGGATTTCTCCTAAGGGATATAAAAATAAATAGGGAACTCAATATACACTCACATAGGTCTTAGATTTAAATATATACACACTCGCATTGGTCCTAGTTTTGTATTTCTGAAAGCTTCGTGAACTTCTCGTAACCAGTTCCATGCCGTCCATAAAGTAAAGTTACTAATGATAAAGTTTACAACTGAACTACAATAAAATAAATATTTGAAACAATTTTGATATAAATAAAAAAATTATTAAATAAAAAAATGCTGTTTAACCCCCCCCCCTTTTTTTGAACTGTGATAGCGAAGGCGTGAGGCCTCTACCCAAAGTTCAATGAGGGCAAAAAACAAAAACAAATTATGTCCACTCCGCCCCTTGTATAAATTTCTCGGCGCCACCACGTCCACCTCGCACATGCCAATGATCCGACGCGGCGCGCCCCATTACCCGCCCTAGAAAGAAGGAGCACAACACTGATCCCCCACCACCCACACAATTAAGTCCAGACCAATGCCAAATAACAAACTCGAACGTGCTTCTGTTTATACCTACACCGGTCCTTCAGCCCCGCACGCCGGGCTGATCCACAGTTGATGAGATTATAGCAGCGCCGTGGATCTCTTAGGGCAAGCGGGCCACGCCAAGAAATACTCCAGTCATTCGATAAACCATGTAAAAATTGTTGGAGAGATCTTAAATCACCCGACACCGGAGAGGAGACGTAAATGCTCACAAAGCACCGGTCTGCTGTTAGCAAGGAGAGACAAGTCCGTCATGCCAGCAAGTGCCAATGACACTCAAGAGATGCCACACGCCGGCTGAGTTTAACCCGGCGTTTCAACATAGCTATTGCCTCATATATGCAAAATGTAACATTTAAAAAATAGCCCCCCCCCCTTTTAGTGATACTTTAACAAAAAATATATATCTAAATTAGTGTCACTTCAATTTCACCACCACGATCCTAACCTCGCCGAGTCTTAGATTACTACCATTGTTGACGGTACAAATTTTTGAAAACACTTTGAACTGCATTTGAAAGTCTTGCATCCATCTGGGAATGCCTCTATTTGGAACGCCCATTAAATTTAAATGAGGAAAAAAATTATATATGTAGCCTTAACCTTAACGCATATCCGGAAGTTCCCGAAACCCCGCACCGTCTTCGCAAGATCTTGTTTGCTTTCGGCGAAGACAACATGACACAACACGTGTCCAACTAGGAGACAATCAGAGTGCAGATTTGAAATGAATTCATAGGCGATTCTTAATTACAGAGTTGTTGTTTCTTTTTAAAGTTTAACGTGAATAATTGGGTATTTAAAAAAAATAGAATTACAGTACAATGTATCACAATTTCAATACTTCTAATTGAAATTTGAACTTAAATTCAGAGTAACATGGACTTAGGTCGGAGTACCCAAGTATACTTAAGAAACTTCTGCTGACTTTTCTGAAGTGCCAGTGCACTCATTCACTTTAAGACTATCACTCCAGAGTCATCGGCGTCATGTGGTCCCCTGCAGACGAGAAGTGACGGCACCAGAAATAGGTCATCATAATACAGCGGCGAACACTTCAAAAAATAACTGTACTGGGAGGGTAGCACCACGGCCCTTTGAGGAGAGCTCCTCCGCGATGGAGATAATAAAAACCTAAAGCAGAAGACTCCAGGTGATAGCACTTGAGGGGGCGACGCATAACATTTCAGTGGCACACTTGAAGCTAACGGATTCGGCTTGTTCCAGTCGGAACATCGCACTTCGTTTTCATTGTCACTCTGGGCGCTAATGAGTTCAGTGTGGCAGAGTCCCCGCGTCAAGACTAAGGGGGCGCGAAAGGTGGGGATAACTCAGCTATCCGTTTGATGGACGATGTGTCCGAAACGGCCCGAATCCTGTCTTAATAATATTTACATTTCGTGTACAAAAACTCAATATGTCAAATGAAAATTTTGCAAAAGTCTCAAGAAAACGTTATCACTGCTACAGAAACTTTAATTTGACAGTAAAAAAAATAAGACTATTCTGTTTACTTTTAGTGTTCCCTGGTTAACATATCCTCTTTCCCACTTACTCCAACCCGCCCAATACAAAAACCCTTTTCCCTCCACTAACATGTGTTTTTGGTTGAATTGGATTTATGGCCTTCTCGCCAATACGACAGAAGTGGAAATAAAGTCGAGGAGTGTGAGCCTCATTCCTCAGTGGAAGGTTTGAACTTTTACCTAAAAATAGAGATGCAATTTAACGAAACGGGCAATTCATGAGCCGGGAGAATAAGAGGAAGAAAAAAAAAGCAACACACAAATAAAACGCTTTTAATTAAAACTGAAGACCTTGAGACTCATCCCTCGTTGGAGCAGGAAAAAAAAAGTTTTAGTACATTCTCTAACACCCATGTAATGATTGTTTATGATTAGTTACATTCTCTGTCTGTAAACCCAACGCCGTTCCGCAGACAAACCCAAATGCGGGTCCATAAACAAACGACAAACACCTGACGCAAAGGTATAAAACTCAAACCTTTCCACTTGTAGGCGGAAGTAGGTTAAGGTACGTGCACTTGTGGGAATAAGTCACATCAGTAACAAAATAATATCAAGTTACTTCACAAGGATTCCATCACGACAAAATGCACCGAGCTAAAACAATTTTTTTTTGAACAGTCTTCGTTGCGAGCACTGCAAGGACGTTTGACTTGACTGTTGTGACTTACTCGCACGAGTGCACGTATGAAAACCACCGACAAGAGGAGCAAATTCGTGTTTCGTTCAAATGTGTTACCTTTTCCTGCCACTCGGAGATGGGAAATATTTTCACAGTTCACACGAAATTTTAGTGTGTTATTAAACTGGCTTTCCGTAAATCATCGTTAAAATGAAGTTCAAATCAGTTCAGCTCTTACGTAAATTTTGAAAATACGATGGTTAAGGAAAACAGCATGGCGAGAATCTTAATAGAAAAAAAAAGTAAGAGTAGAGGAAAAGCGTTAAAGTAAGCTATAAATAGATCTAGCCGGAATAAAATAAATTAAAATGGAAATTTTAAAGAAAAAAATATTTCACTATCAAAACGGCATTTTCCGTGATGCTAGTCTTGTGAGGGAGATTAGCGAATGAATTGTTTGGCACCTTCTATTTATTATCACAATTATTTTCAACTACATGTATTTGCAATAGACAGCTACGGATAAAGTGAGTTAGATCTTAATTTTAATTTGAGTATAGCCGTGATATGTCACACAAACGCATACCTATCTAAATGTGCAATTAAATGGAAATATTTACAAAAAAATATTTCCATTTTCAGTGCATTCATGTAGCCGAATGGTGGCTTTAATTTCAAAAGGTACACACTAAACAAACTAAGTGTAGGAGTATAGAAGATCAGTTTTTTAATAAACAATAATGAAGCACGTTTTTTCCCTTCTTTTTCCACAACGTTGTCTCTCCCTCCCCCACGTCACTTCCTTTCTTTTCTAAAGAGTGCGCCTCCGTGCGGTGCATATAGTGCGGCGCGGTGCGGGGGTGCAAACTACTACATTCATAATAAAGATAATAAACTGTAGTAAACTAATCTACAATTTCCTATTTATAAATATGCCCAAGAGAGTTAGACAGTGTTTAAAAACGGAGTATTCCCACTCTAAATGCCACTGTTGATCCTCATGGCACATTAGGCCATAATGTCTGCACGTATGTGTCTGAAGATTTATGAAATACCAATGTACGGTGCTAAGCGTGCTTTCCAAAACTAAAATGTTGTTTTATATATGTATTGCCTCCTGCCCTTTAACCCCTCAGTTCCTCATACCTTCACTGAGCGGCACTGGTGACTAATAAAATATCCTCTTCTCAAAATCGTTTAAAATACACCCGAGCAAGAATGCTTAAAACATTGATGAGAACCCTCCAAATATATGTATAAGTAAAAGAAGAATGGAAATAAAACTTAAAATGAATTACGGGTTTTTCCTATTTTGATATATTGATTGACCTGTTCCGAACTTATATGGAACGAAACCAAAGCATTTTACCCGAAACCAAAGTATTTTACCCGAAACCAAAGTATTTTACCCGCCTAAAGCTTTTTGCCAAACTTCCTTATTTTCTTAGTTTCGCCCTTTAAGTTTTTCTTTATACAGTGTATGTTTCTTATTGCTTCAACCTGAACACAGTGTATCTCTACTGTAACAAGGCTTCGAGGAATCTATTTCCGAGACTTTTACAAAAACGCTCAAATAAAAACCGACAAAAAAATCCTTACCATTGTAAAATATATAACTTAAAACAATTTCAAGATTGTGACCCACACAAATTTTGATGGTTTATCATCGCTGAGGCAGAGTACGAAAAACTATTTGAGAACCGCTGCCCATGTGAACATCTTGTTGTCTTTCATACTTGCACCCTTCTCCTTTTCGAGTCTCCCTAGAGACCAACACGCCCGTAGTCTTACACTTGTAGTATGCCAGCTATCTAAACGGGAATCTCCGGAGACTCTCAAGGCACCAAGTCTTCTGGTGAGCGACAAGCCATCCGGCGTCAACAGCCAATGAAAAACGGTTAGGAAATGGCATATTCCTTGGTCGGCGTGGGGGTGGGTTGGGGTATGTCATAAAGACCTTTATTCATAAAATACAAAGCGTTTTATGTTTTATACGTAACAAAATAAAGGGATTGGATTTTCATGCATGCATTTAAGCTTACTAAGAGTCGCGGCACTTCATGCGTTTCGCCTAACAACAGTACACTCTGCTACACTATAAGCGTCTGTCTGTGTGTGAGAAAGAGAGAGAGAGAGAGAGAGAGAGAGAGAGAGAGATGTAGAGAGATAGAGAGAGGGAGAGATAGAGTGAGAGAGATGTAGAGAGAGAGACCTATAGAGAGAGAAAGAGTCGACATTTAAGGACAACTGCTAAGTTGTTTTCATGGAAGCGATGCGTTAAAATTCTCCCCCGTCATGGGCGGCACTACCTCCTCCCACCCCAGCGACAAACAGACATTCATATCTCCAAGACAACACCAGGGTTCTGAAGGACAAACCATGGTAAAACAATCGTAATACATAACATCTAAAACACAAAGCCACGACTTCCTCAGTTCTGGGTGCCCCGCCCTTACCACTTGGTTTCAATGGAAATAACGTTATCCTCGAATGACACCCGCCCCCCCCCTCGGTGATGTATTATTTTTGACTACACGAAAACATATCCCACCGCGCGTTTTTATCCCATCACTTCCCGTACAAAGACAATCCCTGGTATCAGGATGCCAGCTACACCACCGGCACATGAGATTGTCTGCCATTTTCTCAACTTGACAGAATTTATGTCTGAGCTGTGGCCTTATGGTACAGCGTCCGACAGGTCTTAATTTCCTCAGCGAGAGCGTAATTTGTGTACACGCCAGGTCTAATCGACCGAAACGAACATTCTTAAGGAAGGGGAAAAAAAATAAGTTCCTGTGTAAACGGATTTTAAAAATTTATTTCTTTTGAGCCGTCTGGATTTTTTTGGTCCTCTTTCCGGTTTTTTATTATTTTATTTACCATAACATCTCCAAGAAAAAAGAATATGGGTGAATTTCTTTATTTGAGCTATAAATAGGTCATTATACCACGCGAACGAATTTATTAATTTTGTTCCTTTAATTAATTTCAAGTATCAAAATAAGATGTCCGTTTTATGTTTACATGTTCATCATATTTTTTTTTAATACTAAAAGGCTTAGAAAGATAATAGGTGTATTGAACATCGAATAGAGTAGATACCTTTAGGCTAGGTGTGTTGAATTCAATCGATCAGCGGGCCAAAACTCTAATGAAACTGAAGGTTGTTGACCGAAAATGCTAAACATTCAATAAGCAGAAAGTTATAAAAAAAAATGTTTAAACACAAATATAAGCCAACATATGTTCACACTCCCACTAGTTTTAAAAAGATCTGATTTCAGAATCAACTTTTCTCTTGGTCCTTTAAAGGCTTTGGCTGTAAATTGAAATAATTAATAATAATAATAATAACCGTAAACCTTATACCGATGGCCGCTTTATTCATATTACATTGGCCGTACGGGAAAAAATTGAAGTAGCATTCGGACACTACAATTCTTATATTTCTTGTGTACTAATAGAAACGAAGAAGACGTTGCTAGATTACTGGTACCGACTAACATCCACTCATTATACAACTTTTATTTTCGCTCAATTTGATCATTTTTGGGAGCCTATCTTTAGGCGATGCTGCTTATTGTTGAATTTCATTCCTTGTTTATTTATTTTTTATATTAGGGCTCGTAATTTTTAATGCAATTTCCCTTGGAAAAATTGCGTTTATAGATTCGAAATGTCTGTCAAGCTTGATCCTGCAAATTTTCCTGAACCAAACCAGATAGAGGGTTCGGGTCTTTTGAAAATATGCTAAAGAGGTCCGAAGGATGTGCAACGGCCAAAAAAATACCAAAATGGTTTACTGAATTTCCTGGAAAATTAAAAAAAAACCCGAAAAAATATCAGTATTTAGTCAATTTCTCGCCAACCATACCATCTATCGTGTTGAAACAAACGTCAAACAATAGCTAATATTATTTAGAACAATATTGGAGAAGGAATTTTTCAAAAATCTATGTTCGTACGACTCCCGTAATTTTAGAAGCAATTTTTTAAAGCAATTGTTTTGTTTAGTTTCAAAATTATTGATTTGAAATGACTTTTAATGTAATCTAGAATAATAGTTATGGGGTTTTCCCGCTTTGTGAATGCTTATGTTAGATTGTTGAGTGGTGCGGATTATATTGACACATTCTTGGTGTGACGTAGCGTGAGGGGATATGACGTCATATTGTGTTTGGTTTCAGAATTCCTTTTTTGAATCGACTTTTCCTGTAATCTAGAATGATTTCCCTTGATAAAAAATCAGAAGTTCCTTGTAGGAAATTGCGTTTAAATACTCATTGGAGTGTTTATTTCTTGTTTTTATTAGGACCATTAAAAATATTTTAGCCCATACAAAAAATATTTTTGCCCTAATTCCTTCTCGGGTCGAATATAATTGTTGGACGGTCAAGAACTCTGAGGTATGATATAAATGTCTGATGTGACCAGAAGGCCTTGAATTTGACACTTATGCATGAAAAGCCTAAAGATGTTCACAGATTGCAGTCCTGACATGTGACGCATAAAGACGTTAACACAGACTGTGGTCCTGGCATGTGCCGCCTAAAGACGTCCACACAGACTGTGGTCCTGGCGTGTGCCGCCTAAAGACGTTCACACAGACTGTGGTCCTGGCATGTGCCGCCTAAAGACGTCCACACAGACTGTGGACCTGACAGGTGCCGCATAAAGACGTTAACACAGACTGTGGTCCTGGCATGTGCCGCCTAAAGACGTCCACACAGACTGTGGTCCTGGCGTGTGCCGCCTAAAGACGTTCACACAGACTGTGGTCCTGGCATGTGCCGCCTAAAGACGTCCACACAGACTGTGGTCCTGGCATGTGCCGCCTAAAGACGTCCACACAGACTGTGGTCCTGGCATGTGCCGCCTAAAGACGTTCACACAGACTGTGGACCTGACAGGTGCCGCATAAAGACGTTAACACAGACTGTGGTCCTGGCATGTGCCGCCTAAAGACGTCCACACAGACTGTGGTCCTGGCGTGTGCCGCCTAAAGACGTTCACACAGACTGTGGTCCTGGCATGTGCCGCCTAAAGACGTCCACACAGACTGTGGTCCTGGCATGTGCCGCCTAAAGACGTTCACACAGACTGTGGACCTGACAGGTGACGCATAAAGACGTCCACACAGACTGTGGTCCTGGCATGTGCCGCCTAAAGACGTCCACACAGACTGTGGTCCTGGCGTGTGCCGCCTAAAGACGTTCACACAGACTGTGGTCCTGGCATGTGCCGCCTAAAGACGTTCACACAGACTGTGGACCTGACATGTGCCGCCTAAAGACGTCCACACAGACTGTGGACCTGACATGTGCCGCCTAAAGACGTCCACACAGACTGTGGACCTTACATGTGCCGCCTAAAGACGTCCACACAGACTGTGGACCTGACATGTGCAGCCTAAAGACGTCCACACAGACTGTGGTCCGGGCATGTGCAGCCTAAAGACGTCCACACAGACTGTGGACCTGACATGTGCAGCCTAAAGACGTCCACACAGACTGTGGTCCTGGCATGTGCCGCCTAAAGACGTCCACACAGACTGTGGTCCTGGCATGTGCAGCCTAAAGACGTCCACACAGACTGTGGTCCTGGCATGTGCAGCCTAAAGACGTCCACACAGACTGTGGACCTGACATGTGCCGCCTAAAGACGTCCACACAGACTGTGGACCTGACATGTGCCGCCTAAAGACGTCCACACAGACTGTGGACCTGACATGTGCCGCCTAAAGACGTCCACACAGACTGTGGACCTGACATGTGCAGCCTAAAGACGTCCACACAGACTGTGGTCCTGGCATGTGCAGCCTAAAGACGTCCACAGAGACTGTGGTCCTGGCATGTGCAGCCTAAAGACGTCCACACAGACTGTGGTCCTGGCATGTGCCGCCTAAAGATGTTCACAAAAACTGTGGTCCTGACCAATATTCTCTCTAAGGTTCCTTAGTTTATGTGCAAAATATTTATATAAAAAAAACAACAACTTGCATGCAAAGTGGCTCAGCAACCATTTTTTGTGCGATATTTTACGAAATTTGCTGCGTGGTAATTCTAAACTGCTGCGCGGCGTTGGTCAGATATCTGCGCGGCCGCGCAGCCTAAAAGGAACATTTGTCCTGACATGTGCCGCCTAAAGACGTTCACACAGACTGTGGACCTGGCATGTGCCGCAGGAAGGAGCTATCTATGACAGGATGATATTGTAAAACACTTAGCGGCAGCGGGTTCAAGATAAGATGGGCTGGGCAATAACACCGTGCAAGTGGGAAAAGTCGCCACAAGACTCATGGGGGACATTTCAAGACGGGTCTGTTCAACAGACATAAGACACTCACGTGGTTAAACAAGGCAACGAGGCTCGAGGATATGACGGTGTATACAAGTAATAGGCGTGATAGTCTTTATATATAAAATACATCTAAAAGACGGTTCGATACGTTAACGGCGTATCGGCAATTTCACTTAACGTACCTGTAATTTATTTGTCTTTTTCGTTTTGGGATTGTGAATTGCAAGTTTATTAGTTTATTAGTTTATTTTTGCATCTGTGGCTTGGTTTTTGTTATTGACTCATTAAGCCGATAGTTTTTTCCATCTATGGGTAGGGTAAATATTTTATGTAAATCATAGTTATACAAATTTAATATTGTTACTTGTTATAACCAAGGTATTAGCCGAAACATTGACACTTGCATTTTGTCTTTTATCTACATGTATTGTTTGAGTCCATTTTAATATACTGAAAAGCTTTTGTAGCAGTCAAACCCTTATATAATTTGATAAATAGTATAACATTGGCGCATAAAAAATATAATCGATTCCAATTTGTAGTCGACACCACACGCTAATTGTTTTTAATTGTGTATAGCAACAATTGGATCTATTTCATTCAAGTTATGAATTAACAAGATTTCGCTTATGTGAGTACCTTTCTTCCTATATTTAATGTCATTTTCCATATATACAAGTTTTTCATTACATTCTTTATAAGATACTCTGTTGTATTTGTAAAAAAAAACTAAACTCTGGTATAGAAAAAAAGATCCACTGCTATTTCAGTTTTCAAACGGTTTCTTTACAGCACCTTGTAAATCTGATCAAACTATCTGTCCATCTGACCCAACATCATGTCCATCTGACCCAACACGCTGTCCATCTGACCCAACACGCTGTCCATCTGACCCAACACGCTGTCCATCTGACCCAACACGCTGTCCATCTGACCCAACACGCTGTCCATCTGACCCAACACGCTGTCCATCTGACCCAACACGCTGTCCATCTGACCCAACACGCTGTCCATCTGACCCAACACGCTGTCCATCTGACCCAACACGCTGTCCATCTGACCCAACACGCTGTCCATCTGACCCAACACGCTGTCCATCTGACCCAACACGCTGTCCATCTGACCCAACACGCTGTCCATCTGACCCAACACGCTGTCCATCTGACCCAACACGCTGTCCATCTGACCCAACACGCTGTCCATCTGACCCAACACGCTGTCCATCTGACCCAACACGCTGTCCATCTGACCCAACACGCTGTCCATCTGACCCAACACGCTGTCCATCTGACCCAACACGCTGTCCATCTGACCCAACACGCTGTCCATCTGACCCAACACGCTGTCCACCCACACGCTGTCCATCTGACCCAACACGCTGTCCATCTGACCCAACACGCTGTCCATCTGACCCAACACGCTGTCCATCTGACCCAACACGCTGTCCATCTGATCCAACATCATGTCCATTTGATCCAACAGGCTTTAATCTGACCTTGCTTTGCTGAGCTGTTAAAGGGTGGTGGCTTGTAAAATTTGATAGCCGGTTATTAATTTAAAAAAAAGGACTTCTATAACTAATGAAATTCGTCAAATTAATATTCAAATTAAAATAACTGACTTTAAAAGTAGATGAAATAGCGCGCAATGACATTTTTTAAAAGTTTCATTTAAATTCCGGTGTTTCAACTTTTCTCTTCTCCCAGCTACAAACTGTAATCTTTAGAGTCCGGGCTGTCACGAGATTTTATCGTGTTTACTTAACTCCATCAAACAAGAGCAGAAAGAACGGGGCTTAATTATTAGAGAAGAGAAAAAAATATCTGCAAGCAGCGGGGCGAAATAAATAAAAAACGAGCTGTAGACGCGAGAGATAAACCACGTCTTGATATAATATCGCATTTAAAACAGATTAATTTCCCCGATTTCGTTGATAACACCCCACGCCCAAAACACAATAATAATAATAACAACGATAAACATGATAAAAGCACACAATAAAAACTCGAACTTCTTTTTTTTACAACAAGTTTCCATGTTTGATTCTAACAAGGCGTATTCTCAAGCAATATTATCACCACGCATCAATAATAATACCATTTATTTTCTAGCATTTATAATTGTAAATATGTAATAATTATTTTTCAATGCCGAGCCCCCCCCCCACTCAAAATCATCACTAACCACCCCAAAACCCAGGTGTTTGAATATTAATAGTTGCCGAGTGGGGGAAAAAAGCTGCCGCGTAGATAGATAGCTTCATGATTCCTTTGTAAGTTCTACTCACTCAACGCCAGTTTTTGACAACCCGCTGTACCAGAGCTACGTGCGGTTCTTATAATGGGTAAATGCCATGGTCACTTGATAAATTTGTGTGTACTTTAAACAAACATCATCCCTTCCTGCAATCAAGAAATTTTGTTAGCAGATTTAAAGTCTATCAAAGCTTTTCACTACAAATGTTTGACCCCATCGTTTTAAAGAACTTTCAAAGAAAGCCAACTACGTCATTTTTTCTTATCAAAACATAACTCTTTATTACATTTCCAAGGCTTTAAAAACAATTCTTCATGTATAAAGCGCAATATAAAAGAAAATAAAAACAACCCGTAAAAAAACCAAGTTTTTGACTATAAATCCTTTACGTATGAGACCTAACTAAAAGAATGTTCATTATAACACGCAGCGCAAGACCATCCAAAAATACAAAATTGCAGTTGTGTCGTAAAACGTGTTTAATATAATGCGCACCGATCAGGAATATGTTTATAAAAAGTGCTGTCAATAAAATACGCACCTTATTCCGCGACAGAAAGGTTGTTCAATATAATACGCACCGCGACGCTCTATCTAAAAAAAAATAGCATGATACATAGGAAAAAATAAAATAATCTAAAAAATCAATAATTTAATTACGGTACATGCGATCGATCTGAAATTTTGAAACATTGTTTTTATTATCGGTACGAAACTGCCTGCAAAATTTCAACTCGCTGGCTTACGAGCAAGTGGGTTTAAAATCGATCAAAAGTTTTGGCGACAAGGGCGGGCGGTCGGGCGGCCGCAGACACCACGAGTTAATATAAAGGATTTAAAAACAACAACTTTTGACCAATATATTGAAAAGTAAAACTGTTCAGGTAAACTTCTTAAATCGATTCACAAGCATTTTAAAAAAGTGCGTAGCAAGGTGTCTTTCTGTTGTCTATTAGGCTTTCTACCAGCAAACAAATAAGAATCGTCATTTGACGTATGACATTTTCCTTTAAAAAATCTATATTTTTTTGTTTTCTGACATCAGCTTCTCTAACAATGCCACGACTGTCTGGCATTGCCAGTTAGCACACAAGGGCAGTAACTAGGAATGCGCCGACAAAAAAGCGAGTGAGTCGTGAGAATTACTGGAAAACGCCTTTAAATCGCAATCTCTAACCCACCCATCAAAAACCCCGCCTGCTGACGGTCTAGCAATAACAGGAAAGTTAACGCCCACCTTATAACATAAACATGCAATTTTATGTTACATTTTTGTGTGTGCAATGCTACAATTACATGTGTGTTGTGGTTGTATGAATTAAGGAGTAAAAAAACAAATCAACGGAACACCCATAAAGATAATATCAGAAATGCGACCAAATATATAAAGAAAAGAGCATGGTAGCGCAAACGGTTTAGAAAATAGCAATCCCGACCACAGATTTTTGGAAAAGAAATGTTAAACTTTTGTTTTTATACAATAGGACTTTTCATTTCAGAGCAGACATCTATTTATAGAAACATCCGGGTATTCACTTAGACCAATTTCATTAAGATGTTAATCAAACGTTTGGGTATTATGTGAGGACGTATCTCACAAGATAATTGTTAATTCTACATTCATTTTTTCAGTTCAGAGGACTTTGACCAAGATAAAAATTTGTTTACAGCTTTATCATACACATTTTTTTGCAAAAGTTTTTTTTCCCTTTATAATCATACGGAATAACATTGCTTAACGAAAACCTTTTCCAAACAAGTTGTAACATTACGTAATGAGATATGATGTATTTCGGACTGAGAGATGACAAATCCAATGCAGCCAAACACGTGTCGCACGGAAATCGCCAGCCTAGAACCTATAGCATTCTGCTCATTTCCGGTATTTTTGAATTACAAAAGCAATGCTCTGTTACAATTGAATAAAATTACAGAGGTTCTCGGTATACGTTTGACGGTATTACAGTTACTGTGAAAGATGATGCATTTCTACAACTACCCCTAAACAACAATGCAACAGACTGATATCAAGTAGCGAACAATATTCAATTTAAGCTACGCAAATATGTGGCCAACGCCGCGCATCAGTTTAGTATTACCGGGCAGCAAATTTCGATAAGGATAATATGTGTTTGTGGGTTTAACATTTTGCACATCAAATGGATATGTGTAAGTTTGCACACGAGTTTGTTATTTTGCACACGGATAAACGAACCTTAGAAAGAACGTTGCTTGCGACTGAGCTTTCACATTATTTTATTCTAAGTATGAATTATCTAACCTTGTCGATGGATTAGAAACAAAGAACAAAGAAAAATATAAACAGATGAGCTAACTTTTCAACAAAAAAAAACAACAACAAAACCAAAAAACCAAAACAAAAAAAAACAAAAAACGCACTGCCTTCATTTCTCGTTATAAAATATAGCCTTTCCCACTTGCTGTCTAAATCGAGTCTTTCACACAAATTACTCGGCAGATGGCTCGTTTTTTTACAGACTTGCGTACAGACCATTCTCACATTCCAGTATTTGTTCGGGATAAAAAAACAAATAATTCTGTTTCGGTGACTTCCTTAACCCCACAACTCTATTCTATAACGACTAATCTAAATATAAAAGGCGGACTCTAAAAGTGCACCATGGGGCACATCAAAGAACGCACGCGCCACCAGATGCCCATAACAGACGACGTCATAATATTCTGGACCCGATCAAGTACGTCAACTGTTAACAGCGATAGCCGTAGCCAAAATAATCATGGCATAACAGAGATCTGGCCCAGAGATTAGTGACAGCAACTCTACTAGAGCTCATCGCAGAGAGAACAAAGAGCGGCACTGGATTTGAACAGAGCTGCATTCATCACTGCCTGTGATGACTACTACACCACTGCCTGCGATGAAGACAAACGAAAAAAAACCCCCCGCGGTTTTGTTATCATTACAATTGGTACTTATATCACAACGCCAAAACCAAGCTCGTATACATAACGAACAAAACACTCTAATTAGGTATTTAAAAGTAGGTACCCAAAATGATTCCTAATAAACATGTTGACAATTTTTTTAAAAAAGTATCATTATAACGTAAATGATGCAAAGCCCTGCATGCTCAAATAGGGGTTTCCTTGGAAAGAAGATGGTACACTATAGTTAATAAAGAATATGTCAGATCAATGCCGATAATAATTGTAGTACCCAGCCACCCCATTTAAAAGATTAGCATGTCATTTAACAAATGTTACAGCCGATTTAGATTGCTGACACTACTATGGAATAGATTGGGAACCTCTGAAAATGTAAATAGAAACTAAATTTAACACATTTTTACTGACCAAGCCGAGAGGACTGACCAAGCCGAGAGGACTGACCAAGCCGAGGGGACTGACCAAGCCGAGAGGACTGACCAAGCCGAGGGGACTGACCAAGCCGAGGGGACTGACCAAGCTAAGAGGACTGACCAAGCCGAGGGAACTAAACAAGCCGAGGAGATTGTACAAACAAACAAGCATGTGTCTGAGAATGTTCCATTGCGGGGTCAAAAAAAAGGTTTGGGGGAGAGGGGCGAAGAGGTTCAGTATTTGGAAACCCAGGGGCGCCTACGAGGTGTCGAAGTTCAGCATGCAGTTCTAACAATATCTTAACGGCGGCCCTGGAAAGTGCCACAGCCGCGGCGGGGTCAGGAATTGTACAAACAAACGCGAGATAGCGTGCTCATTAAGGCAACACAAACTTAACACTGTAGCAAGAAGACGGACCCTCGGCTCTGATAAAACGTCTGGCCAGCTCGTGGGGGAGGCTCGGGGAAACATTCAAACGTCGTCCCGGTGCCACAAGCTACTAAGTGAAGTCACAGATCTAAGAATCGGT
This sequence comes from Ampullaceana balthica, assembly GCA_944989445.1. Classification (NCBI taxonomy): domain Eukaryota; kingdom Metazoa; phylum Mollusca; class Gastropoda; family Lymnaeidae; genus Ampullaceana; species Ampullaceana balthica. Next base: position 526,447 of record CALYLW010000162.1, read on the forward strand.
TTAATCGATGCGCGGTGGGCGATCAAACCCTGGACAAAACGACTCCGACATATCGCCTCACGCCCCTCCCTCTAAATGTGACGTTACTTTAAAAATATATTTTTTTAAAAACAGTAAGTTACATTAGATGGTGATTTTAACGATACGTAGCCCATTTGAGAGAAATATTTTTTTCAAACGGCTATAAAAGAAAAAAGAATAAATTATATATTATAGTAATGCTGGAGCATATGCAAATTTGATGCGTACGCACGAAGACACAAATAAGTCACTTTTGCAGAGCAGTACATTTAAGTTAAAGCGAGGTCTTATAGCACTCACAAGGAACCATGCCTGAAGTGGTATGTAGTTTTTTTTTATTTTTATTTTGGGGGGGGGGATTTATTGGATTTTCTCGCGTATGCTGTGCCAGGTTATTGGTGGGCCATCTGTAGTCATGGGGAGAAGAAGAAAAAAAAACACGGACCCTCGGCCTAAAACAACACAGACGTCATGTTATAGGTAGGTGCCAGTCCTTACGGGAGAGAAATTAACAAGATATTTAAAGTACTGCCTTATCTGTCTAACCAAGGGCGAGGGCAGTAACTTTCACATCGAGATAAGACAACCCTCCCACTTTTCATGCCTGGGGTAAAGAAAATGTTTTTAAAAAACAACACAAAACATAAACACTAAGTCTCACCACACAGCGTGACAGCATCAGCTAACACTTCTATCTCAAACTTCTCAGCATCATCTACGGACTACGCGTGACTTACTTGCTCCATCGTCTCTCGCCCCCGCCGGTGAAAGCAGAATGATGCTGTATCTACCTCAATAAACTATTTTTTTAAATTATTTTTTTTTACTAATGTCTATTTATAAGCGAGAGGAGGCGATAGCATCGCTTATCCTCCCATGTTTAAGTTAAGGTTTTATTAAGTAGAAAGAATTTCTATAATATGTATAATTCACCAAAGTGAGTATGTGCAAATGAGCATGACGAATGACCATCGCTGGGGTTGAACAATCAGTTTATGGTTGGCATGTTTTAGACCAACAATAGTTTTTGTGTTCACTTGCGTTGTTCCTTTACAGAATAACATGTGATTCGTAGTGCAGTGGTTATCACGTCCGCCTTACACGCGGAAGGTCCTGGGTTCAAGCCTCAGCGAAAACATTATTTTATAATGTTTTAAAATGTGTTTGTGCCCGTTCTTTCCCCCCTTTTTTGTGAACATGGCTGACCCTCGCTAGGGTCGGCCAATCAGTTTATGGTTGGCAAGCTAGGGTGGTGAAGGGTGGTGGGCAAGTAGATAAACTTAGTACGAATGTCTTGAGATAAAAAATGCGTTGGTGGTTCTTCCCCACCGACGTTCACTCGCGTTGTTTTGATTTCTTCGTGCTGTAGTTTTTGTCCGTTCTTTCCCCCCTTTCCTTGTACAATCCATGAGCAAGTCTGCGGGACGTATCTAGTACGGTATATTTTAAAACGGAGCCGTGTTGAGATCCTTTTATTAAAAAATATATATTTTGTAAATATCATCATAGTAAATGTAATTACAAGTTTTTAAAATGCTAAGTGGAAGATGGGGTCGATACTATAGAACAGTGCTTCTCAAACTTTTTAGTATTGCGGACCGGCAGGAAATTTTTCCATTGCACCAGGGACCGGTGAACTATTTTCCCTCTACTGACGTGGTAGCAAAATGTCCTTTCTTGGCAACTTCTGCGGATCGGCATCGGATGGCCCACGGACCGGCACCGGTCCGCGAACCACCGCTTTGAGAAGCACTGCTATAGAAAACTTAACAGTTAACACCCATGATACAGACTTCATAACGGACTACACCAAGACTGATATTCCCGTATCGTCTCCCACACGACATCTAACTATAGGTGACAGTCTAGAAAGTTACTAGTAATATAAGACACATAAGCATACTCATCTCTCTCTCTCTCCCGCCTTCGTCTGTAACTGGAAGCAACTCGTAAACCGAGACAAAAGGCCTAAGTTGTTCGTAACCCGAGATACCACTGTATATTAATATGGTGATTTGTCTCTGCGCATTTTTTGACTCAACTAAAACAAATGATATATCAAATTATTTTGAGGCGAAACTCTTTCTACATTAAAAAACAACAGCTTTAAATACTCTGGTGATAACGCACACTAGCTACTCGATCAAAGTGATAACTGGAAAATCAGATGACAATAACTTTACCAACTGTCATTCAAGGGACTGTTTCGGAATGAGTGAACCACGTGTCGGTTTCAGTTAGTTTGGGTTTTGTGTGTGTGTGTGTGTGGGGGGGGGGCTAAAACCTTAATGACATACCAAATTAAGAAGAAGCGTGATGGAAGTCCTGGACAGTTCTGTATGTGTATGTGCACCTGTGACTAGCAGACGAGACCAAAGTTTCTGCATTGGATTGACCCCCCCCCTCCCCGCCACCCGTGCCCGGCGTTTGAGAGCGAAATGACTTTAAGAGCTAATGCTGCTGACATCAATTTAAATTAAACCCGGCCGATGCCTCGTGAGGAAGTCATTTACATCTAAATCACGAGAACACCAGGTTTTCTTCATTGAATAAGTCGACCCAGTCCCCATATGTTGATGCTGGTATATTTCTTTTCTTGAGAAAACGCCCGCTGGAGAACCAAGATTGTGTTGTGGCAAGGGGGTAGAAGGGGGAGGGTGGTCTGTGTTTTGGGTGCAAGGGGGAGGAGGACCGCTTTGTATGATATGTGTCTCCCCCCGTCTGTTGGGTTTTCAACAAGAACCGTTGAGCAAATGTCTAAACACGCCCACCACATCCCTGCGTTGTTAATGTCTCCAACACACGAGGTTTATTTACTGAGTGCAGACGTTAGACCCGTATAAAAACACGGGATAGCCAGGGGGCGCCTGGGATAGCCAGGGGGCGCCGTTTATTTCATGCTTCCCTCGTGTTAATCTGCGTGCCCTCCGTAAGATTAACTTGGTATGCTCCTGGACAGCGGACTGGGTATATTTTGGAATATCTTTTGCCTTCCTTCCAAAAACAGTTAGTTATAACCTTACAATATGGAACTGCTAGAGACCTTGAATACATTCAACTTCACTGCTAATGTCTTCTTGCTTGTTCTTGTACCTATATCTTTCATTGTAGTTATATGATTTTCAGGAACAATGTTACTCACAAGCGTAAATCTGATCAGTCTTTCCTAGACAATAATGCTTGGGTACATCCCACGTGGAAAATGCACATTTAGTCACTTATCTTATCTTATCTGTTTGCAGACGCTCATTCTATACAGAAGATTATTGCGTCCTACGCTTATCTATGGTTTGTGTTTAGTCCTGCATTTTTATTAGAGATTTAAATGTTGATAAAGTGTTGGTTTTCCTGGATTCTTCAGGCAACCCATTCCACGCCCGAATTCCGGACGGGAAGAAGGAAAACTTGTATGTGTTTGTTCTTGCATACGGAATAAGAAAGGTGTTTTTATCCTTATGTCTATCTGAGGGTTGTATTAAGTTATCTTTGTGTTGTATTTCTAAATTAGAATTAATTGCTTTATGTATGATTACTACTTTGCTCTTGGTTCTTCTATCCTCTAGTGTTTCAAGGTTTAATGATTTAACTAATGGTGTTACTCTTGTAAGTTTCGAATATTCTCCAGTAATGAATCTGGCAGCTCTTTTTTGAATTTGTTCTAGTTTATCAATGTTTTCTTTGGTGGATGGGTCCCATACAGAAGATGCATATTCTAGTACAGGTCTCACCAAAGTGAGGTAGCATTTTAGTTTTATATCTCTATTACATTTGTTGAAGTTCCTTTTTATAAAGCCTAAGGTTTTGTTTGATTTTTTAATAACTTCATTGACATGGGGATTCCATGATAGTTTCTCATTTATTAAGACTCCTAAGTATTTTGCATCTTTAGTTTGGGTCAGTTCTTTTCCATGAATGTAATATTTTGAATTTATTTGTTTCTTTTTCTTTGTTACTCTTAACAGTTGACACTTTTCTGGGTGGAAAGACATACTCCAGTTAGTTTCCCATTTTATCAATTCATCTAAGTCACAGTTGCGATTGTGGATCTATTTTATTATACAGCTAGACAAAAACACATTTCCAATTTTATGGAGGAGGGAGTCATTGTGCTCGTTCTAACATGCAATTATTGGTCCCATCATTAAAAAAAAACCCGTTAAAAATATGAAAGAGTGTGTATTGGTTTACATTTTAAAAGAAAGTCACCCCAACTAAGTCAGTAAATGTTATCTCGGGAAAGAATCTTTATTGGGAAATTAAGGAGATGACCATAAGCAACACACCATCGGCACATGAGAACACAACTCAATCCTGTGTAGTCCAGTATTCCCTCACACCCAGGGGCGGATTAAGACTGCACGGGGCCCCTGGCTGCAATTCAAACTGGGGCCCTATCCAGCCAGTGTCCCTTTAAATAAAATGATTGCTGACAGCTAATAATATAAGACTATAACTGTAACTGTAAAATCGTCCATTGGTTCCTTTCTCATAATTTTTCTGTACTACGGGATCGGATTCATCAAAAAACCGAACACAACGAAATAACTGTTCGCCGGCATCGTAAAATTGAGTGTAAAAAGATAGTGTTTAAAAAAAAATAAAGACAAATTAAAAAAAAATCATACCCCCACTGGGATTCGAACCCGACACCGCTTGCACTACAAGCCTGTAGCTTGCCACAAGACCACCAGAAGTTCATGCATAAAACACATTTTAAAGATATAAAAAGTATTTACTATCGGGTCCGAATAGCGATCAGATTAATATATAAGATTTTATTAATTTAATTAATTTATCATATTTTTAGGGATTCATGCAATAATTTGTCCACCTTTATTATAAAATATACTAAATTTGGGGGCCCCTAAATCATCGGGGGCCCCCTGGCTTTAGCCCGTTCAGCCCCCCTCTTAATCCGCCATAGCTCACACCACACTGCCACATCAATTACATAGACCATCTTTCCCTCACACCACACATCTGTGTTATCTTGGATTGGAAAACTATCTCGTTAGCCTTAAAGCAATATTTGCTCGGGGAATTGAAACCGGAAATAACGATTTTTAATATGAAAACCGCGCGACGTAAGAAAACACTGATAAAACGATTGATTGAATGGTTTTAAAACCAGACGCGTTAAATTAAAGACATAGAAAATATTTTATTGCTGCCCAATTATTTTTTTAAACATTTAATTTATATGGCTCACATAATGTTGAAATGGTTGAACATATTTGTTATAAATATCCATCTTTAAGGTGGATCCGATTTCATAAATTTATAGTATCGATCCTCCAAATGATGAGGCAGAATGTTCACACGATGGCAACTGTAATATTGGTTTTTACATCAATGTAAATATTTTTTTTATTTTAAAAAGTTAACAGATCGCCACCAATGGCTATCACTATAATTATGATTATCCGTACACTAACTTTGGCGCCCAGAAATGCAATGCTAGAATTTCTTTGACAAAATATGCATTTATTTTTAAAGCAGCTCGTGGGAGATGCTGATCTTCTATCGAGCGCCTCCCCAGCCGGCGGATAGGGGAAAGCCCACCAGATATGGAGGGTACCGGGGAAATAAAATACCCGGGGTGGACTAAAATCAGCCCTACTGCCTTGTAGGAAGTGGAGGGATCCACAAAGGCTAGGGACCTAACCCGAACAAAGGCAGCTACCCATTGAGCTGTGAGGGGCAACCCCCCAAGTGGTTGTGCGCAAGGCCAACAACCCTGCCATGTAAAAAATCATAGTTACAAAAACACCGAAAAGAGTAACAAAAGACATTTCAGTCCTGGGAGAGAATGGATTCCTTGAGGAGGAAAATATGACGCCTAATAGTGAAAGCCAAAACCTGGAAGCTATTAGGCCGACAACCATCATTTCTACCAGGACTACCACCGTCATTGGAGCTTGGAATGTCCGCACCATGTACGAGGCTGGTAAAGTTGCACAAATAGCCGCTGAGATGAGGAACTATAAGCTCACCATTCTCGGAATTAGTGAAGCAAGATGGACTGGATGGGGACAGAAGAGATTAATCTCAGGAGAGATGGTGTTATTTTCGGGACACGAAGAAGACGATGCCCCACATACCCTGGGTGTTGCTATGATGCTATCAAGGGCAGCACAAGGAGCACTCATTGGATGGGAGGCCCATGGACCTAGAATTCTTTTAGCAACCTTTCGAACAAAGAAACGTAGCATCAACCTAGATGTTATACAATGCTACGCACCAACTAATGAAAGTGATGAAGGAGACAAAGAAGAATTCTACAATAGAGTAATGACCATAGTCCAGGGTCGCCCACGGAGGAACATCGTCGTCCTCATGGGAGACTTTAATGCCAAGATCGGCAATAGCAACACTGGGTACGAAGAGGTTATGGGACAGCAAGGGATAGGCGAGATGAACGACAATGGCGAGAGGTTTGCTGACCTATGTGCCGCAGCAGACCTGGTCATAGGGGGGAGTATTTTCCAGCACAAGAGGATTCACAAAGCTACATGGGTCTCACCGGACATGAGAACGATGAACCAAATAGACCATGTATGTATTTCTAAAAAATTCAGGCGATCTCTCCAAGAGGCACTGAAGGCGGACTTGGAAACCAGTGTGGAAATGCTGCACCCTCTGTTTATGAAGATATGGGAAGAGGAGCAAGTTCCTTCCGATTGGAATGAGGGATACCTTATCAAGATCCCAAAGAAGGGAGACTTAAGCTCCTGCTCGAACTACAGAGGGATCACCCTGCTGTCCATCCCAGGAAAGGTTTTTAACCGTGTACTACTTAACAGGATGAAAAACGCTGTAGACCCTCTGTTGCGGGACGAACAAGCTGGCTTTCGCACCAACAGATCCTGCACGGACCAGATAGCGACACTGCGCATCATTCTAGAGCAGTCACTAGAGTGGAACTCACCGCTCTATGTCAACTTTGTTGACTATGAAAAAGCCTTCGACAGTGTTGACAGGCAAACCTTGTGGAGATTGCTAAGGCATTACGGGGTGCCACAGAAGATTACGGATATAATCAGAAACATGTACGAAGGGATAAACTGCCGAGTTATCCATGGCCAGCAGGTGACAGATGCGTTCCAGGTGAATACTGGTGTGAGACAAGGTTGCTTGCTGTCACCATTCCTCTTCCTGTTAGCCATTGACTGGGTGATGAAAACATCTACACAACAGAAAAGGAATGGCATCCAATGGACCTTGTGGGATCAACTGGATGATCTTGACTTTGCTGATGATCTTGCCCTTCTTGCACATACCCAACAACAGATGCAGGAGAAAACAAACATTGTCGCAGCCACTTCTGCTAGCATGGGTCTCAACATTCACAAAGGGAAGAGTAAAATCCTCAAGGTTAATGCCACCAGTATATCACCCATTATGCTTGAAGGAGAAGCCCTTGAGGAGGTGGACAGTTTTGTTTACCTTGGCAGCGTGGTAGATAAGCAAGGTGGTACAGATGCGGACGTCAAAATAAGGATCGGAAAAGCAAGAGCAGCCTTCCAGCAACTCAAAAATGTTTGGGTCTCTAACAACTTAGGCAGCAAGTTAAAAGTAAGGATTTTTAACGCTATGGTAAAACCTGTGCTGCTATATGGAGCCGAGACATGGAGAACAACGGCCGTAAACTTGACCAGAATACAGTCCTTCATCAACAACTGTTTAAGAAGGATTCTCAGAATTCACTGGCCAGACAAAATCAGCAACCAGGAACTGTGGCAGCGGACAAAACAGAAGCCCATTGAGGAAGAGATTCTCCAGAAGCGGTGGAGGTGGATTGGTCATACACTAAGGAAACCTGCTCCTAACACAACAAAACAAGCCCTGAAATGGAACCCACAGGGTAAGCGGAAAAGAGGCCGTCCAAGAAACACTTGGCGCCGAGAATTGGAGGCAGACATCAAGAGAATTGGCCATGAATGGAAGATCCTGGAGAAGCTGGCCCAGGATAGAGATGCCTGGAGGTCTCTCGTAGGTGGCCTATGCCCTTGGAGGAATCGCAGACGCCGACGATGATCGGTAGATGCCCCTCATGGACGAGAAGGCTCAACAACCGCACAATTTTATCACGACCATCAACCACATTAATATTTTCATTTCCCGCTCTTATACCACCACACATTTATGTTACATCTTCAATATAAACAAAATTCCAGTAAAAGAAAAGGAGAAAAAAAATGCACCAAGCGAGTTTGCGACGTCAAGTGTTACATAACGATGCTTATATTACGCACCAAACGCGCATGGATTATTTATAAAACGTAAAAGATAGTCAGCGACTGTTAAAGGTGGCTTTATTAGAGGACTAAAGTATGATGTCGTGGCGCGATGGTGTAAGTGGTAGCGCACTGGGCTATCGATCCGAGGCAGATCCCGAGTCGCGGATTCGAGCTCAGGTACTGGCAAGGCCCTGGGGCAATGTGCTGGCCACACATTCCCCTGCTCGTTAGTGGTGGCTTAAAAACTTGTGAACGCTACATCACTTGCCCCATAGTCCGTCATTGACGGGAAAGGGGGTCATTTTAAATATGATAGTTCCGGGGTTTATTTGTCCTCAAAAAGAAACAGACTTTTTTTTTCTTTTAGAGCAATGTTTTCCCCTATGGTTATTTGGTCTGTGTTCAAAGTTAAAAAAAAATAAAAAAAAATAATAAAAAACTCGTGCACAGCATCCATTTTTGTGCAAAATTTTTAAAAAATTTGCTGCGCCGCGTCGGTCGGATGAAGGGAAAATTGATTGTGAGATATATGTCAGTGTGACATAACAAAACCTGTAAGGTCAAGGAACACACACAATTAATACGACCGTTGTGTCACAGGAAAAGAATCCGAGGAGAAGAGAGTCGTAACGACTTTGTAATCTGACACCAAAACTATCCAACCATTGCACACACACTCCCCCATTTTTTGGCGACCTTATCTCTCACGAGTTATCAGCGCCCCCTACAGTTAATGCCCTCGCCCTATCGGAGGAAATGGCCATCAAGTGGAGATAAATCAACGGCTGCCGCGAGGACACGGATCACGTGACACTCGAGCCGGAATCAAACGGTCAAGCCGACGGCACGATTTACAACCCCGGCTGGTCAGCGTGATGGTCACTCACAGATGGGCCCGTCGGGGTTGGTGAGAGTCGAATCTAACTTGATGACCCTCGGCAATCGACCTCAGCCTCGCGGTAAGATTAGCCGCCCAGCGGCGACAAGCCGCCGGTGTGGTTAGATTCCTATCTCCGGCGCGTTATCCATTGTATCACAAGGCGCGAGAAACTAAGTATCGGTGTTTGCACTCTGTAATCTGTGGGTCACCTTATTGTAAGCAATAGGGTATTCCTTGAAGATAACCGTCTCATCAAGGACTTATGCGTCTTAAAGTCGCTTTGGGAGAAGTTAAGGTTTATTCCCAAGAATAGTAAGTATGAAAAAGTTCATTTTACCCGTCTCGTTGAGCCAGTCATTCAGATTACTGATTCTATCTTAGAGAACTCAACCATGCAGGCTAATGGAAAGGACGTACATTTTTAAAAAAGACGTTTTCAAATTTTTTAGCGAAAAAAATGAATGCAAAGTCCAAAAAATTGACTAACATTTAAAAAACAAAATTACACCGAAATACAGTTTTACTACGAGACTGAGATTACCCACGAGTCATAACGCACTCCGTGTTTCGGTTAAAGAAGATTAGAAAATGTTTCAACAGCCGTGACGAATGGGGCATCGCGACGGAAAGCAAAACTATTTACTTTCTTTTCATCAATTCCATCCATCTTTTGTCAATCCGGAAACAATACATCTTCCGCCGCTCCACTCTTCCGCTTGTTGCACTTGAAAGGGCGCTAACCCAACAATCGTATCCAATAGGGAGATAATGCGCAGATGACGGCGATCTGAGCGGCACCATGGCGGGGAAGTAGTGGACAACCTGCTCTAGTACGGACCGTAGTCAGCCAAGAGATAGTGGGGGGAGGGGGGTCAAGAAAAAAATGACCACCCATGGGTCCCATTACGCACCATCAGTCGTTCCCAGCTGTTGAGCGCACCAGATAGCACCTCCAGGGGAATAGGCTACCGTAAAGCGGAGCGGCCAAGCGTCAAATAAAAGTGTGGAAAGGCTCGGAAAGGTTGACGTGCCATCCATTGCTCGTGCAAAAGGTGGATGCAAGTGAGAACAAAATGATCCGCTAACACAGCGTAAAGATTTTTCTCTGAGTCTCTCGCGGATAAATGCATTTTAAAAATAATAATTATAATTTAAAAATAATTATTTTCATATAATATTTTGAAGGGGTACTTTATTTTGTATACTTATCTATCAAAAATTAGTCCCACAACGAATCAGATCAACGCATGTTAAATGGTTGTTCGTGGGAATAGCACAGAGGGGGAATTTGATAGTTGTACATTTTATAGAGGCAGACCACAACAACATAAACTTTTAATGTCTCGTATCTTCAGATAATGTTGCAGTGGTTGGAATTTTTAGGACTCCAGCGAAACACTTTCAACGCAGAATCAACGATGAATCAAAAAAGGTCTTATCAGATCCTTCAGCCACACAGCATGCAGTTCTTGAATCGGGCAAAGATCAGCATCTCCAAAACATTGCCAGACGTAAAGTGAACAGTGGAAAGAGATCCAGAGAGATTACTTTCAGTGACGGCCAGAGAACACCGCCTCTGTCAAGGAGAGGGAGGAATGACTGATGACCTCACTGTGGTCACGAGTTACAGTTACAAGGGAGGTGCCCGTGAAACAAGACAATAACCTCTTAAACATGCACACATTCAAAAGATTTATAAAAAGAAACAACAACAACGAAACAATATTATTAAAACGAGTGTCTTTCTATCTATATAATATGAAGCTCTAAAATTGAAGATTTCTTAAAAATTATTAAGGAAGAGCAGAAAAGAAGATGATCACTATAAGATCTAAGGACTTGAAACTGAATGTAAACGAAATAAGTTCTATTTGTGCTAGTTTTCAATGGACAGATCTTTGAATATCGCCAAGCAGACGCCAAGCACTTTATTTGCAATTATAGAGAACAGCGTAAGTGGACATCTAAACGGACTGGGCAAACAGTGTAAGACTTTAACGCTGTATAAACCCACAAAATGGATCAGCGAGTAGAAAGACTTTCGTAAGAACATAAAGCAGGTATGCACTCAAAAGTGCTACTAACAAATTGAAAATAAATATAATTAAAAATAATAAAGCGGGCCTTGAAGCTCAAAATGGTTACATGTAGTTAGTACACAACTAATCATATTTAAACTAGGAGTGTTGTGAATCAATTTCACAAAACTAGAATTATAACTGCACAACACTGACTCAATAGTATAACAAGAGCTTCCACGACTATGTTAACGGCATCTGTAAAACCTAAGATGTCAAGCAGCTAATACACATTTACAAATGACTATAAGCTACCCAATGGTTGAGTTGGTTTTATTTTTAAATGTGTCCGTATCTTTTTGTGTTAGTTTCGTTACTCCGTAAATAGGAAATAATTTAAACGAATTGAAACATTGTTTGAAAATAAGCACACATATCTACACATATTAGCTCCCACCCCTCGAATTTAAAACATTAGAAAACACTTTTAATGAGTTCAGCTCTATGATAAAACTGATACTTTCCACTTCTCTGTTTTCATATCTCAAGTTGATTACTTTTGGCCATCCATATTTTGCATTGTCCACATCAGACAAGTTCATTACGTTGTCCAGTCAGCAGGCGCCCTGCCACTCGTAGATCTCTCTCAGATTGTTTATTCACCTGTACTACAATGAAGCCCAAATGGGAAAAGTAACGAATACTCCTGTTTACTGACCACTGGTCTATCAGCGCCAGAGCACGAACTCGGTCATACCCCCTCATTCTCCAATTCGATGGCAAAATGAACGAATAAATCTCGATTTATGACTCAGCTTTACGGAAATATCGCCAAAAGGATGCAGAATACACTAAAACAAATTCACGGAGTTTGGAGTCATATTTTTCTCCTTCCATACAGTCCTTACATAATTTCCACAATAGTTCGTTTTCAAATCTTTCGTTTAGAAAAAGAAATATATTTTATACTTAAATACCAAATGCTATTTATTTGTATGATATTTACATACCATCAGAAATGAGATTTAACAATTTGCAATGTATTAATGCAAGACTCTAGAGAGGGTGAGGTAGAGAAAAGGTGGTTTACAAAGGGAGAACGAGTAAGGGGGTGACAAAAATGAGTGAGCGATCGCGAGAGAGAGAGAGAGAGAGAGAGAGAGAGAAAGGGAGAGAGACTGGGAATGACCTGTGTCCGGTCACTCAACCGGACAAAACTAATCAAATATCTTTCAGCGTGTCGGCTTAGATATAGGTGAGCGGGCATCCCTAAGAATAATTGGCTTAGTTACCTGAGTTCTTGGCTAAACATTGGATAAACGAGAGATAGGTGCCAAATAAACACACTGATAGATGAACATGACCCGGGTAAAGGGGTTACCGCTGGTCGGGAGAAGCAGAACTCGACAGCCGACTAGAGGGCAAGAATTCAGGGCTTGATAAGCCTCTGAATTTGTTAAAAGACTTGCTGAGAGAATCCAACTCCTGAAAAGTTTTCTTTTTTTTAAAATGATTCTAAGATCTTTGTCTTAAAGAATAGAATAAAACAAACGACTACGTGTTAAAATCAAACAATCGACTATAAGTTTAAATTAAACAATCGACTATATATACACTACAGGTTCACAAGGTTCAAATCAAACAAGCGGTCTAGGCGTTTAATGTATCACTATATTTAACGTGAACAAAGTCATACCCCTAGAGTGAAGCTTGCAGAGAGCGATTACAAGTTTCACCAACATTGATTAACTAGTGTCGAAAAAAATACTAATAGCAAAACCAAGCATTAATCAGTAACATCACTACCCGCCCAACCACCATTTCCCACCAACAAAGCATCATGATTAAACCTCTTGCCCCAAGTCATAAATGTGACCATTTGTTTGGACATATTTCGTCAATGATCTGGTCGCTAGCCGAGACCTCCAAATGTTGAGCTCACCAACAACTTGGCTATCGGATTCCATCCACAAAATGACGCAAACCCCTCACACACAAAGAGAAGAAACGCTCGCAGGACAGGAAGGAGCTGGGGGCCGCCATCCCCGTAGTATCCATCCTCACCCCAAACGCTCTTTGAAATGCATGTTTACAGGAACGTCAGCGCCGGACCCCAAACATCTGGAGGGCGAGCGGTGTTTGTAATTGAAAAGTATCCCGGTGGAAAAAAAGGTCCAGAATTTTGTTTGACATCCACCGCCGGCATTTGGAGGTTTTCGACTTTGAAAGATGGAAGCTACTTGTCTGCTGCCGGGGCTTTAACGGGGGTTCTCGGTATTTTTTTCAACTGGTCTGTCGTGCGATTCTACAAAATATACATTTCTGTTGGCAACATTAAAGTAAATTTAAGCGTGTCGAATAAAGATTTTCATTCATAGAAACCAAATAGCTTTAGGATAGGGTTTAACGATTTGCTAAATATCGCATGTGATAAAATCAGGGAAGAAAGAAAGATAGCAGCTACTTCATCGAAGACGGCATAAGCGTATACGTCACAGAACATACAACAAATCCATGTTATGATTGTGTGAAATCATCTTCAAGATTAGAAAAATAGTCAGTAATGACGTGTTTGCCCTACTACAGAACTTTAAACAACATCCCGGAGCTCACTTCATGGGTGCTTGTAGTAATTTTAATTTTGTGTTACAATAACTTTAGAACCACCGGCCCGCACAGAAAGTTCCGATAAGCCATAAGTACATAAACGAGCACTTCCTCTTAACATTCAAGGGAGGCAACAGTGTGGGATGCCAATCGTGGGATAAAATTGTTTTACTTTAGATCCCACACATTTTTTTGGTAGGTATCAAATTCTAATTAGAACCTAATGTCGACAAGAGACATTTCATTCACCTACTCGTGCAGCATCTTTTTGTGTGTGTGTGTGTGTGTGTGTGTGTGTGCATTTTTATTTTAAAGCGATATTTTAAATAGTGTCTCAGTTACTCTTTCTCATTCCAGGGAAAACGAAACAGAAGTGAGTCTTATAACAGGTTCCCGGGAAAACGGAACAGAAGTCAATTTTATAAAAGGTTCCCGGGATGTCTTGAGGTTTTAAAAAACCTGTTTATAAAGTATAATTTGAAATAAATTTGATACTTAATTGCTTCATTTAAGAGACTATTCACGAATGAAAAATCACAAGAAATCACTAAGAGAGGTTCGTCAAATGCAACTGGACGCTTCATTTCCTAGTGATAAAGTAGTAAATATGTGTTTATATTGTTGAACATAAAAGTTATACACTCTACAATTTCGACGGCGTTTCTTAACTCATCAAAGGTATTAGCCACAACAGTTGCATTATCTAACAACCTCCGTCTCGTTACACTATCTTTGATAACTTATCTAACAACCCCCGTCTCGTTACACTATCTTTGATAACTTATCTAACAACCCCCGCCTCGTTACACTATCTTTGATAACTTATCTAACAACCCCCGCCTCGTTACACTATCTTTGATAACTTATCTAACAACCCCCGCCTCGTTACACTATATCTTTGATAACTTATCTAACAACACCCGTCTCGTTACACTATCTTTGATAACTTATCTAACAACACCCGCCTCGTTACACTATCTTTGATAACTTATCTAACAACCCCCGTCTCGTTACACTATCTTTGATAACTTATCTAACAACACCCGTCTCGTTACACTATCTTTGCTAACTTATCTAACAACACCCGTCTCGTTACACTATCTTTGATAACTTATCTAACAACCACCCCCGTCTCGTTACACTATCTTTGATAACTTATCTAACAACACTCGTCTCGTTACACTATCTTTGATAACTTATCTAACAACCCCCGTCTCGTTACACTATCTTTGATAACTTATCTAACAACACCCGTCTCGTTACACTATCTTTGCTAACTTATCTAACAACACCCGTCTCGTTACACTATCTTTGATAACTTATCTAACAACCCCCGTCTCGTTACACTATCTTTGCTAACTTATCTAACAACCCCCGTCTCGTTACACTATCTTTGCTAACTTATCTAACAACCCCCGTCTCGTTACACTATCTTTGATAACTTATCTAACAACACCCGTCTCGTTACACTATCTTTGATAACTTATCTAACAACACCCGTCTCGTTACACTATCTTTGATAACTTATCTAACAACCCCCGTCTCGTTACACTATCTTTGCTAACTTATCTAACAACCCCAGTCTCGTTACACTATCTTTGCTAACTTATCTAACAACCCCCGTCTCGTTACACTATCTTTGCTAACTTATCTAACAACACCCGTCTCGTTACACTATCTTTGCTAACTTATCTAACAACACCCGTCTCGTTACACTATCTTTGATAACTTATCTAACAACCCCCGTCTCGTTACACTATCTTTGCTAACTTATCTAACAACACCCGTCTCGTTACACTATCTTTGCTAACTTATCTAACAACACCCGTCTCGTTACACTATCTTTGATAACTTATCTAACAACCCCCGTCTCGTTACACTATCTTTGCTAACTTATCTAACAACCCCCGTCTCGTTACACTATCTTTGCTAACTTATCTAACAACACCCGTCTCGTTACACTATCTTTGATAACTTATCTAACAACACCCGTCTCGTTACAATATCTTTGATAACTTATCTAACAACACCCGTCTCGTTACACTATCTTTGCTAACTTATCTAACAACCCCCGTCTCGTTACACTATCTTTGCTAACTTATCTAACAAATAACATTCCTAAAACCGTAACGTAAACGAATCTGACCAATGATTGAAATGCTCGTCACATTTTTTTTTAAAATGAAGTCACTGACATTTAGAGCGAGTACAAAGTATGCATCAAAGTTTAGGGGACAGAACTCGGGGTACTCGAGTCCGTGTTGTACCAACAAGTCGCCGGTCTTGGACGTAAGTGATTAATCAAACCCGAGCAGAACAGGAGTGCCCCAGTGCTCTGTCGGGCATCACAGGTCAGCCCCTGTGTCAACAGGACACTACGGGGGTTGTACGGCGGTAGCTTTACAACGGACAATATGTCCTTTGGCACATGAGGCCATGGTATATGCTAGTCACTACATAAGATTTTTGTTTTCAAAAGTTTTTGGTACTATTTCCTAAGAATCCCCCCGCTTTCATAGCTGTACCGTATCTTGTGTTTTTGAAAGCCAGATGGCCTGTATATCAATACCAATGTTTAATAAATGCATTTCCAAGTGTTAACACTAAATTATTTTTTTATAAAAATTTGTTACAGGGTAGAAAATTATTCTCAGTTTAAAAACAAAAAACAAAATTCATTTCTGCTTCAGGACAGTGTTTGATTTCCCCAGAATACTTTATTGTTATTATTTTTAAAAACCTTATTAAGAAAGATATTTTCTATCAACACAGCGTAACTTGCAGCGTGCAGTCCATGCCGAGTTGGTCGATGATAAGAACCACTTCACTGTGTCAACCAAATCGTCACCCGACTCCAATTATACAAGAAACGTAAAGCAGGCGGGATCCCAACACGATATGTCGTAGTCCATTAGGTGTCTAAGGTTACTAGGGAGGCTTAGCCCTGACAGAAGTACTCGTGTAGGTGCCGTCAAGTAACCCACACGTCTGGAGGAAACATGACGTGCGATGTTTCGAATCAAACTCAAGGGGATTATTGCAAAGTATGTGTAGTCGGAGGGGGGCGCTAGAGCGATGGGGCGGGCGATAGTGTGATGGGGCCATTGAGTATGGAGTGATGGGCTGGTGAACAAGGAAAAGGCCACCTGGGAAAAAGTGAAAATTTGATAGGGACTAAATTCACAGAAAAAAAGGTCTCACCAAAAATGGCACAGATAAACTTGTCAATTGCCGTAGTTTTATTGGGAGTCTAGATATTTTATTTTTAAAAAAAAGTAAAGACTGATTATCTGTAAAGAAAACGGAAACTGAAGCAGAAGTTTGGATTTTGGCTCGGAAACTGAAGCGGAAGTTTGGATTTTGGCTCGGAAACTGAAGCAGAAGTTTGGATCGTGACTCGGAAACTGAAGCGGAAGTTTAGATCGTGACTCGGAAACTGAAGCGGAAGTTTGGATCGTGACTCGGAAACTGAAGCGGAAGTTTGGATCGTGACTCGGAAACTGAAGCAGAAGTTTGGATTGTGGCTCGGAAACTGAAGCAGAAGTTTGGATCGAGGCTCGGAAACTGAAGCGGAAGTTTGGATCGTGACTCGGAAACTGAAGCGGAAGATTGGATCGTGGCTCGGAAACTGAAGCGGAAGTTTGGATCGTGGCTCGGAAACTGAAGCGGAAGTTTGGATCGTGACTCGGAAACTGAAGCGGAAGTTTGGATCGTGGCTCGGAAACTGAAGCGGAAGTTTGGATCGTGGCTCGGAAACTGAAGCGGAAGTTTTTACCGTGGGTCGATTCTAACTTGGACTTATTTGGTTTTGTGTACATATTAAAAACACGCATTTAATTCTACGGCTCAATCATATTTAATTTCTGTTTTGTGTATGAAGTCAATGGACACGATATAACACATTGAATAACAATAAATTGGGAGAGTGTGCGACTGCACTGATATTAATTGTTTTCAACCAAAGGAACTGTGATTTGATCCGCCCTGCTCGCAGTGGCAAATATTAACAAGACCTTTCAACTCACTTTCGTTACCGTCCATCATACCTTCACAAGTGAATTAGCTGAAGATTTACTTCCAGACACATTTACCAACAACGAGTACATGGAGTCCACTATTTTGTAATGAAAGACATCAATTGATGTTTGTATGTCTCTGGCAACAAATACATTTAAATAAATTAAAAATACTTTTTCCTCCTATATATTCCATAGCTGGAGAATTTTTTGTCAGTTAACTTTGTCATGGTACATGTACGTAAAAAAAAATTTAAAAAAAAATAAAAATAAACAAACAAAAAAAAATTAAAAAAAAACCCCGGAGATTTAATTAGGGTATTTTACATTTTATTTCTGAAAATCGTCTTTAAAGAAATGGTTGACCCAAACAATCGGAGCCCTGGAAGTAACAAGTTTGTTAATAACTAAACAGGGTTTCTTAGCCAGCCCTCAATTTTCGCTTTCCGGAAAATGATTAGAAACAATAACCAAAGAGTGATACTCCAACACCCCCGCACTCCAAGGCTGCCCTTATCACACATCCCGGGATGCAAAAAACATAAAATTTAAAAAAAAATAATTCCTCACCACTTTGCTCAAATTGTGTTAATTCCTCACCTGAACAGAACTAAAATTAGCCCAATTGCTAGTGCTGGAGTAGTGGCCACGGGTTCTTATCTCTCTCATCGACAAGCTCTTTATTTTGTCGTGTGAGTTACATCCCCCTTCGCACTCACGTGTTCGTATTTTCTCAATGCTCGCGACGTTATCTGATTGCGGGATGATGTACGTCAATACATCGGGCGTGTTATGACGTAGCGGTGTCGGGGGGGGGAAGGGGGGGCTTTATCCCCGATACACTCTAACGGATTTCACGACATTCTTGGCCAAGAGGGAAACCACTCGCAGCAATGTTGTTGGGGAATGACTGAGCGAATGTGACACACAGGTCCCAGTTAATATTACATGTACTAACCTATTGGTATTTGTTATTTATTATTAGAGTTTGAGGATATTATCATTCTCAGGTACGCTTTTACAGTACTTACAATGTTTCCATTCTCAGGTTAGCTTTTTGAGATTTAGATCAATTGTTTAATTTCATGTGTAAATTAAATCCTGAGACAATATCTATATCGCCATGTCGGACAATGTTTCCATCTTCAGATCTATATTACGATGTCGGATAATGTCTAATTCTAAATCACGTTGAACCCCCCCCCCATATCATCCAAAGGTAGGAGCGCCACCTTTCAAATTTAGAGTTTACATTCCCTGCATCTGGACTTTGTCCACTATGATAACGCGGCTGATGTTTGGTCAGCACTGTAATTAGAATGGACATCTATTTAGCCAGCCGGAAACCAAGGGAAGGTTATCTTTCTTGCGTTCCTCTGCTAGTGTTTTGATGAATATGAATTCAATAGACTATGCTCCAGCAAGGGGTTATGTAACTGTATACTTGATGTTAACAAAGGAAATGAATCTAAAATATCACGCCTACTATTTTTCGTATGCGCTATTCGGTAAATTTTGCTGTGCAACATTATTCTAATGAAAGATAATGCAAGAAGTTATAGAATTTCGAAGAGCTTGAAGCCAATTTACGAATTTTGTTGGGGATTGGAATTACAAGTATTAGAATCATTCTAAAAGTATTTTTTTTAAAAATCCATTATGAGCTGTAGTGAATATTTCATACATAAATACTTTAAATAAAAAAAAATTCCAACTCTGAACTTCCGCTATTTCAATTTTTAAAATGTTCATTATAATGTCTAAGAAAAAATGAAATAAGGACTAGTTTATCGTTCTTCTGTAAATCATGTGAATGGTGAAAATGTGTGACTAAGTTTAGAAAAAAAGAGTTTCCAGACCAACGTTAGGTGTACGAGGGAGAGGAGGGGTGTGGATGGGGGGGGGTGACTTTTCACCCCGAAGCCGCCAAAGCGAAGGTCGCCGCGAGGTTTTCAACACAACTTTAATCAACTGTGAATGTTTGGATATCTGACGGGTTAACTTGTCCATCTGGCCGGAAAATGGAGAAGTGTGGCCGGCGAGACGGAGGGTGTCGGTGGTGTGGAGAGACGAGTTGCTTCAGATCAGCGGCGGATTCAGTAGCTGGAGATAATGGGCGCGTGCTCCTACACTGTAGTTTCTTTCTTTCTATCGGGACCCAAGAGTCTCGAATATCAACACCGCCCCCCTCCCGGACCCCAGCATTACTAAGACTAAGCTGCCCTTTTAATATTTCCAGGTCCCGCCACTGGTTGCAAGTGGTGGGGTGGAAATGTTGGAGGGTGGGGATGGGGGGGGGTTTGCTGCCATCTGGGGAATAAAAATTAGTGGGACAAAGAATGGAGGATACGGTTTGTTTTTGATAAGGCAACTTGACCAAATGCTCGATGGGTTTGGAAGACGGAACGCGAAAGACCAAACTTGAAGGTGTTGTGAGTAGAGAAAAGACTTTGCTTCAAGGCAATGATTCCTGCCCTCCCCCCCCCCTCGTTTGCGCCCCATGGACAACATTTGTCTCATCGGTGTCTATAGTTATATGGATTTTATATTTCAGGAAGGTTCAGTTTGACTCGGTCAAGTTGTAGATAAATGGAAGCATTAACATTTCATTCGCTCCATTCGCTGGATTTAAAGCGTTGGTCTGCGATTTCCCTGACTAATCTTTTAAAAAAAAGATATACTTCAAAGTGTGAAACATTGAAAGTAACAAGTATAAATAGTGGGCCACAAAACTGTCTTTAAACTTGCAGCATTCGTGTATCATTGACACTGACTTCCCCAAAATAATGCGTGCATTGATCTTTTCATTTAGAGATCAGAGAAAGAGCGACTTAATGAGTTATCCCAAAGGACGGACGGTGTTCACTTCGTGTTTACATACAAAATTAACAAATGCCATTTTTTAGTGATCGAACTCTCCCATAAGGTTTCAATGAATAGTTACCTGTACGTTGAAGACGAACCTGTACCATCATAAGATGAAATAATGACTGCTGTACTCTTACACATAGCCGTTATACTAGAACCTCCATCCTTATAATTATGTTTTCCGATTCAATTGAGCTCCGAAGGCAATATACAACAATAAAAAAGAAAGAAAGAGCCAATTTAAAGTAAATTCATTCTTTACAATAGCCTGATAACTTCGCCAACAAACGTGTTAACGCCACAAGCCCACAGAGTAGTCTCTGAAATCTGCACGAAGAAACCACAACGAGGCTTCTTTAGGGGTGAGGGATTGGGGCATGTTGTTTTTGTCTCTCCCTCATTTACATAAGCCTCGGTGAGCTTCCCTGTATCATCTTTCCCTTGATCCGAATTTCAATTTTCTCCAACATGAAAGTTCCACACGAGAAACACAAAGAATGCCAAGGACACAGATGGACGAGGGTGTGGGAATAGAAAATGGTTTGGGACAAACTGTGAGGGTGTCTATAACTCTGTGGTAAGGGATAATCCGTGAGGGTGTCACACTGTGATATGGGGCAAGCTGTGAGGATGTCTGCCCTGTGGTATGGGACAAATTGTGGGGATGTCTACACTGTGGTATGGGGCAAGCTGTGAGGATGTCTACCCTGTGGTATGGGGCAAGCTGTGAGGATGTCTACCCTGTGGTGTGGGACAAACTGTGAGGATGTCTACCCTGTGGTATGGGGCAAGCTGTGAGGATGTCTACCCTGTGGTATGGGGCAAACTGTGAGGATGTCTACCCTGTGGTATGGGGCAAGCTGTGAGGATGTCTACCCTGTGGTATGGGGCAAGCTGTGAGGATGTCTACCCTGTGGTGTGGGACAAACTGTGAGGATGTCTACCCTGTGGTATGGGGCAAGCTGTGAGGATGTCTACCCTGTGGTATGGGGCAAACTGTGAGGATGTCTACCCTGTGGTATGGGGCAAGCTGTGAGGATGTCTACCCTGTGGTATGGGACAAACTGTGAGGATGTATACCCTGTGGTATGGGACAAACTGTGAGGATGTCTACCCTGTGGTATGGGACAAACTGTGAGGATGTCTACCCTGTGGTATGGGACAAACTGTGAGGATGTCTACACTGCGATATGGGATAAACTGTGAGGATGTCTACCCAGTGGTATGGGACAATCTGTGAGAATGTCTGTCTATCCTGTTAGACTTTAGACGGACCTCTTAAAGTGAAAGCAGGAGGGAGACACTTTCACTGTCCTGGTAGTGACCTTACACTAATTAATTTTCACGTGATCCTCTTCTCTATTCGCTGTGATCTCCTCCTCAAAGAGTTTTGGTATTTATGTTTGACGACTCTGCAGCGATATTCTGAGTCACAGCAGCAGCTATTCCATTGTTTATCGCCGGTGTCGTGACTCTTGTGGAGACAAAAACAACAACCGATATCGATATCTGGTGTCTATATGAATGTGCGTGGTTGGATTTCTGTTCTTCATAACGTATAACCATCAAAATAATCATAAATGTCAAGTTGTGTAAAAATAAGAAGGTTTTCAACATTGTTATGTTCTCCTTTCATCTAGTTATTATGTATAGATAAGTTGTAATAAGCCCCGGCACAAATTTATCACTATTTATTTGTTTTATTATTTTTAAAAAAAATTTCTCACGGTTATAACGGAACCTCGAGTCCCACCTTCTTCTAATATTATGCTAAACTTAATTCCCATTCCAGCTTTAATTGTTCAAGATTCCCATACAAGCCGCATATCCTTAGTTTGTTCAATATCCCTACCAAGTGTCGGATGAAGGTAAATATTTCTTTCAACAAAGCTTTTGTGTTTGTTTTGGAGGTAACTGATGTGAGGTAAAGCGTTGTGGTGAGACTTAGTGGCGGTGTGGGGTACAGGTAAGCGATATCTTGATGAATCAAACAGTCAAGGGCAAGCGATCAGACTGACACATCGTGGATCTAGGACTGCCTTAAATCCATTGGCTGGGCTCACCGACAATCGAATATTCATTTTGAGTTATTTGCGTTTTTATTTTTCTTTCTTCAAGTTATGGACATATTTACCTCAAAACTAAAGCATTTGTGTATGTTTAAGTTTATGATTGATTAACCTCACCCTTCGCATAATTGAATAATTGTAACACTCACTAAACACTCGCTTTGCATTCCATGTAAATGTCTTATTCCACTCCACGCATGACATCTTTATTAGATTTCATAGAATAACATTGATCAGCCGTGTGTCGCCCACATTTATATTTTCATTGTTGCCGAGTAGCTACGCACATCAAAGAAATAAAAAGTTTGACTTACGATTTTTAAAAAAAGTTCACCAGCCACAAAAAAAAATCGTTCACTTGGTATGTGTGGAGTATTGCATGCGGTAGGTGGCAATGATGTGTGTATACTAAAAGGTGAGATCTATGATTAGATTAACCAAAGGAACTTTAGATTTTTAAAAATTAAAATAGACCTATTTTCAGCTGCTACCCGTCGGCTTGTCTTGATGAAATACTTTATATTTTTGGCATCCTACCCCCCCTCCCCGATCATCTTAAAATAAACAAATAAATGAATTTATAACATTCAATAATAAATCAATAAAAGAATCAAACTGAAATGAATAAACATCTTGAAAAACCCATGTATCACAGTTAAGTTAAAGGTATTGGCACGTTTGTAGATATTCCTTTGATATTGTAGGTCTAACATAAATATATGTTAATTCAGTGATCTCAGTCAATGCGCGTGTTTCTTTCCTTAGTCCTATGGGTTATTTTTACCACGTTTTTATTAACTTGCTTTCGTTCCTGTGTGTCCATCCACAATTTTTCAAATCTGCCAACGTAAAATTAAACCACTTCTCATGGTCCTAGAGATCTCAAAATTTTACCACAGATAGATCTTGGATGACAATGCATTTTATCAAAATTTCAGATCGATCGAATGTACCGTTATTAAATTATTGAACTTTTTAGTTTATCTATATATACGCCTATGTATTATCCGTCTGCCCTTGTTTACATTACATTCACGTGCCGAGTTCACACCAACCCCGACCACAAAAACCATGTTTAACATCAAGGGGAGATCAGTCATTTCCAGTCTGTAAATGTTTGTCGGGCAAAGCGTATTATATTTGAACATAATCAATACTTCAAAACTCACCATAGCATACACTTAGAATAAAAAGAATAAAATAAATAGAAGTAAATGAAAATATTTTTTTTAAAACACGTTTTTATAAGCGGAGTAAAAAGAAGAATTTTTTTTTCACAGAATTGTGAAGGAAATTTTTTTTCTGGATTGATAAAAATTTCAAATTTATATGCTCAAGTACTATGATGTAATATGACTAAAAACGTGGGCGGGCGCTTTTGAGGCGTTTGGCTAAAATGATTAGGGTTTACAAATGACGAGTAAGAAAATGAGTGAATTGAATTCGTTAAGCCTGAGAAGCGCCCGCCCCGCGTTTTTAGTCATCGAATCGAAATTACCCAGCATTCATTCAACTTTTTGTTTAATCCTTAAAGTAGCACACATAACGACGAGTCACGAGTTTACGTTTATACTACCAGTTACAAGTCATAAAAAAACCCACATTCCGGTTTCTATAGTCACAGAAACCAATTTTTAGTCCGGAAATAATCAAGTTATTGCTTTCGTCACCTTAGGGAATTTGATACCCCATCTCAACCACAACCCCTCGGTTTAAAACAAGCACCCACAGGTTTCATTAGACGTCACTCCAGGAAATGAATCAGTGTTTCGGCTCCGTCTCTGTACATCACAAGCGAGCTCTTGCCAAGGTCTAGGATTTTGTTGTTCTTCTTCCTCTAACAGACCGCACCATGTCTTGTGTTTCGCGCCCGGCAGGAGATGAGGCAGATACTGTCCAGTCAATAAATAATGAAGATGTCTATGATATGTTGGGTGAAATGGATGAAATCTTCGCTTGTCGTACACTTGAAGATTGTGTCATCAATGTACACGGAATACAGGTGAGAGGCAGATTGCAGGATAGAAGATGATAGATCAAGGAGGGAGGAATAAAGGGGTGGGGGAGTGTCCGAAAATTATAACGTGAACTCCCCAATCAAAGGAGCACAGCTGGTAAAACATTATTTAGTTTGGGTTCGAGAGTAGGAAAGCTACAGCTTTGCCAAAAGAAAAACACACGGGAAGACTAATCAATAAGAAAGGTGGAAACTCAAGGTTAAAGCCAGTCTCAAATTTTCACATAACAACATTAGCAGACAAAGAGAATATTATGTTAATCGTCCGCGATAGCGTTGATTGAGGAGAATGTTTACGATCATTTCACTTTACATCAGATGAACACATTAACCCTG
Source organism: Ampullaceana balthica (assembly GCA_944989445.1). NCBI lineage: Eukaryota > Metazoa > Mollusca > Gastropoda > Lymnaeidae > Ampullaceana > Ampullaceana balthica. The sequence continues at coordinate 551,519 of CALYLW010000162.1, forward strand.
CGCAAACAAACAGACCATACCTGGAGAGTTCGGCTAGAGACAAAGCTGGCCACCACAAGCATCAAACCTATACCCACGTAAGCTGAGAACTTTTAAAACAAATACGAATTCTATCTGGTTCCATCTGATGACTTTCCACGAACAAGGGTTCTAAAACTACACCAGAAACTTTTTTATTAGGGTCACAAATCTATGGTTTGGAGGCTGTGCGCTAACAGCTGAACAGAGAGAGAGATAGAGACATACAGATAAATAGAGAGATAGATAGATATATAGATAGAGAGAGAGAGAGAGAGGGAGAGAGAGAGAGAGAGTTATCGCACGTGATACGGAGAGTAAAAACAAGCTTAGGTATTAAACTGTGATAACCACCAGACTATTAGTATATATATATATACTTTCGAACTATTATATAAAACTTATACACTTTTTAGCTGAAGAGCTAAACGTTTCATGATTGACATCGTCTAGTTTCAGGAATACAAAATTTTCAAATATCAAAAATTAAAATCTCCATTTAGTCGGAAAGGAACTTTGGTGTGTACTTGTTTGGGCATTTAAAGATAAGATACATCCTAGTTTCACTTTGAGCCCCTGGCATCCCTTTTGAAGAACTGAGATTCCCTGCGCCGTCTGCAGAGGCGCGCCTGTACGGTCGGAGAAGGTTTATTAAGCAAGCGGTAATTAGACCTTAACTATCCGCTAATGGTGGCGTGAACAGAGCACGGTCTATTTCACGAGGGGCACTCGTACACGCCTGATTGCCACCTCAGGCGGAGGAATTTAATATAGCGCCTTGTGCTGCCCGACAGCTTAATCATGTTTATAGTCGTAGAAACAAAATGGAGGGTGATAAAAATCCTGCACTGAAGACCCTGGCGTAGCTAGGGGCGGCAGTGGCGCCCCCCCTCCCGACATCCCAGCCTCAGTATGTCTCTTTTTTTTCAAGCGGAGTATCTTTGGCCCACTGCTGCGGGGAACTGGCGGAAAAAAATATATTTTACCGCACCGATCGACACTTGACCTGTATACAATGGTTGAATGATTTATGCTCATTGTCCGCTAGATGTGACCAAAGAGAGATACAAAGTGAGAACCCTTGTAACGGATTAGCAACTTTACTCAAACGTGGGATCCATTTAAAAATAAATACATATGAAAATAAGATTTTTTAAAAAATAGTAAAAAGAAGGGGTGGGGGACGTGGAAGCAAGGGGAGTTAATAACCTTTCTACGTCTCCCACCACTCAAACACATCAAGTATCTTTGATGGCGTCAAGTTCTTTGATGTTATCAAATTAAAGTGGATCATACAATACCTTCCTACAATACCTTCATACAATACCCTGTGTCATGTTATCGCAGGCGAATAGATCGCTTATCATTGATGTCAGGGGTTCTCAACATGGGCCGTGAGGTACAACGGCAAATTAGAATCGATGAGATAACAACGTCTTTAAAGCTTAACGATGTCCATTTCAAAGTAATCTTACAGGTGCAATCAAAACAAATGTGTACATGGATTACTATCACAACATGATCTTTGACTTAGTTAGTGTTGAAATCCCGATCTGTCGCTAATGGCATAGTGGGACTCAGTAAAACTGTTCACTGTTCACACAGGCAGTGCAAAATTAAACCCTTCATCAAGTTCATCCAAGTCTTATCAAGAAATGTCTTGTCAGGAGATCATTGAAAGTAGAAGAGAAACATAACACACCTCAAAGTATTACTAGAGTTTCTTCCGAGTCCAGGATTACGCCAATAACAAGAGATGAAACTGAGACTGTCAAACAATGACATAATTCACCTTAAAAATAAACAAAATAAAATAATTTTTTAAAGACGATTTTTAAACAAATATTTAAGAACAACCACGTGTGCCAGCTGATGCTGTTAGACTTGGATTCTTGTGAATTATTCAACTTCAGGGAAATAATGAAATCACAGCTCAGAAATGACTGACAAGGAAAAGAATACTTTAGACACGTAGGCAATAATGGAGACTTCCATAGGAAAATGTTAGCAAGTCTTACAGACTTCGCAATACTTTGTGCCAACATTTTTTATATGTATTCTAGTCAATAACAATGTTATGACCAGTGGAGTACAAACATTTTTTATAATGTACTAGCAGACCCGTCGTGCGTTGCAACGATCTCTTTAAAAATGAATAAATTGAAAGAAACCAAAGATTGGTATTTTTTAAAAGAATTATGCCATAAACCTTCGGGGAAGTGAGAAAAAAAAGTCCAAGTTTAATAGCAAACTGTTACATAAATTAATAATTAAAAACTTACAAAAGGAAAAACGATATTAAGAGGCCCAGCCAAAAAATGAGTGATAATTTAATTTTGTTATTGCCATTGTACTCAAGCTAAATTTCTCAATATCGTGTAAAATTGAATGGGGAATTAAATTGTTACCGTGCAGTAAAAATGACATTTGGGGCCCCCAGCTCCGAGGGAATGGAGATTAGGAGTTCAGTGCCCTATAGTAATATATTATAGCTATATACTGATATAAAAAACGAAATTTAGGGGCCCCTGGGCCCATTCGGTGAAAGATTTCAATTTAAAAAAATGCTGTTCATTTTAATTCAGTTTCCTCATAGATATATTCCTTAAGATCGTGAAAAATTAAATGGGGAAAACTATCTCAAACATATACGAAGAAAAGACATTTGGGGCCCCAGGCCCCGAAGGAATGGAAATTTGAATTTCTGTGCTTTATAGTATTTTAATATCGGCTGCCAAGTTTTTGTATACAAATTTTGGTTAAGGTCCATTCATTTACTCGGTAGCTAACGCATAAACTTATTTTTATATACCTCATATAAGCAAAAAACTACATTATGGGCCCCAGGGCATAATTATCGCAAGAAATAAAGTGCGAAAGACATTTTAATTTGAATAAATTTCAAAATACATACATTTATTTATATGTCTCAATATTGAATGAACGATAAAATATTGAACATTTACTAAAAATGAAATTTTGGGCCCCCTGCCCCAAGGGAATGAAAATTAGGAGTTCAGTGCCCTATAGTAATAAAATATAAACCCTTAAGTTTTTATATATTAAGATGGGTCAAGATCCATTAATTTTCTCAGTATTTAACGCGAATACTAATTTTTATACAGCTAATATAAGGAAAAAAACGACATTTAGGGGCCCCTTTAGTGAAAGGTGTCAATTTCAAAAACCTGTTCATTTAATTCAGTTTCCTCATAGATATATTCCTCAAGATCGTGAAAAATTGAATGGGGAAAAATATCTTAAACATATACGAAGAAAAGACATTTGGGGCCCCCGGCACCAAATATATTGACATTAGAAGTTTAGAAACCTTAATTATGTCAATATGGGCTACTAAATTTTTGTATGCAAATTTTGGTTAAGATGCATTCATTTACTCAGTAGCTAACGCAAAAACTAATTTTTATAAAGCTCACATAAGCAAAAAACGACATTAAGGGCCCCAGTGCAAGATATAAAGTTCAAAATACCTGTTCATTTCAATCTGTATAATAATGGATACATGTGTCATTAGTTGTCAATATTGTTAATAATTGAATGGTGAATAAAATCTTAAACGTTTAAGAAAAAGAATTTTTTGGGCCCCCAGCCCCGAAGGAATGACTATTAGGAGTTCAGTTCCCTTTAGTGTTTTAATATTGGCTATCAAGTTTTTAAATACAAAGTTTGGTTAAGATCCATCAATTTACACAGTAGCTAGCGCTGAAACTATATTTTATATAGCTCATATAAGCAAAAAATGACATTATGGGTCCCCGGCGCCCCATGAGTGATAAATTTAGAAAAAAAGTTGCCAGTCTCCAAAAGTTTCATGATGTTCGGATGAATGGTTTAGTCAGCTATAAAGGACATGCACACAGACATACATTGATTTTTATATATATAGATTAACAAAAACGACATTAAGGGCCCCCGGGCCCAATCGGTGCAAAAGAATAACTTTAAAATACCTGTTCATTTCAATCTGGATCATGATAGATATATTAGTCCATGCTTTTCAAGATCGTGTAAATCATAACGGGAATAAAGTATTTAACGCTTACAAATAAAAAAAAAGGATTTTGGGCCCCCGGCCCCGAAGGAACGGACATTAGGAGTTCAATGCCATATGGTACTTTAATATAGGCTATCAAGTTGTTATGTACCAAGTTTGGTCAAGATCCATTAATTTTCCAAGCAGCTAAGCCTTAAACTAATTTTTATGTAGCTCATATAAGAAAAAATTCTCATTATTTAGCCCCCGGCGCCCCATGAGTGTTACATTTTGAAAAAAAGTAGCCAATTTCCATCCCGGGAGCGTACTCAAAAGTCTCCAAAAGTTTCATGGCGATCGGATGAATGGTTTAGTCAGCTAACGGGAATAAAGTATTTAACGCTTACAAAAATAAAGATTTTGGGCCCCCGGCCCCGAAGGAACGGACATTAGGAGTTCAATGCCATATGATACTTTAATATAGGCTATCAAGTTGTTATGTACCAAGTTTGGTCAAGATCCATTCATTTTCCAAGCAGCTAAGCCCTAAACTAATTTTTATATAGCTCATATAAGAAAAAATTCTCATTATGGGCCCCCGGCACCCCATGAGTGTTACATTTTGAAAAAAAGTAGCCTATTTCCATCCCGGGAGCGTACTCAAAAGTCTCCAAAAGTTTCATGGCGATCGGATGAATGGTTTAGTCAGCTAACGGGAATAAAGTATTTAACGCTTACCAAAAAAAAAGATTTTGGGCCCCCGGCCCCGAAGGAACGGACATTAGGAGTTCAATGCCATATGGTACTTTAATATAGGTTATCAAGTTGTTATGTACCAAGTTTGGTCAAGATTCATTCATTTTCCAAGCAGCTAAGCCCTAAACTAATTTTTATATAGCTCATATAAGAAAAAATTCTCATTATGGGCCCCCGGCGCCCCATGAGTGTTACATTTTGAAAAAAAATAGCCTATTTCCATCCCTAGAGCGTACTCAAAAGTCTCCAAAAGTTTCATGGCGATCGGATGAATGGTTTAGTCAGCTATAACAGACATGCATACATACATACTTTGATTTTTAAATCCTTTATATTAACTCGTGGTGTCTGCGGCGGACCTTGCTTGCTTGCTTGCTTGCTTGTCGCCAAAACTTTTGATCGATTTTTAACCCACTTGCTCGCAAGATAGCGAGCTGAAATTTTGCAGGCAGTTTCGTACCGATGATAAAAACAATGTATCAAAATTTCAGATTGATCGCATGTACCGTAATTAAATTATTGATTTTTTAGATTATTTTATTTATTCCTATGTATCATGCTATTTTTTGAGATAGAGCGTCGCGGTGCGTATTATATTGAACAACCTTTCTGTCGCGCAATAAGGTGCGTATTTTACTGACAACACTTTTTATAAACCTATTCCTGATCGGTGCGCATTATATTAAACACGTTTTACGACACAACTGCAATTTTGTATTTTTGGATGGTCTTGCGCTGCGTGTTATAATGAACATTCTTTTAGTTACGTCTCATACGTAAAGGATTTATAGTCAAAAACTTGGTTTTTTACGGGTTGTTTTTATTATATATATAGATAAAGTTATAAAGCATTTTTTTTTAAATTACCACATGGGAAAAAAGTCGTGGTACAATTTGTAAATTAACGTCACTTCATTAATGAGTTCATATAAATGTTTGTTATAAAAACTAATTAACCGGAAAAGAGCAACTGTTTATTGGGAGTGTGGTTTTTTTTTCTCGATTGTGGTCGAATAATCATGTTTCTTTGGAGGTAATTTATGTTTTATTGACAAAGTTTACTTTCAGAAGTATAAATTTATGTGCTGCAGATCCATTCATTTTTATGTTCATTTGTTTAAAAGTGGCGGATGTTCATAGTCTGTTAGTTTCCTCATTTTTCTTCCAGATACTTTTCGGTCTATTTGCTGATATTTTGTCTGAAAGAAAAATCTAGACAGACTCACACAAATATTACGACCCAAGTCACAGTTTATTTCTTTGAATTTCCTCAGGGATTAATTTAAGTGACCCCTTACAATCTTGAGAACCACCGTACTAAGCTGACTTGAGAGACACGCCGCCGCGTACAAGGCCCGAACATTTCTCGTAGTTTCACTGATCATCAAGGCGATTTCTTATTGAATAACCACGGAATGTACAACACAAGAGATCCGCCAGCCCAGACGTCGAGGCGCCAATCATGGGTGTACAGACCCGTGATCCCGATGTCGATACGTCATTTCATCCCAACAGCCCCCAAAATAAGACCCTGGGTTGTGAGGTCGAAATAACTGGTTACGACTCCAAATCTCAGACTCATGACGCTATAGAACTTAAAGAAATAAAAACACTTTAAAAAAAAACAACTGTTTTAACAACTGGTTTTTTTCTCTCTCCACCACCAGACTCTTATTGGGAGGCATCGAGAAAAGCCTCTTTTAACGATAGTAATTGTATAAGCAAGAGGCATGGACGAGAGGGTGGCGAAGGGTGCAGCACGCGCCCCGGGATAACTCTTAGTTTAAGGTGGCTTTTCGCCCCTGTTCATCAACGTGAACAGTGCGGTTTTCGCTAACAAGAGGTCGAAGAACAAATCATGTCGACTTTTCATGCAACATCGTGCTGATTAATGGCATCCAAGAACATACACCAGTTTGTCATCTCAGGGCACCCAAGAACATACGCCGGCCTGTCATGTCTTCAAAATACACTCAAGAACATACGCCGGCCTGTCATGTCTTCAAAATACACCCAAGAACATACGCCGGCCTGTCATGTCTTCAAAATACACTCAAGAACATACGCCGGCCTGTCATGTCTTCAAAATACACACAAGAACATACGCAGGCCTTTCATGCCTACCACATACACTCAGGAACACACGCCGGCATTTTATGCTTACCACATACACTCAGGAACCTAGACCGGCCGGTCATGCCTACCCAATTCGCCCAGGAACATACGCCAGCCCGTCATGCCTACCACATACACTCAAGAACATATGCAAAGTCATACCGACCTCTCGCACGGGCTCAAATTTCTCGTTCACATTCGCGCATTGCAATCCACCAGTTGAGCAAAATGGCCCAATGAACGATGCTCTGATCTCTCGGCAAAAACAACAACGGTTCACTTGCACTATTCTTGAAGCATGCTGTCTTAGACACAGTTGAGAGGCGGCGCTGGTAGGAATCTAACGCGAGTGCCAGCCTCCGCTCACCCAGACGGTGCACTGTATCCCTCTATCTAATTACCCATATCCACGGGGTTAGGTTTTCATCGTCAAATGTTACCTCGGGGCTATAGAGTTGAAGTCGTCGAGTTTATATCCATGGACGAAATAAAAAAATAAAATAAAAATCGCACGATATAAAAAAAATTGTCAGATCCTTTGTATATTTTCCGCAAAATGGTAACAAAAAGCTTTATAAAAGCCTAATATTGTTAGATTCGAATAAAATGTGGAGGAGATGAAAAGTTTTCGATATCAAAAAAAGAGGTGCGGTCACTGAAGACGAATATCCTCTTGATGCAGTGATAAAAAAATCAGTACTTTATCCTGAATCCCGTTAGTCTTAGTCAGCATTTTTCTAAGCAAAGTCTGCCTTATTCTTTATACCCCAGAAACCTTTCTTTCAAATTCATGCAATAGAAAAAAAAAGAAAAAAAAGGAAAACTGCTCATTAAAGATTTCCAAGTGAAAGTAATAAAATGTGTAATAAAAACTTTGGGGAGGAGGGGAAGAACATTTTCTTTTTTAAAAAAATCAATAAAACTTTTCCAGCCTAGAGCAACGGTTCAGTCACACATCCGCAGTTAGTTGAGTTAGGGTCGTAAAACTAAAGATGGACTCCCGGCTCCCGTTGAAAGATCTGGTAAAGACATTGCGTGACGCCTTCATGCTATAGAAGACCGCGCTCGAGTATCCCCTCCGCTGGTCACACCGCCTCTGGTGTACATGAACCTTGCACTTCCTCTGTTATCTTCATCACTACTATTCATCATCGGCGCCAGCGAGGTGATAGACACGCGTGTCAAGGGATTGGGCTCTCGGAATGGCCCGGCGCCGGTTCAAGGGCTTCGTTGTAACCGTGACGTTAAACTTGCTTGTTAGGAGGGGGAAAAAATATTATTGGCATCGTATACTCAACGACTCGGCGGTCTGCATTGGTCATTAAGTGTTCAGGTCATTTTGACAAAGAAATCACGCGCAGAGATGTTTCTGTTACTTACATGTGTACGCACTATTTAAATTTTAAAAATTTAAATAGCAGTCGCAGAATCAAACGCTGACCCACTCTCAACGTAAAAAAAAGAGATAATAATACTATATATCTGACATGTTTATTTAGTTTTTTCGTTTTAAAAAAAAATAATTAAAAAATTGTTTGTTGTAAGTTTCTATTGACTGTAGGTGTACGATGCAAAGTTTTCCTGTTTCTTTTTATTGATCCATATACAGCCCTCCCCCTCCCGTGTACTAGATGGTACGAGAGTGGTGTCCTGTTACATGAGTGTAAGCGTAGTACATTTGGTCGGAACTATTTTTTCTTCCGCCGCGCGTCTCTTGTCGGTCTGAATGGTTCGCGTCCCGCCTGGGTGATCTAACGACTCTCGCGATCAATCATCCGAGACAATAAAAGTTCCGTTTCACACCGCCACCGGGCCGCCATCTTGGTGCCGAACTCTCACTTTCAAGTGCGTCTGTACTTTGGATTAGGGGGCCGGTCAAATTGGGGGGTGGGGGTGGGGGGGCATTTTTCTTTCGCTCTCTTTCAAAGAAATATCTCACCTCCCCATTCCTGCCCCCTCATCCCATTCATTCAAGACGAGAAATTCATCGGATTTGGGGCGGGGGGCATTCTGAGTTGGACTCGTTTATTTCTAAATACTTGTTTCGATATTCTATAAAATTTTCATAAATAAAATTAATTAAATGAAAAATTACTTAATATTTACAATTAAAAAACCCATCTTATTACTTTAAAAAGTTAGATTTCAGACGTTTTAAAATATTAGGACATCGAAAGAAAGTCTACATGCAGTATAATGGTAGCCAAAATAACAATACTCTCTAAGCCTTGCACATTATGACTTACACTTCACTAAAGACTGTAAACTGAAACAAATCACCTTTTTGCTACCCAAACGGCCGTTAGAGTTAAAAGTTAAATTAAATACTACAAGGAATAGCGATTGCGTTTTGTGCCGACAGCCGCGGGATGTGCAGATGTGCTCGGGCGAGTATAAAGAAGATCTCCGTCATTATGAGAAGACATGGTCTACACCACTCTCAAATTAACATCTCTGTAATTTCGTCTCATACATGTGAGATATTGTTACAAATAAAGTTATGTAGGATTAGTTATTAGTTGCATACCGTCTATAAAACAACTCATGTGCCTAATTACTTGAATTACATTAACAGAGGTGTCGCTTATCACTAGGGGTGTACCGGATTCAATTTTTTTTAAAATCCGGCCGGAGCCGGACTTGCCGGATTTATGAAGTGAGATCCGGCCGGATGCCGGATTTACAAATAAAAAACAAAATATCGCACTAAATCACTTGACTTAGGTGAGTGGAGTACTCGACTGTTCATTACTGCAGTTCATTACTATAGTCATGATGACATATACTCATATTGAATATTGAAATGTAAAATAATTACATTAGAAAAAGTAATATTAAGTTCCATAAGTTCAAGATGAAACACAATACATAAGCACATAATGTTAATTTAGTAATTTTATTTTTTAGTTTTCAGATTTTAGTTTTCACATTGTTTTCGGTTGGCAAATTGGCAGCTCAGTTACAACTCGCAACAACAGTGACAGTTTATAGTTATTGCGCGGAATGTTCGATGAATGGTAGCAACTGCCGTACTCACACACTTTAGTATCGCGCGGTTTGCATTCATAAATACATGCTACGCATGCGCGATCATTGTTCCCTCTAAGGTTCGTTGGTCCGTGTGCAAAGTAACAAATCTCGTGTGCGAAATTGCACAGAAACCATTTTTTGTGCTATATTTGAGAAAATTTATACTGCGCTGAAATTCTAAACTGCTGTGCGGCGTCGGTCAGATATCTGCGGGGCCGTGGAGCCGCGCAGTTTAAGGGAACATTGTGCAGCATAATGTGCCATTTTGACTCAAACGAGCCGTCCACAAATGACGTCACGCTCCTAGGGGGGGGGAGGGTCACACATTTGTGATGAGGGTGAGGGTCTGTTGTTGTTTTCAACAACTGTGACGTCACATCAAAGCACGCAACTTTAAATAAAAGTTCAACTTAAATCTTAGTTTGCTAACAATTTATTTATTGACGTCTTCAATTGCTTCTCGCGTGTTACGATATTAGTTGGAGTGCAGCCTTACACTTAACTAAAAACATTCTTATATGGCATAAATTGATTTGAAAAAGGCTCACTTTCAAATAAGAAATACGCTTTTTATTGGGGGAGGGGGAGGGCGAAACTTTATGACGTCATATTTGAGGGGGAGGCTAAGTTTTTGTAACGACGTGTGTCGAGGGGGAATCGGCAAAAATCGCATGACGTCTGTTATGTACGACCCCATACAAGTAATGCACCATTAAAATTCAAAATGATTGTGTTTTTGTTGGTTTTTGTTGTTGTTTTGTTTAAATTCTTATTTACTTCAGCGAGAAATACTAAACTGGAAGTGCTACTGCTGTTGCTGAATCCGGCTAAATTGGACCGGAGCCGAAGCCGGATTTGTAAAAATGGCCGGATTCCGGATTTACTGGAGCCGGAGCCGAAATCCGGTACATCCCTACTTATCGCACGGTAGCTGTAACCAAAGAAGAATTCTCGCATTACGATCTGCCACCAGCAAACCAGCTTAGATCAGCATTAAAACTATCACCCAAACAATTACTATTTTCCCTGGAGGCGGTGGGTGGGTGGGGGGTGAAGGGGGTGAGTAGTAACTTTAACGGAAGATTTGTCTTGTCCAAAACAACAAGCACGCTTTTAATAGTCTTCAAGTTACCACACACAGCGGCAGAACTCTACCACCGTCCGTCAACATCTCGACCGTTGCAAATCTAGGTGGGGGGGAGGGGGGAGGAGGAGTAAACTACTGTTGCCAGAAGACGATAACGGATCAAGGTGTGGTGTGTGAAAATGTGACGTGGGAAATAATGGGTGATATCAAAAGCCACTTCCATTAATAACGCCACACATTTCTATTAATTTTTTTGGTCAATACTTAAAATTCTAAATTAACTTATCGATCATAGTTCTCTAACCCTTTGCTAAGATAAACTCAATGGCCACATAAAGAACCCGGGTTAATTTCCACAGTTCTAATCCAACTAATCCGCGAAATAAAATAAAAAACCGTAAAAAAAACAAGTTTTGGACAATATATCCTTTATGTACGAGAAGTAACTAAAAGAATGTTCATTATAATACGCAGCGCAAGACCATCCAAAAAATACAAAATTGCAGTTGTGTCGTAAAACATGTTTAATATAATGCGCACCGATCAGGAATATGTTTATAAAAAGTGTTGTCAATAAAATACGCACCCTATTGCGCGACAGAAAGGTCGTTCAATATAATACGCAAGTGACGCTCTATCTCAAAAAATAACATGATACATAGAGATAAATAAAATAATCTAAAAATTCAACAATTTAATTACAGCACATGCGATCGATCTGAAATTTTGATACATAGTTTTTATCATCGGCACGAAACTGCCTGCTAAATTTCAGCTCGCTAGCTTACCAGGAAGTGGGTTATAAATCGATCCAAAGTTTTGGCGACAAGTGTGCAAGCAACCAGACACCACGACTTAATATAAAGGATTTAATAATAATGTGAAATCTCCTTTAGGGCCAAATTCACCAGCTTTATTGAGATACGATGAGGACTTTTTTTTACGTTATGAAACTTAGCCCGAAACAAAGGCTCTGGTAATAAATATTAGATAGACATAGGGATAAAAACACCTTCCTTATTCCACATGCAAGAACAAAACACATACAAATTCTAGTTTTCCCCTCCGGAATTCGGGCGTGGAATGGGTTGCCTGAAGAAAACAGGAAAACCAACACTTTATCAACATTTAAAACTCTAATAAGAATGCAGAACTAGACACAAACCATAGATAATCGTAGGACGCAATAATCTTCTGCATAGAAGGAGCGTGTGTAACAGACAAGATAAGATAACATAAGTGGGAGAGAAGGCGAGAAAATGGAAACACTAATGAACAAGATGACGAAAGCTGACCAACAAATGTGGTCATCAGACTTCTAGACACGAGGTCCAGAAATAGAGCGGCTACAGCCTATACCAGTGATGGCGAACCAATAACACGCGTGCCACAGTCGGCACGAAGAGCCTCATCAGCCAGCACGCGGCTAAAATATGACTTTCTAAACCAAACCAGCTAAGCCAAACACCCGTTTTCGGGGTTCACTGAAGTGTTGGTTGGCACTTAGATTTAAATAAGTAGGTTTGGGTTGAATTTCGGGCACACGGCCTCAGAAAGAATCACCACCACTGGCCCATACGGAACGATTCAGGACAAATGATTAATCAGCAATTGCTCAGAAATAGATCGCTATTGTCTATTTGGAAAGCTTTGGGATAAATGCTAATATGGCAATGGCTCAGAAATAGAGCGCTATAGTCTATTCGGACATATTTGGGACACATGCTTCAATAGCAATGGCTCAGAAATAGAGCGGCTTGTCTATATCGATACACTAAGGGAAAATAATGCGTATTTAGCAACTTTGAAGGGTGCAGGAACATCATAGCTATCTATACTCGATACGTATAGATTCGTGACAGGTGTTCATTGTAAAAAATAAATAAATAAATAAATGACAGAAACAGTGCGGATATGGTCTAACACAAATAGATTTGGACATAAGCCTATACAGCAAAAGACAGCACAGAAAACGTCGAGTGCGCCCGAAACTGAAAGGCCTGCATGCATAATGTGGAGTGTATGATCTGTGAACACTGGGGCGCATCTCAAGGGGTAAAATGATCTGTTCGCTGAGTCGGGGGACATGTGGAGTGAGAAAACACTTATCTGGGAGGCGATTTTTTGGGCTGAAATGAGCACAGCTTAAGTGATATGAAAGTGGTGCCTCAGATCTCACAAGCTTTGTCTGTGTTAATTCTGAACTGATCTCATGTCACAGCGAGACAGTGGTCCTCACAGAGTTGAACAGACCTCTTCTGAACTCACCCGCCCTTCACCTTTGAGAGGCCTGACTTTGTACTTTTGGGGGTTATAGATAAGCAAACCTATAAGAGAAGCATTACCAGTGATGCGAATGATTTAACTGTTAATTTCAAACAGGGGGAGGGGCGGAAGGGGTACCCCAACCAGCAAATGGGACACAAAAGCAGCTGTGAATATTAAGAGTCATCAATGGCACTGAATGGAGACCATACAATTAGCCCTATAAAAAGATCACAATCGATTGATACGCGTTGTATGTCATAATCAATATATTTTAGCTAATCTAAAGCGTAACCGTGGTTAAAAATGCGAAATTTTATTAACATAACATCCGGTTATTCAGCTGGGCCTATTTCATTAAGACAAGATATAATTGACATATCCTGTCTCAAGAGAGCTTTGTTTATTTCACGTTAATTCGAGTCAGCTTGTGGACTTAACCAAGACAAAACTTACTTATAACTTTATTTTACTAATCACTTTGAAAACATTTCGTTACTTATATTAAATTTGATATTTTGCATCGCTATGAATGCATATAATACATTCATAAAACAAATATATTTTAAAGCCTCCACCTAACCAGGGTCCACATAACATTTCATTGTGAGACTCACTGTTGCGTGGTTGAGACCGGCGCGTGGGAACTAGACAACCCAGTGTACGACGGGTGGGGTACATGTGGAGGCGTGGCCACAACACTCGGGGTGGTGCCTTGATTAAACTGCGTGTTGTTGATGTAAACAATTTAGTCAAGTCTTGCAGTTCCACAAAGTGCTAGCGTCACACGTGCAGGTATAGGTCTCCACTCTCTGGACTTGCTACCAGACATAATGTTAGAGTCTCCACTCACTAGACCTGCTGCCACAATAGGTCGATGCCAGTTTTGCGTTAAAGGTTTTTTAACATATTTCATAATTGTTCTTTTTTTCAGATATTTGTTGATAATAAAGACATTTTCATTTTGCTCTTTAGACACTTTGCATTTACTATAATACCTAGGCAATGTATAAAATGCCTAGCAAAAGTATATAAAATAATTACAAAAATGAGATATTTTATACTTTGCACCAGAAAAGAATGCCAGCATTTCACACATATTGCTGGTTACATATAATATATATTGGATATATATATAGGATATATATATATATAGGATATATATATATATAGGATATATATATATAAATATATATGTACACATATTACATCAGGGGTGGTTTACCCATGCCTCCTTGCTATCTGGTTTTAAAAAATACTTTGGCCTACCAGAATGTGTGGAAACCCCCCCCCCAACTTTCTTCATTTACGCTGTTTTTACTTTCATTCATTCTGCTTCTTATAAAATAAATAGCATGCTAAAATGATAAGCTTCCTTTAATAAAAAATAATATATTTTACACTGAAATTAAAAAATAGCAGTTCATAATGTGTTTTGGGCACTTGTAGATGAATATGTCTAGGAAATTTAGATGTGTGATGTTAAGGATGGCACAATTAGATGTGTGATGTTAAGGATGGTACAATTAGATGTGTGATGTTAAGGATGGCACAATTAGATGTGTGATGTTAAGGATGGTACAATTAGATGTGTGATGTTAAGGATGGCACAATTAGTTGTGTGATGTTAAGGATGGTACAATTAGATGTGTGATGTTAAGGATGGCACAATTAGTTGTGTGATGTTAAGGATGGTACAATTAGATGTGTGATGTTAAGGATGGCACAAGTAGATGTGTGTCAAGCACAATGATGGCAAATGTGTATGGAAAATATGTTGACAAACCAACCCCACCCTTCCCCGATTTATCTTGTTGGTTAATTACATTGGTTACATCATTATATTGTAATTACTTTGAAATAAATGTTTCTGGTACCTTGAATTGGTCTCAGCACATTGTACACAACAGATGCATACTTTGGACCCTCCTTGCCAGGCCTGTTCATGGCTGTACAGTTGTACTGAGCTGGTTCAGACAAAGGCACCGTCAGTGTGGACGAGATGAATGCCTCGTTACTTTTCACAGGTTTGATGTCCGTCATCTGCAAGAAAGTAGTACAACTTTTAGGGCAGATGGGGAAAATGTTGAAAATGAACATAGTCAATGAAAGCTGGAATAACCGAAGAATGGCACTGACAAAGTGGGTAGATCTAAACTGACAAAGTGGGTAGATCTAAACTGACAAAGTGGGTAGATCTAAACTGACAAAGTGGGTAGATCTAAACTGTCAAAGTGGGTAGATCTAAACTGTCAAAGTGGGTAGCTCTAAACTGACAAAGTGGGTAGATCTAAACTGACAAAGTGGGTAGATCTAAACTGTCAAAGTGGGTAGATCTAAACTGTCAAAGTGGGTAGATCTAAACTGTCAAAGTGGGTAGATCTAAACTGTCAAAGTGGGTAGATCTAAACTGACAAAGTGGGTAGATCTAAACTGACAAAGTGGGTAGATCTAAACTGACAAAGTGGGTAGATCTAAACTGTCAAAGTGGGTAGATCTAAACTGTCAAAGTGGGTAGATCTAAACTGTCAAAGTGGGTAGATCTAAACTGTCAAAGTGGGTAGATCTAAACTGACAAAGTGGGTAGATCTAAACTGTCAAAGTGGGTAGATCTAAACTGACAAAGTGGGTAGATCTAAACTGACAAAGTGGGTAGATCTAAACTGTCAAAGTGGGTAGATCTAAACTGTCAAAGTGGGTAGATCTAAACTGTCAAAGTGGGTAGATCTAAACTGACAAAGTGGGTAGATCTAAACTGACAAAGTGGGTAGATCTAAACTGACAAAGTGGGTAGATCTATTATAAATCACAAGTTGGATACCTTTTAAATTCATTTTAAATATGTGATCTTAAAAGCCATCCTTTATTCAAAAGTCTAGGCCAGCAGGGCCGTCTTAACGCATAGGCCCGTTGGGCATTTGCCCGGGGCCCAATGGGAAGATGTTTATTTATATATATTATGTATATTTATTTTTCATTCCTGCGGGGGAGGGGCCCAACACTATTTCTTTGCCCGGGGGCCCAATCTGGTGTAAAGACGGCTCTGTAGGCCAGTACTTGAAAAGTTGAAGTCTAGCCTCATATACAGCTAACATAAGACTGCATGTTGTTTTCTTCTCTACTGGTACTGATGTACTTGCATTATTCCGTTTTTTAAAAAAAATTTAAGACTTAACTCAGATTTTCCCCCATTTTATTCAGTCCTTTCAACAAGAAAAAAACAAAAACAATCCTGATTAACTTTTAATCAAATTACAGGATTTTGAAGCACTCATGGGTTAATATTTGCGATGCTAACGCCCTCGGGCTATTGCCTTCACATTTAAGTACTCACTATTTCTCCATTTTTCCACCACTGAATTGTGGGCAGGGGAATGCCTGCAGCAGGACAGGTAATAAACCAGTCAGTCTGGTTCGGCTGTAAGGAGAGATTTCTGACCACAGGTAACTGCTCTTTCACTATGGTGACTGGAACTGATGGTAAAATATTTGAAAGAAATAATCAAATCAAACATTTATTTGAAGACAAGGATGACATAGTTTATGTCGCTCCTGAGTGAATATTATTTTACAATAACAAAGTTTGTTTTTTTTTGTTTTTTTTTAAATCAGCAAATTATTGGGGGTGAGGTGTTAGTTCAACTTTTCAAAGAAATTGACATTCAACAACATGAAAAGACTGTACATTAGAATGGATGATGAATTCATGAGAAGTAGGGCTGCGGAAATTAATCGATTAATTAATTGATTAATTGTTAAACATTTTAATCAATTTAAATTTAAGAAAATGTTTCTAATATTGTTTTTTTTCTTCAATTTTTTTATAATTTACATTTTTTTTACTTACATTCTTTTCCCTTGTGTTATTATTATTTATTTAGACGTACATACATAAACAAAATGGTTTTTCTTCCTTATTTCTTGCGCAGCAGACAAATTTGCTGTGTTACGTCACATAATTTGGGAGCCATGGAATTACCACGACTTAAACGATTTTGCAAAATAATCAATCGCCACTCAATGGGATCTATATATGCGTTATAAAAATAAATAAATCGAAATTAATCTATTAAATTTTTTCCCGATTAATCGAACAAAATCTTTTTATCAGTACCAGCCCTAAGAACCAAAATGAATGTTGAGCATGTGAGTTTTTAAAGATATTTTAGACTTCAGCCTCAGATTCCTGTTCAAAGTCAACTGAAGATATTTCCATGCAGGGAAATGTAAGAGCTGTTAGATACTGTGTCAATCTTCATGTGATTATTCACCCTCATCAAGATATCCAGTTTAATTCAAACAGACACTAAATCTTCTGTAAGCTGTCATATTAATTAAACCGTGGTTGGCATTACACTGCACTTACACATTACATCATCTTAAAGAGACACATAGAGTTATTTAAAAGACACATGCAGTTGTCATATGAATGTTAAATAATGTAAGTACATATTTCCAACAAATGTCACCAAAAAAAAGACAATGCATGATAGGCTGCAAACATTGCCAGGTCTTTGATAATGTGACAAACAAGAAACATCACACCTGGATTCAGCCAAAATCACACACACACAAACAACAACAAAAACCTAATAAAATTGAAATGCCATATTCCATATGTGTGTTTTACTACCATAAAAACATCAGAGATATGGCATCCAAGACAGCAGGAAAAAAAAACCCACAGCAATAGTGGTAGCAAAATCTCTGCATCAACAGCTCTAGAGTAAGAGAATGAGCCTATAAAGACTTCATCCAGCCATTATTACATTATGCATCAACAATCAGGGACCAAATAACTTTGAACATCTACATGTTGGGGGCAGTCCGGAGCAGATGACTGGAGTTGCTCATTCATGCCTGCCGCCCTCAAACCCCCCACTTCCTGGTACCATCGCTGAGTATCCCTTGCGGCCAATGGAGTATCCCTAGCAACCAATGGAGTATCCCTAGCAACCAATGGAGTATCCTCTTCACAAAAACACAGCAAACCATCTTGACAAACATAGAAGCCAGAAAAGATCAAAACATTAATTGTGTGCCCTCAAATATATAACAGAATGAGAAAAACTAAAGCTGAACTGCCGCATACAAGTACAAGCAATGACAAAATAAAGTTGAGCCTTCAGTTACCATGTATCGTGAGTTGGATTTCGTTTTGCTTCACACCTCTAGAATCCTCACAGTGGTATTTCCCCCTGTCACTGACTAGTAGACTTTTGAAGATTAGGGCATTGTCCTTTAATGTGAAGCTTTTTTGGCTGCTTTTGGATCCTGGGTTCATCTTGTTACCATTGTGGTACCTGTAGACAGGAATTTCGACACAAAATAATGATTGAATTTGAGATTTTTGCAGTAAAAGGTTACCCCATACTGTGACATCATTATATCATCCAAAGAATAATAATTATGAAATATCATTACTTGACATGCTTATTCCTTATTATTATTTCAGATTTAACAAATTGCAGTAGAACTTTGCCCGTCCTGTTACTCATCCTATATTTTGTGTCTATTAACATTCTTTATATCAGACAACAAAGATGAGCTCAAAATCAAGTTAAAACCAAAAAATTTAAAAAAAGGATGAATAACTATATAATTATTGTAACTAAGGAAATATGTGTGGCATAGGCTGATTTTTACAACAAAATAATGTTTGAGATGTCCTGTATTTATATTGTACTTGTTGTAGAATTGTGTTTTATTTAAAATTTATTTTTTATTACTATAGATAATATGAATTGTAAAATGCTGTAAAAAATTAATTTTATCAAATGGGACCAAGACAATATCTTATCTTAAAGACAATAATAATATTTAAAAGTAATTAAAACGAAAAAAAACCTCCCACCCCCACACACACACGTACGCGCGCGCACACACACACACACAACATATACCACCATCACAAGAACTGATGTATGTTATGGAGTGAGACTTGGTCCCTAATTAGAAAAGAAGAAAACACATTCACTACATGGGAGTGAAAAGAAGAAAACATTCTCACTACATGGCAGTGAAAAGTCCTAAGAAAAACTTAGGGAGTCCAGTGTAGGAAAATGATGGTTGGGGGATTCCCCGTTAAAACAACCGCACAATGATACTTTTCTCTGTGGCATACCAAATGTAAGTTATCCCTGAAATGTGCGCCTTCCTCTAGACAACATTATAAAATGTTAGAAACACTAGCGCAAGACCAATCAGGGGCGGTCACACCCATCGACCCCCCCCCCGTTAGGCGCTCCACTTGAGACACCTCCGCCCACAGGTCCCTATGACGGCAGGCAGCTAACTCACCAAGTGACGGCTGTGGCGTCGCCCCTGCTGGTGGAGTTGTCCTGCTGACCTAAACGACAGTACAGACGCAATCTTTTATTTACCATCGACGTTATGTTTTCAAAGGTGGGATGTTCTGAAAATAGACATACAAAGAACATGATAACTACTTGCAATGTGTGTACGTAAGAACAAAAGAAAATAATGTTCGCTTTAAAAATAAAGAAATTTTTAAAGAAATAATTTCCAAGGCAGAGAAAAATGACACGTAAATAAGTTAATTAATTTATTGACATTTTTTAAAGCTATTTACTAAAATATTTATTTTCAACTATTGATAAATGACTTACTAATTATACCCAATACATTTTTAAGTACATCTTTGATATGTCATAAACCTGCACAATTGTTTAAATGCGAATGCGATATTAAATTGTGTAATATTTCGATAAACCGTGCAAAATTTACGTTCAGTTTTTAACTAAGACTCACATTTGGTTCGGTCGCACATCAGGTAAACACGTAGGTCGTAGGTACATGTATCAATAAATAAATACTAGCGTACACCCGTCAAAAATGACGGAAGTTTTCAGCTGAAATCTATTTATTTTATAGAAAATGCACTTTTTTTTAGGGCGCCTACGGCGCCGACCTTTTTCAAAAGCCCAACTAACTTGTCCTTGTTTGATAAATACGAAATATTAAACTTTCTGAAATGTACACAAAGTATTTTATAATAGGGGTTGTAGGCAGAGCCGTCTTTACACCATTTGGGGCCCCCGGACAAGGAAATAGTGTGGGGCCCCTACCCCGAAGGAATAAAATATAAATTAACATAATATATATAAATAAATATATTTTCATGGTGCCCCTATGCTCGTTGGCCCCCGGGCAAATGCCCAACGGGCCTATGCGTTAAGACGGCCCTTTGTTTTTTTTATCTTATAATTAACCATCATCAAATCCTCTTTTTACATTGATCCCTTTTCGAAAATTAAAATATGAGCGAAAACAATTACGTCATATAATATTTTTTTTACAGCACATCTTTAATTTGCACACCTTTTGATGCATTGGTGCAGTAATTTGGTTTTCCCTGCTTTATAAAATTAGTAGCGTCAGGACAGACTGGCTGACTTGCGTGACAATTGCAAATTATATAGTTTTATAGTTGTGGGTGAGTTAACGTTTAAAATTCTTTAAAAAGTAGAAGTAAATAGTAGTTTCCGTTCTTGTCCGTTGTCGTTTGTCATCAAAACTCGCGAGTGTTAGTGCGTCAGAAGGTCTGACTACTTCATTAGGAGGAGTAGGGAGCAAAAGTTATTTAAAGGCTGGTTGGTACAATAAGCTGCAATTCGCCCTGAATAGGCGTGTTCAGACAATATCGTTTTCAAATTTCTCATTTTTATTTGGTTTGCTGTTTGAAATAAATACATAAAATAGAATGGTCCTAACAGTCTGATGACATAAAATAGAATGGTCCTAACAGTCTCATGACATAAAATAGAATGGTCCTAACAGTCTCATGACATAAAATAGAATGGTCCTAACAGTCTCATGACATAAAATAGAATGGTCCTAACAGTCTCATGACATAAAATAGAATGGTCCTAACAGTCTCATGACATAAAATAGAATGGTCCTAACAGTCTCATGACATAAAATAGAATGGTCCTAACAGTCTCATGACATAAAATAGAATGGTCCTAACAGTCTCATGACATAAAATAGAATGGTCCCAACAGTCTCATGACATAAAATAGAATGGTCCCAACAGTCTCATGACATAAAATAGAATGGTCCTAACAGTCTCATGACATAAAATAGAATGGTCCTAACAGTCTCATGACATAAAATATGAAGCACGTCTTTTGGATTTTATCTTCTGGTTAATTTTAGGCAGAACGAAATTGTAAATTTATTTAAAGAGAGGAACACAAATGGAATTTCTGAAATTTTATTTCCTAAGTTGACCTGATCCACGACAAACCACATCAAATCTGGAGACAGGGGCACGGAGTAGAACGAGCAGAGTTTAATTGTTCATAATTTATGTAGATTTTTTCCCCATAAATAATTTCATTTTCCAGGAAGTAATAGTTCAATTTTTTAAGGAGCGCGTTGTTCTTCGCAACACCCTTCCCTCGCCCATCACGTGGCACTATCATGATGTGACATATTATCACAGTCATAAAATCTGCAGCGACGTGGCCGTTTTAGCATAAGACGCCAGGGCCAGAAACGAGCATGACTTCCGTAGACACAAGCCGTACAACGCACACAGGTAAACTCCAAGATCAGTCGGTGATGAAATGTGACCTCCGGGATATGTGTCAATGGGATGGATGGTTACAGACACCCGTGTGCGGCTTTCCCAGTGGAAAGTGATCGAAACAACGTAAGCGAGACGACACCCGCAGGGACACGATTCTACCTTAGTCAAACGTTTGTCCTTCAGGGATGATGCAATGTGGGGTACTTTGAGATAAACATCGAAGAGCGTAACGAATTGCGGGACTCGGAGAGAAGAGCTTTATCTTCAAAAGAAGGTGCGAAGGCGTCAACGCCGGTAGAAATGGGATCAAGCCTCGACGCAGGCGTTTTTTACGGCCAGACGTGGAGGGTAGTTTTAGACGGTAAGATGTTTAAAACCGCATTGCTAACGTATCAGCCAAAACCAGTGATGGCGAACCTATGGCACGCGTGCCACAGTCAGCACGCAGAGCCTCATCAGCCGACACGCGACTAAAATATTACTTCCTTAATTAAACCAGCTAAGCCAAACCCCCATTTTCGGGGTTTCATTGGAGTGTTGGCACTTTGCTATTAATAAGTGGGTTTTGTTTGAGTTTTGGGCACGCGGCCCCAGAAAGGTTCGCCCCGACTGGCCTAAACCGACCAAAAGCATTCATATTTTCCATATCACGTCCACTACTATGGAGCTGTAACACGTAACATTTAAACCACATTAAATTGTCCTAAACTGACTTACTTACTGCATTAAAATAATAAAAAGAAATTTTGAAACTACTTAAGACGAGGTATTGCTATCTAACGTCTTTGGTTAGTTAACAGGTGTTGTAACACTCGAGCCAAAGACGTGCACGCAGTTCGTCAGATGGCTAGACCCCGCTTTTAAATTCACTGTTCCCGTTCTCAAGAGGCGCGTACTTCATGTGCCCATTATTTGAGATAACTTGTCAGACGTAAAGGTATACATGCCCTATAGTTTAGTGAAATACCTGAGAAAATACAATTTTTAAAACGATTAAAAAAAATAAATAACACAATCATCCCAATGATTCGCAGGGAACCTGGGGTCAACAGATCCCTGTCATCGTCATCTCAGCCACACAGCCCCAAAGTAGGGAGGGCCTTGTCCTGCTCAGTCACGCTCTATTCCGAACGGTCCGCATGCCCGGACCCCCAGCAGTTGGAGCTCTTTATCAACCGCTTCCACCCATCTGTTTCAAGGTCGGCCTGTTAGCCATCTACATCTCGGTATTTCCCCCCATATAATGTATTTACTGCCCTACAGGTTGGCATTCTTTCCGTTATTTAAGAAGGCACATAGACAAGACCCCATAATAGTTGAACCCGAGAGGAACCGCTGCTGAAAATGAAAATCATCTTTGCTCGGGTCGACACGCCACTTGTTATTTCTATACATTCCACTGGCTATTTCTATACATTCCACTAGTTATTTCTATACATTCCACTGGTTATTTCTATACATTCCACTGGCTATTTCTATCCATTCCACTGGTTAGTTTTTTAAATGTAACGGTATAGAATCGTATGCAATAATCCGAGCGCTTGTAAGAAATCTTTGTGTAATAGACTTAAAGGCATCAATTATTTTAGGAAAACATATCCATTATTCGTGTTTCACAATTGGTTCTTGCAAATAAAGCCACGCCCTTGACACGTACGACTTCTCTGCCATAAAATAAGGCGGGATGAAAGATGTCACGGTCACAGTGATGTCATGGCTCTTAATAGCTGCTAGGCACGGCGAGGTTTAACGATTGGGTTATGGCATTTCATCATAGCACGGGACATTAAACGGCGCTTAGAGGTGCTATCAAAACATGGACGAACTACTTTTCCCGGGCACCCGTCCACCCCCCCCCAAGCTGATTACCACAATGACAAAAAAATAAAGTGTAGGTGGGTACTGAAGTGTCACAGGGGCGGTTTTATTATCCACCGATGTTTCGGGCGATGGTTTGATTATACGGTTTTCAGAGCAATCTTCATTGAAAAAATCCACCGTTTTTCAGCATTAATTTCAATCAATTCTTCTCGCACGTCACACATATGAATTTGCTAGTCTAGTGAAATAGCATCCCCGGTAGTGAAATAGCATCCCCGGTAGTGAAATAGCATCCCCGGTAGTGAAATAGCATCCCCGGTAGTGAAATAGCATCCCCGGTAGTGAAATAGCATCCCCGGTAGTGAAATAGCATCCCCGGTAGTGAAATAGCATCCCCGGTAGTGAAATAGCATCCCCGGTAGTGAAATAGCATCCCCGGTAGTGAAATAGCATCCCCGGTAGTGAAATAGCATCCCCGGTAGTGAAATAGCATCCCCGGTAGTGAAATAGCATCCCCGGTAGTGAAATAGCATCCCCGGTAGTGAAATAGCATCCCCGGTAGTGAAATAGCATCCCCGGTAGTGAAATAGCATCCCCGGTAGTGAAATAGCATCCCCGGTAGTGAAATAGCATCCCCGGTAGTGAAATAGCATCCCCGGTAGTGAAATAGCATCCCCGGTAGTGAAATAGCATCCCCGGTAGTGAAATGGCATCCCCGGTAGTGAAATGGCATCCCCGGTAGTGAAATAGCATCCCCGGTAGTGAAATAGCATCCCCGGTAGTGAAATAGCATCCCCGGTAGTGAAATAGCATCCCCGGTAGTGAAATAGCATCCCCGGTAGTGAAATAGCATCCCCGGTAGTGAAATAGCATCCCCGGTAGTGAAATAGCATCCCCGGTAGTGAAATAGCATCCCCGGTAGTGAAATAGCATCCCCGGTAGTGAAATAGCATCCCCGGTAGTGAAATAGCATCCCCGGTAGTGAAATAGCATCCCCGGTAGTGAAATAGCATCCCCGGTAGTGAAATAGCATCCCCGGTAGTGAAATAGCATCCCCGGTAGTGAAATAGCATCCCCGGTAGTGAAATAGCATCCCCGGTAGTGAAATAGCATCCCCGGTAGTGAAATAGCATCCCCGGTAGTGAAATAGCATCGCCGGTAGTGAAATAGCATCGCCGGTAGTGAAATAGCATCCCCGGTAGTGAAATAGCATCCCCGGTAGTGAAATAGCATCCCCGGTAGTGAAATAGCATCCCCGGTAGTGAAATAGCATCCCCGGTAGTGAAATAGCATCCCCGGTAGTGAAATAGCATCCCCGGTAGTGAAATAGCATCCCCGGTAGTGAAATAGCATCCCCGGTAGTGAAATAGCATCCCCGGTAACGAAATAGCATCGCCGGTAGTGAAATAGCATCGCCGGTAGTGAAATAGCATCGCCAGGTCTTTTATGAGCGTGGAAAGGCAAGTTGACGTTTATACTAAAGCCTTAGCGAAAGCGGATATACCCATTCCCATTCCATGTTTGTAGCGGATCATTCTCCCGAGAATAGCAGTAGAACTTAGCCGATGGATGCATGGTAGTTTAGTCGCTAGGCCAACCAAACGTCCGTGTACGTGACAATCCAACTGACGTGATCCCGGGAGTAATAAAACGGAGGAGCTACTGGGAATTCGGAACGCGATAGCATAGCGGACGCTATTGTCAGTAACGGGTAAACATAAGAATTATTAGATGTTTTATATTTTTAGTGACTTCTTAAATAAGTGAATAGAATTGAGACATCGAGTATTCGCCGAACTGCTAGCATCGGACAAGATCCGGTTAATCTGTAACAGCCCAAGCACTTGGTATTTTTAAATCCTTTATATTATCTCGTGGTGTCTGAGCCCTTGCTTGAATGCCGAAAAAACTTTGGATCGATTTTTAACTAGGGATCAGCCGGATTTGTTTTTTTTTATTACTATTTGCCGAATCCGGATAGTTTGGCCCTAATATTTACCGGATCCGGATATCTCCACATTTAAGTGTAAGAGCTAATAGGGTGTACTTTACTACTTTATATTAAGTATTTTATACTATTTATTAAAATATTTATTATCCTACAAATGAAGATTATCTGCTATCGACGTTGTTACATTATCAAAGTCAACGATGAACATTTTACAATAAATTGAATGAACGAACTTGAACGAAGTTCAACGAACTGTGTAGTGTGTACCAAGTGAACAGTGTTGTACTGAGTGTGTAGTGTTATTGTTATGTAAAAGAAGTCGTGACCTATAACCATAATTAAAATGTTATTTTATTCAGACAATTTAAGTTTAATATGCTATTAAATAACTTATTTTGTTATCTTATTCTTATGTAGTAAAGTAATATCTATACTTAGAACTTTGCAACTTAATATATTTTTCTCGTATTGAAATGATTCTTTTACTATATTTTGCATGGCTTTCATGGATTTGAATGGATCAACGCTTATTAATTTGTTTATTTTGTTATATATTAATAATTTAATGTATAACTTAATTTGTTACTTAACTTATTTTGTATAATTATTATTATTATATTTACAACAGACTAGAGTTTTAAAATTATAAGACTTAATAAGATATAACACGTGAGACAAGCAACATTTTTATTTTTAAATTCGCAAATCAAATCACAATTGCAACTGCCATTTAAAGTTCAACGGAAAAAAGCAACAATGAATATAAAATTACTAAATTGTGCCAGGGCGCCTGCGGCGCCCACTTTTTTTAGGGCGCCTATGGCACCAACCTTTTTCAAAAGCCAAACTAACTTGTCCTTTTTTGTTAAATACGAAATATTAAACTTTCTGAAATGTACGCAAAGTATTTAATAATAGGGGTTGTAGGGCGCCTAAGGCGCCCACTTTGTTTTTTGTCAAAAGCCCAAGTAACTTATCCTTGTTTGATAAATACGAAATATTAAACTTCCTGGAATGTACACAAAGTATTTTACATCTTTAATTTATAATCATCATGCGCACCGATGCGCACCTTGTATTTTACAATATAAGATCAAACAATGACGTCCTATTAAATATTGTTAAAGTGCTAATCAACACACGATTTTTCAACTGCTATAGACCGTTGTACATCGTTCCTCAGAGTTCCACATCCTTCCCAACAGGGAGTGACTTGGGCTTTTATATTATTTATTACAATTATATAACTTGTATCATATAATTAAAATGCTTAAATTTGAATACTGAATTGAAAGTATTGAAAGAGTGACTACTGTGAACGTACTAGTCAATGACAAAGAAAGTAAAAACGAAAGCCAACTCTCAGCCTGTCCCAGATTCCGAGGCTCCTGTTTAACTATATTGTTTATAGTATAAACTAATAATTAATAATTACAAATTTACTTAAAATTATTATTTTGTAACATAAAATTAATATATCAGCTATAACAATGAAAATAAATTAATGACATGAGTAAATAAAATAGTTACTAGTTAGTAAATTCCGGTTAAACTGTGTGTTGTTGAAGAAACTTCTTGTTAAATGTACTGATTTCTGGTTATTGTTTTTTTTTAAAACAAATG
Organism: Ampullaceana balthica; assembly: GCA_944989445.1. Classification (NCBI taxonomy): domain Eukaryota; kingdom Metazoa; phylum Mollusca; class Gastropoda; family Lymnaeidae; genus Ampullaceana; species Ampullaceana balthica. Next base: position 578,733 of record CALYLW010000162.1, read on the forward strand.
TTTATGTATTTGTTTAAAAACTAATTAATGAATATTAATTTAATTAAAAAAACACTTTCCTACATTGATACCCGGATGCTATTCGGATCTGCCTTATGTATTTGCCGAATCCGGATAGTGGCGAAAATCCCGATATTTGGTCCGGATATTCTGCTGTCCCCTATTTTTAACCCACTTCCTCGTAAGCTAGCGAGCTGAAATTTTGCAGGCAGACTCGTGCCGATGATAAAAATGATGTATCAAAATTTCAGATCGATCAAATCTACTGTAATTAAATTGATGAATTTTTAGATTATCTCTATTTATCTCCATATATCATGTTAATTTTTGTGCTTAAGTGTCGTGGTGCGTATTATATTGAACAACCTTTTTAATTTAATTTTAATACATTCCTGTCGCGCTGTGCGGTGCGCATTATATTGATGATACTTTTTAAAAATATATTCCCGATCGGTGCGCATTATATTAAACATGTTGTACGAGACATAACTAAAATTTTGGATTTTTAAAAACTGTCTTAATAAAAAATATTTTTCTTTGCTTCGTGTCGATGTTATAGGTTCCTACCATATGATAAAAGATTGACCAAATATTCCAGAAATTGTGACAAAATGTAAGACTTTTGGAAGTGTGCGAATTCACAACGCCGAATATAAGAGAATGGACCATTCCGACATATTGCTTATGTTAAGTAGGTACATTCACGTCCTCCCACGCTGCAGGGAGACAATTGTGCTCTAGATCGGACGGTGTCGTTCAGAGGATCATCATCCAATGTGTATCGGGGTCGGAGTCTGCTGATGGAACAAACCAAGGAATACTCTTATATTTTTATTTTTACTTAGAGTTTGGAATTATTTTTTTTAAAGAGAGGGGAAGCCTTTTTAAATCCCTTATATTAACTTCGCGGCCGTCTCATCATCTCATGGGCGGGCGGGCGGAAAAACAAAAGTCGAAAATGACCCACTTTCCGTGATCCGATCGAGCTGAAATTTGGCAAACGGACCCGTCTAACCTAACAATGCATCGTATCAAAATTTCAGATCGATCGAACGTACCGTAATTAGATTAATGCATTTTTAGTTTATCCTTATATGAGGTATGTAATTCAAATTCACGGTTTGTTATTGTTTTTTTCCCACGTGAAAGTTTGAGTTGACGCGTTGAGGCGACCCATCGAAGCACCGGGGCACTTTTGTTTACATTTTACGTGTCGGTGACCAGACTTTTCCCCTCTCACCCCCCCCACCCCCCAGGGTTATGAAGCAAACTTGAGTTAAGACAGATTCAGTCTGTAAATGTTTCAAAATAATCAATACTGTTAGTTATGTCTCATATATAAGGGATTTATAGTCAAAAACTTTGTTTTTAAATCCCTTATATTAACTTCGCGGCCGTCTCTGTCTGTCATCATCTCTCTCTGTCTTGGGCTCGGCGGGCGGAAAAACAGAAGTCAAAAATGACCCACTTCCCATGATCCGATCGAACTGAAATTTGGCACACGGACCCGTTTAACCTAACAATGCATCGTATCAAAATTTCAGATCGATCGAACGTACCGTAATTAAATTAATGCATTTTTAGTTTCTCCTTATATGAGGTATGTAATTTAAATTCACTGTTTGTTATTGTTTTTTTTTCTCCCACTTCCACGTGAGTTTGAGTTGACGCCGACCGTCGTGTTGACGCCGACCGTCGTGCCGACACCCCCTCACATCCCACCCGAATTTATTAAAGACAAGGGACATCACTCGGTGTCAGTCTGTAAATGTTTGAAAATAATCAATACTGTTAGTTATGTCTCATATATAAGGGATTTATAGTCAAAAACTTTGTTTTTACGGGTTTGTTTTATTACGGGTTTGTTTTATTAAATCCCTTATATTAACTTCACCGCCGTCTCTGTCTTGGGCGGGCGGAAAAACAGAAGTCAAAAATGACCCACTTCCCATGATCCGATCGAACTGAAATTTGGCACACGGACCCGTCTAACCTAACAATGCATCGTATCAAAATTTCAGATCGATCGAACGTACCGTAATTAAATTAATGCATTTTTAGTTTATCCTTATATGAGGTATGTAATTTAAATTCACGGTTTGTTATTGTTTTTTTGCCACGTGAAATTTTGAGCTGACGCATTGAGGCGACCCAACGAAGCGATCGGCGCTTTTGTTTACATTTTACGTGTCACTCTGAGCTCGGTCAAGCGAATCGGTGACCAGACTTTTCCCCTCTCCCCCCCACCCACCCCTCCCCCCCCACTAGGGTTATGATGCAAAGTTGAGTTAAGACAGATTCAGTCTGTAAATGTTTGAAAATAATCAATACTGTTAGTTACGTCTCATATATAAGGGATTTATAGTCAAAAACTTTGTTTTTACGGGTTTGTTTTTTTACAAGCTTTTATTTAACGCACACTGTTTGTATGTTGTATCCGTCAAATCTTGTAACGTAAAATTAAACCACTTCTGATGGTCCTAGAGATCTCAAAATTTTACCACAGATAGATCTTGGATGACAATACATTGTATCAAAATTTCAGATCGATCGAATGTACCGTAATTAAATAAATGCATTTTTACGTTTATCTTTATATATAATCTGTATCCGTGCTATTCTTGACTTTCACGTGAATGTCACCGGAGTTCACAACCAGCCATGGATGACGACATTCCAGGTGTTAAACAGCTCAGTAATTCGAAACTAAATCTAAATTGACATGATAATACAAGAGGAACAACTGGTATTTGTGTAGCCTAGTTGGCCCAATTGTTAGCTTAATGGATTTTCGACCTGGAGGTACTGGGTTCAAATTTCAGTTGGGGAAACTGTTATTTTTTAAATACATAAATTTGTAATTAATAATCTATCTTTTTACCACTATCACATTTAAGTTATAGACAACGAAGTTTGACTAATTAAATTGAGTTGATTATGTCAAAAAATTGATTAAAAAATTGTGTTACTAAAAAGTAGAAAATAAAATATTTAAAAAATCTTTTTTTAAAAGGACACGCTTTTATTTACATATAGAAAGTGCACTAAAAAGAAGAAAATAAAAATTTTCAATCCGTGAACCTATCGACTGCACCTAAAAGCGTGGGGCCCTCATCACAACTCGCAATCATGTACAAAGCTGCGAAACATAAATACAAATTTATATGAATATTAATAAACATTTAAAGTTTCACAACTTTGATCATATACATGCTACTATCATATTAATTAGAAAAATTTATCTATATGCAAAAGAGTAGTTGCAATAAGAACGGAGTTGTGATGGGCGCCCCACCCTTTTATGTGCAGTCGATAGGTTCACGTCATTGAAAATTTTTATTTTCTGCGAATTAACTACGAATATCATAAAACTCATTTATTCCGAGTCGTCAACCCATCAAATATTACATATAAAGTAATACAATTATCCCGGTATTTCCAGGGAGGAGGGAAACACCACTCCCGTTTAAGATCGTCACAAAACAACAACAACACGTGTGGCATGCAAATTATCCAACAGCCTGGTTTTTTCATTGACTAGTCCAGGGGTCTCCAAACTACGGCCCGCGGGCCAGATGCGGCCCGCGAGGCCCTCTCATCCGGCCCCTGAAGGCCTTTTAATCATCTAAAAAAGATACTATTTTTACCTGTAGTTTACCTCAAAACTGTTTGTTGTTGGCCCCCAAACTGCTGTTTGACAGTTAATGCGGCCCTCCGGCAGAAAAGTTTGGAGACCCCTGGGTTAGTCGATGAGAAAAGAGGGTAGGAGTCTGGTTTTTTTAAAATGTAGATAATGGGAGAAGTCTCTATACATCAGGCGTGTCATGCACTATCTAAATGTCAGGTCTCCGTGGAATCAATTAATGTCTCCAAAAACCCACAGTGAACTTCCTGCCTGCTCATTCGGTAACATTTATGACGTGATTTTACCATAACTGGACGGTGGTAACTTCATCAAGTTTTCTAAGAGCACGTGTCATTTAATCCGTTATTCGAAATCCATCAGATGATAGATTTAGGATTGGGCGGTACCCTAGATGTCTAAAAACATGACAGCTGACCAATCGCGAATCGATGTTATTTTTAGAGTGAGGCAAGCACCCTAGCCCCCCCCCCACTTGCGCGGGGGCCCCGCACTGTTAGATACTTCAAGGTATTTTAAGCCTACACTTACACCTCTCGGCTCGACCTATGACAATCACCCGAGATCACGTACGGGTAAGATCGTCTCTACCGGGCCAACTGAAGAGCTAAAGAGGCTATTCGTGCTATTGTGATAGAAAATGAGCTATAACTGAACTATTTCCATGATATTCGATGCGAAATGTCAAGCAATTAAAATTAATTATGAGAGATGGTATACAAATATAATAATAGATCTCTCTCGCGTACGATTTATTGAAATAAAAATGAATTCCGTGCAAGTTCCAGGATTCGGGGTTGTATTTAAGGGCGCGATCCCGGATCCACCATTCTTTTGTCCTCAACAACATGCGACAGGGTATCTTGTCAATAGACCACAACAGCAATGCGAGATGGTATCTTGCTGTAAATAGATCATAACAGCAATGCGAGAAGGTATCTTTCTGTAAATAGCAGATCATAACAGCAATGCGAGAAGGTATCTTTCTGTAAATAGATCATAACAGCAATGCGACAGGGTATCTTGTAAACAGAATGCAACAATGCTATACTAGATCGCTTGTAACTTGATAACGATGTAAAGTATGTTTTATATCATGTAAATTTAAGTTTAAAACTTGTGTTTTTATTTGTACTGATGAAGGCGTTAGCCGAAACGTCTTCTTGTGCATTATTCTCTATTAATAAAGCTCTAATTTATAGTTTTGATCACACAATTCGTTTCTGAAAGTATTATGTTATTTTAAAGCTTTATCGCAGTCCTATTCTATATCATATATCGTGCAGTACTTAACATGGCCTGAAGTAATATATTCATTGGTATTGTTAACATGGCCTAAAGTAATATATTCATTGGTCTTAAATCTGGTACTCGTTGATTAGTGGCAGTAAGTCTTAAACTTGTTACTAGCGACAGACGGGCTCTTTAAATAACGTATTACTTTTTTATTTTTAAAAGTTATAAAGAGGGTAATGAAGAACTTTAATGAATATTTGACTGTCAAGCTCATTAAAAAACATCTCTGGCGTCTAGTCCCAGACAGGAATTACAAGTTTGCCATGCCTTGTTAACACAAGGCGGGATAGAAATAGAATTTTTTAAAAATTGTTAGCTGAAAGTTTGTTCTTTTTTAAATCCCTTATATTAACTTCACCGCCGTCTCTCTCTGTCTGTCTGTCTCTCTCTCTGTCTCTCTCTCATCATCTCATGGGCTCGGCGGGCGGAAAAACAAAAGTCAAAAATGACCCACTTCCAATGATCCGATCGAACTGAAATTTGGCACACGGACCCGTCTTACCTAACAATGCATCGTATCAAAATTTCAGATCGATCGAACGTACCGTAATTAAATTAATGCATTTTTAGTTTATCCTTATATGAGGTATGTAATTTTAATTCACGATTTGTTATTGTTTTTTTGCCACGTGAAAGTTTGAGCATTGAGGCGACCCAACGAAACGACGGTGCGCTTTTGTTTACATTTTACGTGTCACTCTGAGCTCGGTCAAGCGAATCGGTGACCAGACTTTTCCCCTCTCCCCCCACCCACCCCTCCCCCCCCCCACTAGGGTTATGATGCAAAGTTGAGTTAAGACAGATTCAGTCTGTAAATGTTTGAATATAATCAATACTTTTAGTTATGTCTCATCTATAAGGGATTTATAGTCAAAAACTTTGTTTTTACGGGGTTGTTTAATTTCTTCTTTTTTCCCCCATATGTTAACCGTCTTGTTTATTTTTTCATGCTGGCATACACTGTTTAATGGCTTCCATCAATTATAAATAAACAATTAAAATATTTTGTCATCAATTATAAAAAAAGTATGGACTGAAGAAAAAAATGTATGGACATCTTGATTATCAGGTCAAAATATATATCTTTTGTCTGCACTCTAAATCTAATTCCAAATTTAGTGATCGCACAATAATTTGTACATTTAGTATTTATTTTGCACAATAATTTGTACATATAGTATTTATTTTGCACGATAATTTATACATTTAGTATTTATTTTGCACAATAATTTGTACATTTAGTATTTATTTTGCACAATAATTTGTACATTTAGTATTTATTTTGCACAATAATTTCCAAGGATCATTCAAGAAACTATGTTTTACATTACAAGTGCAGAGGCGTAACAACGACTTGGCATCGGGGCAGTTGCAAAGGGCGCCGAGGGCTAATCCTTCAATAATCAATTTATTCTGCATAATTTAGTGTATTTTCTTTATTTCTCAAGGGCGCCAAAAAAAGAGAAAAAAAAAGAATTAGCCAAGGACGCTGAAAACCACGTTACGCTTCTGATTACACGTGTATTTGATTAATTTCATGAACGAAAAATTGAGATCGTTAAACAAAGGTAATTAGTTTCACAAAGATCTCGTTAATGTTTAAAATTATACATTTTCAATCATCAGCAAATGAAGGTTCGAAATTGCAATAAAAATGAACTTCAATCCGGGTTCCAACGGGATTGTAGAGCCCTCCTTGTACCAAATTCATAATCATATCATGTGCCGTTACTTTAGACTTTAGAGCAACGGTGGCTTAACCGCGGCTTTCGGGCCGCATGCGGCTCTTCTGTGTTCACATTGCGGCTCGCGTACAATTTTATGAAAGATATGTTACACGTTATAAGGATTACTGGAAAATTTCCAAGCCAGTTTTAAATACCCATAGTGCTTTAATGCGGCTCTCAACAATTTTTTATATATTTGAAATGGCTCTCAGTTACTACAGGTCTGGCCACCCTGCTTTTGAGCATGTATTCGGCCTATTTTTCATTTCTCTTTAATAAAACCGACTCTCTACTGTAACTTGACAATCGTCATCTACAATATACAACACACTAAAACCCGATGATTTCAGTATTGATAAGTAAACACAACGAAATAAAATGTTTTTGTTAATGTAAAATAAAATATTTAAAAAATCTTTTTTTTAAAAGGACACGCTTTTATTTACATATAGAAAGTGCACTAAAAAGAAGAAAATAAAAATTTTCAATCCGTGAACCTATCGACTGCACATCACAACTCATTTCTTATTGCAACTACTCTTTTGCATATAGATAAATTTTTCTAATTAATATGATAGTAGCATGTATATGATCAAAGTTGTGAAACTTTAAATGTTTATTAATATTCATATAAATTTGTATTTATGTTTCGCAGCTTTGTACATGATTGCGAGTTGTGATGAGGGCCCCACGCTTTTATGTGCAGTCGATAGGTTCACGGATTGAAAATTTTTATTTTCTTCTTTTTAGTGCACTTTCTATATGTAAATAAAAGCGTGTCCTTTTAAAAAAAGATTTTTTAAATATTTTATTTTCTACTTTTTAGTAACACAATTTTTAATCAATTTTTTGACATAATCAACTCAATTTAATTAGTCAAACTTCGTTGTCTATAACTTAAATGTGATAGTGGTAAAAAGATAGATTATTAATTACAAATTTATGTATTTAAAAAATAACAGTTTCCCCAACTGAAAATTGAACCCAGTACCTCCAGGTCGAAAATCCATTAAGCTAACGATTGGGCCAACTAGGCTACACAAATACCAGTTGTTCCTCTTGTATTATCATGTCAATTTAGATTTAGTTTCGAATTACTGAGCTGTTTAACACCTGGAATGTCGTCATCCATGGCTGGTTGTGAACTCCGGTGACATTCACGTGAAAGTCAAGAATAGCACGGATACAGATTATGTATAAAGATAAACGTAAAAATGCTTTTATTTAATTACGGTACATTCGATCGATCTGAAATTTTGATTTAATGTATTGTCATCCAAGATCTATCTGTGGTAAAATTTTGAGATCTCTAGGACCATCAGAAGTGGTTTAATTTTACGTTAGAAGATTTGACGGATACAACATACAAACAGTGTGAGTTTAATAAAAGCTTGTAAAAAATGTACTTGTGTGCATTTCAATCATGTGGCACACGCACTACAACACTTACATGTTCTTCCCATGACACATAAAAAAAAGCCTTAAAGCCCCAGTTTTTAACTTGGTTCAGCCGTGCCTGCTGTTGGCGCATGTTGCATCACGAGGCCAGAGCACGTGTTTTGCGTTGATGTAATCTTCCCTGTAATCGCCCGATATTTCACGACCGCATGCGGCATCAATTTGGGAGGGTGATAACCGGGAAGCGGAGATAGGGCGGTTGATGAAAGCCCTGCTCGTTTTACAAAGGCGTGAAAGGGCCGGGTGGTGGGGAGAGGCCACCTAAAATAGGTTAAGGGGAGTCTACATGAAATATCGTCGAATACAACAGCAACAAATATGCATCTTAACGCAAATGGTTTATTCAACGATTGAACTTTAAAAAAAAAGTACGAATCACCGCCAGATGCTTGTGAAAAAAAAAGGGGGGGGGGAGTTTGATATCTTTTTCGGCCGACAATTTTATTTCAATACTAATGAAATGAAAAAAAAACAATTTAAAAATTACTAATTAAAAAAATATTAAAAGTTGGAAGAAACCGTAATAAGAATAATAAAAGGCTTAAATTGTATAGAAGCGGTGTTACAAGAAAGTAAAATATCTTGTGTCAAGTGTCAACTGCACGGAAATCAGAGATGTTACTGGATGGTCAACTTTGGAGGCCTAACAATTATTCTGAATTGAGCCTTGACTTGAAAAGACATTTTAAAGTCAGTATTTTCTTCATCCTTTCTAAATTCAGTATTATCTGAAAATTCTATGTAAAGTCACTATTTTTAAATCCCTTATATTAACTTCACCGCCGTCTCTGTCTCTCTGTCGTCATCTCTCTCTCTCTCTCTCTCTGTCTTGGGCGGGCGGAAAAACAAGTAAAAAATGACCCACTTCCCGTGATCCGATCGAGCTGAAATTTAGCACACGGATCCGTCTCACTTAACAATGCATCGTATCAAAATTTCAGATCGATCGAACGTACCGTAATTAAATTAATGCATTTTTTAGTTTATCCTTATATAACGTATGTAATTCAAATTCACTGTTTGTTATTGTTTTTTTTTCTTCCACGTGAGAGTTTGAGTTGACGCGACCCATCGAAGTAACGGCGTGCTTTTGTTTACATTTTACGTGTCACGCTGAGCTCGATCAAGCGATCGGTGACCAGACCTTTCCCCTCTCACAACCCCGGTTATACAGCAAAATTGAGTTAAGGCAGATACAGTCTGTACATGTTTGTCGCGTTTGAAAATGATCAATACTTTTAATTATGACTCATATATAAGGGATTTATAGTCAAAAACTTTGTTTTTACGGGTTTGTTTTATTCTTCATCATATGTCAAGTTAATGAGTTAATGAGTAGATGAATCTAGTACATTTTCATGGGTCTGCCAGTTCGAGTGAAGGAATTGCAGGATACGGTGCGCTCATCTTATACCCAATAGGAGGGCCACCAAAAGAAGAACTTCTAGGTCCCTGTGGGACTATGGCATCGAATTACGATGCGGAGCTTGAGGCTATACACAGGGCCCTGGAAAGTGTGCACCGGACACTGCAGGGGTCGGAAATTTTTGGTTTCGACACGGTACTGTTTTGTGACTCGAGATCAGCCCTCGAAGTCCTGGCTAGTGAGAAACGTAGTACCCACTTGGTTGACGTCATCTTGGAGGACGTGGGTAGACTCGAAAGACTTGGAGGTAAGGTAACAGTGCAGTGGATCCCGAGCCACGTGAATGTTAATGGCAACGAAAAAGCAGACTCCCTGGCCAAAGCAGGCGCAGCACTGCCCCAACCAGAGACCCCAGTCACTTATCTCGGGGCAAAAACCTGGCTAAAGGACCACTTTCGGAATAAGTGGTACCAGGAGTGGGCTGACAACACGACAGCCAGAGGGGTATTCGCTAACATGCCCAGGCCAAGCCGTTCAGACCAGTGGTGGAACCTGAGTCGCAAACACCAGGGTTTGGTGACTCAGATGAGAACAGAACATTGCCCAACCAACTCTTACTTTCACAGGCTAGACCACAACAGGGACTCGAGCTGCCGTCATTGCAGCCAAGCCCCTGAGACAGTCGTGCACCTGGTGACGTCTTGCCCGGCGCTTGATATAGCCGGGGGGGGGGTGAGGGAGGCGGGAGAGTCCCATGTGAAGACAATGTTGTATGGCAATGCTCAGCAGATGGAGCAGATTGCCCAGGTTCTAGCCAAGGCCTTAAGAGATTAGTCTCAGGCCTACAGAATATGTGTTTAGTTTAGTACATTTTCCCATATGGCTTATACTAACACTTCAGGTGACATTCCTACTGTAAACATTAACATGGGGCTGTGCTGTTTGTTTAAGAGAATGTCTATAAAATATTTTAATAAAGCTCAAGTAATCATGTTATGCGTGCATGAAATGCTGGCATCAATCATGTGGTGTGAAAATGAAATAAGTTTGGCCAACACAAAATTTAGGAGGCCACGATCTTCAAGATGTTTGTAGTTTATCTGCTAACGCGGCGACTGGTGTGAAACCTCAAAGTGACAACAAGAGGACGATCATTAGTACGCGCAGGTACCGATACAATACGTGCGGCGATTCCGCTGGTATGCAAAGAATGCCTTAGTCTTGGTGCGCACCTACCACTGACGACCCAAGACAACGCCGAACTGTCTGGTTACGGCCTCTGCACACTTGAGCAATGGGGGTGGCTTGAAGTGACTTCACTTTGGTTAGTGGGGGGGGGGACGACATTACGATTGACGTCACGCCTGGAGCATAACGGTACCTGAAAGTGATGATACCCGGGAAAATTTGACAGCTCTATCGGACAGCGGTTCCCACTTACTTTGATTAGGTGCTCTTTATCCACTGCCGGTTAGAGCACTGCTTAAATTCAGTTAATACAACTCTCTTGCTATAGTTTTAGAAACCTAAATTCTAGCCCCTAAAATATTACCTTATTTATATTTTTGTTAAAACTGATCTAGGTTTCTCTATTAATGACTATTTTATTACTTAAGCACTTTCAAGCGTTTAAAGGCGACTCAAGAAAAGGATATATTAGGTCATGAGCATTAAAGTAAAAAATCCAAATACGCAAAGGTGCCTGCCTTTTTACCGTACAGTGATATAACTAATGTACTAATCTGTACATTCTGGATTTACTGGAGAAAAGGTTAAGTTATATTCCATTGCACCCCCCCCCCAAATCACAAGCACCAAATTAAAAATTGAATGATCATTATGGATATGAAACAAGACAGGAATGTATTGGATATTCGGCCCTTATCGCTGGCTCCTGCGGGGGGCTAGTGTGTGTGTGGGGGGCAGGGGGTAGGGGTCAATCTCAAGGTGAAGTATAGGATTTATTGAGCTTGTCAACACCAAAAGTTAATATAAGTTAAACTTCTTTTGATGTGGTATCGTAAATTAAAAAAACAACAAAAAAAACAACGGAATTCCAAACCTAAACAATATATAGTGGTTTTCTTTTTAATAGAGGAGAGAAAAAAAATCAGACTTTGAAATATCTGAGCCAAAACTTTTAGTCTGTGGCTGACCTGTGTAACGTTACATAAGTTACAGTGGGGTGTCCAGTATCATGAACCCCGAGTGCCGGCGGTTGACGCAATTTGATATCACTTCAACTGTGGGACTCAATTGGGATGTAATCGTTAGACCAGTTTGGATTGCTCATAAAACATTCCAACTCCCAGACTCATATTCACTACCAGTTAAAATTACATGAAAGTAAGCCATTTATTCCTGTCCTAAGTTTATAAAATTGTATTAGCATTTTTGTCTGAGAGTAACCAACCAGTTTAGTGGGTCTCAAATTGATGAATCGTTGGAGGCAATAAGTTGTGTGGAAGTCATCGTTTCTCAAACTTTGTTATGGATCTGACTAGATCATGCATTTTAATCGATTAATAGGATAAATAAAATGAGATGGTCTCCAAAAGACCAGTGATATAGTATTATAGAATCTTCTTAACCTGAATTTCCTGAATGTTGCTGTTTTTTAAAAAAAAACTCTCCAAAACTTAAAATACCTCTGTGAGCAAGTTCAATAAATAGCTGATCCAAATTGTATGAACACAAGCTCAACCTGGCCCTTTTCGGAATTTTTTTTCTCCCCAAGACCTGTGTGAGAATACCGCACGATTGGGGGCTTTTTGTCTACTTGCATCTCCATCTTGCGCGTCGTTATATTTGTTCAGTGTTTTATAAACTTTTTTTTTACGTGACCCGGTTATTTTTATATTACTTCTTCGCGACCCACATTTTTATCGCCTCTACTGACCTTTAGGTAGCTTACTACTAATATAAATTCACTACCAGTTTTCGTTAGCAGTGGTTCCTTGTCTGTGGCGGGAGTTATGTCCCAGAATGCACCGCGACGACAGTTAAAAATCTGCAAGGAAGCCCCCCTTAATACTTAGTTTATTTATTTAGCTTTTAATGTTTTATAAGCGTTTCTCGGATTCTTACCAGCCTTTTCTTTACATCTTTGAAGCTCTAACAAAGCAACACATTCCAGGCTGGAATGGGGTGCCAACCAATCAACTTTACGATTACAAGGCTACTTTAATTGACAAAATATTTTTACTTTAATGAAATTAAATTCCAAAATACCGCCTCAAATTCTCAAGACAAAATAAATGAGATATTTACAAGTCACGACCCCCCAAAAAACTGAAACTGCTAGATGAGTAATTGTTGTACCCGTATATTGTCATCGACATATTGAATGTCAAGAGATCGACTCTCACAACAATAGACCTCCGAGAAGGGTGATGACGCAACCGGCGGCGCTAAGACCTACATCATGAGATTCCGTTCCAGAGTCTAGACCAGGACTATAGCTAGTGTTCGAATATTACGAAAGATCTGCCTGGTGTATATTAACGTGCAATAACTAATATTATAGGGTCTATAGCAGTGGTTCTCAACCTGTGGTACGCGGACCACTAGTGGTCAGCGGAGATGTCCCTGGTGGTCCGCAAGGATGCCCCTGGTGGTCCGCGAGGAAGCCCCTGGTGGTCCGCGAGGATGTAATTTTAATTTATATACAAAGTATAATTATCTATAAATTTCCTGCAGGAAGTACCAAAATTGTCAGTAGTGGTCCGCGGCTAAGACACAAACTTTTCAAGTGCTCCTTGAATCTCGCAAGGTTGAGAACTACTGGTCTATAGCTAGTAGTACGTCACTATATTACCAATGTGACCAAGATTTTATAACATGTTATTTTTTTCTTCTTTTTGGCGACCTGGCAATTTGCTATCGGGACCCGGTTCCGGTTTGGAAAATGGTTGACTCCATCTAACTCCTTCACAAAGTTAGAGTCAGAGGTAAAGTGTTTGGTGATTTTAACCCAGGGGTGTTACTAGTGGGATGCGGACCGCAACGGTGACACCATTACGAGGGATGACGCCAAAAAATAAAATTCTCTATGGTCCAGTTATTTGCATTGGAAGACTCGCAAGAGGTCTATGGGGTAAGTCGTGAGGGGGTGATATCATGAGCTACCGCAGTGGGTTACACGACAACAACGCTAGTGACGCCTCTGTAGTCTAAATCCGGGAGTCAATAGTATTTTTTAAAACTCGAACAATATATAATAAAAGCTTCGGATAAAATAAATTAGATACAATTAATTACTTCGCGGATCAAAAAGAATTACATTTTAAACTATTTTTTTAATGAATTGGCTTCGCGTATCACAATATTTTACTTCATTAACAAACTGACATATTTATTTTCGTGGTGGTGAGGTTCAAATATCTTCATAAAATGATTGAACATCTTAATAAATAACAGACTGTATTTCTTAATTCCCTTTAAATGGATTTTTTATGTTAATATATCTTGCAGGTCATTATGATTGTTAGCCAAACTCATCAACTTAAAAAAAATTTCAACATGTTTCAATCGACTTTATTTTTTTTTAAAATTTTCCCTGAAATTTGGAACAAGTATATTATCTGAAATTAATCATATAGGCATAGGCATCACTAGTGCGGTGCGGTGCACCTGGTGACAAGGGATGACACCAGAACGTAAACTTATGTATAGCCATGTTATTTGGCACTGGCAGACTCGGAGAATGTCTATGGCGAACCTATGGCACGCGTGCCACAGTCGGAACGCAGAGCCTCATCAGCCGGCACGCAACTAAGATATTACTTCCTTAATCAAGCCAGCTAAGCTAAATCCCCATTTTCGGTCTTGATTGGAGTGTTGGCACTTTGCTATGAATAAGTGGGGTTGGGCTGAATTTTAGGCACGCGGCCCAAACAAGGTTCCCCACCACTGGTTTGTGGGGTAGGTAGTGAGGGGAAACGCCATGAGCTACCGCACTGGGTGACACCAACTCTAGTGACGCCACTGTTTTAACAAGAATTGTATTTTTTTAAATTAATGTATTTAATTTTTACCCTGGTCTATCATTTAAAGTTGTGTGTTTTTTAAAGGACAATTAAAAAAAAATAATCAAATTAAGTTAGTCATTTCCAGTTTCTTACAAAAGAAGAAAAAAGATGGGTGACAAATAAAACTGAGAAAGATCATTTATATTTCTGCACAGCTTTATTTTCTTTGCCTAATGCCTTTAAAAATTTAATTTGTTTCTAAATAAGTTTCTAAAATTCTATTTTAACGAAAAAAATTAATATTTTTTTAAAAGAAAAAAGAAAATTGAGTTCAACAATTTATCACTGAAATATGAAAAATCAGTTCCGAGCAAGTAATTGTGTTAGTTATATTTAGACGTATGCATTCATACACATGATATAATCTTATGTTTATACATGAACCATTGTTATATCTGAAAACTACCGTTCAGAAGATTTTACTTCATATCGCATTTAAATTGAAAGTACACAATTATAATTTTCTTTCGTGTTACCTACTGTCATTAAGATTTTTATTTATTTCAATAAAATTTCTTTCCGGAGTCATTGATCATGCACGCGTCCATCCAGCCATGGTCGCAAAGATTTTATTACGTCCTCTCCTCCACTAAGTTAAGTGTATTAGACTTAATTACTTCAGTCTGACCATGGTCGCAAACATTGTTTTATGTCATCCTCCACCCGCTAATTGTAGTGTGTAGGGACATAATTGAGGGATGTTGTGAAACTGACATTACTTCTACTTTTACTGACGCGGCCCACATTAAGATGAGTGAGCTCAGGCCCGCCGCCAGTAAATTTTTTGGGCCCCAAACCAATCTTCCCTGTAAGCTGCGCGGATGCGCAGGAGTTTAAAATTACAGCGCAGCAAATTGTGTAAAATAGTGCACAAAAGATAGACGCTGCGCAACTTTGCACACGGACCAACGAACCTCAGAGGGAACATTGCCCCAGACCACTGGAAACGCGCACAACAGAATTTAAAAAAAAGAACAACAAAGTCTAAAGTCTACGGCTGACATACTTCCACAACTGAGTGCTGAGTATTAAATAATTAGGACTTAATATAGTTTCGATTTCAGTTCTTATTGTTTCTCGATATTCACATCAACATAATAAAAACTTGTTATAAAAAATACAATAAAAGTACAATGCATAGCCAATGGAACCTGCCTCGCGGAGATATTCATATAGACTTTTAGTTGATAATGCAAACCTGGATTAGTGAATGCAGCATGCAAAAAGATTTTTTTTAAAGAATTAATTTTTAAGGGAGAGAAAAAAAATAAACGGAAAGAGAGATAATCGGATAAGTTTGCTTGATTTAAAAAACAAAATTATTCTTTAAAATGTATTTATTTTTGTTACATTTACTGACTATTAATTATCTTTAATTACTAATATCTAGCCATTAATCATAGCTAATAAATCCTTATTTTTTTAATGTGCAATAAAACCGTGCCAATGTTAGATGACTGCAATTTCCTGGGATAGCTATTCAATAACGCAATGATACCACTGTAGAGCAATGCCCAAAAGGATATTAACAGAATTTGAAAAAAAATAATCATTCAATTTTGTAACGTTGCGGGTATAAACTGAACATATAAAAATTGCTTACTAAAAATCTATATGGTGGAACACATCCAGCAGTCTTCTTGAACTTTTAAAAATATTTTTATGCTTTATATTTATGTTCTTATGGGTCTTTGAATACCGGAACTTTGCTTGGATACACAAATGACATTTCAAGGGAAAGATAGAAAATAGTACATTCGAGCTATTTATTTTCAATTATTAACAATAGCTAATTATCAATCATAGCTATCAATTGCTAAAGTTTAATTTGAGAATATCTTTGCTCTGTCACAAGAGCGCATGAATTTTTAGATCTTCACTAGTATTAGTGACAGACCGTGCGTAAGTTCCTCATTCAACTAATCGCACTTAAATAAATAAATATAGTTGAAGGTTAAATGGCATATTACAAATTCCATAATAAAAAGGGATGGGAATAACCTTTGTAAGGCGGTATCAGCTTAAAATACCCAAGAAGAAGGTAGGGCCAGGTCACTATTGGCATCGCTTGTTTTAACCATCGCATGACGTAAGAGTCGTATTATAAGTTATACAAATACATTACAGAGCCCGCTACGCGATACCAGTGAACGACGACGCTATACTAGTGACGTACGAGCTGATCATGAAATTTTATACAATCGCGTATCCGATTTCGCATTTCATTTATTCCGAATAAAGAAACCCCACGATAGAAGTAATCCGAGATGTGGAGTCAATATGACGTCACCGACATCAGAGCATCACGTGACGCGTGTACAAATGCCTTTTGTGCATGCATTGGGGGAAATCTGGTGTTTCGTATTTGTTCTTTTAAATGTTAAAAAAAAATTAAAATAAAATATTAAAAAACCAAGTTTTTGACTATAAATCCTTTACGTACGAGACATAACTAAAAGAATGTTCATTATAATACGCAGCGCAAGACCAGCCAAAAATACAAAATTGTAGTTATGTCTCGTAAAACGTGTTTAATATAATGCGCACCCATCAGGAATATGTTTATAAAAAGTGTTGTCAGTAAAATACGCACCTTATTGCGCGACAGAAAGGTCGTTCAATATAATACGCACCGCGACACTCTATCTCAAAAAATAACATGATCCATCGTTTTTATCATCGGCACAAAACTGCCTGCAAAATTTAAGCTCGCTAGCTTACGAGGAAGTGGGTTGAAATCGATCCAAAGTTTTGGCAACAAGCAAACAAGGGCTCAAACAAACAGACACCACGAGTTAATATAAAGGATTTAAAAAACATTTCTTCTTCATAAAAAGGTTTCGGGTTGTGAGCATGAAATCTGGCATAGATTTTTTTTTAAATATTAAAAAAATATATTAAACCAACACATAGTTCTAGCTAGAGCATGCATAATATCTGACACCAGTATTTAAAAGAAAATGACTACGATTTTAAAATCTACAGTGAACGTGTGGGAAAGAAAGTAAAAAAAACAAAAAAACAAAACAAAACAAAAACTTAAATCTGGCGGAATAACATGGGCCACGAAACTCAAATCATAGCTAAAAAAGGGCCAAGAAGACTGAAATCTGGCTATAAAGATGGGACAAGAAACTGAAAATTGTTAATTTTGAAAGTGGGGCAGTGATGGACCATGAAATATGGCAAAACACAATTTAGGCTATTAACACAAGTACGTTGGATACCATAATTTAAAGTCGGGGCAAAAATTGTTCGGCCGTGAACCTACGTTCTACTTTTATTAGATAGAAGCACGTGAAATGATCCCATAAATATGTCCACGCGCAAAAAAGCGAAATCAGCGTTATCGTAATGACCTAGTCAAAACGATGCGTGGGCGGTGAACTGCAGTGCGGGGATCAAGAATTCAGGAAACCGCGGCCCACACAATAATCGTCCACCAATCGATAGCGAGTCCTCTTGCATTCTCTTTCAACTTACTGGGTTTAGGTATATTTATGTTCTAAACACAGCGGTTCTAGGGGGGGGGGTTCTTTCAAAAACGATTTTGAATATAAAAACGTTTTTTCTTAAGACTTCATAAATTGACATAAAACACAGATTAGCCAAAGGCGGTCTTGGGCGTGTATCGTATGTGGGGAAGAGGGGTGTAAGTGTGGGGTTTTATACCCTTAAGAATATCATATCGCGTTGCACCCTCAGGCGGTCGTCGTACTCGCCAACCCCAACCAAGGCCGCCTCTGGTTTGGCTCGGTCTCTCTCGGGGTATTTGTAAGAATAGTAAGATGCGGTGTGCACTAAAAATATAATTAATTATTTATCGGCCGTTTCAGTACGGGGTTTAAGTTTTTCTAGCGTTTAAATCAATATGATTTTGTAGAAATAATAGATTACACTATCCCTTTTGAGTTGATTGAACCTGTTTGCAGAGGCCGGTCCATTAGGCACATGGCTATAGGATCAACATCATCAGCTTTTCAGTAGTTTATATATATATATATATATATAAACAACTTCCCAAGCCCGCTAATCCTAAGAAAACAACAACAACCAAACTGTTGATGATGGCATGACGGATCTATTCGTATCATTCTGCGGGAGATACTAGGTGTACAATCTAACCCATCTGTCACGTGACAGCGATAAAAAAGCAAATTGGATCGCGCTGCCACCTACCCCCCCACCCCGAACGCTAATCCTTGATCCGTTTTTCACTCCCGCATCAGATATTACTTCAGCGGCGCTTGCAAACCCCCCCACCCCCCATTTTTTTCCCACTCCCCAGGCAACCGACTGCGGATCAGAACAATG
The DNA here is from genome assembly GCA_944989445.1 of Ampullaceana balthica. Taxonomy (NCBI): domain Eukaryota; kingdom Metazoa; phylum Mollusca; class Gastropoda; family Lymnaeidae; genus Ampullaceana; species Ampullaceana balthica. The sequence goes on from CALYLW010000162.1 coordinate 597,567, forward strand.
TGGCCACCAGCGTGAAATATCCACACAAGCGAGATGTTTGTATTAACGCGAGTTAACAAATTTTAATGGCAGTGGGTTTGCACGGGAGCTAATGTGTTTCTTTAAAAATAAAACAAAATTAAAATACTCAAACGAATTAAACATGATTAATAATTAACAATTTTTAAAAAATCACAATTATTAAGTTATTTCTAAGAACAAATAAATCATCTTCTTAGATTACAGATGAACACAATGAGTTAACAGAATTCGATGTAGATCTTAAGGCATGCTATTAGGTAAGTAAACAAAATGTCTGACGTTAAACTGCATTCCGCAAGATTAAGTCCTAAAAATTGTCATCATTCTAGGAAGTCATGTTTATTACATCAAATATGCATGTGTATTTCGTACAGATGAAGCGTTTTACCACGTCATTTTTTTGAGAAGACGACCTATTTGTGTGTGTGGGAGAGGGACGGAAGAGAGTGTATGACGTCACAAGCCTAGTCAGTGAACAATGACAAATAAACACTGACAACAAAAATTCTTAAGGCCAGAGGCATCACTATGGAGGGGGGTGCGCACCGCACCGGGTGACACCATCACCAGGGGTGACACAAGGGCGTAAATGTATGTATGTTCCCGTTATTTGCCACTGACAGACTCGGAGGTCTATGGGGATAAGTCATTGGGGGGGGGACTCCATGCGCTAACGCACTGGGTGACACCAACCCTAGTGACGCCTCTGCTTAAAGCCATAATGATGATAATAATAATCTACCCACCCCCTTTTTTTCCGGTTCCACTTCGCTTCTTCACTGGCTATTAATTCTGTGTTTTAAATTTTCTTAATTAAGATACAAGCCATTAACAAAATAAAAATGTGTCCGGAAGTTCTGGGAGTCCTTAACTAGGGAAAAACAAACACAGAAATGAATGTCATTGTGAATGTAGCATCAAAAACACTTATGTCATCATGCTTGGTAACTGTAACACTTACAGCACCGTGTTGGAAGTAACATTCAAAGTATTAAGTGCAACATGCGAACAAAAACTAGAACTGTGTACCAGCTCACTAGCTTGCACCACAGCTGTGAGGCAATAGTCACCACCTCGCACCATGGCCTGTGAGGCAATAGTCACCACCTCGCACCATGGCATGTGAGGCAATAGTCACCACCTCGCACCATGGCCTGTGAGGCAATAGTCACCACCTCGCACCATGGCCTGCGAGGCAATAGTCACCACCTCGCACCATGGCATGTGAGGCAATAGTCACCACCTCGCACCATGGCATGTGAGGCAATAGTCACCACCTCGCACCATGGCCGAGTGAGGCAATAGTCACCACCTCGCACCATGGCGTCATCAACGGGAATTAGTTAACATTCAGCATTTGCAATACGGTACTGTCCTAAATTACCTCCCTTGCAGAGGGGTTTAATACTGTCCTAAATTACCTCCCTTGCAGAGGGGTTTAAAAAAAAGAAAAAAAAGAAATGATGAGCACTTATTTCATTTCTTCTCTCCGTGATGGAGGCCGCTTAGGCCAGTATGGAGGCCGCTTAGGCCAGTATGGAGGCAGCTTAGGCCAGTATGGAGGCAGCTTAGGCCAGTATGGAGGCCGCTTAGGCCAGTATGGAGGCCGCTTAGGCCAGTATGGAGGCAGCTTAGGCCAGTATGGAGGCAGCTTAGGCCAGTATGGAGGCCGCTTAGGCCAGTATGGAGGCAGCTTAGGCCAGTATGGAGGCAGCTTAGGCCAGTATGGAGGCCGCTTAGGCCAGTATGGAGGCAGCTTAGGCCAGTATGGAGGCAGCTTAGGCCAGTATTGAGGCAGCTTAGGCCAGTATGGAGGCCGCTTAGGCCAGTATGGAGCCCGCTTAGGCCAGTATGGAGGCAGCTTAGGCCAGTATTGAGGCAGCTTAGGCCAGTATGGAGGCCGCTTAGGCCAGTATTGAAAATGTTTATGACAATTCCAACGTAAGAGCTTGAGAACCGTTTAATGAAATAGTATATTCTTTATTGAAGAAAACTAGTATTCGAGTTAAGTTCAAGTAACCTAACATGGATAATGATCTTATAGTCTGGTATTGTTCTATTTTAGCACGATAAATTAAGAGAGCCAAACGTTTCAAAATAAAATAATCACAACTGTAAAAAAAAATGGACCTGCGATTGGATAAAAGTTTTGAAATGTCATGAACTTTGGGGGATTTTAGTTCAAATTTACACTTACACCGAGTCATAACAATGCAAACTTAAAGTAATAATAGTGTTAATAACCGTGACATCATAAGAAGTAAATAAAATTACTTCTTCAATGAACACTACACGGGTAAGCCCCCATGACGGTGATATCTATATCAGCATATCTAATTTTCACATACATTCCAATCTCTATAAATGGTTGGAGATTTGGGGTCTTAGAGCCCCCCCATCCCCCTCACCCCCACCCCACAGGAAGTAGTAGATAAAGCATTAAGAAGTCTGGGACCAGCAACAACTCGGAGTATTGTGTGAGAAGGAAACCTGTCAATGAAATGAAATCAAGTAATGTCATAGACCGGTGTTTGATGTCATAGACCGGTGTTTGATGTCGTCAACTGGTGAATGCTTGGCTAATCAAATTAATCCCCTCATTGCTTTCCGGTCCTGTTCTCAAATACCACTACTAGACCCCTGAGTTTAAGGGCATTGATTTTTTATGCTTTTAAAAAACAAATTTAGAACAAGGGAAGAAAAAAAAACAACAACATAATCCTTCAGCATTAGTTTTGGTCGAGACAATATATTTTTTTCCAAATAAAGAAAAGATATCAGGATATCAATTCTAAGTGGCTTAATCGAGTTCAACATGATATCATTTTACTTTCATCATATTTCAAAGGGAAATTTTAAGACACTGGTAGAATATAATGTTTTATTCACTTAAATCTTTATATTCACCAGTGGTTCTTACATTTAAAAATGTTGTGGAGCCATTTTAATGAGAAGTTTATTGATATCTCAGTTTCCTACAAGGTAGTTCTACAAACATAGAATATGAACGTATACCAAAATTTAATGTTAAAGGCCTAAATAATATATATAGTCAAAGACCCAAACTTCTGGCACCAAAATAACAACTATTGATTTGTATCAATTTTTTACATTTGCCGAATTGTAAAAATAAAGTAATAACCAAAAAAAAAGAAAGATTTGTAGCTATTTATTTCAACACTACATTACTGTATAGAGTCTGACCAGGTAATGAAATTATTTCTCAGACTTTGACAAATTAAAATATATTTATCTACCTAGAGGTCTGATGGAAAAAAAAATCTATTTTAGAAATGAGAGAAGTTTGAAGCACTTGAAGCCAAACATTTTAACAAATACATACTCTGTTACAGGAGACATAATCTTATGTATAAAATTGTCAAGAAGTAAATTAGGAAACCAATAGTCTAAAATAATTTTAAAAATTATCCTGCCATAGTAGCATTTCTTGTGCTCAATACATTGCAATAAACCGATTTAATTTTCTCACAACATTCTGCTCTTTAGTAACATAACTCAAATAAAATAAATATAATCTATGTCCTTTATGTTGTTATTATGGTATGAATGGTTATTTAATTATTATATGTATGTTATGATCTCCATGTAAAGCGCTGTGAGCCCGGTTCCCTACTGGGATATATCGCTATATAAATAATCAATTATTATTATTATTACATTATTATAATCTGTGGGTTAGGTAGTATGAGTGTCAACCTGGAGCAGGTCATCAATTTTAGCACTCCCTTTCTGCTAAAATTCTTCCAACCCCTCATAATTAAATTTAAAAAGTCTTTTTGTGGCATGACCTTTTGCATTGCAACTGTAAAAAAAAATAATTATTGGAACATCTGATTATCCTTTGAGAAATCAGATTTAACTGATATTTGAATAATCAGTTATCTATGTTAAATGGAAATGGTCAACAAAATCAATTCCACATTTTACATATTCATTATGTGTACTCAGCATATGTCATTCTCTGAGGTTTCGCAAGTCTGTTACTGCAAAATTTTTTACAATTATACATTCAAGTGTAATTTAAATTCAAGTACTGTTAATCAAGAACAACAATTTTCTCCCTGTTTACATCTTTATAATTAGAAAAGTGGCCTAGTTCTAAATGTAGGCCCTCTTCATTTAGGTAAATTATTTAAGTTTATTGATCTCCCTCATCGTAAGCATATAGATTCATTCAAGTAATAGCTCTTATTTATTAATTATTTGTTTTTTTAAATCATTAAGTCGAATTCATACTAAAAGTAAAAGGATAAAAATTAACTCTGTCACAGTCAGACTGTCAGTCTATCCATCCTTTTGAAAAATCACATTCCAGTCTTTGTGGCATTTAAGTTATTTTTTTAAAAAATTAATGTAATAATGTTTTCATAAATCATGTTGTAATTACCATCAGTCACAATTACAAGCTATCACTATTAGTAAATAGTAATAGTTAATTATAGTGTAATATATCATAGTATTTATACTTTACTAGTGTATTACCCTTCAAAAATGACAGAAGTTTTCAAAATAAATAGAAAATAGATTTCAGCTGAAATATATTTATTTTGAAAAAATACACATCAGAATAGAAAGTAATGTAATACAGAACTTTTATTTATTTTTATTTTATTCATTTATTTTCATAATGCATAATTTTATGTGGAGCGTTCGAAAAGAGTTATTTTTGGTGCAGTAATTTGGTGCGCTGCTTTCTAAAATTAGTAGCGTCACGGACAGACAGACGTGACATACATTGCAAATTATGTATGTTGATTAGTTATATATTATCATTATAAGTCATAGACTTTATTACAGTGGCAGATTAAAGGGAAGGGGGGAGGAGCTGATTGGGCTAAAGCCAGAGGCCCCCAAACTTTTATTTTACTGTATAATTAATAAAGCTGGCTGGACCGTGCCCCAGGTGGAACTGCAGCCAGAGGCCCCATGCAATCTTAATCCGCCCCTGCTTTATTAGACCTACTGTTGACTGATACTATGGCGGATTAGGGGAGGGGGCTGAATGGGCTAAAGCCAGGGGCTCCCGATGATTTAGGGGCCCCCAAGCTTAGAATGTTTTATAATAAAGGTGGAAAAATATTTGCATGAATCCCTGAAAATATCATAAATTAAATAAAATCTTATCTATGAATCTGATCGCTACTCAGACCCGATAGTCTTAGTGATAAAAAAACCTGATTTAAAGGCTCAATAAGAGAAAATATTAAAGAATATTGTTAATATTTTTTTAATTTAATATTTCCGTCAAGCTCTACTGGTCGTATGGAAGTGTGTAGGCTTGTGGTGCAAGCGATGTCAGATCTCGGGATCGATTCCAGGTGGGGATCTTTTTTTTTCATTTGTCTTTTTAAAAAAAAATTAAAATTGTCAATTTACACATTTTAGGATACTGGCAAACAGTTATTTCTTCGTGTTCGTTTTTTTCATGAATAATCTTTTTGGCTGGAAAGGCCGATCCCCTAGTACAGACAAAGCATGACCAAGGAACCAATGGACTATTTAGTTACAAAGTTACAGAATTTTATTAGCTGTTAGCAATCATTTTATTTAAATGGATGCTGGCTGGATAGGGCCCCAGTTTGAATTGCAGCCAGGGGCCCCGTGCAGTCTTAATCCGCCCCTGGACTGATATTGATATATTAGTCCTAAACTCCTACTCTTAGTCTTAGCCTTAGCCCTGCTAATAAAATAGTTAGTAATATTGATTTATACTAGACTAAATACCAATACTGCCAATACTTTTAGTACTAGTTTCTGATTTTTGAAATGGAAAAATGACAAAAGGAAACGTAATTTTTGTATTTTTAATTTTAGTTGTATTAGGCCTAAGCAAAATTAAATTAGGCCTAACATTTAGAAAAAAATTAATTACAATTTTTTTAAAACAAATAATTTTAAATACATTAAAATTAAATTATAACTTATACTATAACGAAATTAATGCCTCAAATGCCAAAATCAATTATTGAATTAATTTAATTAATACTTATGACTTATGTCAATGTTACAATTTACTTCATTTATAATGAATTAAATAAGTAATAAGTAATAGGCTAAATATAATAATATATTATATATTTTTAGTAGTAACGTTCCTCCTACTGCCTACTTCACATATTTATTTCATACAGAGTACAGACCTATAATAGCATATGCCTATGCCTATACTAAATAATATAGTATAGCATTTATAGTGGTGTAGTATAGGCCCACAAATAATTATAATTTATAAAAAGAAGACGGTCTGAGTAAATTTGTTTTTGTTGTTTTACTTTTACAAACATAGAACTAAACATGCTATTGACAATTGATTAAATTAAATAATACACGTTTATTCACTATGACCCCTCCACTTTAATTCCAGGGTCATACTCATAGTCATGTTAGTGACTTATGTTTTCTTACCTTGTGGCGGGTTGCGGACCCCCAACGTTGACACTAAACACAGCACAAGAGTGACAAAGTCGACGACCCATCGAAACGATAGCATCATTTCCTAGTACTTTGTTCCACCTTTATCATCTCGATACGTTTAGGCGAGACACAGCCGTCTCTATCTTAATCCATTTCATTGTAATGCCGTATATCACATGCATTTAGTAGTGTTTGTGTTGGTAATCTTAATCTTTCTTTTCAAAAACATTCTGTAACCCCTCGAACCACACACGAAGACAGCACGGTACAATCACATAACACACATCGACTCGGCGACATTCGAGTGTGGGCTCGGAATCTTCCGGACATGACACACATAAACGTACTGAAGACTTTGGGCTTTTCCCGATGTATTACCGGTTCGTAAACATATAACCTAAACACGGTGCTTCTCAACATGTACGCATGGGGACTATGAGGTGAGCCACCACGTGTTCAGAACATCGAGTGGAATATATTTACGAAAGTTATTTGATCTGATCAAACGAATTAGTCTTAATTTAATTTTTAAAATGTTCATAGTGTAGTATTACGACGCTACGATTCGGACTATTGCTTAAAACTTAAGTCTGTAAAGATTAAAGTAACAAAGTACGTCACGCTATTTTTGATCATTTTAAACTCCCCCCTCCTCCCTGTCACAAATCTCGAACCCCCCCCCCAAAATACGTCACCCTTTCGAACAAATTAAAAAAAAATTTTTTAACAAAATAATTAAAATTTAATATAAAACATGGTGACGTCATACATGGCGGACCCCCTCCCCCTGTATCAAACTGTCACACTTTCTTACACCCCCCTCTCCCCCCCGAACTTTATGGACGGCCCATAGTATATAGTAGGCTATAGTCATAGTTAAAATTAAAGGTAGGATACATTATCATTATGACATTTTTCACAGTCCTAAATATTAACAACAATAAATATGACATTTATATATTTACATATAAATAGTCACGTAAATGAAAAGAAAAAATACGAGGTGGTGGTTAGCATTCGGCCAATTCAAGTGGGATATTTGTTTTTATTAACCTCTTCAAAGAATAAAATATGTTTTTTAAATAATAAATAATCAAATGATGTACATAATATTCGGAAACACCTCGCCACTCCCACCCACGTAAAGGGCCGCCAGGGGGTGTAACGTTATCCCCGCACCACCTTATTACAACACTCATACTCATAGGTTATTATATCCCATACTGCACATAATATTTGAAAGTGTGGCTGACATACCGTTAGAATTAGGATAATATAAACCTGTGAGAACCGCTATCTTAACTTAACACGTTTTGTTTATTAATATCAGAAAAAGTTCAACATATCGAGGATAAATAATAGGGTCTGCTTTGCTGCTTGGTGGACATGTTCTTGGGAATCTGGGCTAAAGAACATAATGCGAAATGTCAAATGTGGGCCAATATATTCTAATTATATTTACTTATGGAAGAATAACCGTGTATATTGTTACTGGCTTCGATTACGCTGCTACTCCGCCAACTGGTTCACACCATTCTTACTGCCGAAAGGGGTTTGCAAAAATACTAAAGCATTAATCATTTCCGAAGAGTGGAAGTAAAGGGCACGCCGCTTCGTGGTGGAGCAATGCATCGCATTTAGTAGTACATGTGCCAGCTTTGATGTGAGACGGATGGTAATATACTGATTACAATTTTATGATCTCTTTCAATCCCAGTAATATGGACTATAATTTCATGTCTGTTTGTTATTATTATTTTAAATAAAAATTAGTGAAATATTACATTCAAATAAAAAAAAATAAGTATACGTATAGTAGAAAACGAGGATTTAAAAATTAGGTTTGGGTTTGTCAAGGTTGAGTACTTCATTTTACGTGCCGGGTTGGGATGCAAAGGTCAGCAATTCATCACGCGGACCGTTTGACCACTGCGGCGGCAGGGGCCTCCAGTATTTCACAGGCCGCGGCAGGGGCCTCCAGTATTTCACAGGCCGCGGCAGGGGCCTCCAGTATTTCACAGGCCGCGGCACCAAGTGAGGATGTAGAAAATGTTTAAGCTATCATTTTTGAATTTCGAGGGAATTAAATCAAGAAAGGACAGAGGTTCCCAAAATTATCAAAATGACCCCATCAGGTCAGTCAGTACTCGAGTACTTGCTTCCTTGGTCTTCCATGATCAGGGGCGGATTAAGACTGCACGGGGCCCCTGGCTGCAATTCAAACTGGGGCCCTATCCAGCCAGTGTACCTTTAGATAAAATGATTGCTAGCAGCTAATATAAGACTGTAACTTGTAAATATTCATCCAAAATGATTATTCATAAAAAAACCGAATTCGAAGAAATAACGTTTTGCCGGTATCCTAAAATTGAGTGTAAAAGACAATTTATAAAATTTAAAAACACATGAAAAAAAAATTCACACCCCACCCGGGGATCGAACCCGCCACAGCTTGCACTATAACTTTAGTACTTCCCATTCGGCCACGAGAGTTCATTTAGGGTTGTCAATTTAAAATATATATAATATTCTTTAATAATTTCTGTTATTGAGCCTATCAAATCAGGTTTTTTGACTGCTAAGACTATCGTGTGGGAAAAGAGATCATTTTAATAGATGAGATTTTATTAACTTATCATATTTTCAGCAATTCATTTATACATTTGTCCACATTTATTATAAAATATACTAAGTTTTGGGGCCCTAAATCATCGGGGGCCCCTGGCTTTAGACCGTTCAGCCCCCCCCCCGCCCCTTAATCCGCCATAGTCCGTGATTCAACCTTTTTTGTGCAATGATTTGGTTAGACCGTTTTAATTAATACGTTTAAAAAAAAGTATTAATTTCTGATCATCTGTATATTGTATAAACAATGGTATCTACCAAAACAAAATTACCTGCCATTATACCAGTGCCAGTCCAAATGTAAAATTACCTGTATATAGTAGGTATCTCTCATACACAAATACCCACCCCTAATATTTTTGAAAATATTTATATATTTGTATGGTCTATAACTATAATGCAAATATATATAAGCAACAAAAAAAAAGATACGAGCCGTCATGAGAGGTGCAGGATATATATATTTGATCTATTTATTTGTAAAGCAAGACTAAGTCCTTTGGTGAAATTAAGTTGTTTTGTTTTGATTATATGGTAGTTAGCTAATGCTTTATAAAATCTAGGGGAGATACTAAAGATATTAATTTTTTTGTTTGGATATTAAAAATGACTTCTGTCCCTTTGTTTAAAAAATAAAATAAAATAATCGCTCCAGTGAATTTGAAAATGCTAAATAATTTTCAGAAATTTTAGACATTAGCGGTTACCTTTCCGTAAATAATTTGGAGAGGGTGAAAAAAAGTCAAGTGACTTTGTTTAATCGCAGGTCATCTATCTAAAAAATTTAATTTATTCACTGCTTTGTTCCAGTGTAACAAAATAATAGGGTACTCATTGGAGTATCACAAAACCATTACCTCACAAAACTCATGAAGCTTTGCACAGCATTGTAAAATAATTAAAAACATGAGATTTAAATAAGGGGCCGTCCATAACGTACGTCACGCTATTTTGGACCATTTTTAACTCCCCCCTATCTCGGAGCAAAGTACGTCACACTTTCGAACAAAAATTTTGTTTTTTATTAACAAAATAATCAAAATTTAATATAAAACAGCGTGACGTCACACATGGCCGGACACCCCCCTCCCCCCTGTCACAAAGTGTCACACTTTCTTACACCCCCCTCCCCCCCTCTGGAGCGTGACGTACTTTATGGACGGCCCCTAAGCTAGTTTGCTGCTTTACATTTACAGTGTTACCACTTTGACTTGTCATTCACCGTGTATTTTAAATGAGAAAGTTTTGTAGTCTTGAGTCTATTTCAATGTCACAAGTGCTTTGCTTTGATGCACATGTTTTAAAATTAAGCTATTATTCTTTAGTAAAATTAATTTGTTCTGTGCCATTGGTAAAAAGGTAAATAAACATTTGAAGTGTATTTCTGGCCATGCCGTAAGTGTAAGTGGAGAGTTAGAGTATGAAATAACTGACCTACATTTACATAAGCTTCATTAGCAAGGGGAGCAAAGAAACACTGTCTGAGAGTGTAAATAAAAACGAGGACAAGCCATGACTGACCAGATGAGCTTTAGTTGGGCAGTTCCGAGAGTTCTCTCAGTGATGGCTTATTTTTGATAGTTTATCATAAGATGTACTAGTCAAATAATTCTTTGTGATTGTGTGTTAATTTCTCCAAGACATACAGCAACTTGTAGGACACCAAACCTTAGACATCCTGAGTTTGACCTACAGTAGTTCATAGTGGGTAGGGACAAAATAATAATTCTTTGTGATTGTGTGTTAATTTCTCCAAGACATACAGCGACTTGTAGGACACCAAACCTTAGACATCCTGAGTTTGACCTACAGTAGTTCATAGTGGGTAGTGACAACATTCCAGGAACTCTCCTGACTAGAGAGAGTGAAATATACCCATCAACAATGAAGATTGCATTGGTAGCCAAGCTCTACAGACAGCAGCAATGTGCTTGACTGGTTAATCCACTTGGTAAATCAGTTCCATCAGTGTTGGTTCTTTGTCATATTATAACATTTCTGTCATATTATAACATTTCTGTCATATAACATTTCTGGCAAATTATAACATTTCTGTCATATTATAACATTTCTGAAACCTAATGCAAATTACAGTCCATATCAGTGATCAGTGTTGGATTTTGACATCTTCAGGGTATAAATTAATAAAGTCACAAGAGAAAAATTATAAATTGTAATAACTTAGGTACTTAGCTTTAATGAAACATAATTAATGTAAGTGATTGAAATTAACAACAATAAGACTTCAACATTTTATTAAAACTTTCCTGTTTTAATAACACAATACTATTTTGCTATGTTATTATTTTTTTTTACACCAAATAGAGAAAACTATTGCCTGTAGTTCTCACTGAATCAAACCAAGCACTGTACATTTCAAACATCAGTTCATTTTTAACTATAAGATTTTAATCGTCATCATCTTTTCTTTTGTTTAGGGGCATTTTCCAAACCTGTCACATACCTCTTTGGAATTTGATATTTTTCTGAAAAGATATCAAGCAAATACCAGTATGTTATATTGTTTGCCAGTGATTTTCAGAATTTAATATTTTAATCATCACTGTTATTTATTTTCATATTTTAACTCTATTTTCTAATAAATTACAATAAAAAACAACAGTAACCATAATAATTGCCAAAATGATAGAAATGTCAGAACATGTGAGTGTTTTGACAAGAAATTACAATTTCTAAATAACTCCGGTCAACAACAACAAAAATAAATAAATAAGCAGCAGGAATAATCCATATCTGATAATTAGAGATTAAAAAGCAAGTATAATTCATTTAACCACTAGATAAATTCCTACCTGTAAGTAAACTATAGACAAAATTTATTTGATTCCCCTGGACCAAAACCTGAGGACCTTTATTTTTCTGCTCTGGCTGTGTCACTGTACAGCTGCAAGCAACTGATTTTTGTACAATGCGTGAGAAAAGTCGAATGTCAATGCCATATTCTTCCAGGTTGTCCACAATTGTCACCTGTATGGTGGTGATAATATTTGTGAGTATGTGGGATTAGACTCATGCAATTATGCACACACAAAAACTTAAAATGTTGAAAACTAATGAGAATCACACTTGTCACACTTCATTGGCATCAAAGTGCACTTAACTCTGGCCAACACATCTTTTCTTATTGGAATACTATAATTATCTTTTACTCTCCATGAAATACAATTTAATGACTTTGGCAATTAGTTGTTTTTTTAATTTTTAACAAACTTAAGAAGAATAGAGTCCTTGTTCATCTGATGAGTCTATCCCACTATCAGCATAGAGCAGGGAATAAAAACGTGCAATTTTTAGAAAATTTAAAAAATAAGACCGTAGTACATGTATTTGTACTCTGTCGAGTACATTTTTATTATATTCATTCAGATGATCAAAATCTTTTTTTAAAAATGTATAAATACATTATTTTAAAAGTGCAGTAAATAGAAAAATTTAATTTTTGGTCTATGATGGATATACATTCACGTCTGGACATTTTTATATAATGTTTAGGAAGATTGAGAGTGCAATGTCTTTAATCAAGTTGTTGGAGATGTCTGTAAAGCATGGTGAGTTCAGCAGTGGACTGGGCTACTCCACTATGTAAGTGTACAAAATAAATTAATTTAGTTAATTAAAAATTTCAGAAAAACCTTTTCATTTGATGAGATTTAATGACATCAGCATCAATGTTCCCTCTAAGATTTGTTGTTCCATGTGTAAAGGAAAATAAAAATCATGTGCAAAGTTGCACAGCATCCACTTTTTGTGCAATATTTTACCAAACTTGCTGTGCAAAAATTTTTAAATGCTGCGCGGCGTTCGTGGGGAAACTGCACGGTCACGCAGCTTACAGGAAAAATGGATCAGCATCACAGTTCAAATTAATGGAAAACTATCTGTGTTATGGGCTACACATTAATGTAGACATTGAAAGGCAACAGAATGATGCTCTGTAGAGAATTACCTTTTTTGATGACGCTCTCATCACGACCTCAAGTTTGATGGGTTCAAGCTTGGTCTTTTTGATTGTTGGTGGTCCGTAACCAGAACTGATAGCTATAGCAGCCTGCATCTTGCCGACGACTCTGAGGACGGAAACTAAATCCTTTATAATCCAAACAAGCTTCATCCTGTTTTAAAGGAACACCTAAAATTCATTTCTTACTTTATAAGATTGGATTTTTTTTATTACCAAGCTATTCAAACTACAATGTATTGAGAAAACCTTATAAAAATGCAATGGTAAGAATAATGCATGACAGTGTGATGTGTTTTTACAGTAAAACTGATATGTATCAGCTGATTAAGATTGCTTGTAGAAACTATTTAAACTAGTGCAAAGAGAAACAAAAAATTTAAAACATACTTTTTTCCCCCATGAATTGTTTCAATCCAGCCCAATGATGACTTTTTTAAAAAAGATTGTCAACCTTATTACTTCTCCAAGATGAAAGATAATGAGTTAATTTCATTAAATTAAAATACAGGAATCCGTTATTGCCACATTAGGCATAATTACTGGTAATTTTTTAATAAAAATTGCCATTGAGTTCTTTTTTTCTCTCTTTCAAATCCATTGTTTTCTGTGAGGAGCTAAACATTTTTTTAAATTACAAATATCAGACTTTAAACAAGCTTTTATTTTCATCCCCCATTTAGTAATTATGATTTTAGAGAAATGCATGGGTAGATAACGGGAGATTATTCATGAATTCTTTGTTATAATATTTAGTTGCTGATCAGCAGATCTTCTGGATATGAGTTTAGATTGGGATTAAAGACCTAATTATTCAGGCTACCTATTGATGACCTGCTCCCAGTTCATGTGATCCAAGTCACCTTCTGCTGGCTTTAATATGATATGAGCTAGGATTGGGTCTAATGTCACCATTCTGGGGAGAGATAGAAGAGATGCAAGATTTAAATAAATCTGTGTGTAAAATAAAGAATGAAGTTCAAAATTGTCAAGTAGCCAGGATTTGTGGGAGCTTCTGCAAATGTTTTTTTTTATTACTGAAATGAGTTCAAGGTTTAAATCAGACCAACACCATGACTAGTCCAGTCACATTAGATTATCTGTGGAAATAAAATTATACTAAGGAGTAATTGTGTAACATTGTAAGTTTTCTAAACATAGGGTACAGTTTATTATTTAAATGTTTTACACAGTTTGTAAAGTTCAAGGAGTTTCTATGATTCTTAATTATGGAAAGATATTTTTAGAGTAAAAGAGTGTCGTAACAGTTTCTTACTTGGGGTTTGCTTGTTGAAGATTGTTGGATTTAATGTAGTTGGTTACATGTTGACGCACATCAGATATGAGCAAAGCTTGACCTTTGCTATAAAAAATACAAACGGAACAAAACAGCTAAAATTATGTAAGTATATGACAGTATAAATAACAATAATAATTGTTTCTTAATTTTTCTTGGTTCTATTGGATGCTTTCAACTAACTAACACAGGTTATTAAAAATGAAGTCATTAATGGCACAATAAATTTTAGAGTTTAGGGTAAAAGTGGATAGAGGGAGGTGTTGTTAAATATTTGAGAGAATTAACCATCCTACATCAGTTGATTTGCATCACAATGAGTTCATAAATGTGACTGACATAATAGAAAATCATTGAGAAAGGAAAAACAAGTAATAAAAACTCAGATGAGTATTTAAACGCAATTTCCAAAAAAGAATTTCCGATTATTTATTCAAGGGAAATCATTCTAGATTACATTAAAAGTCAATTCAAATAAGTTATTCTGAAAGTAAACACAATATAACGTCATATCCCTTCACACTACATCACACCAAGAATGTGTCAATATAATGTGCACCAAGCAAAATCTAACATATGGATTCACAAAGCAGGAAAACAGATTGCTTAATGTCTCTTTGTGTTCATTTAGTTCCTTCTCTTTAACGGACAGTTTATTTCTTAACTCACTAACGAGTTTATTACTTTCTTCCATGCCGTGGTTTAAATCGTCTATTACTTTTTTATGTTCGGCATCCCGGTCTTTAAGGAATCTAATTTCCTTTTCTGTTTGTTCAGATTCTTCAAATTTCTTTATAGATTCTCTGATTTTCCTTTTAGCTTCTACTATTGGTTCTCTTCTACCTTGATTATTTTGTTTTCTGGTCTTAGGAAAATTCTCCATAACTGTATTACGTTTGTCTTTGTTCCCTCCAAGGATCATATTTTCCTTTTTATACATTATGCTACTGACTGGTTCCACCACCTTATACACATCTTTCGTGACATACGGATCTTCGCAGTATAAGCTTGCTATTCCATATAATTCATCATCACATTCATTAACAGTCACTTCATCAGTTAATTGAAACTGATTAATCTTCTTTTCTTCCCTATGTGTGCTCCTTTCTAAAGTATCACCAGCATAATCAGTTATTCTATCATTTGCTTCATTATATTCCACTCGTGTGACTTTCTCTTCTTCTGCCTCTCCAGTACCTTCTGCCTTAATTTCAACCTTTGTCCCTGATATTAAGGCGACTATAACTGACTGATCATCTTTCTTCTCTGGCCCAGGAATCTTTTCCTTGTCTGCCTCTTTTTCTACCGCATCCATCCAAACTTCATCTCTTACTTCTTCGGCATAATTCTTTTCCGGTTCTACAAATTTCTTTTCAGTTTCTTTAAACTTCATTTTGGATTCTATAATTTTCTTGTCAATTTCTTTAACCCTCTTTACAGATTCTCCCCTTTTGTCAGATTGCTTAACCTTTTCCATAATTGCTAACTCTTTCCTTCTGTTTCTACTTCCTTTATTTTTGTTAGCGTCTACAGTCTCGCCAGCAATATTTCCCGTAATGGGCTTAGCAGCTCTTTTGGAAAACTCTTTATGCTGAACTTTTGTGAACTCTCTTTGACATTTCCACTTCGGTTCATCGTATCTGCATCTCAATTGATAGCTTTTCTTTGGACCAGTAATGGTCTGAGTGGTCAGAGCGCTAATATATGCACCCTCATTGTCTGCCTCTCTGTCTCTATATAATGCGTAGGCCATGTTTAATTCCATTTTTCTCTCAATTTCTAAGATTTTTCTCTCCTCTTCCCGCTTAAAAGCTCGAATATCCCTTTCTTCATTTTCCTCCCTCCTCCTTCTTTCCCGTTCCTCTTCTTGTGCTAACCTGTGTGCCTCTATAATCCATTTCTTTGCTTCTTCCCCTTCTAGTCCTAGCTCAAGGGCCCTTTGTTTAATTTCCTCCAAATTTGGCAACCCCATTTTATAATATCTTTTTAGGCTAAAACAATTTTTATAATATAGTGCTTCAAAAAACAACAATAATATACAAAATGCATTAATATAAAAATAATTCCATATGTAATTTACCTCTTAAATTAAGTGTCCTCATCTACCAATACATATCCACGGTAATTTTGAAAACACTACACTCCAGTGTCAATAGATATTCTGAAAACATCAATTCAGTGTCAATCTTCAATCTGCCTGTAGCAACAATCCAGTGTCAGTTTTGTATAGCCAGTACCGACCAACATCCCTCGTCACGCCAACACCTCCGGTATTCAAAGGTCACGTTATTCCTGTTATCTGCAGTAATGAAAGTCACACAGACGCAGCTACTCCCGATATAGCTACTTCTGACAGCTACCTCCGACACAGCCACTTCTGACAGCTACCTCCGACACAGTCACTTCTGATAGCTACCTCCGACACAGCCACTCCCGACAGGTACCTCCGACACAGCCACTTCTGACAGCTACCTCCGACACATCCACTTCTGACAGCTACCTCCGACACAGCCACTTCTGACAGCTATCTCCGACACAGCCAATTCTGACAGCTACTATCGACACAGCCACTTCTGACAGCTACCCCTGCTACAGCCACTTCTGACAGCTACCACCGACACAGCCACTTCTGACAGCTACCTCCGACACAGCCAACTCATCATCCAAATTAGGATGAAACCTTAGTGTCTACGTTTGCTGACTTCAATCAAATGGCTCTATGAGTTTGACGAGCCCCCACTGTGGCGGATTCGTTGTCCAGGGGGATCGAGGTCCGCCCTTGGCCACAGATATAAACCACACTGCGTGATTTAACGTTAAAGTTAGAACACTTCCGCTGCAAACAGTGCGGGTATATCTCTTGTTGAACAATAACTTCAAGTAACGAATGTAAATAATCTAACAGTTTATTTAATTAGCAAACACGATACACCATCTTTACATCGGTCCTCTCCATGTCACGTTCACTCTCGAATCTCTCAGACCAGCTTTCAGAGAAATTCTGGCCAAAATAAAGCGCTGAACGTTTCACTCCATATTCGGCTCCTAACAGCCCTCTCTCTCCCTATATCCTTTTTCTCATTGTGCGTCTTGGTGTGTCGCACAATAGTTGGTGCGCACACTACATTAACTATTATGTGCGCATTTAAGGAGACGCTGGCTGAATAGGGCCAGTCATTATCACACCATAACATCCGACCGTGACACCCATTAACTATCATTCTAGATGAAATTAAAAGTAATTTCCAATCAATAATTTTAAAACTAAATAAAACAATTGTTTTCAAAAATTGATGAAATTACGGAAGTGGAACGAAATGACATTTTTCAAAAATTCCGTCTTCAACTTTGTTCTAAATATTATTAGCTATCGTTTGGCGTTTATTTCAACCCCACAGATGTTATGGTTGGCGAAAATTGACAAAATACTAATATTTTTTCAGGTTTCTTTTATTTTCCAGGAAATCTGTCGCACATCCTTGGGACCTCCCTCCTTAGCATATTTGCAAAAGACCCGAACCCTCTATCTGGTATGGTTCAGGAGGAGTTGCATGTGCAAGCTCGACAGACATTTCAAATATATTAACGCAATTTATCCCATGGGACATTGCGTTAAACCACATAGTACATAGGCTACTGTTATTAACACTTACTGTTATGGTGAAAACTGGCTTAATATCCTTTGTATTTGAGTCACAAATAAGGGAAGAAGGCAAATAAATAAAAACAGATGATGTGGCAGTAAGGAACAAAACAACTGACCTCAGACCCAACAGCCATTACTTAGTGGCTGATAAAAATAAAATAAATTATGTGCAGAGTGAATGCAATAGGTTGGGGTGCGGGACGGCAACCTTAATGAGTTTTTTAAAACCTTTAAAAATATTTCAGGCAGGGTGGAAGTAAAAAAGCAACTAGAAATTTTTTCACTGCTGAATACTGTAAATGTTACAAAGCTAACACAGCACATGGCAACAAAATAAGTCGTGAGGGAATCGTTGTATCTGATCATTTAAAAGGAGAAGAAGGTTGTAAATGACAAAGAAAGCAATTTATTTATGTACATACGGTATCCCAGACTCTTTGAACAGGTCATGAGTAGCTGCGTTGACCAGATAGACATCTGTGAAGGTCAAAGGTTGATAGGTTTCCTCTTCACTGGCTGGAGGTTTAGCCGCCTCTGGTGTTTCTCCGATTTCTGGTACTTGCAGCTCTCTCAGTCTGTATTAAAAAAATATTAATTTAAAACGGCTGCAGCCTTGATGGGTGATGGATAACACTTTCTAAAGTCCCTTGAAAAAAAACCCACCCCAGGTTCACTTAGAACAATACAAACAGCTATAGACTTAAAAAGAGACACAAATTAAAAGAAAATAAACATCAGAAATGTAATTATTTAGACATCTGTGGGAAGACTAATGCCAAGAAAGGGATATAACCTAGCGAGAAATGTTCCAACTTCATATTTTGTTGAGGAATTTCAGAATTTAAAATTGTCAACAAAGAGAGTCCAATAAATGTGAACATTGTGGCGTAGTAATCTAAGCTTATTCTGATTGTAAATGGGTTCGTAAAAATATTTTAGTTTGGTTTAGATCTGACGAGGTGATCCCAAAGTTAATATCCTCACTCAAGCCAATCAGAGAGATCTTTAGGAGGTGAGCTATGCACTGATAAGTAATTCACTCACGCAAGATGTGACTTATCAATATCTGTGATGACATCAACACCTTTACTCTGTTCTTTGATGGTGATGAAACCTTCTTTAACCTTTTCTTGTAGAAACTTTGACAGCTGTTGGAGGTTAAAGAAAACTGAAATTTTCACAAGCAGTAAAAACAACATTGAGAGGTGTTAGGTCTAAATTTGTTAGTATTCACGTCTGATGACACTGAGGAATTTTATTTAAAAGATACCGCATGAGATTTTGGCTAATTATTTCATTATAATAGAACTGAAAAACTTTTTGCACATATACAAAGTAGCTTACCTTTTTGTAAGAAGACTTTTTCAAATCTAGCTGTTTACCTCCACTAAAAAGATATTAAAATAAATTATTACACTTAAATTTTAAATAGAGTATTTTTTGTATAGCACAAGCAGAATTTTTAATATATTCTTTTAAAATCCTTTATATTAACTCGTGGTGTCTGCTTGCTTGCTTGAGGCAGGCGGGACGGTGCCGAAAAAACTTTGGATTGATTTTTAACCCACTTCCGCGTAAGCTAGCAAGCTGAAATTTTGCAGGCAGTTTTGTGCCGATGATAAAAATGATGTATCAAAATTTCAAATGGATCGCATGTACTGTAATTACATTATTGAATTTTTAGATTATTTCACCTTATATCTATGTATCATGTTAATTTTTGAGATAGAGTGTCGCGGTGCATATTATATTAAACGACCTTTTTATTAATACTTTCCTGTTGTGCGATTCAGTGCGTATTGACAATACTTTTTAAAAAATATATTCCTGTTCGGTGCGCGTTATAATAAACATGCTTTATGAGACAACACTAAAATTTGTATTTTTTTATTGTCTTGCGATGGTATTATAATGAATATTCTTTTAGTTATGTCTCCTATATAAAGGATTTATAGTCAAAAACTTGTTTTTTACATTTTTTAAATTTAATTGTTAATGACGAAAATAAAATCATGGAGATTAAAAATACAATAAAATTCTAAAATAATTCAGAGAATGGTTAATATAAAATGAACTATCATTTATAATCCACATATGATAGAAAGTTATTATTAGGTTACTTGTACCTATATGGCTGCATAAAGTTACGAAGAATGTTGCCAGTCAAAAGAGGCAAGTCACTTTTCTTTACTTTTGATTTTATTGCACAGGCAAAGCAGAAACCTAAGAGTTCATCCATCTCAGCTGAAAAAAAAATAATGTTAAATATAATTTATCAAAAAGAAAATGTAAAAATAAATTTTAAAAAATACAACTCAGGGGCAGGAAATAATATTTTTTTAAAAATTAATATTCTTTAATATCATAACAATCATTAGTCAAATGATAATGCTTTATCGATTAAAGTACTGTATAAAAATTTGGCCTCAAAATAAGCTATATATATCTCTTGTAACTTTTCTACCAAAATTAAACAAAAATATGTTAAAATTTTTTAAAGGTTAATCTTTATTAAACATTACACATTTTTCACTAAAAGTTAATTACTGCTGTACTGAATGATGAGTAAATGGAATAAAAACACATACCAACTGGGTCTCTTTCACTGTTATCATCTTCCTCCTCCCCGGAACCCTCTTTATTTTGTACAGCCGTAGCCACCTCCTCCCCACCTGACTCCTTATCTTGGATCTGTGAAAATATAGAGTCATTTTAAAATGTCCATTGAAACAAGATAATAACACCCGAGTTGTTTCACCACATTCAATTCTAACAAAGGTGCACAACCTCAGATTATATATAATTTGTAACCATAGTCACAAGAATAATCTCCTCTCAGTGTCTCAGCTGCTCACCAACTCTAACATGTTGATTTTGTTTATGTTTCTTTGCTATGTTCAGCATCAGATTTCCCCAGAAGTTTTAGAGGCAAATTTGTCAGGGAATTTTAGATAATTTATATATTAATTAACCTACTAAAATAATAATACAGATCCCTGTATTTAAACTGACCAAGTGAAATGGAAATCTTCTGACTTGAAAGAGTTATTGGAAGTAAAACCGTATACCTTTATTTTTGACATTCTTGTAGTTTAACTTTTTTAACGGACCATTTGGAAATAATATGCCTATAAATTAACCAATTTTATAAATAACTGTTGGCAGTAGACATGAAATGAAAGCTTGCCAATGCTTTTATTCTGGGGCCTCAATAAAACTATGTATATTTTATTGTGTGGAACAAATAATACAGTATTTAAAACCTGGGGTCTTCATCTTTTGAGCCCTTTGTATCCCACAGCCCAGGTTTTGTACCACCAACCTGAAGATTTTCTACATTCACGCCGCTGTTTTCCCACACCTCCTTCAGTGTTTGAGACTAGTTCATCAGGGCCCTTAGCTGAAGTCTCACCATTGCTTTCTCCATCGCTGCTTTCATCACTCACTGTTTTGGGCAGGGGTTCAGGTAAAACAGGTGGCTTTGATTTGTCTCCAAGCTCCCTAAAATAATTATTAACACAATTCAGTTTAGTGACAAAAGCATGATGTGACGGTATCAAAAACAGTCTTTTACTTTCACTATAAAACAGTATAATGCACCAGTATTCTACCTTTAATATCAAACAATATCATTAACAAATTAAGGATTATTAGTTAAATTAATAGCCTCTAAATAAGTGTTTGAAGAATTATTTAACAAAACATTAAAATTTTATATAAAAATTTGTATAAAAAACAAACATCTAGTAAATTATTATGAGCATAAGGGAAAACACACATTAAGAGAAATAGAGGAAAACAGAATAGGAATTGACAGAATTCTGATTACATTAAATTACAATGTATAAATGAAAAAAAAAGTAATTACCATAGTGCGTCTCCCACCATGTGTAACACTGCCACACCTTTTCCTCTCATTGCTGACATGAACATGTCTTCACCACTGAGCAATGCTTTACCCAGGGCTACCGGAGACCTGTACCAAAAACAGACTTTGCCTCAAACAAAGGACAACAATTTTACACATTATCAATTATAGTGGACAATAAAAAGTCAAAGCACAAGTAATGAGTTTTGTCCCTTTGAATTAAAATTGTGATTTAAAATGCAAAAATCATAATTACAATGAACATGTCAGCAAGTAGAGCCCTTCAAAAAAAAATATAATGTAACATGATTTTAAAAAAAATAAAAATAGCAGAAACACAATGTTGGAGTATCAAGAGTTAGTAGGTAGGAGATTTAACATTGGAAATAAGAGAGAAAGTAAGTCCTCGATGAATAGTTGTAAACTTAATAAGAAAATGTCATAAATGTGATTGTCAGACCAGAAGCCTCTGAATAAAATGAACATTTATTTTTATTTTAATACTAAAATTTGCTTTAGCTGACATTTGAAGAAGAATTGATTGGTCAGATTGAGTTTATAATCTAACGCCAAGCTAGAGACCACTCACTTGTTACCAGCTATTTTTATGCTCACTATGTCTCCTTTTTGTAAATTCCCAAACATCTTTGGAGAAGGTTCCTTGTCTGGCACTACACCAGGGAGCATCAAATCTGAAGATAAAATAAAAGCAATGAAAAGCAACGTCAGAAATAAAATTTTGTATTCATTTTTTGCCAAATTTAATTTTGTTAAATTACTTTTTGAGAACTGAAATTAATGCGATGAAGATAAATTAAATGGGGGTAAAAAATGTTTAGCATTTAAAGATGGTAATAAATTAATTTTAAATGATCTTTTTATCATTAGATAAAAGATACTGTACACTTACCAGCACCTTTCTGAAGTTTGTCAAAAACAGGAGGCCACGTACGGAAAGCAGGCACAATGTCCGGGTGCAACCAAAGTGCGTATACTGCAAGGTATAGTAAAAAATGAAATAAGTTTCTAGGAGAAAGTGTACATGAATAATTTCAACTAAAAGTTAGCGGTAAAGAAATTAAGCACTTCTCTTGGTAATCATGGGTAGTATTAATACTAGTAATTTTTTTTTCAAGTTCTGTAAGATTCTATAAGTTTGAAATATTATATCTTTAAAGCTGTAAGCTAACAATATTGACAAAATACAATGGTCACAAAAAATTATTCACTGCTCAAAAAAGCATGGTAATAACATGACATTCTCTAATCTGACTAAACCTACAGCTAATTGCACAAAAACAATCAAGCAATTTTTTTGTGCAAAAAGACTTAAAGTTATAGTTTCAATATTTTCTAAATATTTATTTTTTTGTACGTTACCTGTGGGGTATAATGTTTTGAAATGTTCATAAAATATGGGATTTTTCCCAACGGAATATACAGCAATATTCTCATCTCCATGAGTGTTAATTTTGATAAGGCTCATATCTTCTTTGTGTGGAACCAGTTTCATTATATCACCTTCACTCAGGCTTGGGTATTGGTGTAAAATGTCAGCCCGCATCTTTTTCCTTCATTTAAAAACAATTATAGAGTTAAAGTTTAAGTAGGCTTAAATGTGTGTATGCATGCCTGACAAAGCTTTTGGAATTATTTACAAATTAGAAAAAAAATTGTTTGCGAAAATGTTTATTTAAATGACATGAGATTGCTACTATTATAATTTAGCAAAAAAAAATGAAAATAGTTTACTTGAAAGTTTCGAGAAAAAAAAACTGGTATTTTAAGTTGCATCCATAAAATAATATTTAACATACAGTTAAAGTATTAAAAGATCTCTTACCTATCAGAGCTTTTTATTGAGGTTTGTGTCTTAACACGGAATGGCTTCAGAAACATTTTGGTCAAATGAATTAACCCCTGTATTGTAAGAGAAAACATTTTAGTTTTAGTTGTTACTGAAATAATAATAATCTGCCATACATTTATACAATATATAATTATACCCCAAGGCTAAAGGCAAAGAGGGCAAATAAAAAAAGAAACTAATTGACACAACACCAAATATAGTCCTTACTCCTGTAATTAATTTATTTTAGAATCACATAATACATTACCATATAAACTAGCATTTGCAATATATTTATAGATATAATATAAACTATATTCTTCATTACATGTAAAATTATGTTTCCTAAAATTTTGCATGATCAATAGGTATATTTTTCAAATTTAACAATTGAATTAACTTTAAAAAAATTCTTTTTAATGTATAACTATAACTTTTGGGTGTATTGAAACAAATAACTACATAAAATAAACAAAGAGAAATTAATTCTATAGCGCAAAATTAAAATACTACTAGACTGCTTATTAAATGATGCTGTGGGCGGAAAAGGCCTTAGACATAGTAATCTCTAAACTGTAAATAGGCAAATTTAACTTAAATAATAATATAACCTATACTCAGAGGCGTCGCTAGGGTTGGTGTCACCCGGGGCGGTAGCTCCTGGTGTCACCCCTTCACGACTGAAGGGGCCGTCCATAAATGACGTCACGTGAGGTTGCCGATTTTTACCCCACCCTCCCCCAGTGTCATACTTTGTCACAAAAACTTAGACCCCCACCCATTCTTTTACGATATGATGTCACAAAGCCTTGACACCCCCGCCCCTTTTTTCATGCCATATTTTGTCAATAAAAATTAGGATGTTGCAAATTATTTTTATCATTTAAATATGTATTTAGTGTAAGTCTGCACTCTAATATCGTAACATAGCCATTGAAAACGCAATTAAATAAATGGTAAACAATCAAATATTTAAGTGGAACTTTTATTTAAAGTTAACTCAGGAGTTCCACAAGGAACTGTGCTAGGTCCCTTACTCTTTTTAATTTATATAAATGATTTACCCAACAACATCTCAACAGGTACAAAAGTTAGGTTATTTGCTGATGATTGTATAATCTATAGAACAATTAAATCAGAACAAGATAGCAAAATTTTACAAAAAGACTTAGATGAATTGATAAAATGGGAAACTAACTGGAGTATGTCTTTCCACCCAGAAAAGTGTCAACTGTTAAGAGTGACAAAGAAAAAGAAACAAATAAATTCAAAATATTACATTCATGGAAAAGAACTGACCCAAACTAAAGATGCAAAATAATTAGGAGTCATAATAAATGAGAAACTATCATGGAATCCCCATGTCAATGAAGTTATTAAAAAATCAAACAAAACCTTAGGCTTTATAAAAAGGAACTTTAACAAATGTAATAGAGATATAAAACTAAAATGCTACCTCACTTTGGTGAGACCTGTACTAGAATATGCATCTTCTGTATGGGACCCATCCACCAAAGAAAACATTGATAAACTAGAACAAATTCAAAAAAGAGCTGCCAGATTCATTACTGGAGAATATTCGAAACTGACAAGAATAACACCATTAGTTAAATCATTAAACCTTGAAACACTAGAGGATAGAAGAACCAAGAGCAAAGTAGTAATCATACATAAAGCAATTAATTCTAATTTAGAAATACAACACAAAGATAACTTAATACAACCCTCAGATAGACATAAGGATAAAAACACCTTTCTTATTCCGTATGCAAGAACAAACACATACAAGTTTTCCTTCTTCCCGTCCGGAATTCGGGCGTGGAATGGGTTGCCTGAAGAATCCAGGAAAACCAACACTTTATCAACATTTAAATCTCTAATAAAAATGCAGGACTAAACACAAACCATAGATAAGATAGGACGCAATAATCTTCTGTATAGAAGGAGCGTCTGTAAACAGATAAGATAAGTTGCATGTTTTTGATGCGACGTCACATTTTTTTAAACACACCCCTCCCCCTTGTCAAACATCGTCACAGACAAGTGATCCCATCTCCCTATGGCGGATTAAAAAGGGGGGGGGGCTGAACGGGCTAAAGCTAGGGGCCCCCAATAATTTAAGGTCCCCAAACTTATTATAAATTATAGTGTATAATAAAGATGCAGGCAAAGGTTTGTATGAATCCCTGAAAATGCTTTGGACAGTCATATGGCAATACTTCACATATGAGTAGGAATTATAACGGAAACCAGGCTATTCTTTATGAGAAGTGCAGTGTCGCTCATTATGTACCGTGCACAGCTCATTCTATTAATTTGGTTGGGAAAAGTGCAGCAGGTTGTCTTGCTGCAGTCAGATTGTTTTTGTCTTCTGCAAAATCTTTATACCCGGCTTGTTGCATCTACTCATCGTTGACAGGTACTTCAAAAACACATGAAATTGATACATGTTAGAAAGCCTTGTCTGACACAAGATGGTTAGCCTGACATGATACTGTAAGGTCTGTTAATAACTCATACCATGAGAATATCGCAGCACTGGAAGAATTAGCAACAAACGAAAATCAGCCACGTGACTGTCGACTTGAAGCAGAAGGATTTCTAAAGGCACTTGAACAACTGGAAATCGCTATTTTACTTTAAATTTGAGTTTGTTATAAGACAGCATTCTTAATTTGATTATTATGAAGACAAAAGAAAGGACCAGTCCGTGTTAAAAAAAGAGTATAAACTATCTTCAATGCTATAAAAAAATATAAAAAAGAAAGCGTCAGACAAAATTTTAAGGTTAAGGTATTTCTGATAAACATTGACAAACTTTCTTAAACCCTACAACATCGGTTAGGCGCATATAAAGACATTCATGAGAAATTTGACTTTCTTAAAAACCTAACTGAGCTCAGCAATTTCCCCATCCGATGGGCAGCAGCCAAGTTAATGGAAGAATATTCAAGCGATTTTGAAGACTGCTTACCTTCAGAATTAGTTCAATTTTCAGAACTCTTTCAAAAGTTATTGTCCAGACCCAGGCACAGGGTAAGGAAAAGGAAGTAGCCCAATGCGAAACTCAAAACACGTGCACAGAGCTAAAAAAATTGGTGCTTTTGAAGGAGCTAAATTTCACACAGTCCTTTACAAATGTATACATTGCACTTCGCATCTATCTTTCATGATGACATCAAACTGCAGCTGAGAGCGATCCTTTTCAAATTTGAAAAGAATATAAAATGAGTAAAATGTGCATGAGACAACAAAAGACTGAGTATGCTCTAATGAGCATTGAAAAGGAACTTGTAAGCTTACTTAGCTTTACTGACTTGTTTGAAAACTTCGCCATGAGAAAATTCGCAAACAAAAGTTGTAGGTTGAAATAATAATAGTAAATATTTTTCAATAAATTTTTTATTTCAAATGGAGAAAACAATTCGTTACCCCATGAAAAGAAAGTTTTTAAAAAATATATATTTAAAAGTACGGAATAACGCGTAATATTTTTTTTTAAGCAGGTTCGTTGGTAACCATTTAACAGCGGAATTCGGGATGGGACCATCGTAACCGGAGGACTACCTGTATATAAACATGTCTATGCTTTCAAACCTTTAATAAATATATATAAAACTAAATATTAACTCAAAGATATTGAATTCATAATTTTCATCAAGAAAAAGATCAACAAAGGAAAACCATATTTTGATTTTTGGGGGAGTAAAAATCGTATCACCCCGGGAGTCGTGAGGTGGGATTCGTTTGTCTTCTTTTTTTCTGAAATAAAATCGTACACAGTAAAATTTTAAGCTCGGGTGTCACCCCCTGATGGGTGTCACCCGGGGCGGCCCGCCCCCTCGCCCCCCCCCTAGTGACGCCACTGCCTATACTGTAGTGTAGTGACATAATGTAGTCTTTATAACCTATAGTTATAGTAGTTTGTAATTTATACTGAATTATATATTATACTGATAGTAATTGTATGTATAGAATAGTCTATGAATAATAAATGAACATATTTTCTATATCAATATCATGGTGCACTGTGGTCAAGTGGCATACAAGCTCAGCTGGGGTATCGATGGTCACACGGGATCGAATCTCAGTGAAGGCAGGGGTTTGTTCCCAGGGCCAAGGGTGTCCTTGAACTTGAGTTCACCCAGCTACAAATGAGTACCTGAAACTAGTTAGGGAAACAAAGGCTGCTGGGAATAGCGTGGAACCCTTATAATATTAGCTATGGCCATGGCCCGTGTCACGGTGGCCTGTGAACGCTCTGTCACTTGCCAACAGATCTGCATGGTCTGTGGACGCAATTATCTTCTGTATAAAAGGATCATCTGTATAGATAAGATCATAATTATATATCAGAATTATGTCTTAAAACTCTTACTAGACTTAGAAGCTAATAGTGAAACTTACTACTGTTGAAAGCGGTTAAGTCGACGGCGTTGGGGTATGAAAAATGGTGTCGAGATAACCGATGATCGAGTTAAACGAAAACCAATATGGCGGCAAAATATTAACATGTGCTTGAAATTTCTTTAAGTACATGATTAACTAGTTAGCGTTAATTAGTGATGGGACGATTAATCGGAATCGTATCGGAACCCTAATATTTCTTCACTCTTTCCTAAGGTTGTAATGACCATTCGTTTTTATGGACCGTTTAAAATTTAAATATAACCATGGTTCCCACTCAGGAAATTGGGGAAAAGTCGGGAATTCTTTAAAAAAATTTCTCGGCCTTGAAAGTGGGGAAAAGTTATGACTAATCGGGAATTAAATATATATATATAAAAATATAAATAAATATATATAAATTCCCGAATAGTATATATAATATATATATATTATATATATATATAATGCCGGAGTAAAGGACTTTGATTACGTCTGTCATGTTTTGATTCCATTTAATTAAAAATAAGTTACCAGTTTATAATTTTCTGTGCATGCGCTAAAAGGTCAAAGTTTACGCCTCGCCTAGTCCCGCGTGTCACAACCGCTACCGTTTGCAATGCCGTCGAATCAGCGAATAAAAAAAATAAACATAGCAATATGGTAACTTTAAGTTTAATGCTTTTGAGTGCAGGATATCTGTTACTATCAGAACGCTCTCGAATTTCCTCAGTCTTGTAATAATATAAATAAAACTATTGCGGCCTTGACCGTTGACTACAGCACGCTGTGGGCTGTGTGTTAGACCTTGGCCGGCAACTAAGTAAGCGAATTTTTTAAAAAATCATTCCTTATCAGAATTCGACCTACAAAAGTGATGACGTGTATATTAATAATATTATATACATGTACTGGAATATTAAGAAAATGATTTGATTTCATCGTCACGCGCGTGTTAGTGTCACAGTCACGTATCTTACTGGTAACAAAGCAACAACAAAACTTTATTTAATTTAATTATATAAAAACCACCGTCGATTTTCGATACAAACCTTTATTTTCATTTCTAAAGTCTAAAGATATTCATTTATCTTAAAAAATAAAATGATTAATGCATCAGAAAATGAATTATTAAGTTTATGCACTGCGAAATAATGACGGATTAAAGATCGCTAACGCCAATTTACGGGCACCTCGGGTGAATACATCTAATTCACACATGGATCGAAAGTGAAAGAAGATAACAACATCCGGTAATTTGTATTGAAATCTCGTAGAATCACACAATAGCCGGAAGTCTCGAAGAAAGCGAGATGTCAACACTATTTTGAACTAAAAATGCATTACTAGGCGAACCGACGAGGATCGAGCTAACCAACGTTAAGTTGCAAATTTGGCCCTATTTTGTGCTCGAGGTATTAGGTATCGGCGACTTAGAAAAATCGAATTAGCTGATGAAAAAATGCTAAGACAAAGAGAGAATTTGGCGGTTCCAATAAAAAAACGTCGAGTTAGTGGGGTGGTCGAGCTAACCGAGCTCGAGGTAAGTGGGTTCGACTGTAGTGTAGTTACTAGTAACTTTGGTAACTCTTTAGTGTCTTTAGTAAGTATAACTGTAACTTCCCTTACTTATACTTACGTCTTACAGTCTTACGTACTTGCTGAGCTGAATTAATAGTAGTAGTAGTAGTAGATACTTATTCTGTTTAGTCTTTTATACTTAATAATTAATGTAATGATACTATTACCAACTTAATCTTCGCTCGAACTCAATTTTTAGCGATTTTTCATCAATATTCAACAAAATAAACATGAAATTTGTAAATAACTGACATAACGAAAGCTTACTGACTGCGAACGTAAACAAGAAAACTTATTTCACGTTGAACAGGGTACGGGTAATTACCAAAAAATTGAATTATAAAACCGAGATCATACCGTATTTGGTACTCTTATCATCTATCAATCTAAAATAATAATAAAATACTTTTAAAAAGCTATATTATCTATATTTATCCCCTTAGCCTGAGTATCAATTAACTTTGGAGATGACAAAACTACGTACGTTTAAGATAAAGAAAAGTTGCTCACAGATAAATCGCCCACCCTTCCATTTATCAATAATCAATTATAATACTTATTATTAATTAACTACACATGATTCGTCATGATAATGATATTTAAATTAATAACAGGCTATGTGCTACGTATAAATAATTGGTTAGAAAGTAAATACTAAAGAATTTTGTATCTCTCACTTCCATTAGTAGCCTTGGGCGTTGGAAGATGCAAGAATGAAAAAGTTAAAAGTAAAAGAGTTGTAATTTCATATTAGTTTGAAATGGGGAATTTAAAATTTAAAATAACGTTAACTATATTTTCTTTAAAATATAAAATAAAATATCACACAATAATTATTTAGAAGTAAAGTTAATTTTTTTTATTCCTTAAATTATCAATAATCTTCTGTATAGAAGGAGCATCTATAACAGATAAGAAAATAAATAATGGACTGGGGGATTGAGGGAGAGATTTGAGACGCACTGCCGTTTGTTCATGCATCCAATAATCTAAGAACTCAATATCTATGTCTTCTCATACATAGCCTATTGACGGGGCCAGATTAAGCCATATTGGTGCCTTATGCACAAACCCACATGGATGCCCCTTCTGTCCCGGGCCCCCAATCCTCCACTGACCACTGGTATTATTTAAATAAATAAAAAAAAGAAAGTTAACACATATGCTTTTTGTACTACTATCACTCATATAAAACATACAATAAGGTATTTTTGTATTAAAATTAATTGTAATAGACAAAAGTACTGTAACTTTTTTAATAGACCAGAGAGTCAGAGAGAGCACACATTTACATTTTTTTTCTAGATTTACATTTAAGTTTTTGAGTACATCATCAAAAATAGTTTTGCGTAACAAGTCTGCCTCAATCATCAGCAGAGATAGGAATCAAGCCTTTTTTGTTTAATTGTCGATCTACTTGGATTTTGTGTACGTTTCTACTGAGAAAAAGAGCGTTCAGTTGAACAGTTCGTAACAACTTAATGTTAAAAATATGCGCAAGGCGATTTCTACATTTGGAATAGCACACTCGATGTTGTCTCTATTACTTTGTATTATTGTGCACGGCTGAACGTGTTGTTTTCAGGTTTTGATGCACGAAACTTGTGGCGAATGTATGAGTGGAACTGTTGAAGTTCAGTATATAAATTATTGTTCAGATCTTCTGGATAAGCATTTATTATTCCTTCACAACACTGAGATGTGTGTGGTACATCGACCAGACAAGAAAGTCGAACTGTTATATCATTATATACCTGAATTCGTCTACTGATCTCTGTCTCAATTTTGTCAACAATGGTGTTATAGAAAGCAGACATACAAAATTTGTCTCTGGCATTCAGAGATACCCCATGGGCACCACCATCAATGACAACTGCTGTCTTTCGCTTAGGATTAAAGGTCAAAGTTCATGAGTTATAATCTACATGCCGTGTTATTTCTTTTGCAGCTTCTTCAAGTCTTTCAAATTAATTCCTAGTTTCTTGCAAGTATTATTCTATTGAAGAATACAAATCAGCAAACGTTTTCAATTTCACGTGCTCATTTTAGATCAGAATGAAGGTTCTAAGTCATTATGCAAACGTACAGTCATTCAATGTCACGTCGACAAATTAGCACTTTTCCCAACTGTTTTCACTAGCAGACCAAAATGAAAGTGGATTTGTCGCTACACATTAGTGCGTTACGTAGCTCAAACATACAGAGGCGTAACAACGACTTGGCATCGGGGCAGTTGCCAAGTGCGTAAAATTTAGTATTTTCCCTATTTCTCAAGGTCGCCAAAAAATGAATTAGCCAAGGGAGCGGAAAACCCGATTACGCTTCTTTAAAAAAAAAGATAGCACAAAAAACTTGGAAGAAAAATAACAAAAAATAGAAGAAAAAAAAACTGGGTGGTAGGTATTTTACCCCCGCCCCCAAGTTGTGGGGCCAAGGTTATATAATGTGCTATTTAAAATTACATTTGCGATTTGCTAATGTCATGTCGATTACGCGCGGCTACCGGAACAATATAAACATTTTTTTTCAGGTCTTGTGGAGCCCCCAAACGCTTGGTGCCCTAGGCACGTGCCTTGCTTGCCTAATGGTTAATCCAGACCTGCCTATTGACATTAGTTTGCAGAATTTTTCAAGCAGCTCTAACTTCATCAATGATAGAACCCCTATTTTAGAAAAAACCCAAATACAAGTAAAATTTACATTCATATTTTAAATAAAAGGATTGCACTCTTTGTATCAATAATTAATTAAAAATATTTAATTCTTAATCTTCCATCTACCAAAGAAAACACAGAGATATTAATTTAGCGTATCAACCGTCAAAAATGACGGACGTTTTCAGCTGAAATATATTTATTTTATTTTAAAAAATGAACTTTTTTAGGGCGACTACGGTGCCGACCTTTTCAAAAGCCCAACTAACTTGTCCTTGTTTGATAAATACGAAATATTAAACTTTCTGAAATGTACACAAAGTATTTTATAATAGGGGTTGTATTTTTTATTTTATAATTAACCATCATCAAATCCTCTTTTTACAATAATTTACATTGATCCCTTGCCCAAAATTAAAATACATGTATGATCGAAAACAATGACGTCATATAATATTTTTTTACAGCGCATCTTTAATTTGCACACCTTTTGATGCATTGGTGCAGTAATTTGTTTTCCCCTGCTTTCTAAAATTAGTAGCGTCACGGACAGACATTGAAAATTATATTGTTTAACGTTTTACGACACATAACTACCATTTTGTATTTTTGGATGGTTTTGCGCTGCGTATCATAATAAACATTCTTTTAGTTATGTCTCATTCATAAAGGATTTATATTCAAAAACTGTATTTTTAAAATGTTTTTTTAAAATTAAATCCTTTATATTAACTCGTGGTGTCTGAGCCCTTGCTTGTTTGTCAAAAAAACTTTGGATCAATTTTTAACCCACTTCCTCGTAAGCTAGCGAGCTGAAATTTTGCAGGCAGTTTTGAGCCGATGATAAAAATGACGTATCAAAATTTCAGATCGATCGCATGTACTCTAGTTAAATTATTGAATTTTTAGATTATTTTATTTATCTCAATGTATAATTATAACAATGTATCATGTTATTTTTAGATAGATTGTCGCGGTGCGTATTATATTGAACGACCTTTTTAATACTTTCCTGTCGCGCGATTAGGTGCGTATTACATGGACGATAATTTTAAAAAATATATTCCCGATCGGTGCGCATTACATTAAAAATGTTTTACGAGACATAACTAAAATTGTTTATTTTTGGATTGTCATGCGCTGCATATTATAATGAACATTCTTTTATTTATGTCTCGTACATAAAGGATTTATAGTCAAAACGTTGTTTTTTTACGTTTTTTTTATCATGATATGAAAGTTTATTTAATACTTTTATGAATGTTACTACCTTTATGTAAAGCGCTGTGAGCCCAGTTCCTTACTGGGATACAGCGCTATATACATTGTATGTATGGCATTTATCCGTCTACGAAAGACGATAGATTTATCTTTATTATCTGCAGCTCTTGGTGTGGCTGATGAGACCAATCCTTGAGTGGCAGTCTCTTCTGCATGACACACACACGAAAGCAGTGTTGCCTGGCCTTTCTCTTCGCTCTTTTCCCGACTGCTTCTGCCCTAGTTAGCTCCTCTGCTCTTAGTGATCCTCTTTCACTATAGCCCGCCACATGGACCTATCCTCTGCCAGGTTTTCCCAGTTTTGTATATCAACATATATACATTATCAATTTATTATTATTAGTAGTGTATCACCCGTCAAAAATGACGGAAGTTTTCAAAATAAATACACATCAGATTAAAAAATAACGTAATACAGAACTTTCATTTAAAAATTTTTAAAATATTTTTTAAAAATTAATTTATTATCATATTGAACAATTTCGAAAAGTGTTATTTTTGGTGCAGTAATTTGGTGCGCTGTTTTCTAAAATTAGTAGCACTATAAAACAAAATCGACCGCAGCGCCAACTAAAAGCATTACATCCATACGCATCGCCACCTAACAGCATTACATCCATACAGACAACAGGAATTATGTATATTGATTATTATTAATGATACACATGGCACTAAATTCTAGCGTTTAAATACAACAAAAATTAATCTAATACAATACTCAGATAGACAATAAATGGATAAAAACACTTATTGTTCCATTTGAAAGAACAAACACCTAAAGATCATTTTTCTTCCCGTCTATCAATACGGCGTGAAATGGGTTGCCTGAACAAACCATGTGCCGAAAATCCAATACATTATCTACATTCAAAACTTAGATGAAAATGCAAGACTAGAAAGAACCCATGGATAAGCGTAAGATGCAATAATATTCTGTATAATGAGTGTCTCTCACATATCAGATAAGATAAGTGAGTGTGTGTGTTAACCCTCTCGAGCGTTACCAATTAATTTTTCAGACTTAAGCCCCCCCCCCTCCCCAATATGCCCCCTCTCCGATGTTCCTACCTTGGCGGGGGAGTAGTGTGGTTATACATTTTCATTTGGATATTTATGGACTTTTATACTATAATAGATACTATATAGAAGACATCATTTTACTCTTGTTGTTAACTGGAGATTTGAATATAAAAGCTTAACTTTAATAAAAGTGGATAATACAATAACATGTTAAATATAGCTCAGGGGCGTAGCTTTAGTAATGGGAGGTTACAGATTGCCACTGTCATTGTTTGGTAGTAAGTTTTTTTTTCTTCAAAATTAAATAACATGACGGGCATAAATCACAATATTAATTTTTTCGTTTGATACTAAGTTTTTGTTTTCTTTTTGTTATCCCCCTTAGCTCTGGTTTAGGGGAAACTACCCAGTAAACTGCTGAAGCCCTTTCGTTTCATCCACATGGCGACACAGTACAGCGAGGGCCTGTACATCGCGTAATGTCTCGCACCGTGCCAATAATGAAAGCTCACGCATTGCTTTCATAGGGTCATAAGTTGTGCAGGCTTTTTGTTCATCTGCTCGTGTGTCATAGTGGCCAGGATTTCTAATTTGGTTTAAGATCAATGGTTAATGGTTTCTGTGTACGGAGCTATTGTTACATCCCATAATACACAACCTAATAGTAAGTTAAACATTTTTTTCTTTGCATGTTTAGTATTTTTTTACTTTCTTTCTTTCTTTCTTTCTTTCTTTCTTTCTTTCTTTCTTTCTTTCTTTCTTTCTTTCTTTCTTTCTTTCTTTCTTTCTTTCTTTCTTTCTTTCTTTCTTTCTTTCTTTCTTTCTTTCTTTTCTTTCTTTCTTTCTTTCTTTCTTTCTTTCTTTCTTTCTTTCTTTCTTTCTTTCTTTCTTTCTTTCTTTTCTTTCTTTCTTTCTTTCTTTCTTTCTTTTCTTTCTTTCTTTCTTTCTTTCTTTCTTTCTTTCTTTCTTTCTTTCTTTCTTTCTTTCTTTCTTTCTTTCTTTCTTTCTTTCTTTCTTTCTTTCTTTCTTTCTTTCTTTCTTTCTTTCTTTCTTTCTTTCTTTCTTTCTTTCTTTCTTTTCTTTCTTTCTTTCTTTCTTTCTCTCTCTCTCTCTCTCTCATTAGGGGCCATCAATAAATGAAGTCACGCGATTTTGGCAGATTTTTCACCACCCCCCTTGTCACGCGTCGTCACAAAAACTTAACCCCCCATCCAATACGACGTCACAAAGCTTTGCCCCCCCCCCATGAAAGCCGTATTTTATATTTGAAAATGAGCATGTTTCCAATCACTTTTTAGTTTAGTAATTTAATTAGGTTTTTAATGCAAGGCTGCACTCTTATATCGTAACACGCGGGAAGTCCTGTAAAACTTCATAAAATAAATTGCATGAAATCAAATATGTAAGTGGAACTTTTATTTTAGGTTGCGAGTTTTGGTGTGACGACACATTTTCAAACACCCCCCCCCCTTTCACATATGTGTGGACCCCCCCTAGGTGCGTGACGTCATTTATGGAGGCCCCCTAGCACATGCCTGGTTTCTTTCTCTATTTGTTCTCTCCCAAAATGAAACAAGAGCCACTGTTGCGGACCACCCCACCGCCCATCATTGTTTCGTGGCCCCGTGAGCACTGAACCTGATTTTTTCACTACTCTGTAAGTCTGTTGGAAAGGGCGTCGCGCTCTGCCGATACCATCTTGATGCCGGTTTAACGCTTCATGAAGGATACTTGAAGTCTTATGCGGGATACTTGATGTCGCATGCGGGATACTTGATGTTTCATTACTGCTGTATGATGCCTTACGTGCGACACTTGATGCTTGCTGTTCGGGTTGATTCTTGAAGACAAGTTTATGGAGTAGAGAAGATAATCCTATCTGAATGTTTGACAGTTGGAGTGTGTGAAATACACTCACCACCTCTTTAAAGAAAACAAAAACAACACATTTCTAATTTCATTTGCTTCAACCCTATATCTTTATAAGTATTTCAAAAACAGCGCGGACAAACCTGGTATTGTTTAGTTCGTCGGAGTCTGTCAGTTCAACAGAGCCTAGGAATAAAGGCTTTTAGTTATTGATTTTATTTCACTGATCACTAAGAGATAAGCGTCGATTAAATAATAGTTTACAAGGGAGACAATCGACAGTTCCGACACGCTCTTTGTGTGTGTGTATGTGTGTGTGTGTGTGTTGTGGGTGTGTGTGTATTTTCGTGTGGTTCCTATAGGGTAGCAAATGTTATCGGCTACCTGCTACCCGCTGTCACCTTTGGGCTGTATAGATCTATAGTGTGTGAACAAATTGCATACTTCTCATTTGGAAGACGCACAGTGTCTGTGTACTATCGATCAGTCTGATTCCTATTTCAATTTGATTTCTTAGTTAGACGTCTTTAAAAATAATCACTGTTAAACCAAAAATTAGTAAAATTTGGGACTGAGCAATCTCCCTCCCTCCACCCCACTCCCGCTTAAAAAAACTATGAAAATTAGTTTAAAATATAAATATTCTAAGGGGCCGTCCATAAAGTAAGTCACACTATTTTTGACAATTTTTACCCCCCCTCCCCCCCGTCACAAACTGTCACAAATCTCCGACCCCCCCCCCAGTACGTCACACATTCGAACACAATTTTGTTTTTCATTAACGCTTTTATTTACATATAGAAAGTGCACTAAAAAGAAGAAAATAAAATTTTCTACGAAAACAGGTGAAATCGGTGAACCTATCTACTGCACATAAAAGCGTGGGGCGCTCATCACAACTCTCTATCGTGTACAAGGCTGCAAAACATAAAAACAAATTTGTATGAATATTAATAAACAGTAAAAGTTTCAAAACTTTGATCATATAAATGCTACTATCACATAAATTAGAAATATTTATCTATATGTAAGAGAATAGTTGCAATGAGAAATGATTTGTGATGGGCGCCCCACGCTTTTAAATGCAGTAGACAGGTTCACCGATTTCACATGTTTTCATAGAGATTTTTTATTTTCTTCTTTTTAGTGCACTTTCTATATGTAAATAAAAGCGTTTCCTTTTTAAAAAAAGATTTTTTAGATTATTTTAAGAGTTTTAAAAAAAAACTGTATTCAAATTAACTGAGTTTAATATTCGACTTGTTGACGCTGAGAGAAAATATTTCAGTACAAGAAACTTCTGATGTTCGGAGATTCCCATTTAAACAAAAATAGCATGATGTTATGAACGATATAATTTTACGAAGTGATTATTCGGAGATATCTCCGTATAACGCTGGGCGTTATAGACAGATATTTCCCATGATTCTTAGCATCATACGCAAATTTTTTTGGCTGGTCATGTGACTTCTTGACAATTTGATATAAGATTTTTAAAAATGCTTACGATTCATGAGCTTCTGTAGTCTCACGGTTAGGACAATAGATTCTTGAACTCTTAAGTGGAGGTTCGAGTATCGTATGAGTCTTTTTTTTTAAGGTTGTAGTTTCAGTTTTAGGGTCTGGGTTAGGTTTAGTTGTCTATTTTTTAAATTAAAATAGAAAAAGATTTTCGTTTGAGTCTTATTTTTTTTAAGGTTGTAGTTTTAGGGTCTGGGTTAGATTTAGTTGTCTAATTTTTAAAATTAAAATTGAAAAAACAACAAATATAGCAACCAAAAATACGATTTATCGAGCGCACCCTTCTCTTTGCTTTTACAAAATTAATTTTAAAATCATAAATCTTTTTGAAATAAATTTTAAGCTATCATAGGTACATATAATTAATATATATTAAATTAGAACGGAAATTTTGTTTGTTTTTTTAAAAAGAAATCTCCGTATAACGCCGGGAGTTATTGGGAGAAATCTCCGTATAACGCCTGGCGTTATTCGGAGATATCTCCGTATAACGCCTCCCATAATTTTATCTACGAAATTAAATTTCCTTACAACGAACATGCTAACGAAGAGATTTTAAATAAATTAAAAAAATTCTCAGAATCAACCCCCACCCCACAGAGCCGCCTTTAAACCAGTTTGGGCCCCCGGGCAAAGAAATAGTGTTGGGCCTGCAGGAATAAAAAATAAATATACATAATATATATAAATAAACATATTCCCATGGGGCCCCTATGCTCGTGGGCCCCCGGGCAAATGCCCAACGGGCCTATGCGTTAAGACGGCCATGACCCCCCCCTTCTCCTCCACATCACCACCACGACTACTTCATCATCTTTTCCTTTGATGTTTTATTGTGTGGGTGAGTCCCTTAAATGATTTATTATTCGTTTACTCTTCGCGTCTGGTTTGGTTTAATGAAACACAACGTAAAAAGACAACTTCTGGAGACCTTTAATTGCCCTCGCCATCCAGCATTGATCTGCTGCCCGTTTTTTTAAAATCCCTTATATTAACTTCACCGGCGTCTCTGTCTCTCTCTCTGTCTGTCTTGGGCGGGCGGAAAATTAGAAGTAAACAAACCCGTAAAAACAAAGTTTTTGACTATAAATCCCTTATATATGAGACATAACTAACAGTATTGATTATTTTCAAACATTTACAGACTGAATCTGTCTTAACTCAACTTTGCATCATAACCCTAGTGGGGGGGGGGTGGGGGGTGGGGGGGAGAGGGGAAAAGTCTGGTCACCGATTCGCTTGACCGAGCTCAGAGTGACACGTAAAATGTAAACAAAAGTGCCCCGTCGCTTCGTTGGGTCGCCTCAATGCGTCAGCTGAAAATTTCACGTGGGAAAAAAACAATAACAAACCGTGAATTTAAATTACATACCTCATATAAGGATAAACTAAAAATGCATTAATTTAATTACGGTACGTTCGATCGATCTGAAATTTTGATACGATGCATTGTTAGGTTAGACGGGTCCGTGTGCCAAATTTCAGTTCGATCGGATCATGGGAAGTGGGTCATTGTTGACTTCTGTTTTTCCGCCCGCCCAAGACAGACAGAGAGAGAGATAGAGACGCCGGTGAAGTTAATATAAGGGATTTAAAAATGACCCACTTCCCGTGATTCGATCGAGCTGAAATTTGGCACACTGACCCGTCTGACCTAACAATGCATGGTATCAAAATTTCAGATCGATCGAACGTACCGTAATTAAATTAATGCATTTTTAGTTTATCCTTATATGAGGTATGTAATTAAAATTCACGGTTTGTTATTGTATTTTTCCCACGTGAAATTTTGAGCTGACGCATTGAGGCGACCCAACGAAGTGACGGGGCGCTTTTGTTTACATTTTACGTGTCACTCTGAGCTCGGTCAAGCGAATCAGTGACCAGACTTTTCCCCTCTCCCCCTCCCACCCACCCCTCCCCCCCTCCCACTAGGGTTATGAAGCAAACTTGAGTTAAGACAGATTCAGTCTGTAAATGTTTGAAAATAATCAATACTGTTAGTTATGTCTCATATATAAGGGATTTATAGTCAAAAACTTTGTTTTTACGGGTTTGTTTTATTGTTTTTTTGCTGGGAGTCAGTTTGTGTTTAATGTCGAATCACGAGCTTCGCCATGATTGTTGTCACCTCACACCAGCCAGCTGTCAAACTTGACAAGGTTTGCGGCCCGTGGGGTTGGGGAATATGTGTTGTTATTATTATACAGGTGTTATTATTATACAGGTGTTGGTCACACAGTCTTATATCGACGCGCGAGTTATTCTAATTGATTTTGATCTGGATGCGGTTTGCATTTCAAACCCCATATCCCCCCGCTCCTCCCCCCACCCGCCCTTTTCACCACTGAAAGTGAATAGTTGATTTTACATTCAAGCTTTTCATTCCTTCACAGCTTCATAAGTTTCAAAGATTTATCATGTCAAACAAACCTCTTAAACCATTTAAACAAATTTTTTACTCAACAGAAATCTCGCAGGAAGCCATTTCAGCACCGAGAAAAACGCGAAATGGTTGCTGTAACTGTAAGAGTTTTCTTCCTAAAACATAAGAAAAACTTTTTAAGCCGACCACTTTGGCCTCGGTGTATTTTTCCTATACCAATCCTTCTTTTAATCATTTCCCTCAGAGAGCAATTTCCCTCTTTTTGAAAGTTGAGGTGCGAAAAGTGTTTCCACTTAATCCAATCGCTAATGGTTTATTTTTCTGCCTCTCATTTTTTTCCTGCAGTTTTCTGATTTTTTTCTTTATATAGCACCCAACCACCCACCCCCACAGTCCTCACTTGTCTACCCCCACCCCTCACTCGTTAGACTCGATAGAAGAATAGAAACCTTCAGCGACCCTAGACTATAGATCAAGGGTGGCCAGACCTGAAGTAACTGAGAGCCATTTTAAAAATAACAAATATTGTTGAGAGCCGCATCGAAGAATAGAAAAATACCGTTTGTGATAAATTATTATTTTTTAAATTTTGAATTGGGTTCCCGGGTACCCATTGACAGACCTACCGGTTAGTAGAGTAGACTGGCTAGTAGAGTAGACCGGCTAGTAGAGAAGACTGGATAGTAGAGTGGACTGGCTAGTAGAGTAGACTGGCTAGTAGAGAAGACTGGCTAGCAGAGTAGACTGGCTAGAAGAGTAAACTGCCTAGTATAGAGTAGACTGGCTAGTAGAGTAGTCTGGCTAGTATAGAGAAGACTGGATAGTAGAGTAGACTGGCTAGTAGAGTAGACTGGCTAGTATAGAGTAGACTGGCTAGTAGAGTGGACTGGCTAGTAGAGTAAAATGGCTAGTAGAGTAGACTGGCTATAATAGAGTAGACTGGGTAGTAGAGTATACTGGCCAGTAGACTGGACTGGTTAGTAGAGAAGACTGGCTAGTAGAGTAGACTGGCTAGTAGAGTAGACTGGCCAGTTGAGTAGACTGGCTATAGTAGAGTAGACTGGCTAGTAGAGTAGACTGGCCAGTAGAGTAGACTGGTTATAGTAGAGTAGACTGGCTAGTAGAGTAGACTGGCTAGTAGAGTAGACTGGCCAGTAGAGTAGACTGGCTATAGTAGAGAAGACTTACTATAGTATAGTAGATTAGACTGGCTAGTAGAGTAGACTGGCTAGTAGAGTGGACTGGCTAGTAGAGTAGACTGGCTAGTAGAGTAGACTTGATAGGAGAGTAGACTGGCTATAGTAGAGTAGACTGGCTAGTAGAATAGACTGGCCAGTAGAGTGGACTGGCCAGTAGAGTAGACTGGCTATAGTAGAGTAGACTGGCTAGTAGAGTAGACTGGCTAGTAGAGTAGTCTGGCTAGTAGAGTAGATTGGCTAGTAGAGTAGACTGGCTAGTAGCGTAGACTGGCTAGTAGAGTAGACTGGCTAGTAGAGTTGACTGGCTAGTAGAGTAGACTGGCTATAGTAGAGTAGACTGGGTAGTAGAGTATACTGGCCAGTAGACTGGACTGGTTAGTAGAGAAGACTGACTAGTAGAGTAGACTGGCCAGTTGAATAGACTTGCTATAGTAGAGTAGACTGGCTAGTAGAGTAGACTGGCTAGTAGAGTAGACTGGCCAGTAGAGAAGACTTGCTAGTAGAGTAGACTGGCTATTAGAGTAGACTGGCCAGTAGAGTAGACTGGCTATAGTAGAGTAGATTGGCTAGTAGAGTAGACTGGCTAGTAGAGTGGACTGGCTAGCAATGTTCCCTCTAAGATTCGTTGTTCCATGTGCAAGTAAAAAAATTCATGTGCAAAGTTGCTCATCGTCCATTTTTTCTTTATTTCACAAAATTTGCAGCGCTATTTCTAAACTACTGCGCGGCGTCGGTCAGATATCTGCGCGGCTTAAAGGGTAGACTGGCTAGTAGAGTAGACTGGCTATAGTAGAGAAGACTTAATATAGTATAGTAGAGTAGACTGGCTAGTAGAGTAGACTGGCTAGTAGAGTAGACTGGCTAGTATAGTAGACTGGCTAGCAGAGTAGACCGGCTAGTAGAGTAGACTGAATCGTAGAGTAGACTGGAGTGTAGAATAGACTAACTAGCAGAGTAGACTAATGGTAGAGAAGACTGGCTAGTAAGAGTAGAAGTGCATGTCTATGACCGCGGTGCGTTCAGATGACATACTGTCCTGATTGCAACAGGCTTCGCACAGTAGATCTGTTAAATTAAAAAAAAATATTTTCTTTAAGTGCCACACCCATTTATCTAGCGCCTTTACACATTAAATACATCAACTATTTTTTTCGTGGCAAGTTATTACAGATGTATGCCACACACAAAAGAGCGCCCCCCCCCCACCTGCACAAATACACACAATTACAACGGTGGTCTCCAAATTCAATTTAAGTTTGAAAAATCCTTTTAGTTGCAGTTTATGTTTTCAAATGTGAAATTTCCTTTTTTTCATCTTAACATTCTTAATTATTATTTTTTTAAGTAAAAAACAAAACAACTCCTCCCTCCCTGCTGTTAAAACTGATTAAGTCATATCCACCCAGTGGCGTAGCTAGAACTTTTGCCGCCCGGGGCGGTCTCCAATTTACCGCCCTTATATGGGCCGTCCATAAATGACGTCACGCACATGGTTTTGGGGGAGGGGGGAGAGTGCAGTGACACATTTGACGTCACAACAAAACGCCCAACTTTAAATAAAAGTTCCACTTAAATATATGATTACAGATGTTTTATTTAATGACGTTTTACATGACTTCAAGCCTGTTTCGTTATTAGAGTGCAGCTTTACACTAAAAGCATATTTAAATTACAAAGAATTGATTTGAAACATTGACATTTTCAAATAGAAAATACGGTTTTTAATAGAGGGGGGGGGAGCTTTGTGACGTCATATTGAAGAAGGGGTCTAAAGTTTTGTGACGACGTGTGACGAGGGGGGAGGGGGTATAAAATCAGCCAAAATCGTGTGACATCATTTATGGACGCTCCTCATGTCAAATGTACTACATCATTTTTATAAATTAATTAACATTAAAAAATAATTGTAATTGAAACGAAATGAAGGTGGAGAATATTTTTACCATTGCATGCCTAATTTATTTAAGCAGTAATAAAAGAGGCGCGTAAGATGATATAAATATATAAATACCTATGAATAAACATTTATAAAAATACAAAAAAACATACTTTGTTTCAAAGGCCACAAGAAAGTTATGATGTCGCAGGTCCCCCTCCCCTCCAAATGAGACAAATCATATTCCAAATTTACTCCCCAAAAACATTACCAATTAATATGCTTTTATTTTTTATTTATAAATATATGATATTTTTATAAACAAAGAAATTGAATACATTAGTATGTAAACATATTTTAAATTTACTTACATAACTTTCATAGTAGAAAAATCGTGTATAATGCTATCAAAATTTAAATTATTTATAATATCTTGTTCTATGGACAATATTGAAAGATTTTGTAGTCTTAAATCACTCATTGTGGAACGAAGATAATGTTTTTATCAACTTCAGTTTGGAGAAGCTCCTTTCACAACTAGATACACTGTTAGCAATTGTTGAAAAAATTCTTTGCAAAATTATAATGTTGGGTACAGAATTTTCCAATCTGTACTGTTGAATATATTTTAATAGATCAAAGGAGCCTTTCGCCCATTTTTCTAAAATAATGCCTCTTCTTGTAGTGTTGGTACAGCCAGGACTGGTCTTAGTCCACTACAACCTATGCCGCCGCAGTGAGTCCCGCTCTTTCATAGGCCCCACCTATCTTAATTTTTCACTTATTATCCTTATTAATACCTTATCCCTCCCCAAACTGGGCCCCGCGCAATCCTTTTCGCATACTAAGCCGCATTGGGCCCCGCAATATAATTGCTAAGACAAGCCCTCTGTACGGCCATAAAAACCT
Organism: Ampullaceana balthica; assembly: GCA_944989445.1. Lineage (NCBI taxonomy): Eukaryota > Metazoa > Mollusca > Gastropoda > Lymnaeidae > Ampullaceana > Ampullaceana balthica. The sequence goes on from CALYLW010000162.1 coordinate 641,969, forward strand.
GGATCCTTTTTGTTTCAATATTGAACTGTTCTTTATCAATGTCAATAAAGTAATTTATTTGATGTTCAAATTCTTCATTTAGTACGTTACATGGTATTAAAAACGAATATTTTCTTGCAAGTACATGCAACTCATCAACGCGTTCTTTTATTTTCTTTTATAATTTCATCCATGGATAAAACATTTCTCGTTGTACTTCTTGCTATAAAGATATAACCACGTCTTCTGAATTTATCCCACTCACATTTTTTCTCCTTCTAACTCAGCGTTCAGTTGATATATCCAACTCTCTATGACAGCGTTCTTTATAAGCACATCTCTTTGTTCGATGAAATGGGTTTGCATTTTTAAAAAAATTTAAATGTGGGTTCCCATAAATTCAGATTACATAGAAATGAAACCGATTGCCTTGAACTGAGCAAAATTCAAGCATCTGATCTCGTTTTACTAGTACTTCTTCAGATGTCAACTTTTCCAAGATGCTTGAAATTTTAAAGGATGTCATTTCGAAATTATTTATGCTATTGTGATGTTTATTAACGGAGAAATTTGACTATTTTCATGTTCTTGCCATAAATTTTAATAATTTTAAATAAAATAAACAAATTTAAATTATTTACACATTACTTTAATTGAATAGGTGTAAAAAAATTAATTAATAACCGTAGTTTAATTTAAAAAAACACAAATTATGTGTGCTACTTCAATGCGATAAAAACAAAATAATTTTGATTTACCACCATGCCATGTAGGTACTTAGCGCATCATTCTGCGCATGTCGAAATTCCACGCAAAAACTGTCGTGGCGATATTAATAGCCCATATTATTCGGCCCAATGTGATGTGTTGTTGTTTTTGTTGTTTTTTGTGTGTGGGCAGTTTTCTTATAAAAGCGTCATCTGTGACTATTACCGCTTAATTTTCCAAAACAAATCGATACCTTTTTTGAGTGATTTTAAATTTTTGAATGGTTTTGCGTTAGTTATAACAACCACTATGTAATCAAACAAATGTTGCGCGAATCCGTTAATTAAGACTCGAAACTAAGAATATTTTTGTTTCACCTTGGTTTTCCACTTCAAAAGAATAAGGGCGGTTGTCGAAAATGACTTTATTTTTCAAATGCACACAAATGCCGCCCCCAAAATGTGTGCCGCCCGGGGCGGACCGCCCCCACCGCCCCCCCCCCAGCTATGCCACTGTATCCACCCCCGCACCCAAACTAGAAGCAAACAGAGCGCCCCGATTAAACTAACCACCTGCTAACCCCAAATCACATTCAAGACTTTCAAAACATGTTTATGAAACTGATTCTAGCCAAAACTATCGTGAAATCGTTGACACGTCTCCTCTATGAATGGTTCGAAACTTCGGCGCGAACTCGTCATTTCCCGCGTGGCTTGGCGCCAGGTGCCGTTCTTGTCGCTTGGCTTTGGGTTGTAATAGATAGGTGTGTCAGAGCAGAGCCGTGCACGTGTCATTTGGGCTATTTTTTTAGCAATAGGCACCACTGGCCAGTAGCGACTCGCCAGTTATTTTCAATATCTCGGACGAAGAGCCCGTGGGAGGGCCAATGGGTCAAGCATGAGATTTTTTAAAAAGGTTTATGTGTTTAAAAAAAATAAATTAGGTAAATGTTTTGTTGACATGAAGGCTACAACATGAAGCCGTAGATTAGCAAAGTAAACACTTGAGTCGCTACAGCTGAAGCCGGTACAGCTGAAGCCGGTACAGCTGAAACCGAATCGAAGCTTCTGAAATTTTCTTTAGAATCCTGTGGCTTTTAGATGCCCCTTTTTGAAAACGGACTGCTTGCAGCATAGTCATGTTTTCTTTCCTTAGCTGGCTGGCAGGCTTGGTGGGAATGACTAAGGTCAGCGACGGAAACATATTTGCAAAAGTTTCTCTGACAAGTTGTTTATTTGGAGGAAATACAACAGAGGTTCTTATATGATTACCCGGATCATTGAAGGCATTGGGCAATAAATTTGACTGTATTTATTATTCCTGCAAAATGATTTTTTCTAAAAAAGCATTAAAGTAATATCTTGGCGTTCCCCATTGATAAATATAAATATAGTTATCATTATTATTCCTAAAATGGATTTTGCAAAAAGCGTCCTAAAAAAAATTCGTGTAATTCGTCATTTGAGTGACAATTATCGAAATGAAATTATTTTCTATCTATTTGTGGCGCTGGCTGGACTACTCGTAGGGGGATTTCTGAAAGGCGTTAGACGACCGGCGATCTCAATAACAATTATATATTTTTAATTAAGTCTGACATTAATTGCTCTGTTATTGTTCTATTTGTGGCCGTGTTATTGTGAAAGGGAGTCTGGCAAGATGTTGGCAGTTATTTGTCATGACTGCCCCCTCCCCCCTTGCCATTTATCATCCAGGCTAATGTACAGCACAATAACTCACCTGAGATTAACCTCTTGTTTGTGTGTTGCTCATTAAGTCTACCATTGTTCAGTACCAGACCAGTAAACCAAGGGCTCTCAAACAATGGATGATATAGCTAAGCCGGATCAACAAGATCATATGAAAGTGAAAGGCGCAATTTCATTGCCATGTTTATTTTTGCAACCAAAATGAACAGCATAAAGAAAGAAAAAAAAAGAGAGATCCTATTTAATTTTCATAAGTTCAGTAAAGAAATTAGAGGGGTGGTAAAAATATTATATACTAGCGTACACCCGTCAAAAATGACGGAAGTTTTCAGCTGAAATCTATTTATTTTATAAAAAATGCACTTTTTTTAGAGCGCCTACGGCACCGACCTTTTTCAAAAGCCCAACTAACTTGTCCTTGTTTGATAAATACGAAATATTAAACTTTCTGAAATGTACACAAAGTATTTTATAATAGGGGTTGCAGGGCGCCTATGGCGCCCCGTTTGTTTTTTGATTTTATAATTAACCACCATCTAATTCTCTTTTTTGACAATGTTCCCTTTTCTAAAATTGAAAATATGAGCTAAATCAATGACGTCATATAATATTATTTACAGCGCATCTTTAATTTGCACACCTTTTGGTGCATTGGTGCAGTAATTTGGTTTTCCCTGCTTTCTAAAATTAGTAGCGTCAGGACAGACTGACTGACTTGCGTGACAATTGCAAGTTATATTGTTAAATAATTTTAACATCCATTAAAAGTGCATTATAGCACACAACTTCATGAATAAAATTTTCCAGCACAAATTTATGTTGTAACTTATATTTTAAAAATCATTTGACAATGAACATAATTGTTAAAATTTAAATGTATTCAATAAAATCTGTTCATGAAATTGAGATTAAATCGACCACATTTGAGACAGGTGAACTCCTCCAGTAATTACCGAACGGTCACATTTTTAAATTAAATTTTTAAAAATATGTATGTATTTTTAAAAAAAATATTGAATTAAAATTATTTTTTTTTATTGAGCTACGACTCATTTCCTGGTAGCTATCAGACGATAAGTTAGGAAACGCTGGTACGAAGCCGCGTCTGATACTTAAGCCGGGAATGTCTGTCTGCACGTGCTAGTAGTTACAGTCTGTGGCGTAGACACCGGGAACTTGGTGAATGAATGAACGCGCCCAGCGTCATACGGAAGTTGTTTGTAAATCAGTGGCGTAGCTAGGGTGGGTGATGTCCCTTGGGACGGGTCACGCCCCCCCCCCTTTTTTTTGCCGGCGCCGAAACACGTAAAAAAATGGTAGCGTATAATTTGAAAATATTTCCCCTAAATAAAATGAAAATATCGCAGCCGCGGGGGGACCGTACCCCTCAGCACCTCTTCATACACCAAAGCTTTAAAGTGACAGCTATTGGATGTTCTTTATTCCACATTTACCAATCGGTCAACGTTAGTGGAAGTCTCGGTTTCAACACAGGTAAACTGTTAAGTGATTTTACAAGAGACGTGTCATTCTCTTTGGAGGGGCGAGCCTTCGGATGTAATGACTCGACTAACAATTCCTGCGGTGAGCCTCCACATAAGGGCATCGCCATGCAGTGCAGGTATTCGTCCACACTTATAGCGCTGCCTAGCTTGTCCGCATCCCCAATCGCCGCAGATTCGACAAAAGATAAAGCTATCTAAAACTTTAAATTGTTCAACAATCTGCGCTTCTGTCCGTCAGTTACCTCAAAGGTGCGAGAATCACTGCTATTTCTTAGGGGAAAGATATTAATAGTATTTTTTACTGTTGAGTTTTGGTTGAAAATGTAATTTCGAGGGCAAACATTAAATAAGAGTGGGGAGTGGGGAGCTCCGTTAATTTACTATTACTCTTAAGACCAAATTTTTAGAAATAAAAAGTTCAAACTGAGTTCAAAGACCTGAAGTCCGAGTGGGGAAGAAAGTCAAAGACATAATTAGATCCACGTTAGCCTGGTACACTGTGCTGTTCGGATCTCTCACCCGTTTTTATCATTCCTTCTTGATTTAGTATTATTTACATTAGTGACACGTGCAGGAGTCTGACCTACGTACACACGAGCCAAGAATGAATTATTAATCCAGTATTCTGGAGGGGAACGTCTCAACTCCATTCACTGTCTCAATACTGTACAAATAAATTGGAGTTAATGAGGAAGCTTTAAATTATGCGAGGCATTGAATTTATATGTATACATTTATGTGTGTGTGTGTGCGTGTGTCTGAATGTGTAGTCGGAGCATGGGGGAGGCAAGGTGATGAAATAGCGGAACATAGAATGATCCAATTAGCACAGCAGTAAAGTGTTGTTAGGTGGAGAGGGAGGGGCGGGCCATGGTGGATTAAAAGGGAGGGGGGCTGAACGGGCTAAAGCCAGGGGCTCCATATGATTTAAGGCCCCCGAAACTTAGTATATTTTATAATAAAGGTGGACACATGTTTGCGTGAATACCTGAAAATATCATAAATTAAATAAATTAATAAAATATTATCTATTAATAATCTGATCGCTAATCGGACCCGACAGACTGAGTAATCGAAAATCCAGATTCGATAGGCTTAATAAGGGATAATACTAAAGAATATTGTTTATATTTTTTAAATTAATATTTGTCATTAAGGTCTCCTGGTCGTATGGAAGTGTGTAGGCTTGTGGTGCAAGCGATGTATGGATCTGTGTTCCCAGTGGTGGTTTTTTTTCCACTAGACTTCTTACACTCAATTTTAGAATAATGGCAAACATTTATTTCTTGGTGTTCGTTTTTTTTCATGATTAATCTTTTTGGCTGGGAAGGTCGATCCCGTAGTACAGACACAGCATGAGCAAGGAACCAATGAACTATTTTGTTACAGTCTTATATTAGCTGCTAGCAATCATTTTATTTAAAGGGACGCTGGCTGGATAGGGCCCCAGTTTGAATTGCAGTCTTAATCCGCCCCTGGAAGGAGGGGGCTATAGTATCTTGAATCAGGAGAGCAAAAAGTAGGGTGGTGAACGGGGGGGGGGACTAATTTCTTGGCCCAATCAGACAGTATTCCAAGCCGTGCCACATGTTGCAGCGATTAGGGGCCGTTCATAGAGGACGTCACGCTATTTTTGACCATTTTTACCCCCCTCCCCCCTGTCAAAAACTGTCACAAATCTTGGACACCCCCCCCCCTAAAGTACGTCACACTTTCGAACAAAAATTTCTTTTTTATTAACAAAATAAATAAAATTTAATATAAAGCACCGTGACGTCACATATGGCCGGACCCCCTCCCCTGTCAACTACTGTCACGCTTTCCCTCTGGAGCGTGACGTAACGCTTTGTTGTAACCCATGTAAATACCACATACACTTACCACACATAAAACACACTATTTAAAAAAAAATATTTATGTCTCTGAACGTAGCGTGAAAATCATTTTTATATTATCTGAAATTTCACGAATGTCTTCAAATACTAGTTTACAAATTACAGGTCCCGCTTTACGCGAAATCACTGTGGATGTCTTGGACCTGGAAGACGTAGTAGTCAAAATCTCGTGTCGCGCCCCACGCTTGATCCCGGACCAACGAACCTTAGAGGGAATATTTCCCCTCAGATCATGATGTATTTTCATGTAATACTAATCTTGTAACCATTATAAAAAAAGGAATTCGTTTGTGGAATACTCGCTTTCCAGGAAACTTGATATCAAAGAAGATTAAGTACACATCAGTATTTGAGACCAGCGGACGGTAGCAGTCGAGGTCTCAAGCACCGTGACAGCCGTACCACTATTACATGAAGTTGGCGGGTAAATAGGAACCAAACAAACTTTCCGTCTCCTCCTCGTTCCAGTTTCCAATCATCTAATAAATTATTAACAGGGAAATATAATGGACGCCCTTACACTGCTTTATCATCAAAAGATTTTGTTTTCACCGATGATGGTATCGCGTAGTGCAGTTCCTCAATTGTGTAGACCACAGGCTATTCTTCTTCCTGGGCTTTGTTCTGTGCTACGCGAGATATCCAGGAGCGATAATGTATTGAAAAACATAATTTAAAATTATCTTTTGAAGAATTTTTAGCGAAAACTCACTAAAAATAAAAAAACAAAATGTTTTTAAAAAGTTCTTTAAAATTTCAAAAAAGAAAAAAAAATGGTTGTGATTACACTGCTGAGAGAATTGATGACGTTAGGATTAAAAGTATTTAAAAGCAAGAGAAAAGACAAGGCCTGGTAAGCACGTAGGCTGAGTTCGTTATATAACTGTTCAGTGTGTCCTGACCGCTCATTACGTGTTGACGTCGGGGTGGGGGGCTGGGCTCGTTTAGAAATTTCTGTTGAGAGAACTTTCTAGACTATGCGATTTGAAGTTTTAGTGCGTTTAAGCGAAAGCAAATTATGTGGCTAAAAAAAAAGGAAAAAGAAAGTAAAATGTAATGATGACACTGAACGCGAGAAGAGAACGAGTTGCTGGGAGTCGCATATTTGATCTATGGAAAAGACAACCTTGTCTTTCGTCCAATGAAATATGTATGAACAAGTCTGGAACACCATAAACTTAACCCTAAAAAGCAAATGGTTTGGAAAAAAAGATTTGGGGAAAACATTCACGCCCTTGCAATAGCATTCTTGTCACATATAATATTACAAATTTCTATCGTTGTTTTAATTAGGAATGTCAGAAGCCAGACAGACAGAAAATATTGAAGATAATCGTTTATTATTTGTATGCTACCAAGAGAAGCATTAAAAAATATATCTATTAGATAGAGAAAAACTTGAAGCATAATCAGAAAAATCAAATAAACATTAAATCGAGTGGAGCCGGGCGTATAAAGGAGGTGCGGCTCCGGGCGGCACTTATTTCTATACGAGCAACAAAGCCCGTTCAAGGACGTTCCGCCACAGTTCGGTGGCATGTTGTAACTCCCCTCCAACAGCCGTCTCGACCGGCATACATGTGCATCACGTCAAAAATACTATTCATTATAGTTAAAATAAATAACTTGTAAAAACAGAGCTTTTGGCTATAAATCCCAACGCGCATAACTCAAAATAAAGTCTTGGAAGAAATACTGCACCAAAAATACCTCGTTTTGAACGTCCGCTTAAACGTGTTAAATATGATTGGCTGTAGGAGTCATATGTGTTTGAGGGACCAATCGCTATCGATGACCGCATGGAACATAGTCTTTTATTATATAAGGAGGATACGAGAGGGTTGTATTCTAGGCCAACAGCCGAGCTTTTTAGTTAAAGCGGGTGGAAAATTTCTCACCCCCTCCTACCTAGTACTAACAAGGCAGTTTTTAAAATTAAAAAAAAATCATTGAAATTTATAACAATTTCTATTATAGGCTAAAAGGCTTATTGTAGCCTAGGGCTAAGGTTAACTTGAATAAACTCGGCTCAATCCATAGGTTGAAGTTTTAAAAGTAATTTAATTAGCGAAATTAAAAATACAAACGTGTAACAAGCAGGTCTGTTCACCATGTAGGAAATAGAGTCACAACCAATGTTTCCTTTAAGCTGCGCCGCCGCGCAGCTATCAGATAGACTCAAGTTTAGTATTACTGTGCAGCTAATTTGATACAATATTTCACAAAAGTTGATGCTGTGCATCTTCGAACACGAGTTTTTTTTTACACTGCACAAAGAACAACGAACATCAGAAAGAACATTGCTCACAACCATGCACACATAATAAGAGAGCTTTCAACAAGTGTGCGCAAAAGTGCCATAGAATATGCTATATAATAATCCTATATAATAAAAGACACTTTTCTGTGCGTCAACGATAGCGATTGGTCCCTCAAACTCCTTCAGACTCATAAAGCCAATCACTAGTAGAGAAAAATTATATCTCATATACGCATTGAAAGACTTTCAAAACTAGTTATTTTTGTGCAGTTTTTTCCAAGAGTTTATTTTGAGCGTTGCGCGTTGGGATTTGTAGTCAAAAACTTTGTTTTTACGGGTTATTTATTATAACTATAATGTATAGTATTTTTGACGTGATACACATCTATGACCGGTCGAGACGGTGGGTCTGTCGACAAATCGTGGTGGAGGGGAGGTAGGGTCTCTGGACAGAACACGGTGTGGGGGTAGGGTCTCTGGACTGACCGCGGTGTGGATGGAGGAGGTAGGGTTATGGACAGACGGGGTTGGGGGGAGGTAGGGTCTCTGGACAAAGCCTCTGGTTGAAACGACGACTGGTGACTTTTCATTTTCAATTTGGAGTCGTTTGATGTGAATGTTGTGCTGTCCTACCATGAAATTCACAGGTCACCCTACACTTACTCCCGTCCTTGGAGGGCTTTGTTGCTAGTACGAAATAAATATACTTTTTGATTGATTTGGAACTTACGTGAATACGTGCGCACACTATTAAAATTCTGGAATATTTCGCCTTCAAAAAAGCACACACGTAATAACTACACCAAAGACGATGCAATTAAAACTGCCTCATGGCACCTTTCACAAGCAACAAAGCATACTATATAACTTTAATGTAATAAACATGAAGCAAGGTGGGCACATTTTTCAAGCGAGGGGCGCATCATTGTGTAGTTAGAAGTCAAATGGCCGCATCATTGTGTCGTTAGAAGTCAAAGGACCGCTTCATTGTGTCGTTAGAAGTCAAAGAGCCGCATCATTGTGTCGTTAGAAGTCGAAGGGCCGCATCATTGTGTCGTTAGAAGTCAAAGGGTCGCATCATTGTGTCGTTCGAAGTCAAAGGACTGCATCATTGTGTCGTTAGAAGTCAAACAACCGCATCACTGTGTCACTAGAAGTAAAAAAAAACCAAGCCTAATAAAAGAAGCAACAAATTTATAACCACAATCATATCAACCTCAACCTAATTTTTATATCTGACTATTACATTATGTTCATTTTTAATTGTATGCTGGTTTCTGCGGGCCGCACAGGACCCCGCAGTGGGCCACATGTGACCAGCGGACCGTTGACTGCCCCCCGCTGGGAGAAAATACATTTGCTCACGTTTCCTTTGATGTTATATTGATATTCCCTGTCGAAGACATTCCATTTCTCCTAGTCATGTCATCGTTTGCAGCCCCTCACAAGTCTGTAATATGCCAAACTGTCCATGGGTTCAACTCATATCAAACTACATTTTTTTTTACCACACCAGAGTTGAAATAAAGATGAAGTGTTTACATTTTAAGCTTCTACGCTGACCCACTGACACCCACCCCCACCCACCCCCACCCATTCCAGGACCCATTTATTTTCCGATCTGGACCCTTGCCTCACCGACTTGTTAACATTCTTCTGCATCTTTGACGGCCTCAATTCAATATTGTCTAAGAGTCTGGCCTCCAGTAAGCAACCCCACAAAGTAGTACAGCAACCCGCAGCACGCGATTGGTCGATTTATTCTTAGACCAGTGACGTACACGCGCCACTAATTGTGCGTGTGTGTGTTGTGATTTGAAAGGGAGAAACAAACTGCTCACTAGATTTTTTAGGGTATTGATTTTTTTAAGCGTCTTCTGAGGTTTTTGATTGTTATTTTAGGAAACCAACGAATTTTCGTTACTGCGTTAAAAAAAATACTTGTGAATAACTTAATTATTTAAACAGCAAATGAACGTATGGCTATGATTCTTACATGTTGACTTCTTTTCTGTTTTAGCTCTATTACTTTACAGGAATCATTATTTTTTTCTTGTCTTTTTAATCATATTATTTTAAGTTCATTTTTTAAAATGATCGCTTATGACTTTCCATCAAGACAATAATTTCTACCAACATTTTATGTTCTAGACTTGATGTGTTGCGAGTGAGCACCAAGATGTCGCCCGCACCGTTTCAAATTAATATTATTTCGTTATTTCATTTCAATTAAATCGGTCGCAAATATATTCGCACCATAAATCTAGGAGTTATATGAAAATAAAAATGAAAATTGAGAAACAGGCGCATGTGGCATTATAGCAACAACCAGGGTTGGGGGGGGGCAATGATGACCAATGGTCTCTTTAAGCTGCGCGTTGGCGTAGTTATTTGTCCGATGGCGCGCAGCAGTTTACAATTACCGCGCAGCAAAATTTGTAAGATATTAAAGAAATAATAGTTGCTGTGCAACGTTGCACACGAGTTTTTATTTTTATTTTTCACAAGTACCAACGAACCTTAGAGGGAACATTGATGATGACCACAGCGTTTGTACTGTGCCAAAGGCAGAAGTACGGTGCCAAAGGCAGATGTACGGTGCCAAAGGCAGATGTACGGTGCCAAAGGCAGATGTACGGTGCCAAAGGCAGATGTACGGTGCCAAAGGCAGATGTACGGTGCCAAAGGCAGATGTACGGTGCCAAAGGCAGATGTACGGTGCCAAAGGCAGATGTACGGTGCCGAAGGCAGATGTACGGTGCCGAAGGCAGATGTACGGTGCCGAAGGCAGATGTACGGTGCCGAAGGCAGATGTACGGTGCCGAAGGCAGATGTACGGTGCCGAAGGCAGATGTACGGTGCCGAAGGCAGATGTACGGTGCCGAAGGCAGATGTACGGTGCCAAAGGCAGATGTACGGTGCCAAAGGCAGATGTACGGTGCCAAAGGCAGATGTACGGTGCCAAAGGCAGATGTACGGTGCCAAAGGCAGATGTACGGTGCCAAAGGCAGATTTACTGTACCAAAGGCAGATGTACAGTGCCAAAGGCAGATTTACTGTACCAAAGGCAGATGTACAGTGCCAAAGGCATATTTACTGTACCAAAGGCAGATGTACAGTGCAAAAGGCAGATTTACTGTACCAAAGGCAGATGTACAGTGCCAAAGGCAGATTTACTGTACCAAAGGCAGATGTACGGTGCCAAAGGCAGATGTACGGTGCCAAAGGCAGAGGTGTTGTGCCGGTGGGGGCTCCTGCATGGCGCGATCTTGTGAAACACTAAATCTCCCAGCGTGCGTTGTTGCGTAACTCGGTGCAGCGCTAACCTCAGCAGGTGCATGCAGGTTGGCGCACTGATTAGTTTGGGGCATGTGACGCAGGAGAAATGCGAGCTAACTACCTGAGCACGGGGGGAGGGGGGATATTGTGAATATCCATAATGAATATTGTCTTTGGATCTCCAGAGTCATTAGCTGTAGAGAAAGAATGGGGTTAAGAAGGAAATCATCACCCAGAGTTTAAAAAAACCAAAACATTTTAAAGATCTTGTCTTTCATCCACAAACGAAACACCCAGAATCAGCCAAATGTTAGTTGGCACGCCTCGCTTTAATAATAATTACTGTATCTTGTTTTTGTGCTGGTGCTGAGATTATCATTACCATTTTCTTATGTTTGTATTGAATGTCTGTGTTTGTGCTGATATTAACATTACCACTTTCTTATGTTTGTATTGAATGTCTGTGTTTGTGCTGATATTAACATTACCACTTTCTTATGTTTGCATTGAATGTCTGTGTTTGTGCTGATATTAACATTACCACTTTCTTATGTTTGTATTGAATGTCTGTGTTTGTGCTGATATTAACATTACCACTTTCTTATGTTTGCATTGAATGTCTGTGTTTGTGCCGAGATCAACATCACCATTTGCTTATGTTTGTATTGTATGTCTGTGTTTGTGCTGAGATTAACATCACGATTTTCTTATGTTTGTATTGAATGTCTGTGTTTGTGTTGAGATTAACATCACGATTTTCTTATGTTTGTATTGAATGTCTGTGTTTGTGTTGAGATTAACATCACCATTTTCTTATGTTTGTATTGAATGTATGTGTTTGTGCTGATATTAACATCACCATTTTCTTATGCTTGTATTGAATGTCTGTGTTTGTGCTGAGATTAACATCACCCTTTTGTTATGTTTGTATTGAATGTCTGTGTTTGTGTTGAGATTAACATCACCATTGTCTTATGTTTGTATTGAATGTATGTGTTTGTGCTGATATTAACATCACCATTTTCTTATGTTTGTATTGAATGTCTGTGTTTGTGTTGAGATTAACATCACCATTTTCTTATGTTTGTATTGAATGTCTGTCTTTGTGTTGAGATTAACATCACCATTTTCTTATGTTTGTATTGAATGTATGTGTTTGTGCTGATATTAACATCACCATTTTCTTATGCTTGTATTGAATGTCTGTGTTTGTGCTGAGATTAACATCACCCTTTTGTTATGTTTGTATTGAATGTCTGTGTTTGCGCTGAGATTAACATTACCATTTTCTTATGTTTGTATTGAATATCTGTGCTTTTGCCACGTGTGGAATTATTATCAGTGAACGACGCCGAAAATTGTGTTTGCGTTTTGAAATTGTGCTGATTGATAAATGTTTGCTGATCCTTTCTCAACTTCCTGTGACTTAACTTGAAGACAAACTGTTCACAGTCTGCCAAGAAAATAATCTCGCACATAATATAGCATATTTTAAAGTTCAAAGATGGCTTGAAATGTCGCTCCGCGTCACACCCTCGCCCCCAGTCAACAAATTATAATCTTTGCTTCGCCACAAGAAACACGTGATGAACATTGTCTTTGGTCAGTTCTCATGGTTTTAGTATTCTTTAAATGCCGTGTGTTAACAATCCTGCAACATCTCTGAGTCTCGCAACCCACCACGTCTCCCTTGCAATGCATACCATGATCTCTGAAATCATGGATGATGTCCCCTTGAAATGGGCGCTACAGTTTCTTGCCCCCGCGCCCTCCCCCCCCCCTCCGTCCATCTCACCGCAGACGCAGATCTGTTCAAGCAACAGAGATCACAGAGTCACCCCACAGTCCCTTGAACTGCAAGAGACTTACTTCCGCCTAGACGCTACCCTAACACTTAAATGGATAGCTGATAGGAATGACTATGTTGGAATTAAGGTTGGAGAGAGTAATTTAAGTAAATTATAATCGTTGGAGAGAGGTATTTAAGTAAATTTTAATCGTTGGAGAGAGGTATTTAAGTAAATTTTAATCGTTGGAGAGAGGTATTTAAGTAAATTATAATCGTTGGAGAGAGGTATTTAAGTAAATTATAATCGTTGGAGAGAGGTATTTAAGTAAATTATAATCGTTGGAGAGAGGTATTTAAGTAAATTATAATCGTTGGAGAGAGGTATTTAAGTAAATTATAATCGTTGGAGAGAGGTATTTAGGTAAATTATAATCGTTGGAGAGAGGTATTTAAGTAAATTATAATCGTTGGAGAGAGGTATTTAAGTAAATTATAATCGTTGGAGAGAGGTATTTAAGTAAATTATAATCGTTGGAGAGAGGTATTTAAGTAAATTATAACCGCTCTTGACAAGAAGATTGTAACGTAAAAAAAAACCCCACATCAAATTTAACCGAACCCGGAAGTGACCTATTTAAATTTGGCTTTGTAATTAATGTGAGAGTGTTTGTGAGGGGTTGTGGAGGGTACTAACATCTCACTATTTCAAAGATGGTTGCCGCTATGACGCAAGTCTGTTTTTAGCTCTAAACACATGCCACCGCAGCCAACGTCTTCTCTACTAATTCATCGAAATCTTATCTCCGTTATCCTGTGAAATTTTCTTTTAAAAGGTCTTTGCGGTAATCTGTGAATCTTGAAACAAGTTTTAAAAATGTTGAAAGAATTTTATATTTAAAGCACTAAGATGTCCGGTAGAATATAATCTTGAAAATCAAGTGCGATCAGATTTTCATTGTAAAAATAACACAACTTAATTTCAAGTTATTAATGTTATACAATAAATATCATCAAAACTTCCCTGGCCTCGGTGTAATTTATTTGACTAAGTTACGTGGGTCACCAATGAAAAAATAACATGTCCTATAAATTTATAGATATTAACCACTGTGGGTCGCAAGGGTAGAAAGACAAATTCGAAATCTCGTTTAATAGGGGTGGATGAAACAACACACGTAAAAAATAAACGTTATTTTAGTACCAGCATTTACGATAACACAATTAAAAAAACAAAAAATAAAACAAACCCGTAAAAACAAAGTTTTTGACTATAAATCCCTTATATATGAGACATAACTAACAGTATTGATTATTTTCAAACATTTACAGACTGAATCTATCTTAACTCAACTTTGCATCATAACCCTAGTGGGGGGGGGGAGGGGTGGGTGGGGGGGAGAGGGGAAAAGTCTGGTCATCGATTCGCTTGATCGAGCTCAGAGTGACACGTAAAATTTAAACAAAAGCGCCCGTCGCTTCGTTGGGTCGCCTCAATGCGGCAGCTCAAAATTTCACGTGGGAAAAAAACAATAACAAACCGTGAATTTAAATTACATACCTCATATAAGGATAAACTAAAAATTCATTAATTTAATTACGGTACGTTCGATCGATCTGAAATTTTGATACGATGCATTGTTAGGTTAGACGGGTCCGTGTGCAAAATTTCAGTTCGATCGGATCATGGGAAGTGGGTCATTTTTGACTTCTGTTTTTCCGCCCGCCGAGCCCAAGACAGAGAGAGAGAGATGATGAGAGAGATGACGACAGAGACGGCCGCGAAGTTAATATAAGGGATTTAAAAACATCTCTTGCTATTGAGCGGTTGACGTTTGTTTTGTTTGTGCTTGAAAATGAAACTCACTAATCGCTGTGTTTACACGCCGTCTCTAATTTATACAGACCATGGCCTACCTGAGCCCTCTGGTGGTTTGAAGAAAATATGACCACTGCCGCCGACCCCATTCATTTCAACGTAATTCAATCCATTCCTTTAGTTATACACAGAGGTGGGGTTGGTCTAGCCCTGAGGCTGCAGTGATTGGGTGGGGCCTAGCCCTGAGGTTGCAGTGATTGGGTGGGCCCTAACCCCGGGACTGCAGTGATTGGGTGGGCCCGTGGGCCCTAAACCTGAGACTGCAGTGATTGGGTGGGCCCGTGGTGCTAACTCCGAGGCTGCAGTTATGGGGATGCTTGTAACCCTGAGGCTGCAATGATTGGTATGCCCTGAGGGTGCAGAGATTTTTATTTAAGAAACGACAAAGCTTTGTTGAAGATAAAGTGTACATTGAAGGTTTTGAAAAAGTCGCTTATTTTTCGAGGAAAGAAAATAATTAAAGTTCTTGATTTTCGCTCAGAAAGTTGTTTCTTTCATTTTCAAGTTATTGTGACCTCAATCAAAGAAATTTTCCAA
The DNA here is from genome assembly GCA_944989445.1 of Ampullaceana balthica. Lineage (NCBI taxonomy): Eukaryota > Metazoa > Mollusca > Gastropoda > Lymnaeidae > Ampullaceana > Ampullaceana balthica. The sequence goes on from CALYLW010000162.1 coordinate 657,506, forward strand.
TGTAAAGTTTCTGAAAATGTCTATCTTTATTATATTCTATTCAATTATTATTTTGTCAAACTTGCTCAAATCCTCACTCGTCTTGAGATAGAGATTAATGCAACAGTTCAGAGTCTAATGTCCAGTGTCTAGTGTTAGTGTCGAGTGTCTGGTGTCTAGTGTATAGTGTTTAGTGTCTTGTGTCCCGTGTCTAGTGTCAAGTGTCCAGTGTCCTGTATCACATGTCAGGTGTCCAGTTTTTAGTTCATCTTTGTTGCGACTAGAATTTCAATAAAGATGACGTCAAAATCACATCCCTTAATCTACGTTATCCTACAATGTTGAGTAAGGTTAAAGTAGTTTGATTGTTGAACACAACATCCAGACACCCTTATTAAGACAAATGAGCACCCATAAATTAAAGAAAAAAATTATGCAAATACCGACGTGGAAATAAATCAAATGAAGAAAGTTAACATTTGTTGAACTTTAACTTTTGAGATTTTTAGTACAACCGGGTGAGTCCACTTCACTGACCATTTTCCCTAAATCTTTTCACTCCCTTGTCTCCGTGATGGAAGGGCGTGAAACGTTAAAAGGCTCTTGGGAATTAGAGAGATTTTACTTTCATTGGGGCCTGGGCCCAATATTTGATTACGACATACCAGGCGTTAACAGAAAAACACAAGGTTACAAACAATAGATATAATCTCGAACCATACAAGGTTACAAGGAAGGAATGTTTTTTTAAAAAAAAGCGGTTGAACAATTTTATAGCTGATTTTAACGTTTTATTTCTGTTAGAATTATTTTTTTTTATATAGGAAAGAGGCAATTATCTTCTCTTGCTCTGTCTGATGCCCTTCTGAAAATCACGTGATTTCGGGAAACAAACTTGAAAGGCGTGCGGATGATATTTGATAAAGAAAATGTAAATGTTTTTTACACATAGAAGTTGAACTGGGTTTCAGCACAATTTTACCGCCCCTCTCCTCGTTCGTGACAAAATCATTTTGTCAAAATGTTGGGAAAATTTGAAAAAATCTTCATTACACAATACAAAAATGAAAGTTAAATAATAAAATGTAGAAAAGATTATGTAAAAGGAAAAAAAAACTTTAAAAATTGAACTTTAAGCCTCAAAATTAATCTATCGTATTTAAAATCTTCCATATTGTCTTCACATTTTCAATAATATACATTCTTGTGTATTAATCTAAATTACTAGGGGTTTTAAAGCGCCTACGGCACCCCCTTTTTTTTTGGGGGGGGGGTAAAAAGCCCAAGTAACTTATCCGTGTTTGATAAATACGAAATATTAAACTTCCTGAAATGTACACAAAATATTTTATAATTATAAATCCTCAAATCTTCTCTTTACATCGCTCTTCTTTCCAAAATTAAAATATAAGCTAAAACTATGACGTCATATAATATTTTAAAAAAATCTTTTAGAATTTTTAGAATTTTGCACACTTCCTGATGCTTGCCTTGTACTTATATATAATTATATTTAAATATAAGCTTTAAAATGACGTCATAGCGCTACGGATCCTTCCTTCCAACCTGTGACTTGGGCTATTATATTGCTTATTATTATTTCTAAATAATAAAACATGGAGGGGTTGTTATTAAAGAGAGCAAATTATCATCCAGGACATTTATTTTAATCCTAGCCTTGAGCTTGGTTAAGGGGGAACTCTCTAATGAAATGTTTCTCTACTGAGCTAACGTTATTAACCAGTAGTAGGAGAACTGCCAAATACTTTTTCAAAGCCGTTTTAAATTATCTATGAATTTATTAATTGCAAAGCCCATATTTAGAAAGCGTAACAACTAAAAAAAAACAACTCACAAATGTTAACAATAATAATTTATTATTCTTGTTACAACATTGCTGCGAACCGATTGTTAGTGTTCCTGGATGCAATGTGCATGTGTAAATTTATTTTGAAAGCCTTTCTCACCTTTTGCATTATGACATAGATGTATATTCATAGTCGTATAGTACAGTGCTTCTCAAACTTTTTAGTATGGCGGACCGGCAGGAATCATTCTATTGCACCAGGGACCTGTGACTAGTGTTCCCTTTCAGCTGCGCCGCTGCGTAGCCGTGCAGATATCTGACCGACGCCGCGCAGCAGTTTGGAATTACCGGGCAGCAAATTTTGTAAAATACTGCAGGAAAATGGATACTTTGTACACGATTTTTTTACTTTGCACACGGACCAATGAACCTTAGAGAGAACATTGCCTGTGACCTATTTCACTGTACTGACGTGGTAACGAAGTGTTTTTTAAGTTATTATCTTTATTCTATTTGTTTCATTTTATGTGCTTATTTAAGAAAAAATTAAAAGTTCTATAGGGTTAGTTTTAATGGTTGCTAATAAGGGATTATAATTATATTTTTCTGTCTTTTCTTGATAAATTCTGTGGACCGGCAGCGGATGGCCCACGGACCGGCACCGGTCCGCAGACCACCACTTTGAGAAGCACTGGTGTAGTACATGCTGTTTCTGTGACTTTTAGTTCATAGTCTTTCTTTAGTGTGTGGGCCAATAATTCCAGTTAGATGTTGTGCAAAGTAGGAGATGGTTGCAATGTATACTATTACATCACGTTCCACAAGTTGGACTTAGCAAAGCTGACTTATTATCTACAGTTTAGCAGTAAAAAAAACCACGAGCAGGAGTCTGAATGAAAGCATATGTCTCGCTTATGAGAGGAGTAGTGCTCCGTTAATTTTATTAGGACGTGGATAACTAAACCTTGAAACAATAGAGGATAGCGGGATGTGAAGTTAAGTGGTAAAAATTCATGAGGCATTACATTCTAAATAGCAATTATAACACAGCTGCAAGTTAATGCAACACTCAAATAGACATACAATGAAAACAACTCTCTTGTTCCATATACAATAACAAATGCATACAATTCTCCTCCACGCCTAGTATTTGGATGAGGAAATGGGTTGCCTGATAATACCAGGAAAACCGATAATTAACAACATTTAACACTCGAATAAAATGCAAGGCTAGAAAGAATCCAATGATAGGTGTAGCAAGCAAAAATCGTCATTATGAAAGGAGTGTCTGTAACGTTTAAGATGAGATATGTTAAACTTGAAGTTGGAGAGCAACAGAACATACATCTTCACGCTGCCACTGATAGATGCAAAATTATTCTTTGAGCGTTTTTATTAAATCCCTTATATTAACTTCACCGCCGTCTCTCTCTCTCTCTCTCTCTCTCTCTCTCTCTCTCTCTCTCTCTCTCTCTCTCTCTCTCTCTCTCTCTCTCTCTCTCTCTCTCTCTCTCTGTCTCTCTCTCTCTCTCTCTCTCTCTCTCTCTCTCTCTCTCTCTCTCTCTCTCTCTCTCTCTGTCGTGGGTTCGCGGTCGGGCGGTCGGTCGGGTGGAAAAACAAAAGTAAAAAATGACACACTTCCCGTGATGCTATCGAGCTGAAATTTTGCATGTAGACTTGTTTCACATAATAATGCATCGTATTAAAAATTTCAGATCGATCGAATGTACCGTAATTAAATTAATGCATTTTTTTGTTAATCTCTATATAACATATGTAATTCAATTTCACAGATTGTTATTGTTTGTCTTGCACGTGCCAGTTGAGTACGTGTTCACGCCACCCATCGATGTCCACCCCCCCTCCTCCCTCCCCCCGGTTTTAAAGCCAGGAGACATCAGTCGGTTTCAGTCTGTAAATGTGTGTCGCGTTTGAACATAATATTATAGTTATGTCTCATATGTAAGGGATTTATAGTCAAAAACTTTGTTTTAACGGGGTTATTTAATTTAGAAGATCTTTAAGATATTGTGGATGCTCGAAAGTTCTCAGTGAAACCTGATTAAATCTATGTAGCGACGGTCAACGAAAAAAAAACTATCCAATTTTCCTCTGGAGAAAAGACACCGACTAAAACCAGTCCTCAGGTTTCCGCCCACATTCGAGATGTTTGCACAGAGTCGGACAATTCTTTGCCAACACCCGCCCCCTCTGCCTTTTCAACCCCAAACACCAGAGCAACGCGTCAAATCGACTTTAGGTTTGCCGTCTCCGGGCACCTGGCTAAATACACATTATGTTGGCCTTGTTTTGTTATCACTTGCCAGTTAGAATTTTGTATGTTTTGTTCGTGAATGATTAAAGTGATTTCATGGAATAAATCTTTTTCTATACGTTTGAGGGAGGACTATAATTTAAAAACAGAGAGTTTGCTGTGGGGGAATACGTGTATTCACCCGGTTGCGATACGTTTGTGAATTATAGTACAGTGGCTTCCTCACAGAAAACGACCAGAGTGTTAAATTAAAAAAACCACCGTAAATTGGCGTAAAAAACAAGTTTTTGACTTTAAATCCTTTATATACGAGACATAAATAAAAGAATGTTCATTATAATACGCAGCGCACGAAAATCCAAAAATCCAAAATTTTAGTTATGTCTCGTATAACATGTTTAATATAATGCGCACCGATCGGGAATATATTTATAAAAATTATCGTCCATATAATACGCACCAAATCACGTACAGGAAAGTATTAAAAAGGTCGTTCAATATAATACGCACCACGACACTATCTAAAAAAATAACATGATACATAGAGATAAATAAAATAATCTAAAAATTCAAAAATTTAATGGCAGTACATGCGATCGATCTGAAATTTTGATACATCGTTTCTATCATCGGCACAAAACTGCCTGCAAAATTTCAGCTCGCTAGCTTACGAGGAAGTGGGTGAAAATCGATCCAAAGTTTTTTCGACAAACAAGCAAGCAAGCTAGGGCACAAACAGACCCCACGAGTTAATATAAAGGATTTAAAAACAAAAAGTACCCAAATTGTTATGTAAAATGGAGAAAAATAATTCTTTGCATAAGAATTTACTAAACATTATGATATTATACATATGATAATGACGTAACCTTTTGTTTTATTTGATTTAACAAATACAGTTGGTTCCTTTTTCCCCCCTTTAAACTGTATAAGTGCTGAATTGCATCAGACAACCATTCGTCTGAGCAATAGAAGCATGTATGTCACATTAAAAAAAAATATATTTTAAAAAAAAACAAGACAGAAATGCATTGTTAAAGATAGTTTTTAAAACGGGGTTAATTTTGGCCACACGAAGTGAAAATTTATTCCAGCAATTTTTACAGTAATTAAAACAATTATGTTAAAATTTGACCAAGTGCGCTATGGGAAAAACCATGATGTCTCGACTTGGCCAAGTTCAGAAACTCATGAGTTAAATGTCCAATGTTTTTGGGAATATATTCTATCCAAAAAAGTATTACTCATAGAAGTTTGTAGTGATAAATCAACAATGAATGCTTGAAAGGTATCGTGTCATTTGCTAAGGATGAAAGTTTGGAGAGCAAAGTAGTTAATTTTCTTTTTTAATTTAAAATTAATACAATTATTTTTTTTTATATTTGACTTCAAGCAATAAGATTGATCTAACACAGACTGTAAACGTATATATATAGCAAGTCAAACTCAATTTATCCATATGTATGCACTATGCGTTTAAAAAAAACAATTCTCATCCAATGCTCTATCTAAGGTTCGTTGGTCCGTGTGCAAAGTAAAAAAAACAACTGGTGTTGCACAGCAACATTTTTGTGTGAAATATTTTACAAAATTTGATTCGCGGTAATTTTAAATGCTGCGCGGCGACGTTCAGATATCTGCTCGGCCGCGCAGTCGTGCAACTCAAGCGGAACAATGTTCTCAACACACCGTAGTTGTATACCCCCATGACTTATGCTCGCACACCCATGTTAGTGAGTTCACATAGCACCCAGGACGACCCACTACTAAGGCCTTCTAGCTTAGATCCACAAAAAAAGATATCCAATAAGATTATGTGAAATCCACCCCGGCTGGCCAGATTATTTTTGATCTCCCCTCCAGGGCAAAAAGGCAATAGAGGCGGCCAAAGTCCAGCCTCGCGTCTGCTGTTAATACTGCAATTATCGGAGACGTCCGAACCGACGTTTTTTTCAGCCGTGTCAACCAGGAATGACTCAGCGTTTGGGGTCATCTTGTCACATTTAGTCATCTTGTCACATTAAGTCATCTTGTCACATTTAGTCATCTTGTCACATTTTGTTATTTTGTCACATTTTTTCATCTTGTAACATTTAGTTACTTGTCACATTTAGTCATCTTTTTACATTTTGTCATCTTGTTACATTTTGTCAACTTGTCACATTTAGTTGTTTTGACACATTTAGTCATCTTTTCACATTTAGTCATCTTGGCACATAAGTCATCTTGTCACATTTAGTCATTTTGTCACATTTAGTCATCTTGTCACATTTAATAATCTTGCCACATTTAGTCATCTTGGCAAATTTAGTAATTTTGTCACATTTAGTCATCTTGTCACATTTAGTCAACTTGTCACATTTAGTCATCTTTTCACATTCAGTTATTTTGTCATACTCATTTATCTTGAGTCATATTTTTTTAATACTCTTAGCCATTTTGTCCATTTAGTTATTTTCATTCATATTGTAAAATTAAGTCATCTGGAATAATCATTAGACATTTTGCAAATAACCAGCTATGTTAATTCATCTTGTCATATTCAATCATACTGTCATATGCGGGGAAAAAATAGAGTGACCAAGGTTTGACTCACACAGCTCACAATGTGATTGACTGAAAAATCGAAGCTTAGTCTATCGGAATAAACAAAAAATGTATTTTAAAAAAACGATTTAATTAGGCCTATCACAACCTCACCCGCACTCCCCCCCTCTCTCTCTCTCTCTCTCTCTCTCTCTCTATCTCTCTCTAGCCAGGCACGATAGTTATGAGTTTAACTTAAAATGTGTCTGCAAGGAACTTTTTAGCTAGATTAAAGGAGTGTTTTTATTTTATTTGCCTTCAAAAAGGCATGGCGCTTGGTCAAAGAGTACCTACTGTAATTTTATTTTTGGTACTAATCTACAAAGTTAAAATCCAAGGGATCAAACACACTTTAAATAAAAAATATATTATCTTCAAAATCCTTTTATGGAATTTTTCCAGGAATAGTACCAATAACGTTGATTTAATCCCAACACGATTCTCATCCAAATGTAAATTGAGAAATTTAATTATTTGGCTTAAAATAATAAAAACAAAACTTTCAAAGTAAGAATAGATTCCGACGTTTTGTAGATGTGTTAAATATGTAACTTAGGCTAAATCAGACAGTCCGTTCCCAAAAGAGATATATAGCAATTAATTCTGCGTTCTCTTCTTTTGTTGTTTAGGTTTAGAAATTTTATTTGTGAATTTAGAGTTGAGGTTAGGTTAAGTTTTAGAATTTTAATTGTTGGGTTTTCCAATTTTCGTGTCACTTGACATTGCAACGAAGATGGCGGCCATATAGCGTGGGAACGTACTCTCCGAATTTACCGTAGCTTACTACAGTCTCGGCTTCAGAAGCTGCATTTCCTTTGTTTGGTCGTAGAGCCTGTTCAAAGTAATTTGGAAAAGACAAAAATGTCAATTTAATAGGTTGTTAGATATATATATATTAAAGTTGAAAAGAACCATTCAAAAATTTTCAATCTATATGCGTCTGTATCCCATCAATGGAAACATTCAACTATCTTTTCGCCCACGCATTTTTTTTTAGTATTAATAAGAAAAACCCGTAAAAAACCAAGTTTTTGACTATAAATCCTTTATGTACGAGAAGTAATTAAAAGAATGTTCATTATAATACGCAACGCCAGACCATCCAGAAATACAAAATTGCAGTTGTGTCGTAAAACATGTTTAATATAATGCGCACCGATCAGGAATATGTTTATAAAAAGAGCTGTCAATAAAATACGCACCTTATTGCGCGACAGAAAGGTTGTTCAATATAATACGCACCGCGACGCTCTATCTCAAAAAAATAGCATGATACATAGGAATAAATAAAATAATCTAAAAAATCAATAATTTAATGACGGTACATGCGATCGATCTGAAATTTTGATACATTGTTTTTATCATCGGTACAAAACTGCCTGCAAAATTTCAGCTCGCTATCTTGCGAGCAAGTGGGTTAAAAATCGATCAAAAGTTTTGGCGACAAGGTCGGTCGGCCGCAGACACCACGAGTTAATATAAAGGATTTAAAAATGATGAAATATCGTTTAGGCGCCGTCCATAAATGACGTCACGCACCTAGGGGGGAGGGGGGTCACACTTTTGTGGCGATGCGTGACGAGGGGGTGGGAGGGGGGTTGAAGAAATGTGACGTCACATCAAAAGGGTAACTTTAAATAAAACTTCCACTGAAATATTTGGTGTCTTGCAATTTATTTAATGACTTTTTAAATTTTTTAAATTTATTATTAATTTTTTTTAAATCAGTGATTCTCAATGTGCCGGTCGGTAGGCCATCAGACGCTGGTTGGCGTAAGCTATCAAGACACGAAAATTAAATCTAATTATAATCCTTAAGTTTGAGAACACACAAGATAACGTATGAAATTGTTACACTGCGTCGTTTGATGTTGACATCAAAGCATTTGTGATGTAATCGCAGCTCCGTTTGGTTCTCTCACGGCAGGAGTCAGCTAACTTTTTTACCCGTTACCACAAAATATACAAATTTATGTGTGCGTTACCCGCCCCCAACCCCCAGACTCTAGGTCCTGCTCACATGACTCGGGGATTTGGGGGAGAGTTGTTAGCCCCCCCCCCTGAAAATGCAACTGGTGATTTTTACAAGCATGACAAGTGTCTAAAAATGATCTGAATAGGATTATGTGTAGATATTGTAAGTCAAAACGACACGGAATATCCTTTTTCTTTAAAAAAAAGAGGGGGGGGGATCTATTTGATAGAATTATAAACGTTTTAAGTTTGATATAATTGTTCGATTGGTCAAACGCCACTGGCAATCCTAGATATAATGATAAATGAGCCCATTTAAAATTAGTCAAGTATTCATTAACTTTATTGAATGCACCCAATTCTTGACATCGCAATTCGAGAGGAGCACAAAACAACTTTTCTTCTTAGCTCAGTTTTTAAGGCATTAATTTTAAATACCACAGAAAGGATACTTGATACAGTCAAGTCATGTGGATTAAGATTATTGTCACTCGTGTCAATATTCAATATAATTGAAAGAAGGGTAGATTTAGGTGTCTTTGTATAGTACGTAGGTAAGAAATCTACATAGTTGTCAAATTAAAAAAAAATTCTGGAAGGAACCGGTTCAATAATGGGCATATGTTCCAAGCGTACACGTACACATGACGTATTTTAATATATCTAGTGGATTGTAGTGGATGTTATATGTCCCAAATGAGTCTGCATTTCCCCACAAAAATTCCCTTTTGACCCCAGATGAGGTAATTTACCCCTGTTCGCCGACCTCTTTCCGTCAGTCATTGAGGGATTTTTAAATAATTTTTTTCTAAACAAAGACGTTAAACGTGGTGATTAATAGTCAATGTTTAATTTGTATGCATTTAAAAAAATATAATCTAAGGATGTTAACACAGTTCGGTTTATGAAGGCTGGTTAAACGTTTTTAAAAAACGCTTCACGCGGGTTACGATATTACAATGTAGACCTTAACTAAATAAATAATAAATACTTAAATGACAATAAAAGTGATTTGAAACATAATTATTTTTAAAAAGAATATAAAGTTGTGGTTTTTTTGGGGGGTGGGGGTGTCAAAGCCTTGTTACGTATTTTTAGACTGGTGGGGGGGGGGTCTAACTTTTTGTGACGACGCGTGACGAGGGGGGGGGGAGGTTTAAAAAATCGGCCAAAATCGCGTGACGTCATTTATGGACGGCCCTTTAGGAAATACTTTTTTTGAAAGTTTTTAGCGCGCTTTTGAAATAAAATCAACGTTATTAAATACGATCTTTTAAATTAATGTCCTGAACTTTTTTTTTCTCCATAAAATTATACTTCATCATATTTGCCTGCAGATCACACAATTGTGAATAGGAACCTGTTAATGGAAGATTAAAGCATTAAATTCCGTTGATTTTCTTCTCGCCAATGTTTTGTGGATGTTTCTATTGTAATGTCAAACTAAATATAGAACCTTCCAAAGGACCTGGTTTCTGCAAAGATATCACTTACCCTGCACAACACAAACCTGTAAAAAGGCGGTAGAGGTAATTAAGCTGGGGAACTCCACAGGTTGTGTGAGGGGGGTTGCCGTGCAAGGACGGGGTGCTTTACAGGTGAGGTAGGTGCTCAATAAAATTGGTCCGAGTGCCTCAAGGGTAGGACGTGCGTGCTTCAAACAAATATATGTATATATATTGCGGGCCTGTCTCTGCCGCAGTTTATTAACTTAAATACTTCAAAGTGTGTACGGGAGACGTCCATCTTATACCAGCCAAGCCTGAATACGATCCCATTATTCAATAACTGCGCCACTGCATACATAAAAAAAAATACCCCATAGCTTCTTACCTGTTGATTCTGAAAACCAATTAGCAATCTTTTTTAAAAAGAATATCCTTCAAGGAGCGCTGCTCAAATTAAAACAAATGTGATCGTTAAAAACTAGTTAAATAACCGTTTCTGCTTATCTATCCATCCTTCCGTTTCTCTATTTGTCAATTTAAACGGTTTTCTTTGAATGAAGTAGAAGAAAACTCCGAATTCCAATACCAGAAAAACTATTTAAAAAAAATAGGTCAGCCTGAAGACCTTCCAGACTATGCATGTCACCGCCAAGCGTGCTTCCTGGGATAAAACGCTCTTGGACAGTTTCAATGCTCCGTCCATGTTGGTCTGGGTAACAGAAGATTGTGCGGCGTGATGGAAATACAAAAGAGACAGAAAAAGTCACTCGCATTGTGTTAAAAAGATTTTGGAGCTGTGTGTATGGGGGGGGGGAGAGGGTGGTCGTCACGGCCAAAGCCACTCCACGTGTCCGGTTCCTGAAACATAAATATTCTTAGGTTAGAGTGACCTATATCAGATTTTTTTTTAAAGTTATCGATTTCACTCTAGATATTTCTACACTGATATTTCCCTGTAAAATATATCAACTTTGGATAATAAAAGTAAACTAATTGGTTAGTTCACGTTTTTATTATTGAATAGAAAATTCATAGTGTATATATTAATCATCAATTTTATTATAATTTTGTTTTCAAAATTTCACAAGGGTTTAAAACACTTAGAAGTAAGTTTTACTAGATCAACACTGTTTGCAAACTTTCATTAACAACTATAAAAAAAAACAAGAAGTAAAAAAGAATTAAGTTATATCTTCATGTCGTGGGCGTTTAAGTTATACTAATTTTGCTTTCACCGAAGCCACTCTCCATCACGGAGAATTTCCCGCTTTACAAGCCAGACGAAAGTATGGATCTGAAAGTCTCCACGCAATCACATCATTTCATGCCCCCATGGGCTTAGATCGCCGCGGTGGGCAATATCACTTCATGGCGATGGGCATCGGTCTGCCGGACAGTGCGGCAGCTATTAGTGACCTGTGTCCAGCCACTTTGTTTATATTGTTAGAGTGGAAATGCTGTTGCACATTTACATAATGGAATTTCGGTTTTAAAGATTTAAATCATGCAACGATTCTTAAGAAATAGTTTAGGTATCGATATTAAAATAAAAGATTTAAGAGCAATTTTAATTTGTTCTGCTAGTTCTTCCGTCGTAATCGATCAAGATGATTTCGAAAACAGGATATTGTCTGTCTCTGATACTCCTAGTTCTTATCATGGCACACAACTCGTAAGAATAATAATGATAATAATAATATCAACATTAATTACATAATATTAATTATTAGAACATGAAATTATATTTAAAAAGCGGAATATTTGTTACAAGTCATATTTAAAATAATAATAATAATAATAAAGTAAAGAAAGTGAATAACTAATGACTAAACACACTATCTAAAAGGAGTCTTACAGTACGCCCACAATGCACACGTTTGCACAATCCTATATAATAAAAGACCAGTTTCTGTCCGGTCAACGATAGCGATTGGTCCCTCAAACACATGTGACTCCTACAGCCAATCATATTGAACACGTTTACGCGGACGTTCAAAACGAATTATTTTTGGTGCAGTATTTCTTCCAAGACTTTATTTTGAGTTATGCGCGTTGAGATTTATAGGCAAAAGCTCTGTTTTTACGAGTTATTTATTTTAACTATGATGAATAGTATTTTTAACGTGATGCTCATGTGTGCCCGTCGAGACGGCTGTTGGAGCGGAGTTACAACATGCCACCGAACGGTGGCGGAACGTCATTGGACGGCCTTTGTTGCTCGTTGAAATATAATATCCCCCAACTGTAGAGAAGTATTACTAAATACCAGAGCATTGGTTAAAATTTCTTCCACCAATTATTTTTTTAACGGTTTATACTTCAGAATTCACGAGACACGTCATCACTCATGGTTTATAACTTATATTCCAGTAGACATGGTCATAAATCAAGGGAAGCAATTATTTTCAGTGGTTCTCACGTTACATATAGTACGTATTACTTCAATACATGTTTGTATCACCTTGTTTAAACCTTAAAATATTTTTATTAGAGTTTCCAAAAAAAAATTGTTAAAAGGTTTGGGATGGAGGGGAAAAACGATATGTGTGTGTGTTAGTGTGTGTGTGTGTGTGTGTGTTTGTGTGTGTGTGTGTGATTGTTTGTGAGGGCTGGGTTAAATATAATTTTCTACCAGTACATATTCGGAGTATTTCAACTACCGAGGCTGCACTAAAAACACATCTCTTTATTCTTTACTTTCAAAATCAATTAAACGACATTCGAACATGATAAACTTATTTAATATGCACCGTAATGTCATTATATGTTGTATTTTGAACATGAATGTTTTACATTTAATGAATTAATAATTATGTAAAGCGCTATATAAATTATCAATTTATTATTATTATTATTATTATTATTATTAATGGAAATTTATTTCTTGACATTATATGACATTTTAATTAGGATTTTTTTTCACAAATTTAAAGTTATAAAAATGTAAAAGTATTTATTGGTCTAAATCTACAAGTCTAAAGAAATTAATTCGATTAGCATCAAGGTTCAGATGCATGACACATAGAATTCTCGTGATTCTTTACGGCGATTTAATCTGACCAGCAATCTGTGTTGACCACCACACAGTGAAGTTAAACACATTGCTTATAGCTCTTAGGGCACTTCCCTGTGTCTATCAGGGAGTTTATCTTGACAATATGTTTATTTATTCGTGTAGGGGAGTCGAGAGGTTAGTATGTACAGCGCCTTTAGATGTGGACTTTGTAATGAGGTATTGATAACAAAAAACAAACATGTTATTTAGAAAACTTTAATATCAATATTGTTTTATTGGGTCGTACTTCTAACTCTAGCTTGGTCCGTCTTATTTTTCTATGGTGTAGAGTACAACAAAGATTAAGTGCGCGTGTTTTGGAGTCGATCTAACTGAGAAAAATCTAGACATAACTTCTAAGTACTAGTTGTTTCTAGACAGCACGACAAAAATAACGTGGATATGTGAAGTACATTCTGAGATAATTGTGATTCCACAATACTGTCACGCCTATCTGCTCTATGATTCGTCTTTTATGCAAGAAATACCACTTCCCCAGCTGTGAAAAATAAACTTTTAAAATGTAACAATCTGCAAGTTCACAACGGCCTTGATCTTTCGATTCAAACGACGCCATCACATTATTCAGTCTGCTCTTACGTAGAAATCACTATCTGTCTATACATCTCAGTCACAACTTGTCTATATCTCAGTCACAATCTGTCTTAATCTCTCAGACAAAACCTGTCTTAATCTCTCAGTCCCAACCTGTTTTAATCTATCAGTCACAACCTGTGTATAGATATCAGCCACAAACTAACCTTACTGTACCACACCATCTTTTCCCATATCTCTAAGCAATAACTTCATTAAAAAAAGCACCACGTGACATATATAAGCTATATTTTCCTTATATTCCTATTCATCTACAATAGTACAGTAAATGATACACCGCATTTGTGTATATATATTTTTTTACTACTTGATAAGCCGCAGGAAAATGGTCTATTTGTTCCTTCACACGTTGTATGACGCAATCAAAACACTTTACGTCAACACTGCTTTTCGGGCTGGCTAGACGCATTCCATTTCCGCTCACATGTCAGGCCCGTGATATCTGGCGCCATGAGTTTATTTGTTTAGGAAAGATAATTTTTACTCCGATATTTTTTTGTATAGTTTTGCAACTAGATGAATTAGTTGGTGCATAAACGTCATATTTTCCCCGCCACAACCCATAGAGGGCCTGGGCCTCTCAGCGATGATAAGCAACTCCATCCGATCCTTGGCCCTTCGCCTCCATGTCCGTCTTCAGGCTTCCATGCCCGGAACCCAAGCATTTACGCCCGGACTCACAGTCTCCATGTCCGGACCTCAAGCCACCATGTCCGGATCCCTAGCATTTGTGGATCTTGCGCCCACAATCCGACTCATTTTAATTTGTAACTAAATGAGGTATGAATTAGGTGGGTACTGAATAGCGTGTAGGTTCTACAGAATGACAGGTAGGTTGTACAGAGTGACAGGTAGGTTCTACAGAATCACTGGTAGATTCTATAGAATGACTGGTATGTTCTACAGAATGACAGGTAGGTTCTACAGAATCACATGCAGTTTATACAGAACCATTTGCAGGTTCTAAAAAATCACGGGCGTTCTCTATTAACCTCCAAAAATTTAATGGCAGCTGGGCGATTTAAAGGAGATACGCATTTTAAATCAAGTCAGAATGTAAATATGAAAGATTTGAATGGAAAGTTATTGTTAAAAACAGAATTGGCCCGAAGAGTGAGTCACTATAGATGTGCATCTTCTTGACTGTCGCAGCATGTCGTTTTTGGCAATTGAGCCAATGTAATGTACTTCTTTAAAAATGGTATGCAAAAAAAATATTATTAAAAATTAAATCATGTTTTGAAAGCAGATGTCATTGGTCAATATGACGTAATTTAATACCCAGGAACACATGCAGCTTTAAAAAATATGTTGAGGAAGTGAGAAATTCGTCTGCACAAGATAAGAAAATTTCCGTCTTTGTAAGAGTGCCTCAACTTGATTGAACTACCGACAATAATGGGCAGTCATGAAATAGTCGCCCCTAGTCTTTGAAGGAGTTTATCAACGACAAAAAAATTTGTTTTAAATAAAAAATCTAAAGACTTTTTTTTCTCTGAACAAAGTCGCGATCACAAAATCGAGTTGAGCATGTTAGACAAGAGTGCACAAAGATGTTAATTTAATAATGACAGAAATTCCTGAATTCATCATAATTCAATATTTCAATTGAATCAAACGCACTCATTAAAAAAATTGTCTATGAGATAAGGTAAACATGAAAGTTTGTTGACAATAATTAAGAACTTTTCGTGACGTTGTTTGAATTAAGAAGTAGACTTTAAACTAATTAAATGACATCAAGATTTGCTGAGTTTATACAACAGAAACATGTTTCAGCTGTAAAAAAAAAGAAAGAAATTATTCCCACTTCAAAACAGAAGTGCCGCGCAATGATGCGATGAAGAGTTGTCAGAGGAGGTAATCTTGGACACTTTACTCATGTCTTG
Source organism: Ampullaceana balthica (assembly GCA_944989445.1). Taxonomy (NCBI): domain Eukaryota; kingdom Metazoa; phylum Mollusca; class Gastropoda; family Lymnaeidae; genus Ampullaceana; species Ampullaceana balthica. Next base: position 673,134 of record CALYLW010000162.1, read on the forward strand.
AAGAGTTTGCTAGAAGCGCTAACAATTTAATGATAGTTTTCGAAATAAACGCCTTTGAAAAATGAAAGCATAGACGTTTTCTGGTGCTAAATTCTGCATTCATGATTGCAACTGAATTTCATTCATAATGGCTACTGAATTACATTCATAGTTGCTACTGAATTACATTATTAGGTTTTTTAAATGCTTCTGAATTTCATTCATGGTTTCTACCGTATTACATTTATCATTGCTACTGAATTATATTCATTTTTTGCCACTTAATTAAATCCACGAATGTTACGGTGTGACTTTCCCCACCTTTCAGTGAATTATCTCCTATTTCACCAATTCCGCCTAGGGTGGTAATAACCCGTCTAGCCCTAAGACTTCCAACAGGAACCTAAATGTTACGGCAACTGGGCGTATCAAAGGGCCGCCAGTGTTTGGCTTTAATCATAACCATCTCTTTGACAACGTCTTTGCTATCTGCGAGTCCATGTGATGGTAATCAACTTACGCAATGACAAGCTCAACATCCCGTTGACGTAGCCAAAAACACGGGCTCCGATGATTAGGTTATAAATCAAATCTAGCTTCGGTTTAAAAAAAAAGAAGAAGCTAAAAGCAAAATCCAAAGGGTACAACATAAAATAAGATGTTCTTAACTTAAATGGCGACAAAGAACATGTATTTGGTAGAAGTAATGAAAATGAGGAAATCGGTATAAAAAAGGAAAGTCTCTGTTTTCACCATACGTACCCTCCCAATACCATCCAGTGTCGCCAATAACCACATTGTACCAAACAGTGCCACACATATTCACCCAGTGCCACCCAGTGCCGCCCTCAACACCCATTACACTCAGTACCACCTATAATCACCCATTGCAAACCCATAACAAACAAGTGCCACCCACAAAAACCCAGTGCCACCTATAATCACCCAGTGCCACCTATAATCACCCAGTCCAGTGCCACCTATAATCACCCAGTGCCACCTATAATCACACAGTGCAACCCATAATCACCCAGTGTCACCCATAATCACCCAGTGCCATCTATAATCACCCAGTGCCACCTATAATCACCCAGTGCCACCTATAATCACCCAGTGCCAGCTATAATCACCCAGTGCCACCCATAATCACCCAGTGCCACCTATAATCACCCAGTGCCACCTATAATCACCCAGTGCCACCTATAATCACCCAGTGCCACCTATAATCACCCAGTGTCACCTATAATCACCCAGTGTCACCTATAATCACCCAGTGCAAACCCATAACAAACAAGTGCCACCCAAAAAACCCAGTGCCACCTATAATCACCCAGTGCCACCTTTAATCACCCAGTGCCACCTATAATCACCCAGTCCAGTGCCACCTATAATCACCCAGTGCCACCTATAATCACCCAGTGCCACCCATAATCACCCAGTGCCACCTATAATCACCCAGTGCCACCTATAATCACCCAGTGCCACCCATAATCACCCAGTGCCACCTATAATCACCCAGTGCCATGTACCTATAATCACCCAGTAGTTCTACTTCTTAAGGAGATGGTATGAGTGTGTGTGGACGAAATTTTCTAAATTTAAAATTTATTGTCATGAATATTTCAAAACTTTGAAACGATGGCCATCTATTTATTTGTTATGTTGGATATTAAATATAAGTTTTAAATTAATGGATCTTGCCACACGAATCCGGATTGGAACACAACTCTAATTTCATTAATTAGACTTAATCTCACTTAAACCAATGCCAGATATCCTCCTCCCCCACCCCCACACTGCCTCACTACACACACGATCAAGCTCGCAGTAGCCAAGAATTAACTCGTTATCACGAAGTTCTTTAGAAGAAAAGTTTTTTTTAAAAAAGCTGCACGTTCTTCAAGATTAGGCCAGGAATATATTTCATAGAAAATGTACAAAGCATCTAAGGTATGTATTTGGGGTGAAAAGAAAAAATAATTAATTCATGTTAGTAAGTGATTCCTTAGACACTGAATAATAAGGAAGTGAATATTGCTAGCGAAATGCCAGCCATTGAAACAAAAGTAGAGGCTAAGCGATAGCCTGTATTCATTCAAAATATACCTCCTCTAAAATACTTTTTGTATTTCATGATGATTGTAGGTGTGTAACGTTTTATATTAGATGTAGATTAGAAATGGGAAATCTTTAACTTTAAAGTTTCTATCCTATATAATAATCCTATGTAATAAAAGGCTATGTTGCGTGCGGTCGTCGATAGCGATTGGTCCCTCAAACACATACGACTCAGCCAATCATATTGAACACGTTTACGCGGACGATCAAAACGAGTTATTTTTGGTGCAGTATTTCTTCCAATACTTTATTTTGAGTTATACGCGTTGGGATTTATAGTAAAAAGCTATGTTTTTACGAGTTACTTATTTTAACTATAATAAATAGTATTTTTGACGTGATGCACATGCATGCCGGTCGAGACGGCTGTTGGAGGGGAGTTACAACATGTCACCGAACGGTGGCGGAACATCATTGGACGGGCTTTGTTGCTCGTCTGTGATAATTATCATAAAGCACTAGCTCAAATAATAAATATCCATTTCCTCGTTATATAAATAAGATATTATTACTACAGACGTAATCACTCTCAACCATCCATTTAACAATTATTCTAATCTGTGGAACGGTGTTACCAGAGATTCGGCAATGGAAAAAAAATCAGTTTGTACAGCCATTAAGTTAGTATCATATCAAAATGTAGCACCAATTATAAACATACGTGCGTCTTACTTTAAAAATAGTTTTTTCTCTTTCAATTAAAAAGATTTTGAAAGGAATCTCTTCTGTCTGGAGTCTAGATCGATTGATGCAAGCGTACAATTTTATGTACTTATTCTACCACACCACTAAAACCTCAGAAAATTTTGACAAGTGACTTTTACTTTTACTCGTGATTCTACCACACAAAAAAAATGCAATAAATGCACACGTTACATGCAATTTTAGGCGAAGCCGCCAAAATATTTTTGTTTTTGTTGCTGTTGGAAACCTACATTCAATTATAACACAATCCCAACACATTCTTTAAACCAGAGAAATAAATGTGTCTCATGGTAAGGTATCATTTACATGTAGCAATGATGTCCCAGGTGTGCGTCATCATTAACTTTTCTCGTTAAGCGTCAATGTTAGTACCGACTCTAGCTTCACTTGTTCAGTAAAATAATTTTGTATATAGGTAAATATCTATCTACAATAATCGGGAATCTTCATCCCGTTTTAAGAAAATGCTGTTCTGACCACGGGGCAATTTGATTAGATTTAAAAGTGGTTTGAAAGAAAACTGACCTCTTTTCTGACACGAAACTTTCTCAACTCTTAAGAAATTAAACAATATAAAAGCCCAAGTCACTCTCTGTCTCTCTCAGTAGCGCTGAGGGACATAGTACACCAGTCCATAGCAGCTACAAAAGAAAGGTATCATTTTGGTTTCGAGATTAACAGAACGTGCGGTGTTTCTCGCCGTAAAGTATTATATGACGTCAATTACCCAAACAATTAAAAAATACTTGTGTACAATAAAACAACAACTTAACTTACCGCTATAGCCAACTTATCATACACATGTAGCATTCTTCTCATACCACAATATCTCCCCATGTCCTGAACATTTACTAATTTCTGGCCTTATGTTGCACCCCGGAGAAAAAAAAACCCAACCAAACTTGCATCAGGTGTTTGAGTGTGTCTTTGATGTCACTAACGATTTAATAAGGCATTTCCTACTTTTAAAGGTGTGTCTACATGATAATGTTTACTATCCCCGAGGTAGATCAGGTACGTGAATGAGGTATGTGTGTGTGTGTGTGTGTGGAGGGGGGTGGTAGCCTGGGTTGGGTATCAACAAGATAGCTTAAAACTAGATGTTTTAATTAATATATTAATAAATTCTTAACTCAAATACATGCCTTTTTACTGAAATGAATGGAATTTTTTATAGTAAATTGTTGACGAGTTAAATGGCATTTTCAAAAAATAAAAACTTAGGAAATATTTTCAATTGAGAAACAATTATCTGAAAGTTCATAATGGCAAGCGTTACTAGTAATTGGATCATTTTTAAGAATGGAGCGTTTCTTTGAAATAATGGGAGTAAATCATTTCATCTCCAAAAGCCGCTAATATTTCAGCAAATATACTCTAGAACCCAGACTGTGAGGTTTTGTCTGTACACTTATTAAAGAAAACTATTGCTATTGTCGACAACTCCTCAGCGCAGTTATCGGCATCTTGACCACATAATTTATCTTGCCACCATCCAAACGAGACGAACAAACACCCAATTCGTGTTGATCCTACATCGGGTTTAAAGTAAAGACTGCGCATTAAAACGATCTCTGTTTAAATTTTACATTTTAAAAAAAACTTGATGTCACCCATTGTAATTTTTTTTTATTGGTGGGGATTGCACAATGTGAAGATTAATCTCCACACCCGCGAGTGATGGTGGATAATTTTTTGTAATACCGTGTGACTGGGTCCAAGGAGGAAAGCCCCGAGCAACAATTTCCTGTCTCCTATTGCTTCATATGCAGTTGTTACCATTTTACAATTTTACCATTTTACACGTCCAACACATCCCAAGTCTCAATTTTTATTCAAGCATATTCGTTGCAGACATAATAAACCGACCAGTGTAAGATGCCAAAAAAGGAAGCGATGTTTAAATAATAATTATCAACGGCAGAAATGAAGTATAGACTCTTAAGCAGTTAGAGAGAAATGTGTTTTTTTAATATGTAGAATTTAAGAGGGAAAAAGTTTCAAAACTTGTTGTTTGGGGAGGGGTGGTGGGGGCGAGAGGTACACGACAGTGTCAACTAAATGAAAATGAAATATGTTTTTGAAACCTGAGAGAGAGAGAAAGAGAGAGAGGCAGAGCGAGAGAGTGAGAGAGGGAACGATATTGAGAGAGACATAGAGAGAGCCAGAGAGAGAGAGAGAGAGACAGACAGAGAGACAGACAGACAGACAGAGAGAGAGAGAGAGAGAGAGAGACAGAGAGAGGGAAAGCTAACGCAAGAAATATGTTTTGAAACAAGACGCAGAGAGCTAAAAGAATGAAATCTGTTTTTTGTGTTGTGGTCGATGAAAGCACCGCCAGCCCGGAGTACGTCTCAGCCGTTCCTTACAACCCTGTCTTGACAGGCAGCATTAGGGCCTTAATATTCCAGGCAGGCGTGTATCCCTCAAGGGCAAAGGTTCTCAGAGTATTCGCTTTGGGGTACTTTAATTCAAATGACTACCAACATAATATTTACATTCACAGACTAATAATTTCCTTGTAGCGATTCTATAGTTTAAAGCAATTTTGGTTTACGAATTGGGTAATTACATCCCTTATATTAACTGGCTTTGTAAATTTTATCGGACTATCCCTAATCGGACTATTTTTAATATCCCAATGTTGAACCCCTTCCCTTTATCCAATCATTCTGAAAATTTGCACACATGTTCATTTTCGGTGATAGTATTTTTGTGAATTTTTGCGGACTTTGTCCATGTCTAGATTTAATTTAATTAAATATTTAAATCCCTTATATTAATTTGCTTTGTAAGTTTAATCGGAACATCCGACCGACCGAACCGACTATTTGTTTCTTTCACGTGCCAGTTCAGTTGACGCCGACCGTCGATGTTCACACCCCCTACCGTCCCTGCGCCCGGTTTTTAAAACCAGGGGAGATAATTCTGTTTCAGTCTGTAAATCTCGCGTTTAAACATAATCACTACTTTTGTATGTGTCATATATAAGGGATTTATAGTCAAAAACTTTGTTTTTACATCTATTTATTTTAGAATTATTTACATAGTTGTTATACTGTTGCCTTTTACATTCAAAACGAGTTATTTGAATTAAGGAAACTATGTTTTTCCATTTTTTTCAAATGTCAAAGCACTTTGTATGTAAGACAAAAAAAGTTCACAATTAACATCGGAAACTGTGTTATAATTTCATGCGAACGTTGAACCCTTATAAAACAATGCACTAAAAAATTTCTCGTATGGAATCAAAACAATTTATTATAAAACTATGCACTAATTGATTAAAAAAAACTAAACTGTTCTATCGTAAAGCCATGTAATCCTATAACTAGATTTATTCCTAACAAATAGACCAGGACTAGTGTTAGACTATAAAATAATTCCAGGACTGTCCGACCATGATATTGTTAGGGTCACCAATACAATAAAATCTAAAATTAATAAGATACCTAGAAGAATAATCTATCTTTGGAATAAATGTAATTCAATAAAACTACACCAATCAGCGGCTAACTTCCAACAAACTTTCCTAAGTAAATGTAACACAATTAGCCCAGTAGAAGAAATTTGGAAAGATATAAAAACAAATCTAAAAACTATAATGGATGAGAATGTTCCAACAAAACTAACATCAAATAAAATTAACAAATGCTGGTTCAATTCTAGATTGAAAAAGCTATGCAAACTAAAAGAGAACTTATTTAAGAAATATAAAGCTACCTATTCATATAGGATGCACAAAAAATACTTAAAGATTAAACAATTGACACAAAAACTTAGTCGAAACCTCCAAAATGAATATATAAACAATGTAATTACCAAAGATAACAATAAAAACTTATGGTCCTTTATCAAATCTAAAAAAATGGAACCTTCAGGAATAGCCACACTAAACGGCTCAAATAATAAAACCTATAATGATAATGAAACTAAAGCTAATATCCTTAACACATATTTTGCATCATCTTTTTCTGCCTCAGGCGACAAGGAAGTTTTAATAAATTTAAATAAAATGGAGGAAATAGGTAACATAACTGTAGATGAGATAGGTATACATTCACTCCTAAAAAACTTAAAAATAAACAAAGCTACTGGCCCAGATGATTTGCCTGCAAGATTATTAAAAGAACTAAGCAATGAACTGTCCCCAATCCTTGTAGTTCTCTTTCAAGCCTCTCTAAACCAGGGTAAAGTGCCCCAGGATTGGAAATTAGCTAACGTAACTCCACTCTTTAAGAAAGGGGATAAATCAGACCCTGGTAATTACAGGCCTGTATCACTTACTAGTATCACCTGTAAATTACTAGAACACATAATATATAGTAGAATAGTTAACCACCTTGACAAATATAATGCCCTATGCCCACATCAACACGGCTTTAGAAAAAACAGATCATGTGAAACACAATTAATAGGTTTAATAGATGAACTATCAAAAGGCTTGGACAAAAATGATCAAATAGATACAATATTACTAGACTTCTCAAAAGCATTTGACAAAGTTCACCACCTTAGTTTACTTAAAAAACTTAACTACTTTGGAATCTCAGGTTCCTTACATCACTGGATCCAAGACTTCCTTTTGGGTAGGGAGCAAACTGTAATAATTAATGGATCTAAATCTGCACCAATAAAGGTTAACTCAGGAGTTCCACAAGGAACTGTGCTAGGTCCCTTACTCTTTTTAATTTATATAAATGATTTACCCAACAACATCTCAACAGGTACAAAAGTTAGGTTATTTGCTGATGATTGTATAATCTATAGAACAATTAAATCAGAACAAGATAGCAAAATTTTACAAAAAGACTTAGATGAATTGATAAAATGGGAAACTAACTGGAGTATGTCTTTCCACCCAGAAAAGTGTCAACTGTTAAGAGTAACAAAGAAAAAGAAACAAATAAATTCAAAATATTACATTCATGGAAAAGAACTGACCCAAACTAAAGATGCAAAATACTTAGGAGTCTTAATAAATGAGAAACTATCATGGAATCCCCATGTCAATGAAGTTATTAAAAAATCAAACAAAACTTTAGGCTTTATAAAAAGGAACTTTAACAAATGTAATAGAGATATACAACTAAAATGCTACCTCACTTTGGTGAGACCTGTACTAGAATATGCATCTTCTGTATGGGACCCATCCACCAAAGAAAACATTGATAAACTAGAACAAATTCAAAAAAGAGCTGCCAGATTCATTACTGGAGAATATTCGAAACTGACAAGAATAACACCATTAGTTAAATCATTAAACCTTGAAACACTAGAGGATAGAAGAACCAAGAGCAAAGTAGTAATCATACATAAAGCAATTAATTCTAATTTAGAAATACAACACAAAGATAACTTAATACAACCCTCAGATAGACATAAGGATAAAAACACCTTTCTTATTCCGTATGCAAGAACAAACACATACAAGTTTTCCTTCTTCCCGTCCGGAATTCGGGCGTGGAATGGGTTGCCTGAAGAATCCAGGAAAACCAACACTTTATCAACATTTAAATCTCTAATAAAAATGCAGGACTAAACAAAAACCATAGATAAGCGTAGGACGCAATAATCTTCTGTATAGAAGGAGCGTCTGTAAACAGATAAGATAAGATAACTCTTTCATAAGTGTGTACATCCCTATAGCATAAGTGGAGTGACAAAAGAAAATTTCAATGTATAAAAAATAGTAATTCTTTAAACGCTTAAAATTTTCACAACATGATATTTTAGGTATGAAAAGTAGTAAATAACATAATTAAAATGACGTCTCAATACACGCCCCCTGCCGAAGACAATGAAAATCAGGATCGTTGACACTGACAATGTAATGTTTCCTGATGGAGGCGTGGGAAGAAGACACGACGATCTTTCAGGGCGGGCCTAAGAGGGACTGACATGAAGAGGATTTCCTGAAGTGTTTTCTGCACTGATTTCAATTTAAGAAAAGATGTACATGCATACGGCTTAGTTTCAAACGTGTATTGAGTTCAATTATTTTCTTTGACGACCTCAAAGTCATGAGCGGGTTTTTCCAAACCTTGGGGGAATTTAATGAGGCTTCCTAACGGGGTTGGGGGGGGGACAGGGGACGGGAAAAGGGAATGGGGGCTTGATTTTCTGATTTGGAAGTGTGGATGGTGAGCTTTGGCTGATTAAAGCTACAAGAGCCCCAGATCAGAGCGTCACGGGCCTTTGGAATTACTTGGCAGTGGTTTAGCGATAGCCGTACCGGAGACAATCTTAACAGACGCGTTATTTAATACGTTTGATATATCAGTAATTAAGAATGTAGATGTTCATGGAAACTATTGTGGGGGAAGATTTGAAACAAACTTTTATTAGAAGTTATAGATAGTTAGTAGATAACAAGTATAATAAAAAAAATAATCAAGAACTTTAGATAGAAAATCTCCGAATCTGAACTCGGAGTTTTGTTCAGCTATTGCTAAATCCGTTAGCATAGTTGTATGAAAATGTATGTCTTTTGCCGTTAGTCGCATGAACATATTGAGGCATACATTTTTCAAACTTAAAAAATGAAACTCATGGATAAGTCAAAACATTTATTTGTTGTTACAATTACAAACAAATTTGGGCCTCGGATGAACTCTGAATGAATTCGGTAGCTGTGGATACAATGGTCATGCCATAAATGGATAATTATCCATTGGGAAAATAGGGTCACATCGCAGATCCTTCATTTGTTGAGGGATCCTGGACCCCTGGGTCAAGCGCCTCTGATATATACGATCAAGTGATTTATTCATGAATAATAATTATCTGCCGATGGATGGACAAGAGTTATGGGACCTCGTGATATGGGATGTCCAGGGCCTCATTTCGGAACCCGATCAAACGTTATTGATAGCAGAAGTCAAGTAATGTTGAACCAATCAAACAGATTGATGATTCTGGCAGATTGGCTCAAGGCAACTTTCAGATTGGGCAATACGAATTGTCCAGGATAATGATGTCACTACCAGGTTCAAAACAAACGAAAGAAGGACAGCTCTTTCCAAACTGTGATTTCTTGCCAGTTGTGTATTCAGCCGACAGAAGTTGCTTACATTCAAGGATGTATAGTTTTGGCTTGGGTTTCTTTTGATTAAAGGTTACGTTTGTTTTGGCAGTTAATCAATGCAGGAGTAGTTCAGTATATGATCCCACAGGTGACAAGTAAAGCAACCCAGGAGTAGTTCAGTTTATGATCCCACAGGTGACAAGTAAAGCAATGCAGGAGGAGTTCAGTGTATGATCCCACAGGTGACAAGTAAAGCAATGCAGGAGTAGTTCAGTTTATGATCCCACAGGTGACAAGTAAAGCAATGCAGGAGGAGTTCATTTTATGATCCCATAGGTGACAAGTAAAGCAATGCAGGAGGAGTTCAGTTTATGATCCCACAGGTGACAAGTAAAGCAATGCAGGAGTAGTTCAGTTTATGATCCCAGAGTTGACAAACTTATCCAGTACTGAAAAAAAAGACAAATACGGATTAGAAAAAAAAATAGAATTCTTTCCTACTGTCTCGGGGTTGATCCCAGTTTTAAACCACTAGTAGCATTCAATGTGTTGTCATTTTCTGAAAAAATTCTTGCAAAAATTTGTTAATTATCACGAAATTTCGAGAAATACATAAATTACTCATCAGACTGAAAAAAAAACTGAGATTTTCCAAACTACCAGAAAGACTAAAATTAAATATGTTAAACATTTTATTTTTTTTAACCACAAGTTTTCGTTCGTAAAAGAACTATTTTTCAGCCACCCGTTAAAAATGACATTAAAAAAAATTGAAATTAAAGCCAGGGGGCGAAAATATATTTTTTTTACGCATTAAGGATCCATACGACTCCCTAGAACTGGAGGGATAAAGAGAAATTTTTTCTTTATTACTCTTAAGCGCCCCAAACTTTTATTTTAAGTCTTAACAAAAATTAGTATTATCGCGGACAGCAGGAACAGAAGCGTAACTGGGTTTTCCGCGCCCTTGGCTAATTTATAATTCATTTTTGGCACCCTTGACAAATTTCAGCGTTGCGGCTTTTCCCATATTAAATTTGAATAAATTAAAGGATCAGCCCTTGGCGCCCTTGGCAACTGCCACGATGCCAAGTCGTTGTGACGCCCCTGAGCAGGAAAACGTTGCTTCTTTTTATACTAATGGGAGTATATGGAAGCGTGTTAATTTTTTCTTCAAAATTTTACATTTTCTTTGTTTCTGTAAATCGGCACATAATTTCTTGTGAGGCTGTAGCTGACAGGAGATGTAGGAGTTGTAGAGCCATGTCTATAAATACTGTAGTCATCTCTATGACTATGAAACAGGTCAAAAGTTTCCTTGACTTGACTTTTTAAAATAGTTTGAACTCATTGAAACACATAGGGGTGATGCATAGTTTGCGTTTACAACATCTTTGTTTCTTAGTAACTAGGTTGTGCTGCCGCGCCGTGGCGCCTGCGGCGCCCCCACCCCATTCTTAAGGCCACCTTTTTCAAAAGCCCAACTAGCTTTCCTTGTATGATAAATACGTTATATTTAACTTCCTTAAATGTACACAAAGTATTTTATAATAGGGGTTGTAGGGCGCCTAAGGCGCCCACTTTTTTGGGTCAAACGCCCAAGTAACTTATCCTGTTATGATAAAACGAAATGTTCCTGAAAAGTACACAAAGTATTTATATAATATTTTTTTACAGTGCCAATCACCACACGATTTTTAAACTAATTTTAGAAAGCAGCGCACCAAATTACTGCACCAAAAAATAACTCTTTGAGTCAGTCAACACTGTTTACAACACAAATGCTGACGTCAAAAAGGTTCGTGCGTTGTTTGGTTAATGCTAATCTGGAAACCAAAAGGATTAAGATTTTTAAGTCTATATTTTCAATTTTTAAAAAAAAGCAGAGTGATGTCCCTTAGCGTTAGACCACAGTGAGTGAGTCAGAGATAATTTTAGGGTAAATATATATATGTGATCATTTGATGACTCTGTAAATGTATGGCTTAATTTTCATTGCACGCACGCACACATAATTACATGATTGCAAAATAAAATATTCTTAATTGGCATATTCTTTTATACTATCTAGTATGAATAACTGTTAGTAAATGTTCGTTCCGTTAACTAGCTCGTTTACAACAAATGTGAGGGAACTCCTTAGCAGACGACCAGGCGTTTAGTTCAATGGTGTACTTACAAGCGTCTCTAAACACAGGGCAAACGGTGTATTCCCAGAGAAGAAAATGTGTGGTTTATGTTGGTGTGTATTGGTGTGTGGGAGGGGGGCTAGTCATCATTTACGCTCGAACCAACTGTAACGTTAGTCAGGTCAGTGTGATTCGGCTAAAATGTGGACAGTGACAACGCCCAGGACGGACAGCGCAGTTCATTTAAATGGGGATCGATAGCTTGGTCCTCACGAGACACCAAGTAACTAACCATTTCGGCCATTGCTAGACATTAATATCTGCAGGAGTCATGTGAGAGGTTAGAAGACCTGTTATCTGTATCTAGCCACGTGAGTTGTGCTCGTTGTCGGGGAGATGAAATCATGAAGATTTGTCGAGGGACAAGGTGTCACTTCCAAGAGCACGACCTGTGCTCTCGCCTTGACCGCTCACCACGTTCACACGCCAACAGGGAAATTAAAGAGCCCATATAGTCGTCTATCCCAGGTCGGCTTTGCGATCAGTTGACACCAGTTGCGTAAAGGTTTGGAAATGCTAAGAGTCACATATAATATATAATTCCAGTAAGTAAAATTAAGATACCTTTTAGTAATATACTAGTCCATGGCATATGCTTTAATTCAATATAATTAATTCTGATGTATAGACTATAAATTAATTGACTTTGTCATTAAATGGCGGATATTTATTAATAGAACATTCAGGTTTTCTTTTGGACTAAATTACTTCAGAGATTAATCAAATTTTCCGTCTATGCCATTTGATCTTTTCTCCACAGATCTGCGTAAGTTATGTGTTATTTTGAGTTTATTTTGTTATTAGTGGACATAACCAAGGCAAAAACGAAATATCAACTTTAGTTCATTGTTAGTTGTGAGAAATTATTGTTACTTCTATACAGATGCTGACAAACATTGTGTCACGAAAACCATGTTATAATAAGATATGACTTTTGACAGTCTAAAAAATTGAAAACCCCCATTAATATACATTTCTCACACTTTTTCATTCCGCTGCATGGTGACGTCACCACGTATTCATTTACTTTTACTTCCCTTATTCGCTCTTAACGATACATATTGTGTTCAAAATATATTTCCATTTATTTGAGCTCTGATCTTTTCTTCGCAGTTCTTTCAATATCTCGCTGCTTTTCCAAATGTCCTTGAGTTGCGTGGGTTTTCTCCCCTTTTATTACCCCGTGGAGACTCTGACAGTTGACCATCTTGTTCTTATTCTCACTTTGAAGTTATTATACTCACGTCTACAGCACAGCTTGAAGTTAGTATTGAAAAAACATGCCGGCCAACAGTAGACATAAGCCCTAACTCTTACCCTGAAACCTAACTCAGTACCTTAAACCTAACTCAGTACCTTAAACCTAACTCTTACCCTTAAACCTAACCCTAACACTAAGACCCCGTATGTTATTTCCGTTGACACCTCACGTGGGATCCCTATAGTCCAGTATTCTAGAAAGACCACGTGATCTATTATCATCATTACTGGAATGGCTTTAACCCTGAAATGCTTCCATGTCCTGATTTCCCAAAATCCATTATCACAAATCCATTATCACATTTCCATTATCACAAATCCATTATCACAAATACATTATCACAAATACATTATCACAAATACATTATCACAAATACATTATCACAAATACATTATCATAAATACATTATCACAAATACATTATCACAAATCCATTATCACAAATACATTGTCACAAATACAGCTTGCTGCTCACCGACACATGCAGCTATTCAGCGACATAACCAATCACCGACTCACCTACTTACTAGAATATATATTTAATGACTGAGCTGAACACTGACGTGACTTCTTACAGACAGCCTTATACATGTATCATTTTATGTAATTGTTTTGGTTTTTTTTTGGGTCTCTTCAGCATAAAGTTCAGAAAAATTATTTTCGCCAAAGCTGGACACAAATTAGCGGGTTAGATTTTTAGTGAAAATGAAGCGAACTACCGTCATTTATTTATTTACGCGTTAGTTACCCTAACCTACCCATTGATTAAATAAGAAATAAAACCACACGTAAACTCATCTCGTAATGAAATCTCATTAAAATCTACATAAGGTTTATAGATACCTGACCAGTATGTTTGACAGGAAATCGACATCTGGATGAACGTTAAAAAAAACGAAAAACAAACATCATTCAGCCTTACCGATTGGCCGGACGAAATAATATTTTTTAAAAACCCCGTAAAAAACCGTTTTTCACTATAAATCCATTATGTACCAGACATAACTAAAAGAATGTTCATTATAATACGCAGTGCAAGACAATCCAAAAATACAAAATTTTAATTTTAGTTATGTATCGTAAAACGTGTTTAATTTATTGCGCACCGATTGGGAATATATTTATAAAAAGTATTGTCAATATAATACGCACCAAATCGCGCAACAGGAAAGTATTAATGAAAAGGTCGTTCAATATAATACGCACCGCGACACTCTATCTCAAAAATTTAACATGATACATAGAGATAGATAAAATAATCTTAAAATTCATTAATTTAATTACAGTACATTCGATCGATCTGTAATTTCTTTATATCGTTTTTATCATCGGCACAAAACTGCCTGCAAAATTTCAGCTCGCTAGCGTACGAGGAAGTGGGTTAAAAATCGATCCAAAGTTTTGGCGACAAGCAAACAAGCAAGCAAGGGCTCAAACAAACAGACACCACGAGTTAATATAAAGGATATAAATATAACAACATAACTATCCAATGTTTGGAATATTTACTTGGATGAGAGATGTTTAATCTCCTCTCTTGCAAGGTTTATGCGTCACTCTTAATTATTGCAAATGACGTCAAGAAAGCTATCCATTGCCGCTATAGAAGCATGCTTGTGAAATACGAAATATTTTTAAAAAAATAGAATTCTAACTTCCGGCTCAACTTTCCAAGACAAATTGCTCTCAATTATCCACTTCCTGTTTTAAAAACAATTTTTGCCGACAAGCGATTAAAATCTTCCGATCAATAATTGTCTTTTCCAAGCTGTGATCTACAGACTTTTTTTACTTGCCTTATATGACGGATTTGTAGAAATCTTTACACACGAGTCATCGTAAATTATTAACTACCTGAACCATCGGTGGACGACGACCTTTTCTGGGTTAGGGTCGCATAGGTAGGTCAGGTCACATTAAAGGGACAAAACCATACAAATCTGTCTCAGTTTCCAGCAAACAAATGTTGACTAAAACTTCTTTTTTTTTAAATGATTTTTTTCTCTATGATTGTCTGCAGGCTTCCACAGACTCATAGTTAATTGTGTCAGTAACACTAGAACTAGGATATTTCATAACTAAATAAAAATAATTTGGATGTTTTATTACAGCGGTTGTATGCCGTAGTCATGTGAAATACTTTTAACTCTATTGTCTTCATGTATAATAAAAAGTCCTTCAGACTCATGTCGTAACTAAAGAAACATCGTCCTGGTCTTTCTTCCAACAATCACAATAATCCTGTTTGTCAAAGATTCACACAATAATAATTATCAGTAAAAATAATAAATAAATAACGTATTATTAATCCGAAAGTTAATTGTCTTGTTTACGATGACATAGACACCTTACAAAAAAATCTTCTTTTATCCATATTTTTAAGTTATAAAAGAGCTAGGGAAAAAAAGAACATTGAGTAAATTTTTACCACCTTGTTAGTTAAGGGCAAATAACTTCTCGCCGCGTTCTCATTTTCAATTATATTTTTTTAAACATCCAACTGCCAAATCTCGAGATCAGACTTTAATAGAACGTAAACACGACCATGTTGCTTTGGGTAAGAGGCAACAATAAAAAAAAACAAAAAAAACAACTAACAACATTGGGGAGTAGGGGAAAGAAGGGCAATAAAAAAAAATCTCAGCTCGCCCTAAGGAACAAATAACTCTCACTAATTGGTTTGGAAATGGAAAAGGGGAAATCACTATGTTCTAATTCGATTAGCGGGCACGTGTGCGAGTTCTTGGAGAGAGTTATATTTTCCCGCCGTAAAGAAAACACCAACACCCACACATAGATTAAAGGTCTTGTGACGTATCGTTGCTTCCCCCCCCCCTCCTCCGCCCCCACACCAGGCGGTCGTTGTTGAGCAAATGCGCGAGTTCATGGTTGACAGTGTGTGATCAACTGACCTGAAAAGTGCGTTTTAAGTTGGCACAATGTCAACTGTGGTCAATATGTGGTCAATGGTTAAATGTTAATCAGTTGGTCAAGGCTGCAGACTGCATCAGTAATGGATCCATACATAACTATCCTTCTACAACTTCATTTTACTCCTAACAATTTTCATACACCTTCACCACATACCCACACCACCTCACATCGAGCCACTTACAAACGTCTTCACCATATACCATCCCTTCCTCACACCGAGCGACTTAGAAACATCTTCACCACACACCCACACCACCTCACACCGAGCCACTCACAAACATCTTCACCACAAACCCACACCACCTCGCACCGAGCCACGCACACACATCTTCACCACATACCCACACCACCTCACACCGAGCGACTTACAAACATCTTCACCCAATTCCCACACCACATCACACCGAGCGACTTACAAACATCTTCACCACATACCCACATAACCTCACACCTAGCGACTTACAAACACCTTCACCACATACCCACACCACCTCACACCGAGCGACTTACAAACATCTTCACCACATACCCACACTACCTCACACCGAGTGACTTACAAACATCTTCACCACATACCCACACCTCACACCGAGCGACTTACAAACATCTTCACCACATTCCCACAGCTCACACCGAGCGACTTACAAACATCTTCACCCAATTCCCACACCACATCACACCGAGCGACTTACAAACATCTTCACCACATACCCACACCTCACACCGAGCGACTTACAAACATCTTCACCACATACCCACACCTCACACCGAGCGACTTACAAACATCTTCACCACATACCCACATAACCTCACACCTAGCGACTTACAAACACCTTCACCACATACCCACATAACCTCACACCGAGCGACTTACAAACACCTTCACCACAAACCCACACCACCTCGCACCGAGCCACGCACACACATCTTCACCACATACCCACACCACCTCACACCAGCCACTTACAAACATATTCACCACATACCCACACCACATCACACCGAGCGACTTACACACATCTTCACCACATACCCACACCACCTCACACCGAGCGACTTACAAACATCTTCACCACATACCCACACCACCTCGCACCGAGCCACTCACACACATCTTCACCACATACCCACACCACCTCACACCAAGCCACTCACACACATCTTCACCACATACCCTCACCACCTCACACCAGCCACTTACAAACATCTTCACCACATACCCACACTACCACACACCTAGCCACTGACAAACATCTCCCACACCATCTCACACCGAGCCATTTACAAACTTATCTCCACGAGCCACTGTATGTGGATTGACGATAATACATATAACAGATTAAACACGTTATTTGTATTATCTTATCCTTTTAGAAGTCTGCCAATGAGAGCAGACATTGGACGTTGCAGTGCTATGATACTATCTTTTGACATCATCTCTTCAACCTGCTTAGAATTAATGAAGAAATGAAGTTATTGAAATTAACTTGTGATATAGAAATGCCATAAGCTACTGTAACAATGCTTTGAAAGCTCTAACGAATACCAGTAATATTCCGTTGTTATAACATAACGAAAAAAATGCTAATGATGAAATTGTAGCTTTCTGCTGAATGTTTATTCGCTGCTACAGTGAGTTGTCCAATGCGGATTAATAATCATTGGCGAATCATAATTATTCTGGAATCATACGAGTTGTCCTGGATACGTTTTAAAGGATGAAAAAAATATATATTTGAGGAAAGGGTTCGTTAGCTATGAGAGATAAAAACACTGGGCTTAAAGACTTGAAATACTATTTGCATTAAGAACAGATTAGGAAGCAACTTTTATATTTTACAGCTCTCCTTTACTGCAAATCTTTTTTGTTTTTACTCTACTCTATATTTGCATTACTATGGCTACATATTTATTTACTTTAACTTTATATTTGTACGGCTGTAACGACGTATCTGTAGTTCTGTAAATTTGTTATTTACGAAACATAGACAATCAGGGTATCGGCCTTAAGATCATATTGTTTAAACCCGCTACCTGAAGATTTACATTAGTTTTTTGACATAAAAGCAGAAAGCAATCAGATATACATCCTGGAAATTGATCCACGAAAAGACGAGTAATGAGGTAGAGCAAAAAAGCAACAGAAAATAAACAAAAGAAAGAGATAACAGTTTTTTAAAATAATAAAAGAAGACAAGATAGACATTTAAAAAAATATTTGTTAAAACTGTGTATGTTTTTTTTTAACTGGAAAGAAAATCTAAGATCTGTTTGTAATATTCCTTTATTTATTCATGCGAGTTCAATTAGATTCTTTATTTTGTTTTTAATCCTCAAAAAAACTATGTAGAAAATTTGTTTTTCATTAAGGAGATGAGCTAAAAGTGCCATCTGTCTTTATAATAAGTAAACACAAATGAATTACCTGCTATCATTAGCACTTGTTGCATCTACACAAGAATACTATTATCTTCAGAGGAATGAAAGGACACAGAGAATATTCGATTACAAAAATAACATTTTATAATAAGTATTTTTTAAAATACTCGTTTGAGCATAAACCAACATATAAACAAAACAAAGAAAGAAATCTTTTGGCCTAGAGCAGAGGTCGGGAAACCATGACTCGCGAGCTAAATGTGGCTCTATTGGTGGCTGCATCTGGCTCTCAAAAAAATGTTCGATTATAAAAAAATTCCCGTTTATTCAGACTCCTTTGAACTACATATTAATTGCATGTAAAAACAACATAACAATGTTATTAAAAGCGTTCAGAGATGTAATTATTGTACTTTCAGTGTTGAAATTACACAAAATGCACACATTTACTTAAATGTTTAGTTTTAAACATAATGTATTACTTTTCAGAATATGTTGTGTTTATTGCTCTCTCGGACAAAAAAGTTCTAAGTGGCCTAAAATATGCTTTAAAAATTATCTTTACTATTTACGGAGTTTTACTCCTGTTTTGTTATCTAAAAGATTATGAATATCATTTTAAAAAAGTATAGTTCTAAAAAATAAATATGTACAAACGGCTTTTAAGTGATTACAGATTTATTTTTTTTTAAAATCGATTTCTGATTTTTTAATCATATCTTTATTGAATTTCGTTGTACGATTAATGTGTGAAATTCTTTTGCATAAAATCTTATTATGTTTACGTTTTCGTAAGTTTTTATGTTACCACTCAGACGTCTTCAATACTATCGATACACATCGCGTTTTAATCGGGAAGAGAAACAATCCAATAAAAATTGGAATTTGATTGTTATTGAAAATCGATGATCCGTTGTCGATTGTGTTGAAATGCTTTCGATCTGCTTCTAACGCTTTCTATTGTCTAGTTTTCTGATTTACTTACGATCGCTCTATTCTCTGGGGCATTAACCACCCACCTCCGACTACAATCACGCCAGCGGCTCTCAAACTGCTCTCAATAATAGCATGTACTTCACTGCATAAGAAAACTATTTGACATGACCTCAGTATAAAACAAGGAAAAAAAATTATAATCGATTTGCTTGATTTTGTTTCAACGGGAGAACTTATCACCTGGTCATTAGAAGTTGTGTAATTCTGCTTTTGTTGTGGATTCGTGTTACGGTGATTAGCTTTCTCCTCTCAAAAGGTCTCACATGAACTAATTTTCTCTCATTTGCAATGCAGAGGCGTAGGAACAGGAAAAATAGGCTTTCTCCCCTCCCCCACCCCTTATTTTTAAGCAAGACATTTTCAGATACATGGCTATTTTTTTTTCATGGCAGTGGGGCTGAACTTAGGTTGACCCATCAGAACTAAATATTTGCTACTTTATTGCTCCTTTTCATATTTCTCCATTGAGTACGCGTAAAATCTTGGGCTTAATGTGAGGCCCTTGACTGTATGTATTGTTTTTAGCTGTACATACGGCGTGGGTTGTAAATATGACCTACACTGTATGTACGGGTTTATGCTATATGTATAGTAGTATGTATGACCCATTGACTGTATCTACGGCCCTTGGTTGTATGTATAGCCCATTGACTGTATCTACGGCCCTTGGTTGTATGTATGGCCCATTGACTGTATCTACGGCCCTTGGTTGTATGTATGGCCCATTGACTGTATCTACGGCCCTTGGTTGTATGTATGGCCCATTGACTGTATCTACGGCCCTTGGTTGTATGTATGGCCCATTGACTGTATCTACGGCCCTTGGTTGTATGTACGGACCTTGGCTTTATGTACGGTTTTGGCAAGTGCATTTTCAAAGACAAAAAAGTTAAATTGGTGAAATATTACTACTGGTTGATGGATGACGGCCTGAGTCCTCTGACAGCGGAGACACACCAGCTAACGATGCACGTCTGTCCGTGCGCGGTGACCAGGAAAAGATGCGTCTGTTCTGACACATTACCAGTTAGTTTCAGTAGCAGGAGCCTAGCCATACTTGACATTTTAACTAATCCTGATACTTTATCCCCTGACGACATGATCCAATGGGTGTCATGTCCTCTAGTCTCATATTGCTATCTGACGCAAGCTTTCAAGTGGACCAGGGAGAATTGGGAGGGGGGGGGGAATGAAGCCCACGCATTATGGTTTCTCTGCAGTGAGAAATCATCAATAGATAATCTAAAACATTATTCGTACTGTCAAACCAGCAGACAATCAAAGTAAACCAATTCCCCAAAATTATGAAATGATCCGGACATTATCCGGTTATAAATCTCTGTATCGGTTTATAACATTCTACCCCGCCACCAGAGCCGTCTTTACACCCTTTTGGGCCCCCGGGCAAAGCAATAGTGTTGGGCCCCTCCCCCACAGGAATAAAAAATAAATAAACATAATATATATAAATAAACATATTCCCATGTTGGGCCCCTCCCCCACAGGAATAACAAATAAATAAACATAATATATATAAATAAACATATTCCCATGGGGCCCCTATGCTCGTGGCCCCCGGGCAAATGCCCAACGGGCCTATGCGTTAAGACGGCCCTGCCCGCCACCACCCATCCCCCCAAAAAAAAACAAGAAAAAAAAGAAAAGAAAAACAAAAAACAAACAGACAAAAACAAAACAAAACAACAACACCGTATTAGTTATATTAGTCTTATTGTTAATTCAGTATCCCCCCCCCACACACACACACTTTTCTAGCTTCTTCTCTTTCTTTTTTTTTACGATCGATTGTACTTTCGTTTTTCTCGTTTTTTCCCCCTCATTACTTTAAGCTATTTATGGTTACAAACATTCTGCTTGATGATTGGTCAAAGAAACTTAATACAGGAATGGAGCACAACTAGTTTGAGTACCATGGAAGAAAAATGCGGATAAAAGTGGAATTCAAAGATGCCTGATAAATATACGGCGAATGAGAACTGAGAGGAATTGCGATATGGTTCTTAATCATACTACGAGAACGTTGATTCATATTCTGGCCGGGGGCATGACTTTAGTTATCTCATTCTCCCAGGGCCGTCTTAACGCATAGGCCCGTTGGGCATTTGCCCGGGGGTCCACCAGCATAGGGGCCCTATGGGAATATGTTTATTTATATATATTATGTTTATTTATTTTTTATTCCTGTGGGGGAGGGGCCCAACACTATTGCTTTGCCCGGGGGCCCAATGTATGTGTACATTAATTTTAACATCAATATATGTGTACATTAATTTTAACATCAATATATGTGTACATTAATTTTAACATCAATATATGTGTACATTAAATATTGAGCTAAATTTGTTAATCGGACAACCATTGAAATATTAAAGATCTAAGTAATTCCTTTGACATCAATCGACAAGCGACTCTTCTTCGAAGAAAGAAGCAATTTCAGGCTTTGACTAGGAAAAACAAACTAAGAAAATAGCACGAAGTGCTGAAATTTTAACGTTCAAAACATTTTTACCCGTGCACTGAAATTGTCCTCTAAGATGACCAGGAGAGTCCATGAGGTGATTGGATACATGATAAGTTATTTATTTAGACATTGATTGTCTGCTTAATTCAATGTAACTTATTTTATGCCTACTTCTTGTGCAAGAGGAAGTATTGCTGAAGCAAATAACATTTTTCGAATCACAATGTAATTAGGTATCAAATTTGTTTTATTTGTTTTAAAAAAAAACAACTTTTCTCCATGGTTATTATCTGGGTTTTTATTATCTATTCAGATTGATTATGGATGCTTATAATGAAGATTTTCAATAAAACTGAGTTATAACATACCGCAAACAGTAGTAATTGGTGGTAGTCTTATACTGATTGTAACAGATTTTTTTCGTTGGAGATGTGATCGATAATTCCTTATTATTACGTTGATAAATAGTTAATCACGAATCAATAACTTTCTATTTCAAATATTAGTAGGAATCTAAAATGTTTGAGTCGTATATTGTATGTATAGGAATCTGATTAGCTTTTATAAAAAGGAATGTTCCTTAATTAAACAAAAATAATTAAAGCTTTTTTTAAAAATCCTCTCCCTTCTTTCATTCCTTATTTTATTTATTGTTTTCTTCTCCCCACCTTTTCGTTTATATTTATTTCAAGTCAATTTCCGACCTCTCATAGTGTAATGTCCTCACACTGGCTTCTTGCTTAAGTAACAGGTAATTAAAATACTTGTTTCATAATAAACTCGTAGACTGACTGAAGGTCTTTCTAATATCATTGAAAGACCTGAAACTTTTTTTATAAACATATAAGTTAAAAAAAGGCATATAACTGTGTGCCAAAAGATTTTGTTTTCAGCCCTAAACAATATCATCATATATATATTATATTTACGCTCAATTATCTCTGACTGTGGCCTAACGCTAAGGGACATCACTCTGTTTTTAAAAAAAATGAAAATAAAGACTTAAAAATCATAATCATTTTGGTTTCCAGATTAACATTAACCATACAACGCACGAACCTTTGACGTCAGCATTTGTGTTGTAAACAGTGCTGACTGACTCAAAGAGTTATTCTTTTGGTGCCGTACTTTGGTGCGCTGCTTTCTAAAATTATTTTAAAAATCGTGTGGTGATTAGCACTGTAAAAAAATATTATATAAATACTTTGTATACATTTCAGGAATATTTCGTATTTATCATACAAGGATAAGTTACTTGGGCTTTTGACCAAAAATGTGGGCGCCATAGGCGCCCTACAACCCCCATTATAAAATACTTTTTGTACATTTAAGGAAGTTTAATATTACGTATTTATCATACAAGGACAAGTTAGTTGGGCTTTTGAAAAAGGCGGGCGCTGTAGGCGCCCTAAAAAAGTGGGCGCCGCAGCACAACCTAGTATTTTAAATAGACCACTGTGAAAGAATTTCTCAATTGCACCAAAACTTTTTTTTTGGTATGTCCCATAACCTTTTTTTCGAGGTCGTAGGGGGTTCTAATGTTTCCATTAGAACATTCTCAGGCTTAGTAGACCTTTGCGGCGCCCATCCCTCTCCAGATCAGCGGATGACTTCCTTTGCGTAGGTTATTCATCAACATTTTTATTGTGGCTTTAACGGGGGCTACATCCCACGCCCCTCAGCTTGCGAGGCGCGCGCACTATTGATGTCGCTATCCAGCCGCCGCACCAAGACTGGATGCGAAGAAAACGTTCTACAGTTTTAATCTTGGTATAAGATGACTCTTGCTTCAGCGGAGATTCACACGTTGTATTTTTCTAACCGCGCATACCTTGAAACAAGAAATTAATTTAACATGGGTCTGGGGCAGAAATTTAGAACCGCTGATACGGTACGGCATCTTTCTGATTTCCTGTGCCACCACATCCGGCATCCACACTGCCTTCCTCTGAGACTCCATCCCTCAGAAGACGCCCTCCCCCCATCTCCTAACTTACCTGACAGGTGAGGCTACGCCGTCGATTTCTAAGAGCACAATGGGGGTCTCTGAAGGTCACCCGCTCACTAACGGGACAATTGTAGTCCTGGTCATTCAGTCGAACACGGTTTCTTGCCGCGCACAAAGGAAGGTGTTCGTGGGCCAGTCTATCGCTGGTCTCGGCAGTCGCTTAACATCAGGTTATAGTGCAGTGGCTCTCAAACTGATATAAAAGTGCGAGATAAAAATGTCCCTAAGCTCAGTATTATATAGTATTTCAAAGTGTGATTAATGTGTGTACGTTGGATGACCGACCTACTTAAACCTTTGTTGAAGGTGGAGGAGATCTTTCTTTAAAAGAGGTAAATGAAAATTCGGTATCATTTCTCAACAGTTAACGTATGTCGACTGCTCCTCATTTCCGCCCTTACCCTCCCCCCATTCCTGAGATATTTACCGCCAATTTAAGTCCAGGGGTAGAGACATTGCGCAAGTAGAGATTCCAATCCGAACATTCGTCTGCCAAAATGCACGGTTCATTTGGAAACACTGTCCAATCGAGTTTAAGCAGACGTGCGTGATGACGACATGACAGTAATTTGTTGTTGTTTCTGGGCTGTGGCGTCTGGGTTTGCGTCGAGTTTAATATTCGATAAAAGTTTGTTTGCATCATAGATATTATCTTTACTTGCTTTTAACCAACTACCCGGATGATTTTAGGCTGAAAGAGGGATTGGGAGTTTGAAAAAAAAATCAAAACGAAAACGCAGTTAATTTGTTGTAAAGAAAGTCATTATTTTGTTCGTCATGATCCTCTCGTTTTATGACATGTTTTACAATTTTGGAAGATGGCTACCTTTGCGTTGTCAATGATTTGTATGGACTTTCACGAATGACTAACAAAGTTCTTTTTTAAAATAATAACAAATAACCTATTTAAGAACATGATTTTGCAATAAGTGATAAATATGTAGGTTCGAGCTTAGTCGCTGTCTCGTTCTATACCTCATCTAAGTTGTCTACTTTCTTATGTATTAAAGACGCTCCTTCTATATATTATATAAAATTATTGCGTCTTACAATTATCTATGGTTTATGTCTAGGCTTTCATTTTTATTAGAGTTTTAAAAGTTGATAATGTGTTGGGTTTTCCTGGTTTGATCAGGAAACCCATGCCACGTCCGAATTCCATACGGGAAGAACGAGAATTTGTATGCGCTTGTTCTTGCATACGCAATAAGAAATGTGTTTTTATCCCTATGTCCGAGGGTTGTATCAGATTATATTTGAGTTGTATTGCTGTCCATATCATTTCAATAGAAACACAAATTCACTCATTTATACTTTTTTTGTAATGCCTATAAAATGAAATATCCATATAAAATAACAGTCATTAATTAAGCCTGGGGTAGTCAATACAAACTATTCCTTCATCAGTGTTCAGCTCTAACATTCTCGAAATTACTTCTTTTTAGCCTACCCAGACGGCGAAGGCACCTTAGCCACTTAACGCATTGCTTCAGTGTTTAAGTAAAACATTGCGTTCTTTGTGTGAAATCCAATTATCAACCACGATGTTTCAATCCTTCTCCGACCGTCAACAATAGTCTCACTTCCCATTCAATCCCACAATCTCAGCAATCTCGGTGAGCACAACTTACTGCAACACAGACAACAATACATGTGTGAGTACCATACACTTGACAGATGCAGAGTCATGGAACTTTTGTCTCTACAGGGTTTTGAGGACAGACGTGACGTTAAGATAAAATTTGCTATGTTACTGTTCAGCCAAGATGTTACTTAAGGTTGGTCCACACCTCTCAAATGCTCGCGAGCATTTGCCCAAGCATCACACGAACGCACTAATTTATTGGCGTATTTTATAGTGCGTTCGTGTGATGCTTGGGCAAATGCTCGCGAGCATTTGTGAGGTGTAGACCGACCTTAACTGTTAGACCAATTTGTTTGTTATTGTTTGACCAAAACGTTAGTTACTCTTAGATTAAGATGTTATGTTAATTTTAGACCAAGTTGTTGTGTTACTGTTAGACCAAGTTGTTGTGTTACTGTTAGACCAAGTTGTTGTGTTACTGTTAGACCAAGTTGTTATATCAATGTTTGACAAAATTGTTTTTAATTGCGATTTCTCTATCATTGCTTTGCCAATTAAAGACAAAGGTTAATTGTTCCTAAAACAGATTTCTCTTGCTCAGATATCGGCTGAAGCAAAGAGGCTTTTCATTCTTTTCTCGTGTGACCAGTCTGATAATTTATGTTTACCTTTGATATTCAAAGAAAGAGCGTGTGATGAACTTCTATTGAAAAACAAAAATCATTTTTAAAAATGGTTTACGAATGTAAAAAAAACAAAAAAACTTTAACAGTAGTTTTTTTTTAAATTGTAAGATTTAATTTAAATACAACTAAGAAAAAATAGTATCATTCTATCCCCATCCCCCACCCCCGAATATTTCCCCGTTGAATTCACCAATATTGTCCAAGTGTGTCACTGCTGCTTGCTGTCTCATTATCCACTTTGTTGCACTCACTGCCGTACACCCCCTACACCCCCCCTTTACCTTGTGTGCCAGCCATTCAGAGAGAGTGGAAAGTTGTAATATTACAAATCTGCGGCCCGACTGATTCATAGAATTTGTTAACTCCCCAGGGATTCAACAGGCGTCGGAGAATTGACCGAAATCCAATAGTCCGGCCCACAAATACGTTCCGAAAGGTCATTCTGACCCGTTACCAGGTTCCCAGTGTCCGGCCAGAAAAAAAGAACTTTTAGGCTGATGTATGGGGGAGACGGACACCCGACAAAATGACCACACTAAAACTATCTGGGAGTAACTAAGGGCTATTTTGGGCATGTTAAACGAATTATTTCATTTATGTTATTTTATAAAGTTTTGGGAGACGGATTAAATAAATTGGAGAGTGGTTGGAAATTTTGCTTTAAAAACATACAACAAAAGACTAGGTCATCAATTTTGAAAATGTTGGTTGCATTATAATCACGTGTTTGATATAAATACGTGGCTATTGTTGAACTCCTGCCCATACTACAAAACAAATTGTACATGCTGTTTTGTCGAGGTACTTACGGACTTAAACAAAGAACGAAAGCACGCACTGGGAATTGTATGCGGAAAATCGTTCAATTATTTTATTTAAATAATAAACGTACATTCTTAAAAAAAACAAAAAACAAAAAAAACTTCTTCTAAAGAGCACGTTTCATACTCGATTGTAATTCTTTGAAATGAACAGTGGACAATGCCCGATAGAAAGCAGAACAATGACAAATTTAAGTAACTAACTCACCAATCAAAACACAACTAACACACTATCAAAACACAACTAGCGCACCGACAAAACACAACTAGCACACCATCAAAACACATCTAGCACACCATCAAAACACAACTAGCACACCATCAAAACACAACTAACACACAATCAAAATACATCTAGCACACCATCAAAACACAACTAGCACACCATCAAAACACAACTAACACACCATCAAAACATAACTAGCACACCATCAAAACACAACGAACACACCATCAAAACACAACTAGCACATCCTCAAAAGACAACTAACACACCATCAAAACACAACTAGCACATCATCAAAACACAACTAGCACATCATCAAAACACTACTAGCACATAATCAAAACACTACTAGCACACCGACAAAACACATCTAGGACACCATCAAAACACAACTAGCACATCGACAAAACACAACCAGCACACCATCAAAACACTACTAGCACACCGACAAAACACATCTAGGACACCGACAAAACACATCTAGGACACCATCAAAACACAACTAGCACACCATCAAAACACAACTAGCATACCGACAAAACACATCTTGGACACCATCAAAACACAACTAGCACACCATCAAAACACAACTAACACACCGTCAAAACACAACCAGCACACCGACAAAACACATCTAGGACACCATCAAAACACAACTAGCACACCGTCAAAACACAACCAGCACACTATCAAAACAAAACTAACACACCATCAAAACACAACTAGCACACCATCAAAACACAACTAGCACACCATCAAAACACAACTAGCACACCATCAAAACACAACTAACACACCGTCAAAACACAACCAGCACACCGACAAAACACATCTAGGACACCATCAAAACACAACTAGCACACCGTCAAAACACAACCAGCACACTATCAAAACAAAACTAACACACCATCAAAACACAACTAGCACACCATCAAAACACAACTAGCACACCATCAAAACACAAACAACACACTATCAAAACAAAACTAACACACAATCAAAACACAACCAGCACACCATCAAAATAAAAATACACAATGACAAGCAAACGCTTAGAATTACTCCAGTGCAGTACTCCACTACCCAAATTACATTCACAGTTGATCAACAATTAATTAGAGTCGTTGCTGTCCTACGTTTAAGCCAGTATCTGATCGTCAGGTCTGTAACCTTCTCTTGTACGCCATTACTAAATCTTTACAGATAGGGGTGAGAATTAAAATGAAGATTATTTTGCTAGTTAGAAAGCAAAACATGTTTCATATGAATTTTTGTAAACTGAAAATTTAAAACAAAAGTTTACAAAAAGTCATTGAGGTACAGATAAGTGGTGCGGACCTCACCGGGTAACAGTAACACCAACCTGAGTTACACCACTGGTACAGTGTTATTGTTAGATAAATTAACGTCACATCTTTTAATAATGAAACAAATTGTAGCACAGGTTTTTTTAAACGTTAAAAAGCAAAAGATAGAGTTATTCAATGAGCGTTTCTGCCCAATGTCTTCTTCCAATTCTTTGAAACGGACAAAGCATCAGTTTTCAGATGCAGTGGCGTAGCTAGAGCTTTTGCCGCCCTTGGCGGTCTCCAATGTGCCGCCCTTTTTATGGACCGTCCGTAAATGACGTCCCGCACCTGGGGCGGGGAGGGGAGCCATACAGTTGTGACGATGTGTTTGAGAAATGTGACGTCACGTCAAAACGCGCAACTTTAACTAAAATTTAAACTTAAATATTGATACTGACACTTTATTTAATGACTTTTACGTAAAACGCGTGTTACGATTTTAGAGTGCAGCCTTGCACTAAAAACATACTTAAATGATAAAAATTGATTTGAAACATGCTTATTTTCAAATAGAAAATACGGTTTTTATTGTGGAGAAGGTGTCAAAGCTTTATGACTTCATATCGAAGAAGGGGTCTAAGTGTTTGTGACGACGTGTGACGAGGGCGGAGGGGGTAAAAAATAAGTCAAAATTGCGTGACCTAATTTATGGAAGACAAACTAGTCGATTATATGATGGTTTTTATATAAATTCATAATCATGAATAAATAATTGAAACGAAGTATAGGTGTGGAACATTTTTACCATTGCATGCCATTTTGATGTAAGCAGTATTAAAAGAGGCCGCATATACCTATAAATACACACTTATAAAAATACACTATACTGAGGTCACAGCCCCCCCCACCCAATTAGGCAAAACATATTCCAAATTTACACCCAAAAAAACATTATCAATTACTATTATTTTATTTTATATTTATAAATAAATGGGTTTTTTTTACAAACAAAACAATTGTATACATTAGTATGTAATCATATTTATACATTTACTTTCCTAACTTTCATAATAGAAAAATATCATGTATTATACTATCAAAATTTAAATTATTTGTAACATCTTGCTCTGTAGACAGTATTGCCAGATTGTGTTGTCTTAAATCGCTCATTGTGGAACGAAAAGAAGCTCCTTTCACAACTAGCGACACTGATAGCAATTGTTGAAAAAATTCATAGCAAAATTACAATGTTGGGTACACAATTTTACAATCTTACCTGTTGAATAAATTTTAATAGATCAAGTGGGCTTCTCCGCTTTTCTAAAATAATGCCTCTTCTTGTAATGGAGGTACAGCCATAAAAACCTGGATCCCTTTTCGTTCAATATTGAACTGTTCTTTATCAATGTCAATAAAGTAATTTATTTGATGTTCAAATGCTACATTTAGTAGGTTAAATGGTATTATACACGAATATTTTCTTGCATGGACATGCAACTCATCAAAGCGTTCTTTTATGTTCTTTTAGAATTCCATCCATGGATAAAAACATTTTCCATTGTACTTCTTCCTCTAAAAATAGAACCACGTCTTCTCAATTTTCCCCACTAATATTTTTTCCTCCTTCTAACTTGGCATTCAGTTGATATCTCCAACTCTTCCCAAATTATTTGGCTGACATAACAGCGTTTTGTATTAGCACATTCCTTTGTTCCATGCAATGGGTTTGCATTAATTTAAAAAATGACGGGTTCCCATAAATTGATATAACATAGAAGAAAAAAGATTGCATTGAATTGAGTAAAATTCCAGCATCTGATCTCGTTTTACTGGTTACTTTTCAGATGTTAATTTGTCCAAGACGCTTGAAATTTTAAAGTATGTCTTTTTAGAAATTATTTATGCCTATTGTGGTGTTTATTAATGGAGAAATTTGATTATTTTCATATTCTTTCCAAAAATCTTAATAATTTTCCATAAAATAGACCAATTCAAATCATTTACACATTACTTTAATTGGATAGGCGTAACATTTTTAATGAATTACCGTATTTTAATTAAAAAACACACATATTAATTGTGCTATTTTAATGCAATAAAAATAAATTTAATTTTTAATAATGTTCCTTATAATAATTTTCTTAAAACCCCAACAGTAATATAAATTACAACTTGCAAGTTAAACACAATATTTGAACCACCATGAATCCGTTAATTAAGACTATAAATTACGAATATTTTTGTCTCACCTTGGTTTTCCCCCTTCAAAAGGAAAAGGGTGGTTGTCGGAATAGGTTGCACTTTTCAAATGCCCACAAATGCCGCCCCTAAATGTGTGCCGCCCGGGGGGACCGCCCCCACCACCCCCCTCTAGCTACGCCACTTTTTAGATGTTAATGCAGTTTTCTTTATGTAGAAAGAAAGGCTAACCATGTAAATAGAACTTAATCCCATTCAAAATTTGGTTATCAAATAAGTCTGTGGTGTGTATTTCGACAGCGAAAGAAGAAAGAAGTATAACGAAGTAAAATTGACACCAGCAAGGCTTAAATTATACTTTTCTGATTATTTTTCTAACATATCTTTAGCCAATTTATTTTGATTCTGCAAGCGAATGAACGCAGTTCATGCACTAAATTATATCAATAATTATGTAATCATGTGTTTTCTCTCAAATGTTTAAATCTGACCCCACCCCTTTGTTCTTTTCGATTCCTTTGTCCTTTTTGCATGCATAAACCCTTGTCTCGCTCTGGTCCGTCTCTTTCTCTTTGATGTCTTCTGGAACTTTTCATGGCCGCGCAGTTTTACTTTCCTTTACTGACTTCTTGTTGTTGACATTTTTTGTCTGTATTATTTTTCCCCCGACATCTTTGTTGTTCTGTTGCGTTTTTTATGAGCTAACAAAACCCTATTCAATGGCTACCGCCTAATCAAGAATTATAATTATTAGGTTTTAAAACTTCAGTTAAAAACAACAACAACAAAACGAAACAAAAAAACCCCGCTTGCTCACCTAGCTAAGGCTCAAGGACTAACATTCAGGTACACACGGGAACCACGAGAAAGAGTCTTATAGTACTAAACTCTGGTTTTTCCATTCCTTGAATCTCAGGTGGTCCCGGAGAGCTCTTAAATGAGTTCAACTTCAGGGTAAGGCAGTGCAGTTCTTTGGACACAATTTTAAAGCTAACGTTTCGAGAGCTTTTATTTCTCTAACAGCATTAATTGATCTGTTTTCAAGAAATCTCAAGCAATTTGATTTCTCTTCATCGACTGGCATAAAGCGATTTCTCTCCCTTGTTTGCCCTTTCTTTCTATTTCCCGTGAATGTTTCTGCTTATTACAACCGTTGCATTTCTGTGAAACCATCCAAGTCCAGTTCTTTCTCACAAAGGGGCCGTCCATAAATGACGTCACGCAATTTTGGCCGATTTTTACTCGTCACACTTCGTCACAAAAATTTATGACCCCCTTCGAATATCACGTCACATAGCTCTGAACCCCTCCCCTTAGAAGCAGTATTTTCTAGTTGAAAATAAGCATGTTTCAAATCACATTATTGTCATTTTAGTATGTATTTTAGTGTAAGGCTGCACTCTAATATCGTAAGACGCGTGAATCCATGTAAAACGTCATAAAATAAATAGTAATAAATCGAATATTTAATTGGAACTTTGATTTAAAGAACCGGGTTTTGACGTGACGTCACAATTCTTAAACTCCCCCTCGTCACACATCGTCACAAATGTGGAGACCCCCCCCCCGCCTCCCTCTTAGGTGCGTGACGTTATATATGGATGGCCCCCAAGTGCATTTTATTATTTCTTTTTGATTTCCTTAAACATTATCCGAAATTAATTTATTTAAATGTATTCATTATTATTTTGGTGAAACTTTCATGCTTCTCAGAGTGTATGGAAGGAGATCTTATCATTTTTAAAAAGTTATTCAGTAATCAACGTAATTTTTCTTGTTGCCTTAGCCACGGTATTGGGAGCAGGTACGTGTGTACGCATTACTGCAACTTATTTAGCTGTCTGACCCATTCGGCACATACAGCCATAACCATGGTTTCGATCGATTCTATTCGTTCTGTGACTATTTTTTTTTATATTCCCGGAAGTGGATAATTTGGAAAATCCTCAGGACATGGGGTTCATGACATTGGGGGGGGGGCACTCAAAATGACATAGGATCACCTTATGAGATGGGATCACATACTTTCATAGGCCACATAATGTTAAAGGCCACATACTCATGGGCCACATAAATTCATGGGCCACATAATGTCTTATCTTCTCCTTATCTTAAGTATACCGACGCTCCTTCTATGCAGAAGATAATTGCGTCCACAGACCATGACAGATGATCTGTTGGCAAGTGATGCAGCGTTCACAGGCCACGGCTTTGTGGGTTCCACGCATTACCCAGCCGCCTAATTTTGTTAGGTACCCATTCGGAGCTGGGTGACTCAGGGAGGCCCTAGGCCCCGGGAAGAAATCCTTGCCTTGACATGGATTCGAACCCGCGACCATCGGTACGCCAGTCGAGCGCGCTGCCAATGTCATAGGGCACATAAAGTCATGGCCACATAATATTAAGCGCCCCATAATGTCATGGTCCACATAATGTCATGGATCACAAAATTTCATAGGTCACTTAATGTCATAGAACCGCGATATTTCATTGAACTGAACTGATAATCGCTTCCTTGGCTCAAGTTCAGCAGTTCTACATGAACGGCTTGATGTAAACAGATCCATCTCCTTGCATTGCATAAGTTCAAGTCCATCAGTTTGTGCTCCTTTCATTGGGTCCGCACGTAGTTAGTTCAGACTCAGTAACACGACTCTGATCTTGATAACAAAAAAAAATTTAAAAAAAAATAAATAAAAAAATCGTATGGAGGTAAGCAGACCTCTTTGCTGTCATCCTTGCGATGTCATGTGTGTCAGGTTTACGACTATCGCCATTACGTTTTTACAAAAAACTTAGACCATTCAATGATTACCCTAACTCTAACTCTAACATACACTTATAAACATTAACGTGTTTCCCTAACTCTAACCTTAACCCGTAGACCGGGTGTCACCCCCTCCCCTCCAAACCTATGTTATGGCGGGTGGGCTGACAAAATGACGATCGTGGGCGCATAACCTTTCTATAGTTTAGCCTTCCGTGTTAATTTTGGGTTAGTCGAGGGCACTTAAACAAAATAAAAAACAAACAAAAGCAAGCAACTAGACAAATAAAAAGAGATAAACGATACATGTATTTATTAAAACTTTATCAAATTAGACCAAATTAACCACACACAAAAAAAAGAAACATTGCTTCAGACCTAAAGTACACATATCTGAATTTTACTGCATAAGCAGATTTTTTAAATAAATATTTTGCTTTCAATAAGATATCATCAATGTTTGGTTTGGAATTTGCAGCATCAAAACAAGAGAGTTGCTTTCAAATCTTCAACCGTCAATCTCAACGGTTGTGTTAATTTCACAAACTTTATATTTGAAAATTTTTGCTCCCAAAAAAAAATTATTCAAAAAATAATTTCATGCCAGCATAAAATTCTCCTTTTTAAAAAAGTCAACACCAGGTAAGCAGCGGTAAAATTCAAAAACTTTTGTTTCTCTATGCCTCTCTCGCAACAATGCCTTGGGCCTGCACATCAATAGGCTCAAAATGTAATTCAAAAGGCACACCATCAATATTACAATCAATCGGATTCTGAAAAATAATAATTTCCTTTTCATTTCAGACAACGTCTAAAAAAATCTCATAAAATTCCTAATAAATCGAATAATTGTTAAATCCCTGATATTAACTTCACCGTCTTGTCGTGGTCAAACTCGCAGAAAAACAAAAGTAAAAAAAATGACAAATTTCCCGTAATCCTATCGAGCTGAAATTTTGCACATAGACTTGCGTCACCAAACAATGCATTGTGTAAAAATTTCAGATCGATCGAATGTACCGTAGTTAAATTAATGAATTTTCAGTTTATCTCTATATATCTCTATGTAGCACGTGTAGCCGTCTGCAATAGTTGACCGCCTAGGGCGTAGCATACGCCACAGACTTGCTCATGGATAGTGCCAAGAAAGTGAGGAAAGAACAGACACAAACTACAACACGAAGAAATCAAAAGAACGCGAGTGAACCACCGACGCATCGTTGGTCTCGAGGCCATTCGCACTGCGGTTATCTACCTGCCCACCACCCTTCACCACCCTAGCTTGCCAACCATAAACTGTGATTAGCCGACCCTAGCGAGGGTCAGCCATGTTCGCGCAAAAGGGGGGAAAATAACGGGCACAAACACACATTTGTTAAATTAAAAAATATTTTTTTTGCTGGGGCTTGAACCCAGGACCTAATTCCGCGTGTAAGGCGGACGTGATCACCACTGCACTACGAATTATATGTTATTTTGTGAAGGAACTACACAAGTGAACGCAATAACCATTGTTGCCACTCTCTCCACTACCTCCGCTTGCCATACCATAAACTGATTGGTCGACCCCAGCGAGCGTCATTCGTCATGTTATTTGCACATACTCGCTTTTGGTGAATTATATATATGTAGATAATTATAATCAACTAGTTTGTGCTGCGGCGCCGTGGCGCCTGCGGCGCCCCCCTTTTTTAGGGCGCCTACGGCGCCCACATTTTCAAATGCCCAACAAACTTGTCCTTGTATGATAGCTACGTAATATTAAACTACCTTAAATGTACACAAATTAATTTTAAATTGAGGTTGTAGGGCGCATAAGGCGCCCACTTTTTTTTTGGGGGGTGGGGGGGGGTCAAAAGCCCAAGTAACTTATCCTTGTATGATAAACACGAAATATTCCTGAAAATTAATCAAAGCATTTATATAATAATTTTTACAGTGCTAATCACCACACGATTTTTAAACTAATTTTCGAAAGCAGCGCACCAAATTACTGCACCAAAAAATAACTATTTGCGTCAATCAGCACTGCTTACAACGCAAAATTTTAAAAAAGCAGAGTGATTTCCCTCAACGTTAGGCGGCAGTGACAAATGAGCGTAAATATATAATATATACTTTTAGTTATTTCTTATATATAAGATATTTATAGTTAAAAACGTTGTTTTTCATTATTTGCTCCCTGCATGCTGGAATTGGTTATCAACTCCTCTATTACCTTAAAGTCCGAGTTGCCACCACGAATGAACACGAGAAGAATCAGAAGATGTGAAGTAAACGAGAGATCATTAAACTCATTCATTGCCAGAGAATACCTCAACAAGTTTCTACTCTCCTATCATATCTGTAGCACTATGTTCTCCAAAAAATCTTATGTGCGCCGCTCAACTGATCTTTCCGAAAGGCTGATATTTTGAAATCAATCGACTTTTTTAGGACATCAGTTTTAATATGTTAACGGCTGGACGCATCAACGTGGCGGAAAGAATTAGTTTTTGTGTGTTGCCAGGGTAAAATTAGCGTTCAAGCTTCCACCAGCCATATGGAAAGACGAAGAGTGGTGCGAAGCAAGCAAACATTAATATAAAATTTTTTTAAAAAATTGTTGAAAATAATTAATTTTTGGCACAAAGGAAACAGGATTTGTTCTCTCGTGTGATCCTTTTTCTAGTATTCTGGGATAATTATTTAAATTGCATCAAAATGTCTCGTGTGTCGTTTGTTCATTCATTACTCAAGTACCCCAGACGAGCCGGATAAAATTTAACTCTTACGCACTCAGACCATTCGCGTGTTACTTTAACCCTAACCCATGGGTCGGGAAACTTTTTGTCTGATAGAGCCATAAACACCACATATTTTTGAAAAGTAAGTA
The DNA here is from genome assembly GCA_944989445.1 of Ampullaceana balthica. Taxonomy (NCBI): domain Eukaryota; kingdom Metazoa; phylum Mollusca; class Gastropoda; family Lymnaeidae; genus Ampullaceana; species Ampullaceana balthica. The sequence goes on from CALYLW010000162.1 coordinate 709,659, forward strand.
TGTGAGAGTCATGCATTATGTTTAAAACTAAAACTTCAGGTACATATATGTATTTTGTGTAATTTCAACACTAAAAGTACAACAATTATGTCTCTGAATTATTTATAATAACATTTTCACGCTGTTTTTTTTAAAATATGCTACTCAGATGTAGATCAAATGAGTCCGAATAAAACTTTTTTTAAAAAATAATCTAACAATTGTCTGAGAGCAGACGCAGCCACCAATAGAGCCACATTTGGCTAGCGAGCCATGGTTTCCCGATCCCTGCCCTAACCCATACTTATAACCATTCACGTGTTACTTTAATCCTAACCCATACTTATAACCATTCACGTGTTACTTTAAAACCTAACCCATTCTTATAACAATTCACGTGTTACTTTAAAACCGAACCCATATTTATAACCATTCACGTGTTGCCCTAACTCAAACATTGAACGACAGACCATCCACGTGTTGTCCCAACTGTAACCCTAAACTCACACTTAGACCATCCACGTGTTGTCCCATCTTTAACCCTAAACTCACACTTAGACCATCCACGTGTTGTCCCATCTTTAACCCTAAACTCACACTTAGACCATCCACGTGTTTTCCTAACACTTTTTTAGGGGGGATATTTACACCCCCCCAAAAAAATCAACCAACAAACAACCCCTTCCCAATCTCACCTTGTACACATGTGAGCACTGCATTACGCAGTCTTGTGGGAAGGTAACTCTTGAGGTTTGAAAAGTTGGTGGAGGAAAGGGTAGCCCCCAGCATGTCGACACGCTCCACTTCGTTAGCTTTGATGTGCAGCCGTTAAACAAAAAAAAATAAAAAAAATCACATCAACAAACAAGTCAACAATTTAACGAGAGCGCGCGCTGCACCGGAAACTTTCGCGAACTGCACGCGAGCTGATGGAGGCATGTCAGGTATTTGGACTGGAGGAACATGGATCTGGTGTAATTAATTTTTGTCAAAGTTTAACTCTCATTAACGTGTTTTCAACATCTCCCACATACCATCTTTCATGCGTTTTCAGTCTTTATGGAATCTTCCGCGTTGAGATTTGGCGAAGAGAAATTTAAGCTCTCGTGGTAAGGTGAGGAGGTGCGTTAGTGATAAACAGGAAGTAGTTCACGATATTTATTAAATGATTCGTCTTTGATGAGCTTTTTTTTGTTTTCCTATAATTCTATCAGAACCGGAAGAGAGCAGTTGGGTACATGACTCCATGAACTTTACTCTCTAGCCTCGAGCACGGACAAAATAGGTTACTAGACAGATCATTGATGTTTTGACCTAAATTAGAATTGGGTCCCGATTATAGAAAAAAACATGTTATCAAAGTGAACATCGGTTCATCTTCCCAACTACTGTGTATCTGATATAAACAAAGATAGAACAAGATGGATAGCTAGGTGGGAAAAATAATAATAACAGTATTTTTAATAATAATAATAATAATAATAATAATAATAATAATAATAATAATAATAATAATACTAATAAAACGATTAGAGGAGCGCAGTATCACAGCAAGCAGTTGGGCTCACAGCGTTTCACATAAAAATAGTAGCATATATTTATAAATTCATATCTTATTTAAACAAAACATATAGCCTAATGGCATAATGGTACACATAAGCCATGTTTATCAGTCAGAGAAATGTTGGAATGTTAATTTGGAAAGCAAAGTTTAAAAAGATGTGTTTTTAGTGCAGTGTTGAATGACTTAATGGTAGGAGTACTACGAATGTGTAATTGTAGAGAATTCCATTGTTTTGGGGGGCACAGAAAGAGAAAAGCCTTGCTCCAAATTAACCTTAAGTAAAGTGATAAATTAAACATTTTAAGTTTATAAAATTTTAATTATATGGCATCTAGTCTCATATTGCAATCCGACGCAAGCTTTCAAGTGGACCAGGGAGAATTGGAGGCGAGATATGTTTGTACTTGTTAACCTTGTTAAATTTTAAGTTTACCTATAAATAACTGGATTTAGGGAGTCGCAACAGAATAGACCACTGGTTATATTCATTCAGGTCACCTAACGACACCTTACAAAACCAAAGCTGTGATGATAGTAGAAGATATCTCAGAGCGGCTTCCATGGTTTTTGATTCACCAGAAAGGTGTTAAAAAGGTTTATGACGGCAATTGTTTGACACATTTCCTTTATTTTTGTTACCTCATAAACTATTTACAAGTGCCATAACTTGATTTATCCATCGACTTTTTAAGCGTCATCTTTTATTCCCTTCACCAACGTATTGTCAAAATATTTCTTACATATATGAGTTTTTTTTAATACACATATAGAGGTTATTTAAACCTCAGTCCCCTAACCAAAATAACCTTTTTTTTTCTGTGAGTACTCTAAATACTTTATTTGCCAAGAATTTCTTGGTCACTTTGGGAAAATATATAAAAAACAACAACATAAGTATGGATACAAATCTTAAATAAAAACGATTATTGATTTTGATGACAAAAAAGAGTAATAAAACATCTTTTTCATTGATGTTTGGTCTTCGAACGGGACTGACTAATGTTTTTTTTTACACATAACTTCAAGTTAAAGTTTTAAAACAAATAAATTATAATTTAATGCTACCCTTTCCCAAAGCTGAAATCGGTTAATCTATATAACGCGTAACTATAAATCCTAGACAGAACGGCTATATATAATCAGTGTTAAATCATAGATCGTTTCCATGACCGGATTTCTTGATATTCTTCCAATTATCGAAACATCGTTATTTATATTTCACATTAAAAAGTTCGATTTTTTAATACTTAAATTTAAAATGTTTGTCTATTATAAACACATATATATTATGAAAACTAATTGTCATAAATATACTAACAATTTTCATGTATTGCGGTAATGTTGTGTTACTGATCTCATGTGGAAAAATATTCTCAACGAAATTTCAGACATTCCTGTTGATTTCGACTCCATAAAATGCCGCATGGTTACTTAATTTCGAAGTTGCAAGATGTGAGAAGCGTTCAAAGCAATATATATTCATCTCTAAAAATATTTCCCCTTTTGTAAGGTAATTCCCTTATATACAGCAGATTTCTTGTAATCAATCAAGTGGGCAATAATTTGTTGTAAAAAATATCTGCTGCACCGGGTTCCTTAATGGATGCATGCTTACAACTATGTCAGGGGAAACTCTCTAGAGAACAGGGCAACTATTCAGCTCATTCAACCAGAAGCACTCGTGGCTTTGTGGGCCAACGGTCTCCAGGAGGTGGGTGAGCGTGGGTGACCAGCTAGTCTCTTAAAATACAGCCCCTTTTACCCAGCATTCCCATGTGTTATAAGCCCATTAACATCTACAAATGCACTCTTTCATTCTCTTGCATTCTCTCTTTTCCCCTTCTCTCTCTATCTATCCCCCCCCTCTCTCTCTCTCTCTTTTGTATGCTGTCTCTCTCTCTTCTTTTAGTCTGAAAATTATCTACCTAATTGCAGTGTGATATAGTTTATGTGCTACACATGGGAGCAATACTTTACATCAACAATTAAGTACAGAGCAAAGACAGAATATGAGCTCGAATGTTTGTCAAACTCATTGCATTTTCCATTAATTCATTTAGCCGCTGGGTGAACAATAAACTGTCAAAGTAGCTGCTTCCTGGCTTGTGTTTAAAAACAATGACGTACACATGGAATAGATGTTTGTCTGAAATAATAGCATAATTTTAACTTTAAATTTCGAACGTCAGCAAGCGTAATGAACCATATAAGTTTTATTATTCAAAGGCGTGCTAAATATTTTCCTACTACAGTTGTTTGCAAAAAAAATATTTATTTGGCATAAATACCACACCCCCATTAAAAAAAAAGATAAAGATAAGTGCCACCCTTCGAAATCATGCGATTGCATGTATAAAATTGACCTCTACAGGAGAAATTACTAAAGTTAATATTATTGGAAAAAAAATTAAGAGTAGAAAAAAATAGTTAAAACCCAATGCATGAATAATGAGCATTACTCTCATGTAGTTGTGTCGGATTAGGTTGTGTTCAAGTTTGATAAGGATCTTTATCTGTCCCATGACATCTGTCATCAAGTTTAACTAGACTCTCTATGTGTCTCATGACATCTGCGGCTGCGTTCAAGTTTTATCAGACTTTCTATCCGTCTCACGACTAGGGCTGTCAATATTGTTGAAAAATGCTGCCCGGGTACCCGTCCAAATTTCGAACGGTACCCGGGTACCCGATCGAAACATCACATAATTTTCCCCGTCATGACCGCTATACAATGCTACCTAGCCACCTTCCATGCACCTCATTTCATACAGTAGCCACACGGCCGACGTCTTAGGGGCCGTACATAAATAACGTCAAGCGATTTTGGCCGATTTTTACCCCCCCCCCGGTCACAGGTTGTCACAAAAAGTTAGAGCCCCCCTCCAATATGACGTCACAAAGCTTTGCGCCACCCCCTCCCATAAAAGCCGTACTTCCTTTTTGAAAATGAGCATGTTTCAAATAACTTAATTGTCATTTAATTTTGTATCTAATGTGAAGTTGAACTCTAAAAATCGGTACACGCTTAAATTCATGTAAAATGTCATTAAATAACTTGTAAGCAATCAAATATTTCATTGGAACTTTTATTTTAAGTTGCACATTATGATGTGACGTCACATTTATTCTTAAACAAATCCCTCCCCCCTCGTCACAAATGTGTGACCCCCTCCTCCTCTAGGTGCATAACGTCATTTATGAACGGGCCCTTATCCATCTTACACTGTTAGTAACTAATTTATTGACTTTATACACGTACAAATTTTGGTGTATTATTAAAATCCCGTTGACAGATAGTTCTTCTTAGACGTATTTCACAGCATATATGTGAAACAAAAATTTTCATTTCATACATGTACATTGTTTCGCGAGCTGTAAATTAAACACAAAAAAGCCGCATGCCAGCCGAAGTTTAGTTAATATAGACATTGAAGCCACATTTTCACGAGTACCCGGGCGGAATTTTACTACCCGGGTAATCTCACGGCAACGGGTACCCGGGTCCCGTTGACAGGCATCACGACATCTATCATCAAGTTTAACTAGACTCTCTATCTGCCCCATGACATCTGTCATCAAGTTTAACTAGACTCTCTATCTGCCCCATGACATCTGTGTTCAAGTCTGATCAGACTTTCTACCTGTCTCATGACATCTGTCATCAAGTTTAATTAGACTCTCTATCTGCCCCATGACATCTGTGTTCAAGTCTGATCAGACTTTCTACCTGTCTCATGACATCTGTCATCAAGTTTAATTAGACTCTTTAGCTGTCCCATGACATCTGTGTTCAAGTCTGATCAGACTTTCTACCTGTCTCATGACATCTGTCATCAAGTTTAACTAGACTCTTTACCTGTCCCATGACATCTGTCATCAAGTTTAATTAGACTCTCTATCTGTCCCATGACATCTGTGTTCAAGTTTGATTAGACTTTCCATCTGTCTCATGTTTTCTTACTGACTTGTCAGATTAAGTGTTTTTGACACACTTTGCAGATTTAGTGTTTTCTTTCCCACTGGTCAGATTTAATGTTGTCTGACACACTTGACAGATTTGGTGTTCCCTGAAACACTTGCCAGTTTCCCGACGAACAGCTCAGATTTATTGTTTCTTGACACTCTGGGTAGATTGAGCGTTTCTTGATAAACTGGCCAGATTTTCGTTTTTTACATACTTTTCAAACTGAGTGTTTCTTGAAACACTTGCCGGATAAGAACAACTGATTAACACAACCCGTAAATAAATGAGAGCGTATGATTGAAAAATAAAATTGGAAATCTCCTCTCGTCAACATTTTCAAACACTTAAAAGTAAACGGTGATTAGAAAAGATACAAATCTTCTGAATTATGCTTGTTGGAGCCACTTAAACCAGAGCCATTGAACGGCGACCGATCTCATTAACACTTCATTAAGTAAGAGCAATGACGCCTCGGTCCGTATACCACCCACGGTTTTGTATACATCGACAAACCAACACTTTGAGCTCCGTGAGTCTTTTCAGCAACTGTCTTAGGGACCAGTTGTGCTTAAAGGGGGTGGGGGTGGTGTAGGGGGTGGGAGGGGTGGGGGGATTCTGAAGATTCCAAAAAAGAGCTCTACATTTAAACACCCACGTCTGTTGAGATATTCCATCTCCTCAAACGTTTGCCCCCTGCCTTGTCTATCAACTCCGTATGAACAAAAAACGTACAATATCAGTAGGAGACCTAAGGCGTGAGTAAGTCACCTGGATACACAGAAAGGTCATTCGTGCCCGGTGAGACATTGTTTCTCTACAGTCGTTGACCTTTTTCAACGTTTTGCAGTAGATGAGTAATCGGATTATTAGCTGGGGGAGCGCGAGGGTTTGATTAGCCGGGCACCAGGGATGTAGTTCATGCCCCTTGTTCACACTCACCACGTGTTCAAAGATGGCCAGAAAGAGCTCACGGGACATTTTTTGAAAATAACGCGTGTAAATGAAAACACGTGGATGTTTTGAGTTTTATTTTCTTTGGGATTGTAACTTTTATGATCTTTTCTGAGGTTCACACAAATAAAACGCAGAAGAAAAAAAAATAAGTCAGTTCACTTCAAAGGGAAAGGCCGAAGAAAATGAAAATTTTCTCCAAAAAGTTCAAATGTGATAGAAAAAACAAACAAACAATCCTTTCCATAGGCCTAACCCCATCAAAGAACCACGTAAAAAAACCAGCAACAAACAATCAAGAAAATAAAACCACCACCACAAATATGTCACTCGGCGCTATCGCCACGCCGTCCACTGTTGTGAGTGATATTTGGCTTTTAGTCAATACCTAGAACATCACGTGCTATCACAAACGCACCCAGAAATAAACACATAGCTTCACGCGACCTCGAAGAGTTCACAGGGCACGTGGTCAGGATCCTCGTTGAAGCAATCCGTCGTTGTTCTGTTACTGCCCTACGAGTCATGTGTATTTGCACTTCATTAAGACCAGGCACTGTGACCTGAAATTGGTGTATAATGGGGTTTTAAAAGCATTTCGTACGGCGCAGATGTTCATTGGGTGCAGCGGATGTTTTCTGTTGGGTCCGCCGGCGGCCTCCTTATTTATGCTCGGAGAAAAGTCTTTCGACAATAACAATTATAATTATTAATCTATTTACAACCTTGGCGAAAAACCACATCAATAGTAAACAACGAGGTCTTCGAACTTTACTGTGTATGAACCTACTGATTGTTTATGACGTGTAAACAGTGATGAAGTCTTCAGTACATATATCTTTAGCCCGCCCCCCTCCTGCCCCCCCCCCACAATCCCGTCCAACTTCTGATACTGCACTGGGGTCAAATGACCTGATTTTACGAAAAATCGCAGATAGTTCTAGGCATTAGATTCAAAATTGAATCATAACTAATATTTGCAATAGTCAAAAAGAGAACTTAAAATATACGGGGCTCTATACCCAACGTAGATTTGAAACTTCAATTTATCTATAAAATCAAACACGCAAAACGTAACTTTACAACAAAATTTGTCCCTACAAAACAAAGACTTGAAGTAAAGAAATATCCATTTCGTTTCTGTCCCTCTTGTATCTATGAAAATTTTTCTTAAGCCAATTATAGTTTTTTACAAAAAAAGTTTGTATGAAACGAGTAGAGATATAAAATATCAAACATTTTAAAAAAGAAAGAACGTCACCGAGACCAATTGTTAAACGTTGACCAACGATATGAATATTCTCAAGCATGTGAACCAGAAGAGTATAAATATAAAGTTGACCATACCTCAGTAACAATCGCTATAAGAACTCCTTTTTAAGTAAGTTACGGTACATTTGATAGGGGAGAGGGAGAGAGAGAGATAGATAGGGAGAGAGGGAGAGAGAGAGAGAGAGAGAGAGAGAGAGAGAGAGAGAGAGAGAGAGAGAGGAGAGAGAGAGAGAGAGAGAGAGAGAGAGAGAGAGAGAAGTAGAATAAATTAAAGGTTTTTATGAATAAATTCGCCTGTTTTAGGAGGGTAACTGTCCGACGAACCACAGTTATTCAGACTTGAACTTTGAAATAAGTACTTTGAGTCATGCCATCGAATGTGGGTTATATATAAGCCCTTATAACTTATACCTATATCTTTTATTGATACCATCTCAATTTCCCATGAGAAGACTCAAAGCCCCTCCAACACCACCCCATTGTAATTAAGTTAAAAGCACCTCCAACACCCCTGTAATACATTCCAAGCACTTCTAACATCCTCTAGTAATAAACTCAAAGCCCCTATAACATACCCGCAGTGTCCCACAGTAATAAACTCAAAGCCCCTATAACATTCCCACAGTAAAAAACTCAAAGCCCCTATAACATTCCCACAGTAATAAACTCAAAGCCCCTATAACATTCCCACAGTAAAAAACTCAAAGCCCCTATAACATTCCCACAGTAATAAACTCAAAGCCCCTATAACATTCCCACAGTAATAAACTCAAAGCCCCTATAACATTCCCACAGTAATAAACTCAAAGCCCCTATAACATGCGCACAGTAATAAACTCAAAGCCCCTATAACATGCGCACAATAATAAACTCAAAGCCCATATAACATACCCCAGTAATAAACTCAAAGCCCCTCTGATACGCTCTTGTAATTGACTCTCTCAACCCACACCTATTTAATGTTACCTATGGCATACTCTCACACCAGCTGAAATGGAAAATATACAAAAAACAACTGATAGTTTGATATATATTATCATTAAAGTTTACGCTATTCTTTAATATATATTCTTTAATGAAACCGGTCCTTAAATTTTTTTGTTCACATTTACTTTATTTCCACATTTAAATTGAATAATTTCACTTTGAACAGGGAGTTGTCTCGCCTTTCAACTGCCATGATCACAGAACGTGATGCCAGTTAGAGTCGACTCCCTTCTACTAACAAGGCAGGAGCAAAAGGATACCATCTTCAACTACGGCGACCTAATTTTATTCCCTCCTTATTAATGTAGCGCCCTCCAATCCCGCCCCTTCTCTAACGGCTTCATGTCTCTTGAGTTGTCTCGTGAAATCCCCAAAAGGTATTCATTTCCACTTCCTAGACAGGCCTTTGAGTCAGTCTTTTAAAAGCACCACACCATTTATAAAAAAAAAGAAGTTGCCTTTAGACTTTTTACTCGTCTTCAGACAAATAACCGTTCGTGATAACCGTAACTTCTCGTTCGTGATCAGCGTCTGGATTAATCCTTGTAATCAATTTAATTCAATTTAGTCTTAAGATGATTTTGTGTTGTAACACTTTCATCTTTTTAGAAGTAGACCATCCTCATTGACACATATATGTTTAAATATTAATTACCATGTGTTTTAGTTTTCTTTTTAATCAAAGGGCTTGATTAACTTTCATCAATCATCTGTTATTTGCGTGTTTGATACCCATTTCATTATCACGGTTACTTTCCCTTTGAAGGAGTAATTGTCCTAAGGGATTTAAAAGACTCCAATTGAAATTTTATGCCCATACTTTGTCCGTGGTAAAAAAAAAGTTAAAATAATTTAATTCCTCTTAACAATTTTTATATTGGCATGGCATAGTTCAAAACTTAAAATGATTTACATTTAAAAAAAAATCATCCATCAACGATTACACACGTTCAATGTCTGTTTATCCAAGGTATCGAGAATCACAATTGTTAAAAATTGTTTAAAGGGTTATAAAGCCATTAAATCTCATCTCCGCCCCCAATAAAGCTGTAGCACAGTATCCACTTCCTCCAGCACACGAGCTCTCTGGCCACATGGCTCCAACGATTGGATCGTGGGCGCAGCAATCTCAGGTTTCTGGTCAAATAGATATTTAACGACTCCCTTTATGCTTTTGATGCATACAACGATAATGGGGGCCCGTTCCTCGTGTCAGATTTCTCATCTTTATGGAGATGTAGGTCGAGCGGCGGAATCACTATGCATGCATGCCGGGAACTTCAGACACCATGATGTCATCCAAGTGCGGTACTGTAGATTACCTCCGGGTCAAAGGCCAACAGACGTCACCTGCTAGCAGTTATTTAAAGTTCTTTGATGACATTTCTATGTTTGCACTTGACTAACTTCTTATGTGCATCCTTAGGATCAGGTGGATATTGAACGTCTTCTGTGGACTGAGCTCCCATGATGTATTTAAACAAAGAATCCATTTATAATAATAATAATAATATATAATTTATATAGCGCTGTATCCCAGCTAGGAACCGGGTTCACAGCGCTTTACTTTGAGATCATAACATACATATAATAATTGAATGACCATTCATACCATAATAACAACATACAGGACAGTACATCACACGGAAGCTACGCTAATCATTAAAACAAATGTTGTTTCCTTAATTTTTAAAATACATTTTGAAAAGATGCGTCTTGAAGGACTTGGTAGTTGGAATACTACGAATGTGTAATGGTAGAGAATTCCATTGTTTGGCTGCACAAAAAGAGAATGCCCTTTCACCAAAAGTTTTAGATGGTATCTTAGGAACACAGAGAATACGTGTGTCTGCAGAAGAGCGTAGCTGACGACTGGGTGACTAGACCGACAGAAGTTCAGTAAGATAGGAAGGAGATGAGTCAGAAAAGAAGTTGTGACAGAGAACAGCCAGTTTGTAATCAATTCGAGCTTGTATAGGTAGCCAATATCTGAATCTTGCATGCGAATTTCGTAATTTCCAAGATGTATAGTTTATTTTTATTTTCTTTGCTAAATCGATTAAAAACTTTCATTGTGTGATGAAGCCGACATAACAAGTAGAGAAGTCAACGGAGATGACGTTGGAAAACCTTAATGACTTTACTCCTCATGAATCTTGATAACAGTTAACACAATCATCATGTTTAAGTTTGCTATGATCTGTGTCAAAGCCTACTGTTATATACACAGTTTGTATAGACGGGAGACACGCAACAAAAATGTTTGGTCCAAATTTCCTATAAATGTTTACCGTAACAAACAAAGCACGAGTAATGAGTCTCCTTATGTTCTTCCGATGTGTCAACATATCTATCTATTAATCGTCGTGTTGCTAACGTTAATCAACCAGCAAGAACCCGAGAGCCACACAGAACATGTTACGTATTCAATATCCGGGGCTTTTTATCAAATCTCAATTACAGACGCTTTGTTATCCCCACAATCGTACCACATCTTAATTATCTCCACTTTCCTTTTTCCCTCCCCCGAACCTTTCATTCCTTATTAGCCATACGATTCAGTCGATGTCTGTGACGTAAGGGTTAAATCTACCGATAGCGTTTCTCGCTTGCAATAAAAAAATAAGTCTGTAAAACTTCTATACAGAGCAGCCTTTTAGAATATATTTATCCCCACACTCTAAGATCCAATTGTTACAGTACAGAAATCAGTGAGTCTCAAACAGGGTAGCAGATCTACAGTACAGAAATCAGTGAGTCTCCAACATGGCAGCAGATCTACAGTACAGAAATCAGTGAGTTTCAAACGTGGCAGAAGATCTACATTACATAAATCAGTGAGTCTCAAACAGGGCGGCAGATCTACAGTACATAAATCAGTGAGTCTCAAACAGGGCGGCAGATCTACAGTACAGAAATCAGTGAGTCTCAAAGAGGGCAGCAGATCTGGGAAAAGTCTGGTCACCGATTCGCTTGACCGAGCTCAGAGTGACACGTAAAATGTAAACAAAAGCGCCCGTCGCTTCGTTGGGTCGCCTCAATGCGTCAGCTCAAAATTTCACGTGGCAAAAAAACAATAACAAACCGTGAATTTAAATTACATACCTCATATAAGGATAAACTAAAAATGCATTAATTTAATTACGGTACGTTCGATCGATCTGAAATTTTGATACTATGCATTGTTAGGTTAGACGGGTCCGTGTGCCAAATTTCAGTTTGATCGGATCATGGGAAGTGGGTCATTTTTGACTTCTGTTTTTCCGCCCGCCGAGCCCAAGACAGAGAGAGAGAGATGATGATGAGAGAGATGACGACAGAGACGGCCGCGAAGTTAATATAAGGGATTTAATAAAACAACCCCGTAAAAACAAAGTTTTTGACTATAAATCCCTTATATATGAGACATAACTAACAGTATTGATTATTTTCAAACATTTACAGACTGAATCTGTCTTAACTCAAATTTGCTTCATAACCCTAGGGGGGGAGGGGTGGGTGGGGAGGGGGAGAGGGGAAAAGTCTTGTCACCGATTCGCTTGACCGAGCTTAGAGTGACACGTAAAATGTAAACAAAAGCGCCCCGTCGCTTCGTTGGGTCGCCTCAATGCGTCAGCTCAAAATTTCACGTGGCAAAAAAACAATAAACAAACCGTGAATTTAAATTACATACCTCATATAAGGATAAACTAAAAATGCATTAATCTAATTACGGTACGTTCGATCCATCTGATACGATGCATTGTTAGGTTAGACGGGTCCGTGTGCCAAATTTCAGTTCGATCGGATCATGGGAAATGGGTCATTTTTGACTTCTGTTTTTCCGCCCGCCGAGCCCAAGACAGAGAGAGAGAGAGAGAGATGACGACAGAGACGGCCGCGAAGTTAATATACGGGATTTAAAAAGGAGGGGGGTGGCAACAATGCTTCTTGGGTTCACTTCCCGTTTAGTTGCGTTTTTCCTTCACAGAATAACATATGATTCGTAGTGTAGTGGTTATCACGTCCGCCTTGCACGCGGAAAGTCCTGGGATCAAACCCCAGCGGGAACAAATTATTTTAAATTTTTTAAAAATATTTTTGTTTCTGCCCCTTCTTTCCCCCCTATTTTCAACATGACTGAGGCTGTTAAGCGATAATCTGATTTGAAAGCGACAACCGGTTTTAAATTTCCCAAACCGATATTCGAATTTGATTCGGACGGATTTACGAAGTGAAATCTGGCCGGAGCCGAAGCCGGATTTGTAAATATGGCCGGATTCCGGATTTTCCGGAGCCGCAGGCAAAATCCGGTAAACCCCTAATTTCTATGAAGTCACCTATAAAACAATAATCGGTTTAAAATCGGAGTTACACAATCGATAATCGGTTTGCAAAAAAAAACAACAACCCAACAACACGCAATTAACAACCTTAAACATGACTAACCCTCACTAGGGTCGGCCAATCACAGTTTGTGTTTAAGGGATGGTAGTAATAAGGGGGGCGGGTAACAACAACCTCAGTGCGCATGTCTCCACTTTTACTCGCAATTTTTTTTTCATTACTTCCTGCTGCTGTTTGTGTCCGTACTCTCATCCCCCCCCCCAACCGTTCTTTGCACTGTCTATGATGAGCAAGTCTGTGGCGTATGCTACGCCGCTTGCCGTATCTATTTTATTATATATTGAATAATAATGGGATAATAAATGGTATCCATTTCATGATTGATGTAAAAGACATTAAAAAATTGCTATTGAAGACTTTAGTGCTAAAAGTATTTAAGTCACAAAATACCAATTTTGAGATAATCAAGTTTGAATTTATTTTTTTGTCTCTTTGATGATAGCATTTTAATATTTCAGGCTTTTAAAAAATTGGACCTAGTTCCATTGTATTGTTTTTAAATTAACGCTGTAATTTTGTCTAAACCAGCTGTTGAAGAGTCACTGTTTAGATTGAATTTGACAAAAAAATGTGACTTGAGTGCTTTTAGCACTAGGGTCTTCAATTAGGCAACTGTTATCTTAATAACACAAGGAATAAATTAGCATTTCAAAACCTTATAGGTTGTATTGCAAGTATTGAACAACCAATAGCCCCGAGCGTCTTTCTGAGAACTCTCGCGTCATTTTTGAGAACTTCCGCTCGACCAAGAAAGAGTTCCGTATTTGCATTTTCTTTCATGATTCAGAAATCATTGGTTATGCGTTATGCCAACAGAAATTATGTACCACTTTTAACGCAGAAACGAGAGTTTTAGAACCGTCGAGCCTCAGAACACATGGCATACCCCCCTCTCAAACACCTTTCTCCACTTCTCCTTTGTCTGTCGGTGTATGAATCTGTTTCCATGTGGGTGGGGGGGGGGATGTTGGGGTTTTCCCAAAAATTCGTCCGCCATTCTCATTAATTTAAAAGAAACATTGTTTCGATATCCCGGATGCAAGCTGTCTTCCGTGTCAGACAAATGGTCTTGATCTTTAGCTTTCTTACAGTAACTCTGCACAGAAGCTCCAATTAGTTGGACTTTACTACCTCCAGGCACGGTTTGAAATCATTACCAACATAGGTTTTTTCCCAAAAAAAATAGTTGGACTCATTTGTAAAAATTCTTAACCCCACAACCTGTCTGAAGTAAGGCGACGTCCTGTCATTTACTTTGCAGACATATAAAATAGTTATTTTTGCCATTATGCTGCTCTTTGTATTCTGTTGTTTTTGTAATCGGTTTATATGAAACTGTTTCTAAACGTATTAAAAATATAAGTAGTAGTGAGCCATAGAATAATAAGAAATTGATTCTTCTCTCCCCCCGAAAATTGGTCTTTGCTGCTAAATAAAGCATAGAATAACATGCGAAAATTTCCCACGAGCAACCTCTTTAAACGTTTTCACACGAGCAACCTCTTTAAACGTTTTCACACGAGCAACCTCTTTAAACTTTTTCACACGAGCAACCTCTTTAAACGTTTTCACACGAGCAACCTCTTTAAACGTTTTCACACGAGCCACCTCTTTAAACGTTTTCACACGAGCCACCTCTTTAAACTTTTTCACACGAGCAACCTCTTTAAACGTTTTCACACGAGCCACCTCTTTAAACGTTTTCACACGAGCCACCTCTTTAAACGTTTTCACACGAGCAACCTCTTTAAACTTTTTCACACGAGCCCCCTCTTTAAACGTTTTCACACGAGCCACCTCTTTAAACTTTTTCACACGAGCAACCTCTTCAAACGTTTTCACACGAGCAACCTCTTTAAACTTTTTCACACGAGCCACCTCTTTAAACGTTTTCACACGAGCAACCTCTTTAAACTTTTTCACACGAGCCCCCTCTTTAAACGTTTTCACACGAGCCACCTCTTTAAACGTTTTCACACGAGCCCCCTCTTTAAACGTTTTCACACGAGCCACCTCTTTAAACGTTTTCACACGAGCAACCTCTTTAAACGTTTTCACACGAGCCACCTCTTTAAACGTTTTCACACGAGCAACCTCTTTAAACTTTTTCACACGAGCCCCCTCTTTAAACCTTTAAACGTTTTCACACGAGCCCCCTCTTTAAACGTTTTCACACGAGCCACCTCTTTAAACGTTTTCACACGAGCCACCTCTTTAAACTTTTGCACACCCCAAACGATTTCCTTGGAAAACCGGGATCTACGGATTTAATTTCCCATAGTCAGAAATACGTTTCTTTCACTCAACATAATGTAAGGAACTCCTCTATTTAAATTTATTTTACAACGTGGAGTTTTTTATTTAATTTTTTAAAAAAAACTTCTGCTTTTATTATGTTTTGCAATTATAGCGCAATATGCAATTATTTCACTAAGTGAAATGCTTATTTTATATACGTAACTTTTTGTTAATTTCCCTTATAGCTAATAATTAATTTTTGAAATTAAAATTCATTTTTAAAAACTTAAAATAACAAAAATAAATCAATGACAAGGAAGACAGGCAAAATATTTTTACCTTTTCATGATTGATGTTTCCAAACAACAACGAGTGCTTTCTAAAGTCCGCTGCCCTAAGTATAGTAAGACATTTTAAAATAATATCTTAAACTTAAATCTGTTCCCGTGCACCGTGAAGATTTAGTTTACACCAATAAAATCAAATGGCCAACCTTATCGAAGGCCATCTTCAACTCGAACAATTATTTATTTCAATATTTTTCGACTCCCACAAGAAAGAACTCACCAGTTTCTTTAGTATGTGCTGAATATAAATTTGAATCATAAAATGTGGAGTAATGAATTGGAATGCACAAGGGGTGAATAATCGATTCCTATGACATAAATCAAGCAGCGCATCATATTCTAGAAAGGAGGTTTTGAATACTAACAAATGAGGAGTTAATATTTATGTTTCCGTCAATGGTGTGAGTGTCAAAAACAAGTTAGTGGTGGGTGGGGGAGGGGGAGTTATAATTAAGGCAAGTGGCTCATCATTTAAACGCATGACATGAACTTTAAATTTAAAGCTTATTTTATAATTATAAAGGGATACGTACTTCTCCATTCTTCCCTTTTGGCCAGTATTCCGAGTTTATGATGCGGCGGTGATAGTTGTGTAATAGGATAAGTAATGATCAAGGGGCTGGTCAAGTTTTGTGTCGAAGCGCTAAACCATCCCAACTCATCGCGATGGCAAATCACCACGATCCCTTAGCATTATGGTCCCTTCTCATAACGGTCCCTTCTCATCATGGTCCCTTCTTATCATGGTCCCTTCTTATCATGGTCCCTTCTTATCATGCTCCCTTCTATCATGGTCCCTTCTTATCACGGTCCCTTCTTATCACGGCCCCTTCTTATCATGGTCCCTTCTTATTTGGTTCCCTCTTATCACGGTCCCTTCTTATCACTGCCCTTTCTTATTATAGCCCCCTCTTATCACTGTCCCTTCTTATCACGGTCCCTTTTTATTATGACCCCTTCTTATTATGGTCCCTTCTTATTGTCCCTACTTATCACGGTCCCTTCTTATCACGGTCCCTTCTTATTATGGTCCCTTTTTATTATGGTCCCTTCTTATCACGGTACCTTCTTATTGTCCCTTCTTATTATGGTCCCTTCTTATCACGGTCCATTCTTATTATGGTCCCTTCTTATTATGGTCCTTTCTTATCACGGCCCCTTCTTATTGTCCCTTCTTATTATGGTCCCTTCTTATCACGGTCCCTTCTTGTCATGGTCCCTTCTTATCACGGTCCCTTCTTATCATGGTCCTTTCTTATTTTGGTCCCTTCTTATCACGATCCCTTCTTATCATGGTCCCTTCTTATCACGGTCTGTTCTTATCACGGTCCCTTCTCATCACGGTCCCCTCTTATCATGGTCCCTTCCTATCATGGTCCCTTCTTATCATGGTCCCTTCTCATCACGGTCCCCTCTTATCGTGGTCGCTTCTTATCACGGTCCCTTCTCACCAAAATCTTTTACTATAAAGATCTCTTCTATCGCGATCTCTTCAGATAACGTTTCCTTGTCATCACGATCCCTTACCATTACGATCCCTACCATCATGAAACCTTACCATTACGATCCCTTACCATTACGATCCCTTGCCATTACGATCCCTTACCATTCCGATCCCTTACCATTATGATCCCTTACCATCACGATCCCTTACCATTACGATCCCTTACCATCAATATTCCTTACCATCACGATCCCTTACCATCATGATCCCTTACCATCACGATCCCTTACCATCACGATCCCTTATCATCACGACACCTTACCATCACGATACCTTACCATCACGATACCTTACCATCACGATCCCTTACCATCACGATCCCTTACCATCACGATCCCTTACCATCACGATACCTTACCATCAAGATACCTTACCATCACGATACCTTACCATCACGATCCCTTACCATCACGATCCCTTACCATCACGATCCCTTACCATCACGATCCCTTACCATCACGATCCCTTACCATCACGATCCCTTACCATCACGATCCCTTACCATCACGATACCTTACCATCACGATACCTTACCATCACGATCCCTTACCATCACGATCCCTTACCATCACGATCCCTTACCATCACGATACCATACCATCACGATACCTTACCATCACGATACCTTACCATCACGATACCTTACCATCACGATACCTTACCATCACGATACCTTACCATCACGATCCCTTACCATCACGATCCCTTACCATCACGATCCCTTACCATCACGATCCTTTACCATCACGATCCCTTACCATCACGATCCTTTACCATCACGATACCTTACCATCACGATACCTTACCATCACGATCCCTTACCATCACGATCCCTTACCATCACGATCCCTTACCATCACTATCTCCTCTCACAGCAAGCCCAGCCCCCGAGGCCTTCTCGTCAATAACCGAACACATCGCAGTCCCTTCCCTCGTCATGTTCCCGATATATTACTACTGGGCCCCCGGCTTCTCATGAAACAAACACCCCATTATGTCACACCTACAAATCATTCATTCCCACACCCACCGCCACTACGTAACTAACAGCTGAGTCAGTTTCAGTCTAAGTCATAAGAGAATCGCCCCATACGTTTTTTAATGAGAGAATATAAGAGGTTTACTGACTTCACTGAGAAAGGTTCAGAAGATGGTTTAAAAAAAAACAAGTCGTTCATTAGTCACGAGATCCCCTAACCGAGACAGGATTTGAGGGCGATTGTCCAAACCACGTCTTTGATTAGTCCCCCCTTTAATAAGACCGTCTGCTCAGACTCGACATGATATTCCTCCCGCAGCCCTGGTCAACATTGCTACTCGCTAGACTAGGGGACAGCGCGTCGTAATTCATTGATGATGTAGCAAAGCCTACCCCCCCCCCAATAGCATCAACACAAGAATGATTATTTACCTTAGCGGTTATTCTCTTTCATTTTCCTCCTGTAATCATTGATGCGTTTTTAAAAACTAAATGTTGCCTTTCCCCCGATTTTTTAAAATTACATGTATTACTCGCCTATCCTTATTTTAAATTGATTCATGTCCGACTGGACAACTGGAAAAATGCCATGCTCCTACTATATTAAAAAGAAATTTAAAAATTACTATTTAAATATTTTTAAAGACCCCTGATGCTCTTGAAACGACCCTGGTTCACACCATCATATATTTTGTTCTCTACAACTGTTATACTCTGTATTAACAAGAGCGATGTTGCTGGGTGAGGAGAAAAAAAGTCGAGTATGGAATCACCCGTAGATAAACGCAAACAATTTCTGAACTCCAATTTTGGGAACGAATAAACTATGAATGCTTTCCAAATCCTTGACAACAATCTGATACCAGATAATAATAGAAATAATTTGACAATTAGTACCGCGCTTTACATAATACTAGTAAGACATCTATTTATAATTGATTTCAATTTACAACATTCATTTTGTAATCACAAAATTTAAAAGAGAGAGAAAAGAAAAGAAAAAACAACAACAACATATAATTATTATATGATGGTGCACATAAGTCGGCTACGTTTATCCTTCAGAGAAATGTTTGATTGTTAATTTTGAAATTA
Source organism: Ampullaceana balthica (assembly GCA_944989445.1). Classification (NCBI taxonomy): domain Eukaryota; kingdom Metazoa; phylum Mollusca; class Gastropoda; family Lymnaeidae; genus Ampullaceana; species Ampullaceana balthica. Next base: position 728,925 of record CALYLW010000162.1, read on the forward strand.
AAGTTTGAACAGATGGGTTTTTAGTAGTACATGAACCGGCCGCATCTTACATCAACCAGCCGTATCTTACATCAACCAGTCATATCTTACATTAACCAGTCCTATCTTACATCAACCAGCCGTATCATACACCAACCAGCCGTATCTTACATCAACCAGCCGTATCTTACATCAACCAGCCGTATCTTACATCAACCAGCCGTATCTTACATCAACCAGCCGTATCTTACATCAACCAGCCGTATATTACATCAAACAGCCGTATCTTACACCAACAAGACTTATATTTCATGGGTCGTTTCTAGAGCCATCAAAGTTATCCTGCTATCATCACCTTATTCTGATGACATCACATCACCATCATGTCACCATCTAACCATCATATCCCAGTCTCCCCATCATTTCAAGACCTCATCATCATATCCTCCATCTAGTCATCTTGTCGTCACCTCCCACCCAGCAGTCGCCATAAAACGAGACGTGGGCTAATTCCGGCCCACAGCAGTCCGAATCCCGTCATAACGGCCTTAACTTACCTTCTTGGGAAGCGCCAGCACTCGACAAAGCTCACGTCTGACAAATATAGGCACATTCCCGCATGAATTCAGACGTGCGGCGGGTTCCAATCGTCTGCGTCCCTCAGTATAGACCTGGGCCGGAAGTTCCCTAATGCGCTTGCCGGAGAGGAGCAACGAAAGGGCCATTCATCAAATAATGACGTGTGTGCGGTAGGGGCGGGAAATGATTATAGATCTACCTTTATGTATGTAATGTGTACTTTATAACTGCCCAACAATAGCGGCTAACAATGACAGCGGAAAATGCATCAATTTCCAAATGCTATAGTTCCCTAATGCTATAGTTCAGTAATGCTATAGTTCCCTAATGCTATAGTTCCCTAATGCTATATTTCCCTAATGCTATAGTTCCTTAATGCTATAGTTCCCTAATGCTACAGTTCCGTAATGCTATAGTTCCCTAATGCTATAGTTCCCTAATGCTATAGTTCCCTAATGCTATAGTTCCCTAATGCTATAATTCCCTAATGCTATAGTTCCCTAATGCTATAGTTACTGTATTAAACTCAAGAGCTGCAGTGTGTAGGTATTTAAATATCAAGTTTATTTTTATTTATACAAGAAATAAACACAAATTATTTCATTTAATAAATGACTTACATCAAAATTAACGCAAGTTTAGTTTCAAACCTTCCACCCAAAGAGGTCCAAGCCCTGGTCTATTCTACAAGGTTGGGTTGCAGAACTTCTTTCTAGGGGGGGGGGCTTCGTCTATTCTACAAGGTTTGGTTGCAGAAATTATTTCAAAAGTGGGTGGGGGCTTCGTCTATTCTTTGTAAATAGGTGCCAGAAATGGAAGTCGTTGGAATGTAATTCAGATCTGTGAATTGGAATCAACAGTGAAGTAGGAATGAGGCAAGCAAGTGTGAGGGAATTAACGGTAATTTTGTTTTTAAACGCATAGGCAGACATTTCAGTTAAGATGACAGTTTTAGTCCTAGACTGATGTGGCAGACATTGTTGAGTGGATCAGGACGACATCCCCCAACTCCTTTAACGGATATTCATTTCTGTCAAGGAAGAGGTCGTGGAGCCAAATGAAAAATAAATAAATAAATGGATTCACCTAGAGAGAACTAAATAGACTAAACAAAGCGTTTCGGCGTATCGAGGATATGGGCCCTACTATCTCAATACTTTTATCAATTAATGCAATTATTCTTCTTTTTAAATAAGGGATGTTAGCGTTGTGGTTTTTTTCATGTATTCTTTTCGGTCTACAGGAAAAGGGTTATCTAACTTGCTCAGCCAGTGGGAACTACAAGCATTTGTTTGGTTCTCAATTCCCAATTAATCCAATTTTTTAAAAGTATTCGTTTAAAACTTGACTTATATTGGAGAATTAATACAACTCTGAGACCAGTTTCTTCATGCAACCTGTTCCCCCCCCCCAATGCAAACACACGTCATGACTGAGGACTAAGATGAAAGCCCTTTCTTGGAGTTATTTCAATAATTACGTTTTTAAGTACAAATGTATATACAGGAATTCTCAAAATGTTCAATGTATGGCAAACATATCTAAATGCAACATTCTTCATCTAAATGGGGTCATAGTCATGGCCCAGATTGTTTACAAAAAAAAAGTAAATTCAATCGCAATAAATATTTCATGCACCTTTATGTTCATCTCTTGCTGGTTCTTTTAGGCTGCACGTCATGTTTTTTTCCACAAAGCAGTCTTGAAAATCTTAATTATGTTATTTTCTGCACCCTCCCCACACACTTTTTTGGGTTGGTAACCAGTACCATAACATTTTGACCTTACCTAGCACGAGAATTTAAAGAAAGAATGTTGTTAGGAACACAACTTTAAGTCAAAGTTTTGCTATTTCGTCGGTTCATATCCCATTTGACGGATTGACTTACAAAAATCCAACTTGTCATTTGATCTAAAATGCCATGATGATCTAAACTTAAGTTCCTTGCTCATCTGGCATAAGCAGGGCCGGATTTAGACTTGAAGGGGCCCATAGCTATTTGAGATATGGGGGCCCTCTCGAAGTCCAGATACTCCTTGTCAGGGCCAAATATAAAAAAAATAATTCCGGGGGCCCCAAAGAAGGCGGGGGCCCTAAGCTATAGCTTGTTTAGCAAATAGGGGCACGAGGCAAAATGCTTAAGCTATTGTCGAAATTCGAGATCCAAAATCTTTAGGGCGCTATTTACAACAATTGTTCACCTTCCAAATACGACCTTGACCTAATCTGATCATACCCCTCAGAAACAACAAGCGTTGAAACATGCCGCCCCTGAACCCGTTGACCCGGATTTTAAACCAACGGTGTGATGGGCATTGTACGGGCCGCGGTTACATCGCCGGTGGCAACCCATCACGCTGTGAAGTATTTCGTTTTTAACAACATGCTTGCATGTCCGTGCAGCTGCAAATATATTCATAACTAGAAAATGTTTTGAGACTAATTTCCCAAACTGAAAACAGATGTCACCGACTTTTTGTTTGTTTGTTCAAGACCAGTATTTAAGCTGGATTATCTCAGCACTAAAGGGTTAAAGTGGCAGTTCTATAGGTAAGGACGGACAAATGTGCGTGTTTAGATAAGAGATATTGGAAAGTACGGTAAATCAGGTAGGTCTTGATTAGTAACGGGAAACGGATTCTCTGGTTTTCTGAATGGTCAATAAATAAAGGTAAAAAAATAATTTTTAAAAACCACGTTTTTATAAGTGGACTAAAAAGAAGAAAATAATTTAAAACTTATAAGTTCAAGTACTTCGATTTAATATGACTAAAAACGTTGGGCGGGCGCTTATGAGGTTTAACATATGCGGTTCACTCATTCCCTCACTTATAGATCTCTCTTTCGCCTTCTAAATTAGAAATCTTTAATTTTTATACCAAACACCCGCCCCACGTTTTTAGTCATATTACATCGAAGTACTTGAATTTATAAGTTTTAAATTATTTTCTTCTTTTTAGTCCACTTATAAAAACGTGGTTTTTAACAATCATTTTTTTACCTTTATTTATTGTATTCTTTTTAGTCCACTAATAAAAACGTGGTTTTGAAAAATATTTTTACCCCTATTTATTTTACCAAACACCTCATCAGCGCCCGCCCAACGTTTAATAACAAAGCATTGAGGTCACAGCGTGAACTCGCCACGTGAAATTAAACTACGGTAGGCGGGTACAGATGCTTATATGAAGATAAACTAAGAAATGCGTTAATTTAATTACAGGACATTCGATCGATCTGAAATTTTGATACAATGTATTGTCATGCAAGATCTATCTGGGGTAAAATTTTGAGCTCTCTAGGACTGTCAGAAGTGGTGTAATTTTACGTTGGCAGATTTGAAAAATTGTGGACAGACAAACAAACAAATCCATAGGAACGAAAGCGAGTTAATAAAACGTTGTTTACAAATAGCACATGAATATGGCAAAATCATTGTTCGTATATAAATTTAGACAAATTAATGTCATTGATTTTTCAGAGCATGTTCATATAGGTTTTTTATAGGCTTCAAAAATATAGATTGGGGAAGAAAATATAAACATTTTTCTCCATTTCAGAAATTTAAAGCACCGATTTCAAATGTCTTTTTTCTTTTGCGCTATTCCCGTGAATCGGTTTTGTAATGCTTCCCTTGTAATGGCTGCCTTTCTCTCTTCACAGAAACCGTGAAGCTACACTTTGAAGTGTTGACGCTTAAGTTTTTTTTCTTCTTTTTAATATAAAGAATTTTTTTTCGGCCTCTGTTCTGTAATCTGTATTGTCTGTTTAATTTTCCGTTTAGCCGAAACTTTCTATTATATTCTTCTATGATCTAAAAAATAGTATCAAGAATTTTACTCAATGACCCCAGTAAGTGGAGCCTATTGCCCCACGGGGCCTATTACCCTGCTTTACCCTAATGGGTAAACATTTTTGAAAACCCTTTAATCTCTTTTCTGTTTAGTGTCCACACTTAAAAAAACAACAACAAAAAAACAACTAGCCACAAAATATGTTGTTTCCGCATTTATGTAATTTCCCTAAACACAAAACTCATATATTATTACCCCCCCCCTCCCCACACTTTTTTGTCTTTTTGCCCTGGGCACCAGCGGCGTTCGTTCTCTACATTTTTTGTAAGATGTTGAACATATATAATTTTTAAGCTAATTTTTAAAACCTATTTTTAGCTTTGTAAACAGCGTCACGAGATAGATATCCAGCAAATTGCTCAGCCGTGGGGCAATGTGAATAATTTATTTCGATTTTTATTGTTTGGCTCAATGAATAAATTAATTTTCTTTTTTCTTTCTTAAAAAAAAATCTCGAGTAGTTTGTCGATTTAATGAAAAATGAAACGAGCGTCTTTCTAAGTCGTTTAATTTACTAACCACTAAAAAGTCGTTTTGATTGTGTTTGCTTTAAAAGAAAATTACGATGCCTGATTTAACCGAAATAGTGAATTACGGCTTCATTCTATTGCATTGAACTCTACGTTGTCTCGGATTCACAAATAGGCAGGCACATAATGCCACATCAATGTGTTGATTTAAGAGGTTAAACATAAAATAAAAAAGGTTTGAGAACCTGTGCCCTGAACAATCGGTTCACTGACCTTTTATTCATGTGATACCACACGAGGTTGGTAGAAATTGATTCCCACACTCAGACTATGATGGTCATGCATATTGATAGGATTATCAGAGTTGATGCCGGAGGAACGGGTGCCGTGGAGGCAAAGACACTATGCCAGGCATTGTTGGGTTGGCATATGAGAAGTAATTTAAGTTGAAACTAGTATGGTTTATAATATCAGCGCAAGGTTATATCTTTTAGAATACTTGGATGGAATAAATTTGTTTTTACTCTAAATGCTTATGTTAATAATTTATATTCACTGGAAGCTCACTTAAACCGCTTTAATTTCAAAATATCTGTTCGTGTCCCATTAATTTATCTGGAGTAACAAGGTATACAAAATTCAAAGTCTACATTAAATCTTTCCAACGTTTTTTTAAAATTGTACTGTGATCCTTCAGCTTGACTTGAACATTTTCTTGTTGACAACAAGTCTGTTGAGGACGTCGCTCCTCTTTCTGAAAGTCCTCACAGTCACGGGTCAAACTTTTGATATTATGAAAATATTTATCTAAACCAAAAGTAAAATTTAACTGCTGCACATCAGTCAGAGCAAGTTCATATCGGACTCACAATATAATGAGTTTGCATCAAATCTTTGCTGACTCTAGTGTGGGAAGAAATTAAAGCTTCTACAAACACAATAGCTTATATTTGTAGGTATTGAGGCATAAAAGGTTCTCCTATAAGGATTATCTTAATCTTGACATTAATGATCCAATACAGAACCACAACTATTCTGTAATTTCATGCGAAGCCGTAGCTGGTCTTGCACAATGAATACTTGTAGGCACATTTGAAACACAACAGCCATTAAAATGACTGACCTAAATATTTCTTACAAAGATAGACAGAATCAAGCCCCGATCTACAATCTGAGCAACAAACTATGTCCATTCTCTCTCCCTCTGCCCTCTCTCTCTCTTCTTACACACCCTTCCATCATGCTCTTTTGAAACCTTAAAAGGGAAAGAAAAAGGCAACTTAATTAAGAACCAGAACACTTCCATTCGATCTTGGTCTTCTGTAGTCCCTAAACGGGCCCGTGGGGTTAATCTAATGTTACTGTGACCTACCAGCCTTTATGTATAGGCTAGTACAAGGGTCGGGAAACGTTTTTCTGAGAAAGCCATAAACACCACATATTTTAAAAAGTAATTCTGTGAGAGCCATACATTATGATTAAAACAAAAAAAATTCAAGTAAATGTGTGCATTTTATGTTATTTCAACACTAAAAGTACAACGGTTGCGTCTCCGTATTCTTTTTAATAACATGGTTATGTTGTTTTTTTTATATGCAATTAATATGTAGATTATTGTTGATCAAAGGAGTCTGAATAAATTTTTTTTCTCTATAATTGAACATTTGTTTGAGAGCCAGATGCAGCCATCGATAGAGCCACATGTGGCTTGCGAGCCATGGTTTCCCGACCCCTGGGCTAGTAAGACGATTGAAGACTAGAGTAGTCGTGCATTTTTGAAGATTATCCGTTTAACCCGTATTCGTTTTTATCCCCTAGTACCTTTACATAGTTTTCTTTCTGTCTATACAACCGATTAAATATTTATCGCTTAACATACATAATAAATTAACAGACTCCGCTAAACATAAATATGTTAAACCGAATCAAACACTCTTGGCCATAGCCCATGATAACGCCCATATCCATATGATTTGCGGTGTTTAAATAATTTCCCGTGTTAACCTTGCAGTTATTTCGCACCAAAATACTTGAATGCGAACGGGAAAGGCACACGTTTGTGTCTATTGGTGCGTATTTGTAAATGTGTGTATGTGCGCACGTGTGCGTGCGGTTATGTGTGTGTTCGTTCAATTACCTAAGAGAACACCCCCGACTGACCGCCTCGTGTCCAATCCGATGTTGACTAACTTGTGAGACGAGATTTAAACCTCTAAGCTCCAGGGCGTTTCTGGTTCCACTGGGTGTCCACCAAAGTCATTTCCAAACAGGAAGTGTTTAAACTCACTGGACATTGGCTACGACGGGGCGGATGTTATTCATAGCGAGTTAATGGATTTTGAACATTTAATTACTTGTGGTGAGTCTAGGGAAACACTTTTCATGCGTTGAATGTGCGATGATGAATATTAATTAAAGACACATTACCCATAAGCATAAAATAATATTTAACCTTCCGATTTTGCAAAATACTATTTAAGTAATTAAGTCGAACGAGGGTGACCTAATCCGATGAGCGAAAATTCACGTGATGTCAACAAAGAGTTGATGTAGGAAAAACAAAAAATGCAGGTAGAAAGAAGGATTTTGATTATAATAATACCACTAATATCCCCGTCACTTACACATGACCTGAAAACAATTATAATGCTACACTTGCATTTATCCTACCGCCAACCAATGTTCCCTTTAAGAATTACCCCGCTGCAAATTTTGTACAATATTGCACAAAAGAGAAATGCGGTGCAACTCTGTACAGGAGTTGTTTGTTTAATTTTTACTTTGCACGTGGACCAACTAACCTTAAAGGGAAACATTGCCGCACACCCATTAAATGCAACATTGGAGCTAATATAACTGTTCAGTCCAACGCTGTAAATGGTTTACTTTTATATGGTTTTGTAGGCGTTCTCACAATACAAACTTTCGTGCAATAAATCCTTGAAATAATATTGTCAACAAAATAACTTTAATATGAACACTATGTACACGAATATCAAATTGATGTTACACTTCGTGGAAACATCATCACTACATTCTAGCCATCTTGAATAACACTCTCGAACCTTCTTCCCGCTTTCTTCCCGCGCCTTCACTCACATGACCTCTCCGTCATCCAACTCGTGATTCACACGTGACAAACGCTCTATTTCAATTTTATCTACCTAACAATTACCTAAAACTAAAATTACAAAGTCAGAGAGTAAACGAAAGTGAACGCGTTGAAGTAAACGGGACGTATGCACTGAACTTGTAGACCGCTTTGTTTTCTGTATGTAATCAACATTTTTATCCCTGGCCTCGGGTTTTTTTCTAAAATATTCCAAAGTGTTACGGCTCTTCTTGTCATGATATGAAGCCACCTTCATGGGATCAGAGATGCAGCTGAAGACCGTGTTCCCGTTGACTGACTTTGAATCAGCAGTGTAATCGTTGCTCAAAATCTTCAAATATTCACGATCGTGTCAACCCGTCTTATGTCTGTATCACTTAAATAAGTGCTAAATAAGACATGTATGACTAGCAATGAAGTTTCTAAGAGAGACGATGTTTAAAGTGCCCACACGCACGGAAACACTTATCGGGGCTTATCCTTTGAAAAGGTGAACAGTTTGAGGATCCTTGGAGTGGATCACTATAACGTGACCGTAAAAGGTGACCAGTTTGAGGATCCTTGGTGTGGATTACAATAACGTGGCCGTAAAAGGTGACCAGTTTGGGGATCCTTGGTGTGGATTACAATAACGTGGCCGTAAAAGGTGACCAGTTTGGGGGTCCTTGGTGTGGATCACTATAACGTGGCCGTAAAAGGTGACCAGTTTGGGGATCCTTGGTGTGGATCACTATAACGTGGCCGTAAAAGGTGACCAGTTTGAGGATCCTTGGTGTGGATCACTATAACGTGGCCGTAAAAGCCGAAATAAGCTCGGTCTAATCTCGATTACTGGTCAGTGCCATTATCTCCCTTTAGCGTGGCGAAAATTGGCAAGATTGTCTCCATGTGTTACTGCCCTTGGCCATGTTAAGGGGCGTTACCTCTTCTTTCTTTTGAGAGGGATGGGGAGGCGGGGCAGCTTTGGCCCACTTATTAATCCCATACTAATACCCTAATAACAAACTACAAAATTGACATGGTCTGAAGCAGGAATTGGATGTATGGAGATTGAGGGGAAAAAAACAACCCGAAACCGCTGAATAAAACCTTCTCTTGGATGCATGATCGTCATGCTATACTCCTGTTAATCATTTTTAGATAAGTGTGTGTGTGTGTGTGTGTGACAAGAAATATGCTGTCATGAAGCCAGAGGTCCCAAGTGTTTTTGGGGGAGGGGTGCTTAATCTTAGTCTACGCCCCACTTCACAATCTTTAATTTGATGAAACGCCCCAAGACCAAAGGAGCTCTGCTTTTTCAAATCAATTAGATGCCGGTGGCCAGCGAGTATAAATGAGTCAGCAATCTTGATTGAAGTGAGGAACAAAAAATAATATCTTTTCTTGATTAATAAATCTCTTTCCGACATTTTAGTCCCATTCAAGATTTCATCGGGTAGGAGGGAGAGTCAGGACTTAATGTGTTTGTTAGTCGTTGGAAGACTAAATATCATGCTTGTATTTATTCTTGAAGTCGATCGGACTTTCTCCACAAAAAAAAAGTTTTTTTAATGGAGATAATTTTAATTAATTAAATCGCCTTCTTTTAGCCATCACAAGAGTTCCAGTTAACCACAATTGCAAGAAATTTCCAACAAGAAAATTGTTGAAACATCGAGCCACGATAGTTATCCAAAATGTCTCTTAAAGTAACTCTACAGCGATTTCTGATCAAGCGTAAATATTGACTCTGTGACCCACTAACCTAAATTGAAGAGCCCCCCTCAATTCACAGTTTGGGCGAAGATTCCCCGTTTGAATGCCCTATTTGCCCATGTCTTTCACACTATCAATAACGAATTGCCTCAGCGATTTTCCAGCAGTAAATGGTTTCATTCCGCGGGACCCCGCCCGTTGCCCCCTATTTGACCAGCTACCGGCCAGCAGATGGACTCTTGTGTGTTTCTCGTCGTGTTTATGTTTCGGTCAATTCAGTGGATCTGTATGCTGGGCACCATTTATTATCATATTAAACAACCCTGTAAAAACAAAGTTTTTGAATATAAATCCCTTATATATGAGATACAAGGTTGTGCTGCGGCGCCTTTTTCAAAAGCCCAACTAACTTGTCCTTGTATGATAAATACGTAATATTAAATTTCCTTAAATGTACACAAAGTATTTTATAATAGGGGTTGTAAGGCGCCTAAGGCACCTACTTTTTTTTGGGTCAAAAGCTCAAGTAACTTATCTTTGTATGATAAATACGAAATATTCCTGAAATGTACACAAAGTATGTATATAATATTTTTTTTACAGTGCTGATCTACACACGATTTTTAAACTAATTTTTAGAAAACAGCGCACCAAATTACTGCACCAAAAATAACTCTTTGAGTCAGTCAGCACTGTTTACAACGCAAATGCTGACGTCAAATGTTCGTGCGTTGTTTGGTTAATGTTAATCTGGAAACCAAAATGATTATGATTTTTAAGTCTATATTTTCAATTTTAAAAAAAAACAATAACAAACAGTGAGTTTGAATTACATACGTTAGTTTAAGATAAACTAAAAATGCATTAATTTAATTACGGTACGTTTGATCGATCTGTAATTTTTATACGATGCATTGTTAGGTAAGACGGGTCCGTGTGCCAAATTTCAGCTCGATCGGATCACGTGAAGTGGGTCATTTTCGACTTTTGTTTTTCCGCCCGCCCAAGACAGAGAGAGATGATGACAGACAGACAGAGAGAGAGAGAGAGAGAGAGAGAGAGAGAGAGAGAGAGAGAGAGAGAGAGAGAGAGAGAGAGAGAGAGAGAGAGAGAGAGAGAGAGAGAGAGAGAGAGAGAGAGAGAGAGAGAGAGAGAGAGAGACGGCCGCGAAGTTAATATAAGGGATTTAAAAATGACCCACTTCCCGTGAAGCCATCAAGCTGAAATTTGGCACACGGACCAGTGTCATCTAACACTGCATCTTATCAAAATTTCAGATCGATGGAACGTACCGTAATTAACTTAATGTATTTTTATTTTATCTATATACGACATTTGTAATTCATTTTCACGGTTTGTTATTGTTCTTTTTCACGTGACAGCTCAGTTCGCGTGATGACACCACATGGTCGATGTACCGGCGTGCTTTGTTTCTCATTTTACGTGTCACGCTGAGCTCGGTCCAGCGATCGGTGACCAGATCTTTCCCTTCGCTACCCCCCCCCCGGGTTATAAAGTAAATGGGAGTTAAGGCAGATTCAGTCTGTAAATGTTTGTCGCGTCTGAACATAATCAATACTGTTAGTTATGTCTCATATATAAGGGTTTTATAGTCAAACACTTTGTTTTTACGGGTTTGTTTTATTTACTTTTGTTTTTCCGCCCGACTGACCGACGAAGAGATGACGACAGACAAGATATCGAACTTGATATAATGGATTTAAATAATGTAGACTTGATCCAAGTACTGATGTCACGGAGAAGTTTAACCACCGGGTTGAGCTCTGTCTGAAATTCGAAGATTGACTAGCCCGAACTTCCAATCCATTCCCTTTTCTTTTTCTATAAAAAAGCAACAATAACAAAAACACCCCCCCCCCAATCCACTCACCCTCCCTCCCACCCCCCTACACACACAATAATAAAAAAACCAATATAAACAATGAACTTCCTGCTTTCCAAAGTTATTTTTTTAAATATATTACAGAAAATATATTCTAGAACGCTTACATCGTTAATTATGAAGGTGTAATATTTTTTTGGGGTGGGGCTTTATTTACGAAATTGTGCAATGCATATTTTGATAATAAAATAACAGTTGCTCCGCAGTCCAGGTAAGAGAAAAAAATCTATGGTTTTCTAGTTCCCTCTTGCTTTACGTTGTTAAAACCTTTCTCTTCTATTCTTCTAAAACAAACCTTATCTCAATTTTGTAATTTTGCTACAACAGTTTGTCCACATCTATTTTTAATATGTGTATAATAATAATAATACGCCATTCAAAGCAATGGTCTATGTATCCTAAGAGTACTGGTACTGTTTATAAAATAAAAGGAGGAAAATGCATGGGAGGCAACTCGGAAAACCTCACCAACTGGCAAGTTACGGATCGTTACTTACGGGCACTGGTTGACCTCAGGGATGTTAGACTGATGTTGTGTGCCATATTAACTTTGTCAAAATTCTCCGCGGTCTGTTTTTACGTTTACTTTCATGACTATTTTAGGTTCTTCCACTTCGTTTAATATGTTATACATTTCTTGCATGTACAAGCTTTTGAGAACATAAAAACACTGGTTTTCTTGTCATTAAAACCATTAATTTATCAAACAATAATGATGAATATCTAAATAATAAATGAGAGATTAAATAGGAATATGGCACAGTTTATAATGACAAACTTAGATTGCAATGGCTCTTCCAACTACAAACTTAGATTGAAATCGGTCTTCTAATTACAAACTTAGATTGCGATTGGTTTTCTAATTACAAATCTATATTGCGATGGGTCTTTAAATTATAAACTTAGATTGCCATTGGCCATGGGTCTTCTAATGACAAACTTAGATTGCGATGGGTCTTCAAAGTACACACTTAGATTGCCATCGTTCTTCTGCCAAGCACTGAGCTATTAAAAGAGGATGGCTTTAATTAAAACACCAAGTATTATTTCGACCGGTCTGTATAACAAGTGCGACAAAATATAACTTTGAAAAGCGCAATTGGTTCTAATCCTGAAACGTGCTGTAAATGGAAATTTTAAAAATTACGAGTGCGGAGTAGAAAATATAAAGACTTTGTTTTTAAGGAATTTTAAATAGTCAAGTAAAAAAATTTGCGGTGAAGAAAAAACACCACAAAATAACGGAACTATTTAAAAATAGTTTTGCTCCGTGAAAAAAGTGTCTGGCACAGTCATAATGGAAGTGGGGCGTCCACCAGACTGTGTCTGTGATAGAGTGCGTTTGAGGAAAGAAAGACTTGTCCAGTAACTGTAGTAGGTTGTGTGTACATGAATCACCGCGGCTGTGCATTTATAATAATAGTTTTCCCATTGACGATAACAGTTCACAAATCTGTTTCGCTTGGTTTTTATCGAAATTCCATTTCCTTGTCGATATAGTAAAACAATTTTTAAGTAGTCAGTCACTGCGTAGCTTAGAATTCTCACTTATAGACGAGATTCTCCAAAAGAACTGAGGTTAATCTAACTTTGTTGCAATTACTACGACAAGTACCGATACCATGAGCTTGGCGCCGGTTTTAATGAAGAAAATTACCATCAAATAGGTCTCCAGTAGAATAGCAAACAGATCTGCTATGACTTGTTCGATATCTTAATGAAAATCTAGAGGGAAAGGGACACCATTCTTCCAGCCCGTTAGCAAGAATCGATACATTCATGTATTCACATATATGCAAAAGTTACATACACACTTTACCTTTATAAAAATTTCACGCGTGTTGGATAAACTCGTGATTTTATTTAATATTCTTATCTTTATAACATTTAATAATTTGATGAGGAATTTAACGTTAAATTTAATGACCTTTCATCAGGTCTTAAAAATATTAATTTAAATGAATTTATATAAGTTTTTTTTTGACAACCAACTCGCGTAGTGCATAACTTTTGAAAACAATTATATTTAACCAACCTTTCATCTCACTTCCCCCCAGGCAAACCTAAACTAATAGAGCAACAAAATGTAAACAGTAAACTTCCCATACACCCTCAACAAATCCAAAAGTCCCCCCCCCCATGAAAGAAAACAAATACAGTTGTAAGCCCATTGTCTATCGCTTGTTCCACGTAAAGAGCGCACTGAATGAACCATATGCTGACAAGAATCTTCTCTTTTCTCGTGTACGAGGCACCTCATCTGTGACACGGTTCAATTATTTCCCACCAGAGCAGAGGGTCAAATGATGATTGTTAGAAAGTACCACAAAGTCCGAATTGGCTGGCACATTAAAGTAATGGGTCCCTGGCCGTTGACCCGCATTATCGTGTAGACAGACGAGGTTACGGATGGGCCTGGTGCGTGAGGTGCAACCGCCCCCTTCCAACCACCGCATTAACTAAAACCCGCAAACCGTTTAGTGTGATTGCCAACTTGATAGAGCGGTGCGAGAAAGCGTAATTATCAGTCTTAAAAAGTGTGCCAACTCTACTTCCGTACTCAGCTTTCATGTCGAAGGGCTGAGATGTGAGAAATGTTGAAAGATTGTATATTACTGAGAGGAGGTGTCAACTTGGACGTTAATTTTAAATTTTAGATTAAATGCTCTTATTAAAAAAAATATTTATAATAAATATCTTCAGTTTTAGAAATATATATTTTATTTTTTGGTTATTGATGGAAAAATTTTCTGAAAGGAGTCGAGTAAAAATCATATATCGAACTTCATGACTTTCATGGGGCTTGCATTTAAAGAATATCCTTTTTTGGTATGCTGGTGTGCTGTGTTTTAGGACTTATTTCCAAACGTAAACAATATCATAGGAGTAGTATTGCAAAATGTGATAGTAGCATAATGCTACGTATTCATACTTCTTCTTCTTCTTCGTTCTCATTTTGAGTATTGCGTGCCGACGAGTTTTGCGCCAATTGGCCCGTGGTCTCCGACTTCAGCCTGCTGTTTTTTCTGGATGTGCTTCCATAGCCTTTGGTCAGCCAAGACCATCTACAAGGCAGCAGTTGATTTTGGCAAGTGATGCAGCGTTCACATGCCACGGCTATAAGGGTTCCACGCATTACCCAGCCGCCTTTTATTTTCCCTAACTATGCGTTAGGTACCCACTCGAAGCTGGGTTGACTCGGGGACGCCCTAGGCCCCGGGAACAAATCCATGGCTTCCCATGGATTCGAACCCGTAACCATCGGTACGCCAGTCGAGCGCGTTGCCACTCGACCACCGTATCCCCACGTATTCATACAACTTTATACTTAACATAACGCTAGAACTTATATTTATAACATAATTTCTATTTTCTCTATGCATTTTACCAGGGTTTTAAATTTCCCAAGTCAAGCCGGCAGTAAAGTATTACTAACCACAAACAAAAAGCGTAGTTATCAAAAAAAAAGGGGGGGGGTTTCCTAGGGTGAAACATTTGTTTAGATTATGAGTCGGTATTTAGGATCAGCAAAAAAATTTCTTTTTTTTTAAAATAATTTTTTGTGTGTGTGTGTGGCGAGCGGGTAGAATAAGTATGAACCCCTGGTCCGCCCATGTGCTGACCTAATTATGGCACTTAGTACCTATTCAAAACACCAGCCACCATCTTCTGTTTCTCGGGTAGCACTACCGTGACTGTTACATCACCCTACAAGTTGACTTCCCAGTCGATGTTTGTTATTCGCTGCCTGGCACTCGGATGGCAGAAACACGGAAGTTTGCTTTGGGTTTTCTTTCGACCGGTTTACAGGGGCGTTTTAAAAGGGGGGGGGGTTGGTTGAAGTGGGGAGGGGAGGGGTGGGTTGATGATTGTCTTAACGGAGGGGCTTGTGATAATATTGCAAAGGTGTGTCCCTAACCCTGGTTCATGTGGGTGAAAACTTCCTCATAAAGGGAGGGATGGTGTTTGTTTTTTTTTGTTTAAAAAAAAATCAAAGTACATGTATTGTTGTTCATTATTAAATTAAATTTATTTGGAGAATTCTAAAACATGTCCATGTTTGATGAGCGTTTAAGTTTTAAAAAAAAAGTAATTAAAATAATTTTAGATTGCAAGTCACTTTCTCTATAACAAAATATTGAAAGGTCATTTGATAAAAAAACAAACATACAAATGAAATAATGATGGCCCATCATAAACCTGCATGAGTTACGCCTCTGTCGGCTCAACAACGCAGTCATTTAGGGCTGAAATCTGATGTTACTAATGCAAGGAGGTTAGCTAGTCACTAAATTACCTCAATCATGATACGGTCTTTTTCATGGGTTCTTAGCACTAAGTTGTCAAAATACGTGCCCCAAGTTAGGACTTACAAGTAACGTTAAGAAAGGGGTAACAGCTTTCTTTAGCTAATGAAGTCTAGTTTATTAACCACGCATGATGAAGGATGCTGTGAAATGATGTTCAATTTACATTTTTCGTGGGATGACGCAAATATGTATATGTAATGTAATATTCATGGATATGTTTTTGAAATGTGATGAAAATTAACGTGAAATTGATATGTTGGATATGGTCGTTGTTCTTACGTCGTTATCGACGAGGACCACTCTCTACACCCTCTGTGGCTTTTGCTTGCAGAAGAGTTTGATGGTGGCTAATGGGACCAATTCGCCCGCAAGGTACACCCAAATAACGGACAAGAGATGGTCGCAATGTCTGTAGGAGTTTTTAGTGCACTATTTTCTAACATTTTAAAAATGTATGTTATTGCTGCGCCATTCTGTACAGATGAGTGGCAGAAGGCTCGGCCGTTGGCTGAATACTTCACAGGAGTCATGCTATATGCCAAACCCTTTGAGTTAAGTATTGAGCGTATCCTTGCAACGCTTTTTACACACTTTTATTATTATTATTACACACTTTTATTTAAGTCACACTGTTTGTATGTTGTATCAGTCCATCTATCCTTAACTCCGTCAAATATTGTAACGTGTGTAAAATTAAACCTTTTTTGATAGTCCTAGAGATCTCAAAATTTTACCACCGATAGATAGTGGATGACAATGGATTGTATCAAAATTTCAGATCGATTGAATGTACCGTAATTAATTTAATGTATTTTTAGCTTATCTCTATATAGCATCTGTATCCGTCTGCTATTGTTGACCTCCACGTGCCACCGGAGTTCACGCCAGCCATCGATGACCACATCCCGGTGTTTACAACAAGGAGAGTTCAGTCGCATTTTGTCTGTAAATGTTTGTCGCACTGCGTATTATATTGAACATAATCAATACTTCAATAACCAATAATCAAAATGAAGAGACAAAAGTCACCATAGCATACACTTAGACTAAAAAGAATAAAATAAATAGAGATATAAAAAGATTTTTAAAAAACACGTTTTTATAAGTGGACTAAAAAGAAGAAAATAATTTAAAACTTATAAGTTCAAGTAATTTCATATAATATGACTGAAAACGTGGGGCGGGCGCTTATGAGGTTTTACATATGCAGCTCACTCATTCTCTCACTTACAGATCTCTCTTTTGCCTTTTAAATGATAAATCTTCAATTTGTATACCAAACAGCCGCCCAACTTATAAAAACGTGGTTTTTAAAAATCTTTTTTTAACCTCTATTTGTCCTTTTAAAGTATCTTAGTTTGAGTAGATGTCTGTATGTCTGTAAGTTAACACTCCTATTTTCATATATATTGGTTTAGCACCATACAAAGCTTTTCTTACACTCATTACTGAACTAATAAGACAGGGTACTCAAGATGTGAGAAAACCTCATTCATGTCCTGTAATTGTGTTCTTGTACAGACGGACCCATTGAATTCACCACTGTACACTCCTTCAGCAGTCTAATTGATGCCTAAATAAGTTCTTTGCAGCAGCGACTAACAGACATGGGCCGACGCTATTCTGTAACTAACTGATAGAATTAGGAGATGGTGGAGATGCTGGATAACCGTGAGGGTGAATCTAGTCTGTGTTGACGTAAGGTCATCCATTCCAAGGTGAATCTAGTCTGTGTGGACGTAAGGTCATCCATTCCAAGGTGAATCTAGTCTGTGTGGACGTAAGGTCATCCATTCCAAGGTGAATCTAGTCTGTGTGGACGTAAGGTCATCCATTCCAAGGTGAATCTAGTCTGTGTGGACGTCAGGTCATCCATTCCAAGGTGAATCTAGTCTGTGTGGACGTCAGGTCATCCATTCCAAGGTGAATATAGTCTGTGAGGACGTAAGGTCATCCATTCCAGTCAAGATCTGACGAGGAAACCAGTCAGAAACTTTAATCTCTGATATTAAAGCTGATTCCCACAGAGCCACACTGAGTCACCACTGATTCCCAGAGAGCCACACCGAGTCACCACTGATTCCCAGAGAGCCACACCGAGTCACCACTGATTCCCACAGAGCCACACCCAAGTCACCAATGATTCCCACAGAGCCACACCCAAGTCACCAATGATTCCCACAGAGCCACACCGAGTCACCACTGATTCCCACAGAGCCACACCGAGTCACCACTGATTCCCACAGAGCCACACCGAGTCACCACTGATTCCAACAGAGCCACACCGAGTCACCACTGATTCCCACAGAACCAAACCAAGTCACCACTGATTCCCACAGAGCCACACCGAGTCACCACTGATTCCCACCGAGCCACACCGAGTCACCACTGTTTCCCACCGAGCCACACCGAGTCACCACTGATTCCCACCGAGCCACACCGAGTCACCACTGATTCCCACCGAGCCACACCGAGTCACCACTGATTCCCACCGAGCCACACCGAGTCACCACTGATTCCCACCGAGCCACACCGAGTCACCACTGATTCCCACTGAGCCACACCGAGTCACCACTGATGCCCACTGAGCCACACCGAGTCACCACTGATTCCCACGGAGCCACACCGAGTCACCACTGGTTCCCACCGAGCCACACCGAGTCACCAATTCCCTGTTTTTGAGATTTTGTACCGATAGAAACATACGCGGAACACCACCAGATTGGGCTTATATCATTTTTTGGCTTGGTTTTATCTTAAATTGAAAAAATTCTATAACCGTATTTAAATTACTAATTTCATGACCTACGATAAACCTTAGTTACATGTGGGGTGAACATCTAATTTAATCTTATATCTTTGTAATTAACTTACAATTTAATAATGCGCCAGATATTTCGCCGTGTCCCCTGCTGTTAAAATTTAAAAAAAAGATTATCATTGGCGAGTCCAAGCGGCCCAAAATATGTTTAGTGAGTGCAAAGAACATAAGAATATGAAAGAAAACTCAAAGAAAAGGGATAATTATATATTTAATGTCGACACAGTTTGTTATCCTCGGGAAATCCCTTAAGTTCATTAGTACACAAGAGAAACCTAAAAGTTCCTTTGGATGAAAAGTTTTGAAAACAATAATATATATATTATATATTTACGCTCAATTATCTCTGACGCCTAACGCTAAGGGAAATCACTCTGCTTTTTAAATCCCTTATATTAACTTCGCGGCCGTCTCTGTCTGTCTCTCTCTCATCATCTCATGGGCTCGGCGGGCGGAAAAACAAAAGTCGAAAATGACCCACTTCCAATGATCCGATCGAACTGAAATTTGGCACACGGACTCGTCTTACCTAACAATGCATCGTATCAAAATTTCAGATCGATCGAACGTACCGTAATTAAATTAATGCATTTTTAGTTTATCCTTATATGAGGTATGTAATTTAAATTCACGATTTGTTATTGTTTTTTTGCCACGTGAAAGTTTGAGCATTGAGGCGACCCAACGAAACGACGTTGCGCTTTTGTTTACATTATACGTGTCACTCTGAGCTCGGTCAAGCGAATCGGTGACCAGACTTTTCCCCTCTCCCCCTCCCACCCACCCCTCCCCCCACCCCTCCCCCCCCCTAGGGTTATGAAGCAAACTTGTGTTAAGACAGATTCAGTCTGTAAATGTTTGAAAATAATCAATACTGTTAGTTATGTCTCATATATAAGGGATTTATAGTCAAAAACTTTGTTTTTACGGGTTTGTTTTATTAAAAATTTTGCGTTGTTAGCAGTGCTGATTCACTCAAATAGTTATTTTTTGGTGCAGTAATTTGGTGCGCTGCTTTCTAAAATTAGTTTAAAAATCGTGTGGAGATTAGCACTGTAAAAATTATTATATAAATGCTTTGTTTAATTTTCAGGAATATTTCGTGTTTGTCATACAAGGATAAGTTACTTGGGCTTTTGACATAAAAAATAAAAAAATAAAAAATAAAATAAAAAACCATTATAAAATACTTTTTGTACATTTAAGAAAGTTTAATATTACGTATTTATCATACAAGGACATTTTAGTTAGGCTTTTGAAAAAGGTGGGCGCCGTAGGCGCCCTTAAAAAAAGGGGGCGCCGCAGCACAAACTAGTACAAAAATATTGGATAAAAATCAATAGGAAGAAAATACAACAAAAATTATGTTTAAGTTATCAGATATCGATTCTGATTTATGGACTTGTCGAATCACTGCGGTGTACTTACCTGAAAAAGAAATGCTTGACTTGGACAATAATGACAAACTTAAGAATTAGAAAAAAAATTCTACAAACAATTTATAATAAGTCGGCATTCAGAGATCATTGCTTTAACTTAATAGCACCTGCCTTTAACTAAATATATTGAGGCGAATCTTTATAATTCAAAGGAATGTATAAAAGTTGGGATACAATTTAGCGGTGTATGTAGTCAAAGTGTCGAGCGCTGTGGGCCAGACCTTTACCTGCTTGTACCGCGCGGGGGAAAACCAACAACAATTGAGCAGTAGATCTGCTTGATTGGGACTGCCCTCTTCCGATCTGATTCCAGTAGCTGAATTACCACTTTAACACTTATATAGCTCGTATGCTTTCCCTGACGTAGGAATCAGACCGGAAGAGGGCAGTCCCAATCAAGCAGATCTACTGCTTAATTGTTGTTGTTTTTCGGGTGGGCAAACTGCGGCCCATGGGACACACGCTACACATTACGGGATAATGCTCGGCTCGCGGAAGCCTGCAGCAGATTTAAAAATAATCAATGCATTTATTTCAAAAGTCAAATGATTTCTTAGCTTAAACTGAGGCTGAGTTGTATAATTTGAGGCCTTTTGACGCTTTACGACCCATTGATGTGAACATCACCTTGACAAAAATTCACCATCATTCCCCTAGTGCAGGGGTGGGCAAACTAAGGCCCGCGGGTTGCATGCGGCCCGCTACAAAGCTCTTTGCGGCCCGCGGAAGCCTGCGGTGATATCGAAAAAAAATCAATAAATTTATGTTAAAGATGGATGTTTGTACTTAAATCGGGAATAAATTTTGGTAAGGTGCGGCCCCTTGATGTTTCATTTCTTACTAATGCGGCCCTCGCCCTAAAAAGTTTGCACACCCCTACCCTAGTGTATGCTCAAACTCAAGTGTATTCCTTAGTGTTCGTCTACATAAAACCAAGGTCAACAACAAAGTATTCCGTGTAAGTTTCGGAGTAATCCCGTTAACATCGTGAGTGAGTTTAGTTATCAAATTTGAGCACGGAGGCACCTAAACATTTGCCGGAGTAAGTTTGTCCTTGCCCAACCCTTGAGAAAGACTCTAAACCCTAGGCAACGAAAATATTAAGATTACTAATGTAACAATTAACCTTCTTTGCCAAGCTATAAAGATCGGTGCTTGCATTTTATCTTCATATACCACATGGGGCCATTTAAGTAAATCAATGGTTTCCCTTTGGAACCGCAATAATAGCTCGGCCGCGCACATGGCTCTATACTACTATTATTACTAAACAATACTATCGCAGCTGCTGTTAGACAGCCGGAAATATGTAATGTTAGATACGTTAGTTTTGATAACTTTGTTTTAACGTGTGACTAGAGTGGATGTGTTTGTTTAAGCACCTAAGGGTGCGGGTGTATTAAAAACTTCTACTGCATCATGGTCTATATCAAACAGTAATGGCGTAATCCGAACTGCTTTGGTTTTAATGATTAATATCGAGTTCACTGGCTACCTTGAAGATTTAAAATGACTGCTTCAATCTCTTACACTGATCTTCAACACCTCCATTTAGTTCCAGCGTTTTTCTAGGTTTTATGTCGGTCCATATTGCTACATGAATTAGAGTAACGGCATCGAGTTGAATTAATAAATACCCAAGTCTCAGTTTCAGCTTAAAAGTACCGACTCACGGAAAATTGTACAAGCAATAAAAAAACAAATTTAAAAAAAAACAAACAAACTTACATCTTGATTTTAAAAAAAACAAACAACCTTTTGCCAAACTTACGTTAAAATAATAAAATGGAATAATCTATTCTTGTGTCAATTTCGTAGTCCCAACATAAACTTTGACACATTTTAACAAAGTAGTGGAAGAGTCGGACATACCGTTGGTACGGTACTATGGACGATTCAGAGGTCATCTGACCAGACTCTCCAGGGAGGACATCAGCAGATCAGCATGATCTTTCAGACAGATCAGAAATACGGACTAAACTGTGTACAGCTAATACATGAGAAATAGTTGCGATTTCAGCAAATATTCATTTATTTTATTTTATATAGTATTGGTTGTACACCTATATTTCCTAGGGTGATTTATTAAACTGCACAGAGAAATAATTCTTCAACATATTAAATAATAGTATTCTTTTCCACTCTCTCTCTCTCTTTTATCAAGTATAATTCAACACACAACTAGGATGACTGATTAATGCAAATAAAAATGAAAGACGTGAAAAGTAATTTAATACTATTTTTGGAATCCTAATTTAAGTAGCGCAATTGGAATTTAAAGAAAACTAAAATAGTCTTACAGTATTTTAAAACTAGGGGCTGTAGTGCAGCTGTGGCACCCATTTTTTTCAAAAGCCCAAATAACTTATCTTTGTTTGATACATACGAAATATTAAACTTCCTGAAATGTACACAAAGTATTTTATAATTGTTTGGGTAAATAACGTCATATAATATTTTACGGCGAGAAACACCACACGCTCTGTTAATCTCGAAACCAAAATGATTATTATTTTACGTCCATAATTTAAATTTTATAAAATAATATGCTGAATGCTATGGACTGTTGCACTATGTCACTCAGCGTTATTGAGGCAGACAGTGAGTGAGTGACTTGGCTTTTATATTGTTTACTATTGTATTACCCGTCAAACATGACGGAAGTTTTCAAAATAAATACACTTCAGCTGAAATCCATTTATTTTGAAAAAATGCACATCAGAATAAAAAGTAATGTAATACAGAACTTTTATTTATTTTTATTTTATTCATTTATTTTCATATTGCACAATTTTATGTGGAACGTTCGAAAAGAGTTATTTTTGGTGCAGTAAATTGGTGTGCTGCTTTCTAAAATTAGTAGCGTCACGGACAGACAGACATGACAGACCGGACATACATTGCAAATTATGTATATTGATAATTTCGCTTGGAGATACACTTGTGGATGTCAATGATATATTCCTTTTGTTCCCCTCATCAGATAATGAATACAAACGGATCTCAAGTTGTGAACTCTAGTGACGGCCAAGAAGCGATTGATATCAGCCGGTGTAAATATCACTCCCTGTCGGGCTCCATCGTGCAATGTTACACTTCAGATGCGGTAAGTGAACGACAGAGTAACACCATTAGTTAAATCATTCAACATAGGAACACTAGAGGATAGAAGAACAAAGAGCAAAGTAGTAATTATTAGGGCTGCTGAAATTAACCATTAATTTCTTGATGAATCGTTCAAATTTTTAACAATGAAATTTTTGTTAACGATTAATCAACCCACCACTTATAAATGTCCTGGAAGTAAAAAAGTAAAATATTTTGGCCGATAAATATAAACTAATTTTCCGGCGATTACACGAACATTTTGGTTTTAAACTATTGACTTACGAGAATGTTTAAAATGTTGGTAAAGGTTATTGTGTCCATTGAGATAAATCGTTTGCCTACCATGCATGTTCCCTCTAAGTCTAAGCTTCGTTGGTCCGTGTGCAAAGTTTAAAAAAAAACAACTTGTGTGCAAAGTTGCACAACGTCCATTTTGTGCAATATTTTACAAAATTTGCTGCGCGGTGATTCTAAGCTCCTGCGTGGCGTCGGTCAAATATCTGCGCAGCCGCACTGCTTAACGGGAACATTGCTACCATGGTTCTAACACTTCGCTTACATAACACCTGCAAACCAAACATCCACTACTGTATCAGAAACTTCAGCTGAGACAATCTAAAGCTATGTGAACGATTGTTCAGCTCGGCGGGTTATATTGAAGGTAACTCCGATAAGACCCACACATCACTTGAACTAAATAATGTCAATACACTTGTCTGTTTTCTTTGTTGGTTAAAAGATGTCATATAAAGAAGACATTCCAGTGTTATTTCGATTTTCGACAAGTATGTTTAATAAATTTTACTTATGACACCATAAATGTCGATTTTTGGCTTTAAATAGAAATTAACGATTAATTAATCGTTAAATTTTCAAAAGTTAACAATTAAATTTAAATTAATCGTTAACAGCCCTATTAATTATACATAAGTAAATTATTTCTAGCTTAGAAATACAACAAACCTATAATCTAATACAACCCTCAGACAGAAATAGGGATAAAAACACTTTCCTTATTCCTTGTGCAAGAACAAACGCATACAACTTCACGTTCTTCACGTCTGGAATGTGGACGTGGAATGGGTTGCCTGATCAAACCAGGAAAACCAACACTTTATCAACATTTGAAACGCTAAATAAAATACAAGACTATACAAAAGCCATGGATAAGCGTAGGACGCAATTATCTTCTGTATAGAATTAGTGTCTGAAAAAGATAAGATAAGATAATTATTCATGAATTAAATAAAGCTCAAACTGAAGAGATTTTTTTAAAAATGTTTGAAGTTCCGTTTCCGACATATTTTTTAAAAACTAATTTCTATTTATCGATAGCACTGTTTAACGTATTTGGAGGGAAACAGATGTTAATACAATTTACACAATACATTTTTAGTAAAGCATATTTTAAAATCCTTTATATTAACTCGTGGTGTCTGTTTGTTTGAGCCCTTGTTTGCTTGATTGCTTGTCGCCAAAACTTTGGATCGATTTTTAACCCACTTCCTTATAAGCTAGCGAGCTGATATTTTGCAGGCAGTTTTGTGCCGATGATAAAAAGGATGTGTCAAAATTTCAGATCGATCGCATGTTTTGGTAATTAAATTATTGAATTTTTAGATTATTTTATTTATCTTAATGTATCATGTTAAATTTTTGAGATAGAGTGTCGCGGTGCGTATTATATTGAACAACCTTTTCTGTCGCGCAATAAAGTGCGTATTTTATTGACAACACTTTTTATAAACATATTCCTGATCGGTGCGCATTATATTAGACACGTTTTACGAGACATAACTACAATTTTGTATTTTTGGATGGTCTTGCGCTGCGTATTATAGTGAACATTCTTTTAGTTACGTCTCGTACATAAAGGATTTATAGTGAAAAACTTTTTATTTTTTATTTTTTTTAAACACTTATTACTGGAAATGAAGTTTTTCAACTTCTTAAGTTTAGCGTTTCTTTTTGTTTTATACTCTACGACAGGAGTCAGGAAAGCATGGCTCGCGAGCCAGATGTGGCTCTTTTGATGGCTGCATCTGGCTCTCAGACTAATAGTCATTTATAAAAAAACAACGTTTATTCAGACTCATTTGATCTACATATTAATTGCATATTAGCAAAAACAGCATAACAATGTTATTTAAAAGATTTAAGTGACATAATAATTGTACTTTTAGTGTTGAAATTACACAAAATGATCACATTTACTTGAATTTTTAGTTTTAAACATAATATATGGCTCTTACGTAATTAATTTTCAAAATATGTGGTGTTTATGGCTCAGACAAAATATGTCGTGTTTATGGCTCTCTCAGACAAAATATGTCGTGTTTATGGCTCTCTCAGACAAAATATGTGGTGTTTATGGCTCTCTCAGACAAGAAGTTTCCCGACCCCTGCTCTACGAGGTTATATATCTGTACGTTTAAAAAAAATATTTAGAAATCGGACTCACCCCCACTATAATTTTTGTTTGATTGTTATTTACATGTAATTTTTAAATGCGTCTTAGACTAAATGTGAAAAAAAGGCTTTTAATATAGAACAGGAAGAGGTACTGACTTGACAATAATGAAAATGTTCATTTGAATTTTTAAAACATGTAAATTAAATTGTAAATACCATTAACTGTTGATACTGAAGATTGCTAAGTTTGTGTTATATACAAGACAATAATACCATTTTATAAGCTAAAACGCTAAAATAAAATACTATAATAATTGTATTGTTTGTACCATCAAAGCGAATGATTTGTATAGAAGGCGTATGCACTGTTTTGGGACATTAGAGAACAGAAAGTACAAGTCTTAATGATCGAATTTGATATTATTGTATCAAACATAAATTAACATATATTTTTCATCAGCACTTGGTCTCATAGAGTTTATGAGGTGAGGCAATATCTCAGTGTTTAAGCTAATCATTCAATTATCATTAACTATTTAATCCAATGTGCAACAAAGTCAAGGATAATTAAATGAACTTCATCTCCATCGCAAGTTATTAAGTTTCGTGAAATACTTAAAGTGGAATAAAGTAGCATAGGTTTGCTCTAATCTAACACGGGGTACACAGAGGATAAGAGGAAACAAGCAATTCATTGAATTATTATCCCAAATTAAGGGACCGAATTTAAGTGGTGTGCTACTTAATTAGAGAAAATACAGAGATCGAGGAAACAACAACATGAGGCATCTAGTCGTCATTTATATGCTAAGATATTATAATTATTTTTATAGTTTTGGTAGATTTGCAATAGTTTTTGAAAGAATCTATATTTTACATAAACATTTAATGTATCTAAATATAAAGTTTGGTTACACAAAAATACAAATTTTACGTAACTAAAATCAATAACAGTATGTTTTATAGTTCTTTATATTGACATTTTGTTGATATTCGATTTAGATTGTTAGATTTTCGCATTTATCTTGTCACCTAATTTGTTTAATAGATCAGTACCGGTGCTTTTTAGTGCGGCGCAGTAAGAAAATACAAATTTAACGCATATAAGTCATGAAAATACACAGTCATTAAGTGTCGCGGTGCGTATTACGTTGAAATACCTTTTTAATACTCTCCTGTAGCGCGATTCGGTGCGTATTATATTGACGATAATTTTGAAAAATGTATTCCCGATCGGCGCGCATTATATTAAGATGTTTTACAAGACATAACTACAATTTTGTATTTTCGGATGGTCGTGCGCTGCGTATTATAATGAACATTCTTTTAGTTACGTCTCGTACATGAAGGATTTAAAGTGAAAAACTTTGTTTGTTACGTTTTTTAAAATGTATTACTGGAAATGAAGTTTGTAAACTTATGCTTCAGTTTAGCGTTTCTTTTTCTTTTATATTCTACGAGGTTATATTTCTGTACGTTCAAAAAAATAACTTATTTAAAAATCGGACTCACCCCCACTATAGTTTTTGTTTGATTGTTATTTAGGTGTAATTTTTAAATGCTTCTTAGACTAAATGTGAAAACAAAATTGCTTTTACTGTAGAACAGGAAGAGGTACTGACTTGACAATAATGATGATGTTCATTTGAAATTCTTAAAACGTGTAAATTAAATTGTAAAAACGATGAACTGTTGATACTGATACTGATGATTGCTTAGTTTGTATTATATACAAGACAATAATACCATTTAATAAGCTAAAAAGCTAAAATAAAGAAAAAAAAATTCGTTGAGAAAATAGTTTTTTAATTTTTTTTTGGAGATACTTGTGGCACATAATAATGTTTGCCACACCTCACGTTGAAAGGAAAAAATCACGTGGTTGGGGGAGGAGTTGAAGGGGGGTCATTTAAATAAAAGGTGAAATCACTCAAATAGTTTATTTTTAAATATTGTTTTCATGTTTTGATCCATGCGACAAGAAAATGAACCCTTGCACATTGTAGTTATACAACTGTTGTGGACCTTTGTTATATTGGCACAGAATTTTTAAAAAAATATGTTTTATTAAATGAGAAAACCCACACTTATGGCCTTAGTTTAAATTCATTATGCTTTACATTTCTAGATTACTCTTAATGTTATTTTATGTTGAAGAATGTTGATACCTCGCTATGCCACTTTCGTGATGCGTTTATACTTATCTATAGCTCTTTAAGGGTAAGAAAATAGTAACAAAGAAAATGTTGTTATATTTGTTGTGCTTACCGCGTAGCTACTAAGCACAGGTTGTGCACTCCTATACATATAAATGCATTCAATTAAAAAAAAACATGCATGACATAATGGTGCAAATAGCAATGCGAATACCGAATAAATTCTTCCCCTAAAATCATTAACAATGTAGTTGTAAATGTGAGCTTGGCTATTTCTGTAACACAGGATCTAAAGGAGTCGTTTGGTGTTGATGAAATTAATGTTAAAAGTTAACATTCCTTTGAACATATGGGTAGTTAACGTCCATAAGCATTTAAATACTTTATGGGAAAAAATGCATAAAAGAACAACTTAGGTGTTTGTAGTATATAAAGTAATTTTAAGAAGCTAAACAAAGATTATCTTGCTTACAATGCTTTATGCTCCCCTATGTTTTTTTTTCAGCCGTAAAGAAATGAGGTCTTACCTTCTCACTAGAAAACTTTGATGAACTTACTTATGTTATTATTATAAATACTACTAAGGAAACATTTTCTGACTCGGACACAAAAGAAAAATTCTGAACAAATTTATCAGAAGCCAAAAAAAAGCTTGCTACTATAATAATTGTATTGTTTGTACCATCAAAGCGAGTGATTTTTATAGAAGGCGTATTCACTGTTTTGGGTCATTAGTGAACAGAAGTACAAGTCTTAATGATCAAATTTGATATTATTGTATCAAACATACATTAACATATATCTTTCATCAGCACTTGGTATGATATATTTTATGAGGTGAGGCAATATATCAGTGTTTAAGCTAATCATTCAATTATCATTAACTATTTAATCCAATGTGCTACAAAGTCAAGGATAATTAAATGAATTTCATCTCCATCGCAAGTTATTAAGTTTCGTGAAACACTTAGAGTCGGTATACAGTAACATAGGTTTGCTCTAATCTAACACGGGATACACAGAGGATAAGAGAAAACAAGCAATTCATTGAATTATTATCCCAAATTAAGGGACCGAATTTAAGTGATGTGCCACTTACTTAAAGAAAAAAAGGAAGAATGAAGGGGAGTGACATAATGAGGCAACTAGTCATTATTTATATTGTAAAATATTATAATAATTTTATAGTTTCGGTTGATTTGCAATAAGTTTTTGTGAGAATCTTTATTTTACATAAACATTTAATGTATCTAAACATAAAATTTGGTTACACAAAAATACAAATTTTACGTAACTAAAATCAATAACAGCATGTTTTATAGTTGTTTATATTGACATATTGTTGATATTCGATTTAGATTGTAAGATTTTCGCATTTTTCTTATCGCCTAATTTGTTTAATAGATCAGTACCGGTGCTTTTTAGTGCGGCGCAGTCAGGAAATATAAATTTAACGCATATCAGTTATGAAAATACACAGTCATTAATATAACGTTTTTGTCCTGTTATTTACAGATCAAAACTTGTTCCTATTTTTAAATCCTTTATATTATATGGTGGTGTCTGTTTGTTTGAGCCCTTGTCCAAAAAACTTTATCGATTTTTAACCCACTTCCTCGTAGCTCGCGAGCTGAAATTTTGCAGGCAGTTTAGTGCCGATAATGAAAATGAGGTATCAAAATTTCAGATCGATCTCATGTACGGTAATTAAATTATTGAATTTTTAGATTATTTTGTTTATCTCTATGTATCTTGTTATTTTTTTAGATAGAGTGTCGCGGTGCGTATTGTGTTGAAAGACCTTTTTAATACTCTCCTGTAGCGCGATTCGGTGCGTATTATATTGACGATAATTTTGAAAAATGTATTCCCGATCGGCGCGCATTATATTAAGATGTTTTACAAGACATAACTACAATTTTGTATTTTTGTATGGTCGTGCGCTGCGTATTATAATGAACATTCTTTTAGTTACGTCTCGTACATGAAGGATTTATAGTGAAAGAATTTGTTTGTTACGTTTTTTAAAATGTATTACTGGAAATGAAGTTTGTAAACTTAAACTTCAGTTTAGCGTTTCTTTTTCTTTTATACTCTACGAGGTTATATATCTGTACGTTTAAAAAAAATAACATATTTAAAAATCGGACTCACCCCCACTATAGTTTTTGTTTGATTGTTGTTTACGTGTAATTTTTAAATGCGTCTTAGACTAAACGTGAAAACAAAATTGCTTTTAATGTAGAACAGGAAGAGGTACTTACTTAAAAATAATGATATGTTCATTTGAAATTCTTAAAACGTGTAAATTAAATTGTAAAAACGATGAACTGTTGATACTGATGATTGCTTAGTTTGTATTATATACAAGACAATAATACCATTTAATAAGCTAAAAAGCTAAAATAAAGAAAAAATAAATTAGTTTCAAAAATTGGTTTATAATTTTTTTAAAATTATGTGCCACACGTATCTCATGTGTGCGTCA
This sequence comes from Ampullaceana balthica, assembly GCA_944989445.1. NCBI lineage: Eukaryota > Metazoa > Mollusca > Gastropoda > Lymnaeidae > Ampullaceana > Ampullaceana balthica. The sequence goes on from CALYLW010000162.1 coordinate 759,252, forward strand.
TCACACGTTGAAGGAAAAATCACTTGGTTATCTTGCTTACAATGCTTTAGGCATCCCTGTGTTTTTTTTTCAGCCTTAAAGAAATAAGGTCTTGCCTTCTCACTAGCAAACTTTGATGAACTTACTTATGTTATTATTATTAATAATATTAAGGAAACATTTTCTGACTTAGACACAAAAGAAAAATTCTAAACAAATTTATCAGAAGCCAAAAAAAGCTTGCTACTATAATAATTGTATTGTTTTTACCATCAAAGCGAGTGATTTGTATAGAAGGCGTATTCACTATTTTGGGTCATTAGAGAACAGAAAGTACAAGTCTTAATGATCAAATTTGATATTATTGTATCAAACATACATGAACATATATTTTTCATCAGCACTTGGTCTCATAGCGCTTATGAGGTGGGGCAATATCTCAGTGTTTAAGCTAATCATTCAATTATCATTAACTATTTAATCCAATGTGCTACAAAGGCAATGATAATTAAATGATTTTCATCTCCATCGCAAGTTATTAAGTTTCGTGAAACACTTAGAGTCGGTATACAGTAACATAGGTTTGCTCTAATCTATCACGGGATACACAGAGGATAAGAGAAAACAAGCAATTCATTGAATTATTATCCCAAATTAAGGGACCGAATATAAGTGGCGTGCCACTTACTTATAGAAAAATGCTCAATAGGTTTACGCGACATAATGAGGCAAATAATAATTATTTATATTGTAAGATATTATAATAATTTTATAGTTTTGATATATTTTCAATAAATTTTTGTAAGAATATAAATTTTTCTTAAACATTTAATGTATCGAAACATAAAGTTTGGATACACAAAAATACAAATTTTACGTAACTAAAATCAATAACAGTATGTTTTATAGTTCTTAATATTGACATATTGTAGATATTCGATTTAGATTGTAAGACTTTCGCATTTATCTTGTCACCTAATTTGTTTAATAGATCAGTACCTGTGCTTTTTAGTGCGCCGCAGTCATTAAATACAAATTTAACGCATATCCGTTATGAAAATACATTGTCATAATATAACGATTTTGTCCTGTTATTTACAGATCAAAACTTGTTCCTATTTTTACATATTTTATATTATAACTCGTGGTGTCAGTTTGTTTGAGCCCTTGCTTGCTTGTCGAAAAATTTGGATTGATTTTTAACTCACTTTCTTGTTTGCTAGGGAGCTAAAATTTTGCAGGCAGTTTCGTACCGATGATGAAAACGATGTATCAAAATTTAGAAGTTGTTCTTATTTTTAAATCCTTTATATTAACTTGTGGTGTCGGTTTGTTTGAGTTCTTGTCGAAAAAACTTTATCGATTTTTAACCCACTTCCTCGTAAGCTAGCGAGCTGAAATTTTTCAGGCAGTTTAGTGCCGATAATAAAAATGAGGTATCAAAATTTCAGATCGATCTCATGTACGGTAATTAAATTATTGAATTTTATTTTATTTTATTTATCTCTATGTATCATGTAATTTTTGTAGATAGAGTGTCGCGGTGCGTATTATATTGAATGACCTTTTTTAATAATCTCCTGTTGCGCGATTCGGTGCGTATTATATGGACTATAATTTTTAAAAATATATTCCCGATCGGTGCGCATTTTATTAAACATGTTTACGAGACATAACTAACATTTTGGATTTTTGGATTGTGGTGCGCAGCGTATTATAATGAACATTCTTTTAATTATGTCACGTACATAAAGGATTTATAGTCAACATCTTGTTTTTTTACGTTCTTTTAATTAAAGGGGCTATATAACTAGTAACTTTGCACTTGCATTTATCAAATAAACAATCGCATGATAGTGTAATTTGTGGTTACAAATCCCTTGTATCACGCTCAATACAACTAATCTAATCATGAATGTATCCTTGATCTTGTAGCACATGCTGAGCGAGATCTACGCTTTCATCGAGTTGTCGGTCTTAGAATGGATTATCACCGTCATCTACATCCTGGTGTTCATCACGGGGGTCGGGGGCAACTTCCTGGTGGGCTACGCCGTGTGGAGGAACAAGTACCTCAGGACTATTACCAATTTTTTCCTCACCAACCTGGCGGTGGCCGATTTCTTGACCATCGTCTTCTGTTTGCCGCCCAGCTTCGCCCAGACGATCTTGGAGACCTGGTTCCTGGGCAACACGCTGTGTAAGATCGTCACATACCTTCAGGTAAGTGACCTTTTTTTTAAATGGTACACATTCAATATTCACAGACAGATCTAGTGATAAAATTTCAGTGAAAACACAGGTACATGATTTTGGGGATAATTGTAATTACAAAGCTTTTCTACATTGAAAATAAAATAAATAAAAGTAAAAAAGGATTTTTAATTTTTAAAAAACCACGTTTTTATAAGAGGACTAAAAAGAAGAAAATACTTTAAAACTTATAACGTCAAGTACTTTCACTTCATATGACTAAAAACGTTGGGCGGGTGTTTGGTAAAAAAGTTAAAGATTTATAATTTAGAAGACAAAAGAGAGATCTATAAGTGAGAGAATGAGTGAACTTCATATGTTATACCTCATAAGCACCCACCCCACGTTTTTAGTCATATCAAATGAAAGCACTTGAAGTTATAAGTTTTAAATTATTTTCTTCTTTTTAGTCCACTTATAAAAACGTGGTTTTTTAAAATCCTTTTTTACTTTTATTTTTCTTCTTTTTAGCCCACTAATAAAAACGTGTTTTTAAATCCCTTATATTAACTTCACCGCCGTCTCTCTCTGTCTCTCTGTCTGTCGTTCGTCGTCGGGTTGGCGGAAAAACAAAAGTAACAAATGACCCACTTCCCGTAATGCAATCGAGCTGAAATTTGGCACATAGCCTCGTGTCACCTAACAATGCATCGTATCAAAATTTCAGATCGATCGAACGTACCGTAATTAAATTAATGCATTTTTAGTTTATCTCTATACAACATCTGTAATTCAATTTCACAGCTTGTTATTGTTTGTCTTTCAAGTGCCAGTTTAGTGAACACCCCCTCACCCCCCTTTCCCCCGATTTTAAAGCCAGGGGAGATAATTCGGTTTCAGTCTGTAAATGTTTGACGCTTTTGAACATAATCAATACTTTTAGTTATGTCTCATAAGTAAGGGATTTATAGTAAAAAAACTTTGTTTTTACGGGGTTGTTTTTGTTTAAAAATCTTTTTGTACCTCTATTTATTTCACCAAACACCTCATCAGCGCCCGCCCAACGGCGATGAGGTCACGGGGTGAACTCAGCACTTGAAATTGAACTACAGCAGACGGATACAGATGCTTATTTAGAGATAAACTTAAAAAATGCAATAATTTCAATACGGTACATTCGATCGATCCGAAATTTTGATACAATGCATTGTCATCCAAGATCTATCTGTGGTAAAATTTTGAGCTATCAAAAGTGGTTTAATTTTACGTTTTCAAATTTAAAAATTGCGTACAGACAGACAGACACGAAAGCAAGTTAATAAAAACATGGTAAAAAAACTGTACCAAATGCTTGAGTTTAAAAATGTGCGCGTTGAGGGCCGCTAAAAGCAGTGCTTCTCAAATTGGTGGTCCGTGGACCGGTGCCGGTCCGTGGGCCATCCGCTGCCTGTCAGCAGAATTTATCAAGAAAGGACAGTAAAATATAATTATAATCCTCAATGTGCAAAAATTAATACTAAACCTTTAGAATAACTCAATTTTTCTGCAACAAGAACATAAATTGAAAAAAAAATAAAATGAACTAGACGCCCCGCGGCGTAGCATACGCCGCAGACTTGCTCATGGAGAGTGAAAAGAAAGTGGAGAAAGAATGGACACAAACTACAGCACGAAGAAATCTAAACAACGCGGGCGAACGTCATTGGGCTGAAGACTGGAGAGGTGGTGTTATGTTCACTAAGAAAGGGGGGAAAATAATGGTAAAAAAACATTGCTGGTCTCAAGACATGCCCCACCACTCCACTACCTTCGCTTGCCAACCGTTAACTGTGATTACATGACCCCAGCGAGGGTCATTCGTCATGCTCGTTTGCACATACTGGCGTGGTATCTCGCATGGTCACATGAAGAGAATTCTATATGTAGATTACATTTCGCTACCACATCAGTACAGGGGAAATAGTTCACCGGTCACAGGTTCAATGGAAAAATTGCTGCCGGTCCACCATACTAAAAAGTTTGAGAAGCACTGGCTTAAAGGACTTGGCTATTATATTTCTGATGACTGAGGCCACTGGGGTATCTTTACGTCAGCTAAAAGTCCTACAGCTTAGAGTTTAAATCTCACAATGCGGCTCAAATACAACTTAGAACTAGATACTTGTTTAAGGTTTTTAAAAACTCGCTCTCGTAAAATATTCTTGGAAGTGTAGCGTTCAGAGTGGATGGACTTAAAGTGTTGTTAGTGATATACGCTGTACAACGTGGACTCGCCACGCCCCAATGTAATTTGAACACATTTATTTTGGTTAAAAAGATGTATGTTTTTATGGGGCGATGAAGCAAATGAAAAGAAATCAGGCAACAGAGCGTTTCAAATCTCCAAACATTGAAAGTCAGGTTGCACAAATGTGATAACCTCCTCAAGATACAGCAGATTTTTGAAATCACAAATGTGATAACCTTCTCAAGATACAGCAGATTTTTGAAATCACAAATGTGATAACCTCCTCAAGATACAGCAGATTTTTGAAATCACAAATGTGATAACCTCCTCAAGATACAGCAGATTTTTGAAATCACAAATGTGATAACCTTCTCAAGATACAGCAGATTTTTGAAATCACAAATGTGATAACCTCCTCAAGATACAGCAGATTTTTGAAATCACAAATGTGATAACCTCCTCAAGATACAGCAGATTTTTGAAATCACAAATGTGATAACCTTCTCAAGATACAGCAGATTTTTGAAATCACAAATGTGATAACCTCCTCAAGATACAGCAGATTTTTGAAATCACAAATGTGATAACCTCCTCAAGATACAGCAGATTTTTGAAATCACAAATGTGATAACCTCCTCAAGATACAGCAGATTTTTGAAATCACAAATGTGATAACCTTCTCAAGATACAGCAGATTTTTGAAATCACAAATGTGATAACCTCCTCAAGATACAGCAGATTTGTGAAATCACAAATGTGATAACCTTCTCAAGATACAGCAGATTTTTGAAATCACAAATGTGATAACCTCCTCAAGATACAGCAGATTTTTGAAATCACAAATGTGATAACCTCCTCAAGATACAGCAGATTTTTGAAATCACAAATGTGATAACCTTCTCAAGATACAGCAGATTTTTGAAATCACAAATGTGATAACCTCCTCAAGATACAGCAGATTTTTGAAATCACAAATGTGATAACCTCCTCAAGATACAGCAGATTTTTGAAATCACAAATGTGATAACCTCCTCAAGATACAGCAGATTTTTGAAATCACAAATGTGATAACCTTCTCAAGATACAGCAGATTTTTGAAATCACAAATGTGATAACCTCCTCAAGATACAGCAGATTTTTGAAATCACAAATGTGATAACCTCCTCAAGATACAGCAGATTTTTGAAATCACAAATGTGATAACCTCCTCAAGATACAGCAGATTTTTGAAATCACAAATGTGATAACCTCCTCAAGATACAGCAGATTTTTGAAATCACAAATGTGATAACCTTCTCAAGATACAGCAGATTTTTGAAATCACAAATGTGATAACCTCCTCAAGATACAGCAGATTTTTGAAATCACAAATGTGATAACCTCCTCAAGATACAGCAGATTTTTGAAATCACAAATGTGATAACCTTCTCAAGATACAGCAGATTTTTGAAATCACAAATGTGATAACCTCCTCAAGATACAGCAGATTTTTGAAATCACAAATGTGATAACCTCCTCAAGATACAGCAGATTTTTGAAATCACAAATGTGATAACCTTCTCAAGATACAGCAGATTTTTGAAATCACAAATGTGATAACCTTCTCAAGATACAGCAGATTTTTGAAATCACAAATGTGATAACCTCCTCAAGATACAGCAGATTTTTGAAATCACAAATGTGATAACCTTCTCAAGATACAGCAGATTTTTGAATTTCATTACGATGTCCCGGTTTTCATAATATATTGTTGTGATTATCAAAGCCCACACAGGAGACATACTGAATGAAATGCATACTATAACCAATACAAGGCATTGAATTCATACACGTGGGCTTGTAAGATAACAGAGGAATTTGATGTTAACATATGCTTCTTAATCCAAGGCCTTTCAAAGGTCGAGCCTGGACAGGCTTTTGAGTTTTCTACATGACACGTTTCGTTTTTTTTCAGTCCCTAAACTCAACCAATTCAAATAATTCTTTGAACGTGGAACTTTACTGCAGCACATGCTTTGAAAAAAACATTGACAAAAACACGATAACTGAGCATCTTTAAATCAATAATATGATGACGAATATTGCAAACGAGATCGTAAAAAATAATGTCACGGTGACTTTATGTCTTAGGTCAGCTTGACCGGAGAAAGGCTTCTCACGCCACACGTTTTATGGCGCAGGATCCCGTGTAAATTCTGCACCTTCTTTGATCAGGGATATATTTATCTTGTCTCTTTCGAGCGTTGATTAAGATTCCACATCATTGTACAAAAGAAATTGGCTATCCTCCGCACCCCTCCCCCTCCCCTTGCACCCAAACGTAAGCCAAAGAACGACGCCATGAATGAGAAATCATCGTTTAAGGGATTCTTAAAATACTTGCAAATAGAAATGTTTCAGTATTGCGATCCCCAGAGTTTCGTGTATTAAATTCGCACTTTAAAATCAGATCAAGTTGTAAAAACTATTCCGATGTTTAATTTTACTAGCAAAGTTGGGAGGGATGAGAGAGAGAGAGGTGGTTGTCCGCACCGTTGGGGGAGTGAGGGGCTGCGAAATCTTGACCCTCGCCAGGCGTCACAAATCATATTCCCCCTCACTGGGTTATATTAATAACTGGGTCAGTTATACCTGGTTCATGGGTCAGTAATAACTGGGTCAGTAAAAACATTGAACTTAATGATTACCACCAAACAACAAATTTTCAAGAACGTGGTTTAGGGAAAAATCATTTTTACGACTAAGGTCTCTAAATTTCCAATAGATTTTAGAAATTAGACATATTTAGTTTCGTTTCCATCAATCTTTAAATTTGCTTCTTCGAATTCATTCTTAAATTATTGTGCAAAATAGTAGTGACATATTGCATGGGTGTTTACATAAAAAAATGTCTACGTTGCTTTGTTAACGTTTTCCACACACACACAAACAGATTTAAACTTAATTTCTGATAGCAAATTCATAATATGCTAAGATACTTCTCTTTTCAACTTAGAATTCGATGAAACTAATGGTGATTATCGCATGCTAACATCGCTTTAACGGTCTCAGTATCTTAAAATACGGGCAGGAAATTAATGCTATTTATTTATCCGACAGTATATCCGGAATTTTATGTAAAGCTTTTTTATTTTAAAGTATTCGTGCAGCAACCCAATATTCTTTGATAATTCAAGATTAGTGTCAATGTGAAGGGTGGGTTGTCATATGCTGCTTTAACAAAGAAAAAAAACGGAGCTGAAAAAAAGGGGGGGGGTGGATTTTGTTGTCTAAAGTAACGTGGGCCAGGACAAGGTGCATGGGGAGGAGTTCATTTCTGGGTTATCATTTTTGATGTTTGATGAGCGTTTGAAGTTGGTGAAGTTGGCGAACCGTGGGAGGGGGGGGGGTTGAATTTATGGAGGTTTATGTGTTCTATGTCATAGGTTTATGTGTTCTATGTCATAGGTTTATGTGTTCTACGTCATAGGTTTATGTGTTCTATGTCATAGGTTTATGTGTTCTATGTCATAGGTTTATGTGTTCTACGTCATAGTTTTATGTGTTCTATGTCATAGGTTTGTGTTAGAAGCAATTTAGGGATTATATGAACGTAAAATAATTGGCTAATTCTATATATCGCCACGTATTTTAACAATTACAAATAATATAAAGACACCGAGACTTGACTCTTATCAATTGGAGGACTAGACAGCATTAAGTAACCACCGTATCTTGAAACCATTATAAAAGCACGCATTGATTACACAAACTGTCCGTTCTCTGCCACAACTTCTTTTCTGACTCATGACCTTCCTATCTTACTGAACTTCTCTAAGTCTACTCATCCTCTCGTCAGCTGCGCTCTTCTGCGGACACACGTATTCTCTCTTTAGACAAGCACTAAAACATTGGGCGTAATTTCTTTTTATCTTCCCCCAAACAATGGTTTCTATAGCATTACATATTCGAAGTATTCCTGCAACTTAAGCCTTCAAGACCGCACAAAAAACTTCAAAATTTAGCTTCGAAACTAATTACATAACAATCAAACATTTCTCTAAATGATAAACGTTAGCTTATCTGCATCACCATGTCATTCATTATATGTTGTTCTATGTTGAAGGCTATGCATTTTTAAATCCTTTATATTAACTCGTGGTGTCTGCTTGCTTGCACACTTGCACCCTTGCACCCTTGCTTGTCGCCACAACTTTGGATCAATTTTTAACCCAGTTCCTCGTAAGCTAGCGAGCTGAGATTTTGCAGGCTGTTTTGTACAGATGATAAAAACAGTGTATCAAAATTTCAGATCGATCACATGTACCGTAATTGAATTATTGATTTTTTAGATTATTTTATTTATTCCTATGTATCATGTTATTTTTTGAGATAGAGTGTAAAAGTGCGCATTTTATTGAACAACCTTTCTGTCGCGCAATAAGGTGCGTATTTTATTGACAACACTTTTTATAAACATATTCCTGATCGGTGCGCATTATATTAAACATGTTTTACGACACAACTACAATTTTGTATTTTTGGATGGTCTTTAGCTGCGTATTATAATGAACATTCTTTTAGTTACTTCTCGTACATAAAGGATTTATAGTCAAAAACTTGGTTTTTTACGGTTTTTAAAAATTTATTTTTACATTGCACATTGAATGAAATTATAGATAAATGTGTGCCACTATTTTATGTGAAGCGCTGTGAGTCCAGCTGCTTACTGCACTATATAAATTACCAATTTATTATTATTATTATAATTAAAACACGGACATAAAAAAAGTAAATACTCAAACAATGTACTGGTTTTAACAGGGCATCTCAATTGTGACCAAATAAATCTAAGACACCTGGTTAGCAATGTCTGGTAATGTAGCAGATCGCGTTCCGCCTCTATATCTTCAAATTCCTTTTAAAAACTATTAAAGGAAGTCTCACCCACACATGTCGTTGTTTTAATTTTTTTAGTTACTCTTTAATGACACTTATCCGAACATTTTTTATAAAAAGATCGAGCGCTGGGCTAAATCGTTTCTTAATTGCAAATTAATATCAAATCTCACTCTGTGTATATTTTTAATCATATTGCCGATTTGGTAATCGAGAGTACAGGTGACGTCAATTTTAAATTGATGTAGACAAGTATATCTAGGATGGTCGAGTGGCATGCGTGCTCGACTGGCGTACCGATGGTCACGGGCTCGAATCCATTTGAAGGCAAGGACTTATTCCCGGGGCCTAGCACGTCCCTGAGTCCACCCAGCGCCGAATGGGTACCTAAAACTAGCTAAGGAAATAAAGGCGGCTGGGTAATGCGTGAAACCCTTATAGCCGTGGCGTGTGAACGCTGCATCGCTTGGCAACAGACCGGCATGGTCTGTGGAAGCAACAATATTCTATACAGAAAGAGCTTCTGTATAGATAAGACAAGACAAGATATATATGATGGGGATGCGAGTAGAAAGACACTTTATTGTAATAAATGTAAGCCTTTACTTGAAATACATCCCTTAATTTATATAATAACCTAAATATCTTCACGCAAAATGTTTCTTGTACTGTTTTATTTTATTATGTGTTATCCGTTATTAGGCTGATATTATACACATTTATATTAGATAATTTTATGCTTTACTTGTTAAAAGATGGTTATTTGAAAGTTTGATGTCTTGTAAGATCTTTTCTTTGTCACTGAATTAATTGCAACGGATGCCATGGAGAGTTTTAAAAAAATGGATTTCTGTTCCTTTATAAGTTGATTCCATTAGTTTTATTTTGCATGTCTTAGTTAGATTTAATTCGATTGTTTTAAATCTTTTAAGCGTTCCCGTAATTTGCCAGAAACGGCTAATGGGTTATTTCAATTAGCTTTTAATAATTAGGTCATAGCTTTCCAAATGACAGGTCATGGTGCCCTGGGGTATAACGAATTGAAAAAGAAATATAGACATCTCAAGTCACGATTGTTATTACGTAAAACAAAGTTTCCTTTTTTAGAGAAATGTTTGACTCGGCGTGAAATGTTTGGGAAACTCTTAATTTTTACGTCACTCATTCTTGAATAATTCAACAAAACGTTAAAACAAAATGATGAAGCGGTTTAGAATCACTGAGTATAACGCTTTAAAAAATGGGAGCTGTCAGAGGAATTGAGCGATTAATATTTATTTTTATTTTAAAAACAATATAAAAAATATATAAAGAACATTGATCCGTCTTCTTTCTCAGGGAAAATTCCTTGCCATCTAAGGACGTATTTGCATAACACTGAATACAACATGCTGCGTCAAATAAAAGATGTAATTTGGGTCAAACTGAACGGGAATGTCGAGGGGAAAAAAAGAAAAACAAAATGGAGGAGATCTGAGGAAATAATTTGCACTTGAAGAAAGAAGTGATCTGAAAGGTCCATGAAACATGGGACACTTATGAAGGTTGTTGCGCTGACCTTGACACTGGGACGAACTACATAAAGAGTTTAGGATAGAAAATTAAGCATTGAATTAAAGATTCTTCATTAACAATGTAATTGTCATTTGTTGAGATTTCTAGTTTTATTGATAAGACGCTGTTTTTATCTCTTCTCTATTTCTTTATAAAAAATAAAATTAAAAAACAATACTAAAATTTAAATAATGGATACTTCATTTTGTTCCAACAATTCCAAAAATTTCGAAAACATCATTTGAAAATGTAAAAAAAAATTGAATTCCTGACCACTTGCAGGCCAATTTGTCAAAGGACTAAACTAAGACAAGATGCCATTGGATTGCAAGGGAAGGAAAGCACATTTCTGGGATGTGAGTTAATGCACCTGATCAAAGTAGTCAATAAACGTCTTTGAAACTGTTTGCATGTCCCCATGATCAAGGCCAAGATTAATGAGGCACACCACTCATTTTTGATTAGTGTGATTTTTGTTTTTTTGTGTGTGTGTCAAACTCCCAGCAACGCATCGTATTTACACGTGTGACTCTTCGAGACTTGATCGGAATCTGGCCGTTTGAACGTTTGCCAGCAAGGTGCTAGAGATGTCAGGATTGGGGGGAGGGGGCTGGGTGGTGGAATTCTTCCAAGAGGAAAGAAGGAAACACTTTGTTTAAATACAAGGACGTCAACGACACCCTGTGCAAATAACTCTTGAGGGGAGGGGGGAAGTGAGGTAATCGCGAAAACCTCAAGGACTTGGTTCCATTGGCGCGGTAAATTAGATGGTCCTCGAGGAGGCGACGAGGGCAGATCATAAGAGTGTGACTGGGATGTGATGTGTGTTGTGTGTGTGTATAATGCGTGTGTGTATTGTGTATTGATGTGTTAAATTATTAGTTCGAGGAGGGCTTTAGAGAAAAAAATTGTAAGGGGAAAAGTAAGTTAAAACTTTAAGAAAAAAGTTGTTAATGTGTTAGGTTACGGCTAGGATTTCTTAAAACCGTGGAAAATTCGAAATTAATTTTCGTAATGGGGTTTTGAGTTGGAAGGATGAGGACTAAATCAACATAAATTTTTAGGCGACGGTAAACCTGACATTTTGTTCACAACTATCAAATGACTTGAAAATAAGAAGTTCTGGCATTCGGGAAACAGTTCAGCAGGGGAATGTATTGCAGTTCTTAAAATACATTAATACATACAAAAGAACAGCATGATGTTTGTTACCATTTTTGCTAGCACCGAATTATTTTGTTACCAAATAATACAAGAACATTAACCTCCATTGTGATAAAACTGTCAAACCTTCTGAAACATTTAACTTAAATTTTACAATTATGCAAAATATTATTTATTGAAAAAAGTTTCTACTAACCATTATATATCTACATTAAAAGTGTAAATGAATTGACGAATCAAGACTGTCAGAGTTGTTTATCTTTTTCATCGAATAATAGAGGGATTTCGTAATCTTTTATAATAACAGTACCGATAGCTTTCAATGTGTTCAGTATCGAATGGATTAAGGGTTGATTTTTTAAATTTATTTTTTTATCACCAACAAACATATTCATTGTTTAAATAAACACAATCGAAAGAGAGCTGAATAAATAGGTGCGTGGGGGTGGGGGTCGGAAGGGAGGGACTCCAAGGTTAGAGTTATCGTGAGTGACGTAGAAAAATTCCCAGACTCAGGTAAAATATTCTCGCATTTTGACGTGTGTTAGGTGAAGACAACTAGGGAATACTGACTGGTATATTGCTTCAAACTAGGAGTGTCGGCAAAGTATCGACTTATTGTTGTTTCAAGCTAGAAATGTAGATAAGGTACAGAGAAGATTGTTGTCTCAAACTAGAAATGTAGATAAGGTACAGAGAAGATTGTTGTTTCAAACTAGAAATGTAGATAAGGTACAGAGAAGATTGTTGTTTCAAGCTAGAAATGTAGATAAGGTACAGAGAAGATTGTTGTTTCAAGCTAGAAATGTAGATAAGGTACAGAGAAGATTGTTGTTTCAAGCTAGAAATGTAGATAAGGTACAGAGAAGATTGTTGTTTCAAACTAGAAATGTAGATAAGGTACAGAGAAGATTGTTGTTTCAAGCTAGAAATGTAGATAAGGTACAGAGAAGATTGTTGTTTCAAGCTAGAAATGTAGATAAGGTACAGAGAAGATTGTTATTTCAAGCTAGAAATGTAGATAAGGTACAGAGAAGATTGCTGTTTCAAGCTAGAAATGTAGATAAGGTACAGAGAAGATTGTTGTTTCAAGCTAGAAATGTAGATAATGTACAGAGAAGATTGTTGTTTCAAGCTAGAAATGTAGATAATGTACAGAGAAGATTGTTGTTTCAAGCTAGAAATGTAGATAAGGTACAGAGAAGATTGTTGTTTCAAGCTAGAAATGTAGATAATGTACAGAGAAGATTTTTGTTTCAAGCTAGAAATGTAGATAAGGTACAGAGAAGATTGTTGTTTCAAGCTAGAAATGTAGATAAGGTACAGAGAAGATTGTTGTTTCAAGCTAGAAATGTGTACCTTCGTTCTCACCCTTTGTAAGTGTAACGCACTGAAACATGTAACATACATGCGTTTTGAAATATCAAGAAACAAAGCCCTCATTGTGAGTTCCATCATTCTTATTGGTCAAGTCGAAGCCAAAGTAATGGGAGCCATCGACAGTCACTTAAAATAAAATGGATGCAGTTATAACGTCAATAGAATTTTTAATTCAAATTCACCTGTTTTTTTCTTCTTCTTTCTATTTAATGTTTGTGTTGACCTGGAAGTTTAATCGAATGACCCTTTTGATTTGCTTGTTCTTTCATCGTTCCCTGATTCACTCTTACCTGAAATTGAACATGTTTTCGTGTGTCAAGTCTGGAACTCTACTTCTATTTACACAAGGCCGTGCTCCCCCAGACACACAGTTCTTTTAAAAGCCACATGTTTATCAAACATATTAGCAATTTAACACAGTCTTACTCGAAATTACTAACATTAATGCATTGGGCAAACCACTTGCTTTTCCTTAGATCTGAATGCAACCTTCTCAAAGACATAAATATCGCCATCCAGCATTAGCCACTACAACTAAGGTTCGTTTTATTTGATTTCTGTACTGTTTGAAGTTAGAATTGAAGGATAACAGGGGCTTCAATATTTTAAAAACGAAATAAAAATAAGATAATCACATTATTTAGTATCGAGACAATACTGCAAGGGGCTGATTTGTTCTGGAAATTATTGATCAGGGTAAATAATAGTGGTTAAAGACACACACGCTTAAGTTTTAAAAAACCCAATCAGATCAGTGTTATTGATCACTAAGACCAACCTGATAATCAGGTCTTAATGCAGCTATGCTGAGCATTTAAAAAGCTGAGAATGTTATGTTTTTTAAAGAGATCAAGAAATTGTCTTGAAGAGTTTTGGTGTTATTTTTTCAAAACAATTGAAATCCCATTCAAAAGACTCATCAATTTTAGATATCTTTTTACTTCGTAATTTTTAATGCTTTTTTTAAAGTTGAAAAGCCCGTGCATAATAGTAAATACCTAAAATTTTGAACAATTTTTAAATAACGATTTTAATTCTTAATTTTGATTTCTATACCCTCATATTTATAAATATCTTTTACTATGCCTTTAAAATGAATGCGTCTGCTTCTATATTTATATTTATGCTCATATCCTTGTCTCTCCCTGTCTCACTAGACATCTGTTATTTTAACTTTGTAGGAATTTTTTTTTCAAATTACCTTATTGAAAAGTCAGATTAATTCCGATATGAATTGCAAAGGAGCACCGAAATATGAATCCTCTGATTGCATATCACATTGACACGTCACCAGAGAGCTGTCAGTCACTTGAACGATGTACATCGTTTTGCAAGCAAGTCACGTTTCTAGTTCTGAAGTTACGACTCATATTTCAGAATAACGTGTAGTTTTTGCGCGTTCCTATCTTATTACAAAAAACCGATATTGATTAAAATTCATGCTACAGGTTTCTGGTGTTATATAGGTATTATGTCTGTATTGCCACATGTGGGATCTAAAAATGATATCCGCTTACGTGGCACATTGCAAAATTCTGAAACTCACCCTCATTAGGGACCTAGAGAAGAAATGGGCATTGACCCTTGGATTTTACAGAAGGCTGATGAAGTTTTAATTGGAAAATAGGTCAGTCACAACTTGATACACATTATTTGCTATTATAGAATATACAAGGTTTGCACAAAATTCCTTAATCATATTAAGGACAATAAAAAGTTCAAGCGCCTTCAAATTACGGTTTTTATAAGTTGCAGTGCAAATGATCCACGACAAAGCTCATTTACCCCAAACAGATGGAGTGTAACTAAGTGAACAAATTTGGCTCTGGATTTCACCGCAGCTAAGTTTTGATATCTTTTTATTTGTGTATTTGTTGTTTTTTTTTCAATTTGTACGTTGAAGTAGGCTCTTTGCCGAAAAGTTTGTTGTTTTGTGAAGTCTACTTATGAAGTGTAACTAATTGTTGTAAATATGAAAATTCCCCAAGAATCTGCTGACACTTCTATTTAAAAAAAAACAGTTTGTTTTTTCACCAGTCAAGGTTTTCTCCTCCTTAAATTTTTTTTTCACAATCCCAGAGATAGGTAGAGACTATTTTTACATCTCACACACAAGGTCAAATTGGTGTTCATCCAGAGTTGCGAATTAGTTCAAACTTTCTGAAGCAATTTTTAAAAAAAAAGTTGTCTCAAGTCAACCACATTAACAATTTCTAAAGTCAAACTTCTTTAATGACTAATAATATTATGAAGGAAACATCCATCGATTAACTGATCATGGTGACACGGGTATAAAGTATTGAGAACCGCCTGTGGTGTAATTTATCGCCTCGAGTGTATCACGTCTGAATGGAAGCTCTAATAGGGCGTAGCGAAAATCTGTCAGAGGTAAACATGTTCCAAGGCTAGAGGACATTTATTCTCAACACACCGAGGTGTAAAAGAAATCAGCTCACCGACTTCTGGTATTTGAAGACCAAACAAAAAAACAGTTCGAGCTGTTGGCAGTGGGTTTGGCCTTGTCGTCGATACTTAGCACTAAATTGTTGAACAGACAAAACAGTCAAAACATTTTGGGTGTGTGGGGTGGGATTGGGGTTTTGCTGAAAGAATCTCTGCAAATCGTTGTCTGGAGTCTTGGAGTGCTGTAGCAAATGATGGGTATGCATTCGTTCGGATATTCTTTAACCAAGGGATTCCTAAGCAGACTTTGCTTCAGTAAAGTTTGTCATATACGTTGATTTTCAGTCGCCTTTAATTTAATATCAGTTATATTTTTCGGAGAAAAAAATCCATGTGATTTGTATCGTTATTTTTTATTGTCTTTTCAATAGATTTAATTTTAAACTAACCAAGAAAAAAAAAGTTTCTTAAACGTGCACCGGTCTGGAGAAATTTTATCTTACATTAAGATAAGCGTTTAAATGATCTTCATAAACATGGTTTTGACTTAGTACTACACAATTTACCTTTATAAATTGCTAGCACAACTGCTTAAACTTGTACCGTTTAACCGTCTGGCTAAAAATGATCTGATACTTATAAATAAGTAATAAGGCTTTAAATAAATTGCAACGAGTTATTCTTATCAAAATGGTTCTGTGAAGAGATGTGTGTTCTTTATGTAGCTCAGCGCCGGTCCATAACTACAAGAACTTTTAAAATATATTTTTGTTATATAATTTTTTTTTATTGTAGACGTTTTGTTCGTTGTGAGCTTAGTGTCTGGAAACCAAACCGGCACATTGAAATGTGTACACAGTGGTCAGTTTTGAAGGCGGCCAGCTTGCCATCTTGGGAGGTTTAAAAAAAAACTTTTTATATACCGAGACTTCTAGGGGCAGAGTGGGTCAAGCGTCTTGGAGGAGTGAGGGTGATTATGGGCTGTTGGCGATTTGACGGACCGTTGGTACTGAACGGCCCGGGCAGCATGCTGTAAACGTATGGTTAGTTGCAGTCAAGGTCATAGATTTTCCCGGAACATTTGAGTGTAAACGCGATCAATAAACAAACAAAAAATTTTTTTTAATATATAAAATAATAATAATAATCATCATCTGTAGGAAAGATTGTATATGAGCGATTTCTTTTATAATGTGTGGACATTTATAATCAACTAGCAGACCCGTCGTGCGTTGCAACGAAATCAGTAAAAAGGAATACATATATAGATCAAAAAGAAATTACTTTAACAGTTTAACATATGACGTTCAAAAATCTGTACATTTTCATTACAAATATATAAATATATTTATCTATATTGCTCAATATCGTGTAAAATTGAATGGGGAATACAATATACTAAAAGTTTAGTAAAACACAGTTAGGGCCCCCAGCCCCGAGGAAATGGACATTAGGAGTTCAGTGCCCTATAGTAACTTAATATAGGCTCTTAAGTTTTTATATACCAAGTTTGGTCAAAATCCCGTTATTTTCTCATTATCTAACAATTAAACTAATTTTTATTTAGCTAATATAAGAACAAATACATTAAGGGGCCACAGGGCCCATTCGGTTCAAGATGTACATTTTGAAAACCTGTTCATTTAAATTCAGTTTCATCATGAATATATTTCGCAAAATCGTTAAAAACTGAGTGGGAAAAAATATCATAGAGTATACCACAAAAAATGGACATTCGGGGCCCCCGGCCCATTCGATGTAAGATATAAATTTCAAAATGCTGTTCATTTTAATTCAGTTTCATCATGGATATATTTCTCAAGAACGTTAAAAATAGAATGGCAAATAATATCTCAAACATATACGAAAAAAAGACATTTGGGGCCCCCAGCCCTGAACAATTGGAGATGAAAAGAGCAGTGCCATTTGTTATTTTAATATGTGCTACCCAGTTTTTATATAAAAAGTTTGGTTAAGATCTATTCATTTACTCAGTAGCTAACGCATAAACTAATTTTATATAGCTCATATTAGCAAAAAACGACATTAAGGGCCCAAGGGCCCAATTAGTGCAATATATCAAGTTCAAAACACCTATTTATTTCAATCAATTTAATAGTTGATATATTTATCTATATCTCTGAAGATCTTTAATAATTGAAGTTGAAATAAAATCTTAAACGTTTATGAAAAAAAAGACATTTTGGGCCCCCAGCCCCGAATAAATGGACATTAGGAAATTAGTGCTCTATAGTATTTTAATATAGGCTATCAAGTTGTTATGTACCAAGTTTGGTCAAGATCCATTCATTTTCCAAGCAGCTAAGTCTTAAACTAATTTTTATACAGCTCATATAAGAAAAAAATCCCCATTATAGGCCCCCGGCGCCCCATGAGTGTTAAATTTTTTTTTAAAAAGTAGCCTATTTCCATCCCGGGAGCGTACTCAAAAGTCTCCAAAATGTTAATGGCGATCGGGTGATTGGTTTAGTCAGTTATAACAGACATGCATACATACTTTGATTTTTATATATATAGACTAGCAGACCCGTCGTGCGTTGCAACGATCTCAGTAAAAAAAAGTAATTTGCAACATGCTAATTGCTAATTTTCAATTAGAAAATACGGCTTTTGTGTGTGTATGTTGGGGGGGGGGTGGGGGTCATAGCTTTATGACGTTATATTGGAAAAGGGGGGGGAAGGGGGTTTAAAATTCAGCCAAAATCTTGTGACGTTATTTATTACGGCCCCAATGGTGAAATGGAATTTAAAAAAATATGGGCATTATAAAATACATAGGCGGAAAAATAAATATTTTATCAAATAAGAGATTAAAACAAACGCATTCGAATGTTAACAAGAAAAACCTCCTGATTGACAGTACAGATATATTATTTTTTAAAGATTCAATAGTGGACATAAATTTTATATCTGCAATAGTGGACAAAAGATAGAGATTGTATAGTGAAAATATTTGTATAGATGCAATTTTGTACAGGCCTGTAGAAATGCAATAGTATGCGAATACTTTAGATGGATTTTTTGGAAAGTTCAAATAGTTTTTCCTGTCTAATAACTGATGATGATCCTGCATGTGGAAGAACGTCAGAAGTCCCGAGCCTAGTGCTCTTCATGGGTCTTCCCGGAAGACCCTATCAGCTAGCTGGCCCCCAAGGGGACGTAAAAGCTGAGACCCCCCCTCTGGAAGCTGTCGTTTCTGACGCAGCCACCTGGGCACCCAGGACACACAGTTGAAAATGCCTCCAACTAAACTAAACACATATTCTGTAGGCCTGAGACTAATCTCTTAAGGCCTTGGCTAGTACCTGGGCAACCTGCTCCATCTGCTGAGCAGTGCCATACAACATTGTCTTTACATGGGACTCCTTTGCCTCCTATACCTCCCCGACTATGTCTAGCGCGGGACAAGACGTCAGCAGGTGTACGACCCTCTCAGACACTTGGCTGCAATGACGGCAGTTTGAGTGCCTGTTGTGGTCTAGCCTGTGGAAGCACGAGTTGGTTGGGCAGTGCTCTGTTCTCATCTTAGTCACTAAACTCTGGTGTTTGCGACTCAGGTTCCACCACTGGTCTGAACGGCTTGGCCTGGGCATGCTAGCGAAAAAAATCCTGGCTGTCGTGTTGTCAGCCCACTCCTGGTACCACTTGCTCCTGAAATGGTCCTCCCGCTAAATTGACCTAACTGACAAACTATTCAATCGATTAGTTTGGTCAAAAAGACAGGCATAAGATCTCTGCGAACTCTATGGAAGTAGACATAAATTAAACTGCAATCATAAGACTTCTCCTAAAGTAGTGAAGGGGAGCTATGGCGGATTAAGGGGGGAGCTGATAGGGCTAAAGCCATAGGCTCCCAATGATTTAAGGGCCCCAAACTTATTATATTGTATAATAAAGGTGGTGTGATCTCCAGGTAGAGTTGCAGCCAGGGGCCCCGTGCAATCTTGATCAACCCCTGTAGGGGAGCGAGAGAGAGAGAGAGAGAGAGAGAGAGAGAGAGAGAGAGAGAGAG
Source organism: Ampullaceana balthica (assembly GCA_944989445.1). Lineage (NCBI taxonomy): Eukaryota > Metazoa > Mollusca > Gastropoda > Lymnaeidae > Ampullaceana > Ampullaceana balthica. Next base: position 779,063 of record CALYLW010000162.1, read on the forward strand.
AGAGAGAGAGAGAGAGAGAGAGAGAGAGAGAGAGAGAGAGAGAGAGAGAAATAGAGAAAGGAATTGCTGAGAATGTATAAGAAAGAGCGAAACGAGAGAGAGAAGAGGGGTAAAAAAAAGTCTTAAAAGTGGGAGAGCACTTTCCGTTCTAATCAAGGAAGATTGAAAAGTAATGAAATATAAAGTTCCTTTAAAGTAAATCTACGGTAAAATTATTAGTTTCAACCTGAAATAGCAGCACCTACGAATCCCACGAAGCTTTCAAGCACACACACTTAAGACATAACTTCTATAAGAACCGATGAAAATTTCATAATGTCGAACGTAGCCATGTTTAAATTTTACCTTTTCGGCCACTTATGTATTTATTATTTCATTTTAATGTGTAAACAGTTATAATTTTTTACCTTTTTAAATCCCTTATATTAACTTTGCCGTCTTGTCTGTCGTGATCTCTGTCGTGCTTGGTCACGTTCGCGGAAAAACAAAAGTAAACTAAGTAAAATATAAAAAAAATCTTTTTTAAAAAAAGGACCCGCTTTTATTTACAAACATTTACAGACTGAAACGCGCTGATCTCCCCTGCCCTTGATGTAAACACGGGAATTTGGGCTGGAGTGAAACTAGTGAGCCGTGGAGTTCAACTCTAGCAGGCGACTATACATTCTATAAGTAAAATGTAAAAAAATCTCTTTTTTAAAAAGGACACGCTTTTATTTACAAACATTTACAGACTGAAACGCGCTGATCTCCCCTGCCCTTGATGTCAACACGGGAATTTGGGCTGGAGTGAAACAAGTGAGCCGTGGAGGTCAACTCTAGCAGACGACTATACATTCTAAAATAGTGATAAATATAGATAAACTAAAAATTGATTAATTTAATTACGGTACATTCGATCGATCTGAAATTTTGATGCAATGCATTGTCATCCAAGATCTATCTGTGGTAAAATTTTTAGATTTCTAGGACCATCAAAAGTGGTATAATTTTACGTTTCAAGTTTTGAAGGAAGGATGGATGGATGGAAGGATGGATGGATGGATGGATACAACATACAAACAGTGTGACTTAAATAAAAGCGTGTAAAAATGAACCACTTCGCGTGATGCTATGGAGCTGAAATTATGCACATAGACTTTTGTCACCTAACAATGGATTGTTTCAAAATTTCACATTGATCAAAAGTACTGTTAATAAATTAATGAATTTTAGTTCATCTCTATGTATATCTATACAACATAAATTGTTGTGCCTTCTGTCGTGCGGTGCGTATTATATTAAACCAACTCTTTAATATTTTCCTGTCGCGCGGTGCGATGCATATTATATTAAAAAATATTTTATAATATAATCCCGATCTGTAAATGTTTATGCTAGTCTGTCGCGAGGTGCGTATTATATTGAACAGAAACAATGCTTTTAGTTATGTCTCATATATAACGGATTTATAGTAAAAAACTTGGTTTTTATGGGTTGTTAAATTTTCCCTTTGATTCATGCAAATGTTTAGAAACAACCTTTTTTTCAAATCAAAAAGCTCGGAAATGAGACCTCTTATATAGCCCACTCAAAACTTACGCCATGAACTTTCAGATTAGGAAATCTTTACTTGCAACAAACACGTCTTTGTGTTCAGAGAGTTTGCGATCGTAAAATATTTTAAGGCTACCTCAGAGGAAGACATCTGTAATCTATAAAGTCCCCCCACCCCCACAATTCTACTAAACACCCGCAGCTGACAGAAGTTATGTCCCAGCCTGGTGTTTTGGTAAACTTCTATTTAAACAATTTGATTATTCTTGATTCTATCTATGTTGAGAGAGTTTTGTTAAACTCCTTATTAAACATATTAGTCTTTCTTGAACTTTTGTATGTTGATGGGGTTTGCGATGTTTCTGTGAAGACGCTACTTCATTGGTCGCAAGGGCCGCTCATCAAGGGTATGAGAAATGGTAGTTAAGAAGTCATAAGACGGTCGACACAAATGTGTCAAAAATTTTCGCCTGAAATGTTCTGTTTGGAAGCTTGTTCTAGCCCCTGTCAGCCCTTGGCAAGAACGATGAGCTTCTGTTTAATGTTCTTGTCATGAGCTGGAACTGATTCGCGGGGCCTCTTCATTGAGTGGGGGTTTAAATTTTTATAAGGGGTAAAGGCAAGTATAGTTGAAATATTTATCTTATTACCTTAAGGTCATGACTTTTGTACTGCAAGTTTAGATAAACGAACTATTGATTTCAAATGGACTTGATTATTACATCTAATTGATGAGGAACTTGAAGGCCTTTATCCTGAAACTATTTTTAGTTTTTTAAACCGTGTTTTGAATAGGCACTAAATTGTTTCTAAAAACCCATTTTAAAGAAATAAAACGTGATAGTTTAAAAACTGAAAAACACAGTGACACCTTGTAGTGGATTGTTTTAATGTAAAGAATATTAAAGATTTGTTTACCTAGATTAAAATGCTGTAAGAGTCTTCTGATTTTTATATTAATCACAGTGGAGTTAACTTTAAATATGCGAGCATCGATAAATCAAATAACAACCAAAATATGATGAAATCTACCGCGCTGTGGGCCATGTTATATTCGCTGTACGTATGTATTGAGGGACAATGTTGGCGATGGTACTTAAAAAAATGCATGATTCGACAAGCAGAACTCTTGTCTGAGATGTGATTGCGTTAACAGAGTTTAAAGAAGGACGCCCCTTCATCTTTTTGTAACAGAAACATTTTTGTTAGTAAATTGTTTTCAAACTTAAATTTAAAAAATTTAAAAAAAATAAAAAAAAGAAACAAACAACGAAACAAACTGTAGTAAAATAAAGGCACCAGTGGCAGCTGTGTCACGTTACGATCTAATCTTCTATTTCTATCTGGTTACCGCGTCTGCAAAATGAAAGCATATCGATGGCATGGCTAAGCGCAGTCGGCCGAACCCGATTCTTTCGTTGCTAATTGGGCTAAAGATATGTTCCGAACTTAGTGCACTCAAACTTTCTTAGCCGCCTTTACCCATTGTTGCAGCATGCACACTATTTTTACCCTCTTCACGCTGCGTCTGTACATATTTGTTTGAAACAGTAGACTATACTGTATTGAATGGAAACCATATGAAAAGTGTATAATTTCAAAAATACTTCATTGTAGCTACTGCAAAGAAAGGGGTACTTTCTATCTCTCTCTCTCTCTCTCCCTAACTCGATCTCTCACTCTTCTTCTTCTCTCTATTTCTCTATTTCTCTATTTCTCTATTTCTCTATTTCTCTATTTCTCTCTCTCTCTCTCTATCTCTCTCTCTCTCTCTCTCTCTCTCTCTCTCTCTCTCTCTCTCTCTCTCTCTCTCTCTCCCTCTCTCTCTCTCTCTTGTCTGCTATTTTAGAGCGATCAGAAGGTTAAAGGGCAAGACAGGAATTAGGAAACAGGAATTCATTCTTTTATATACAGCTGGCATTCTTAAAAGGTGCATGCAGGGCTTTTCCCCTAGCCAAAGTTTATGAAATAATCAAACGCAGTAAGTTTAAGAAGAATGATCTAATGTTTAGTCGTTCTATGTCTGGGTAGGCCACAAGCCCCAGTAGGCTATTATTTCGATGGGGAAGACAATAGGCCGAATGGTCTGAACCTAAATCCACGCGGGCCTGCCCGTTCCCTTCCTCCCCTTCCCTTGACTATATCCTTCATTCATGCCCTCTGCGCCATCTCTGGTTCCTCTCTCCCTCTCTCTCTGTCACTCACTCGCGACCGTACTTGTCAAGGTCAAAACGACCAGTTTTAAATAGCTACGTCCCTTCAAATTGAATTCATAGGTGTTGTAACGGGTGCAAGCCAATTACCTTCACGTGAGAAAATAATCGTGTTTTTAACTTTAATTTGTGGGGGTTTATGCCAGGCTTCCGTGTGAGTGGTTGTTTTTTTTGCTGCTAATTGTTAAATACGTTATGAATTAATTTGTCCTTACTTACAGTACTAACAAATTCAGCTGAGACTCCTAAATCAACCCTCCCACACACACACACACATTGCATACTCAATAAATGGATGCCCCCTAACGTGCTGTAATTGTTGCATTGACAGAATCATCTGGGTGGTATTGGTGAAGCCTTTGCATCTTTTGCCAGGTTACAAGAGGTGCACCAGCAACGGGAAACGAGAAGGTGATGAGTTTGATTTCTGCCGGGGAATGGCGATGTTATGACAAGTCCCGTTAGCCAGGTGAAAGAAATGAGATGGTGAAGGAGGGAATTGTGTAGGGGACGCCGTTAAAGTCAATGACGCCGCAGTAAAATTGCCAGGTGATGGACGCGGTAGATCCCTTTGATGGGTTCAACAAAGTTGAAAATAAATTTTAAAAAAAAGAATGCAAACTCTGACATATGTGGAGAATGAAAACAAGTTAACGTTGTTAATATAACTATTAACTTGAATATTCCAGTCTTTGAAAATAAAGAAGTACCGAGGGGGAGGAGGAAGGAATTCCAAAAAAGTGATTGGTAGGGGGGGAGGCGTGTGGAGTCACTTAAGTGGACAATTAGGACGACAGTTAAGTTAAGAGCCACAGGCAAGCAGGATTTGGAAAGGGGTGGGGGTGGAATTACTCTTCCGGCTCGTCACTTCACCACAATTTGAAGGATAATGAAGGAAAGTTGGTTGGTGGGGGGGGGGACGATGACGTTCTTTTCACTTCAAGCCTCACCATAACTTGTTCCACTACTTCCTACAATTGGAAATTGGTTTTCTGAGATTAAGTATAGGAAAGAGCTGAAAGTACGCACGGGTCCCCAGGCGCAGCTAACAGGAGACATGAGATGATGTCACAATATGCATGATGTAGCGAGTCGAGGTGAGCAGTGCTGTGGGCCCTCAGAGTACTTTGGAAGTTAGACCGGAATTTATTATTGAGATCTTCGTTTAGAACAAAACATTGAATTTGAGACTCTGTGGCACAATATTTCAAATACAGTTTTTTTAAATAAGGAAAAAAATAAAATAAAAATGGATTTTTTTTTCCCGAGACAATCTTGTAAAACATTCGGTTCTGTACAATTATTTACCTTTCAAGTTAAATGTAAAAATCAACCTGTCACACGTGTTTTTTTTCAAAGCTTTTCAGCCGAGATTTAAATTTTATATTCATAAATCTAATAAGTTGAGAATGTGTACATCACGGAACTCTGTTTAGCAACATTTCTCAGATCGGACATACACTAAATTTCTAAATATAATTATCGTCATTAACACTAGACTATGTGGAAGATTTCACTTGACCTGCTAGATGGTTTGGAAGCCATGTTGAACACTGACTGACGCAACTAATGAAACATGGGGATGTCCTGTATATTATTGTACTTCTGGCTTTTGATTCCATGTATTTAATTTAACAGGAAAAGCACGGGTGGATGTGGGGTGGGGAGGGGGACACAGGAACCGACTTGAGTAGCAAGTTTCAGAATTAAGTCGAGTGTGGTGGGGCGTGGGGTCGAGTATAACTACAGAGAAGCGCCGAAATCGTGTTTATAATGATGGTGATAGTCTAAGGTTTTCAGGGAGAAAAAAAGCCACACACTTTGTATCCGGTGTGTAATATTTCTTTGCCACGAATGGACCTGGATGTGTTCCTTACATTGTTTACGTCTCGTCTCTATTTTTGTATCAACGACTGGATAAAAAAACACTATAAACCACAGAGAGGAACCACCACCCTGTACTGACCAATACTTCGTCAGAATAGTTTCTTTGAACAAAGGGAAAGCATGTATCATCAGTCATTTGTAATTCACACTGTTGCCTAGTTTGTGATAACCATGGGTAGAATACATTATTCAGTATTGACCACACTGCAGTGCGTGGGTGAACAATGTACTGTGCGGAAAAAGTACGTTTCATTTTTTGTTTTTTTACAATTCGAGTCAACGCATAGAAATAATAGAACACAAATCAAGGTTTCACAATGAACATTATGTAGCACATGAAAAGAGTTTAAGTAATTGCAATTAACTAGTGTATCACCCGTCAAAAAATGACGGAAGTTTTCCAAATAAATACACATCAGATTTAAAAATAACGTAATACAGAAATTTCATTTATTTTATATATATTTTTTACAACGTTTTTATTAACTCGCTTTCGTTCTTGAGGCATTGTTTGTCTGTCCAAATTTTTTCAAATCTGCCAACGTAAAATTAAACCACTTCTAATGGTACTAGAGATCTCAAAATTTTACCACAGATAAATCTTGGATGACAATACATTGTATCAAAATTTCAGATCGATCGAATGCACCGTAATTAAATTAATGCATTTCTTAGTTTATCTTTATATAAGCATCTATACACGCCAGCCGTAGTTTAATTTCACGTGACGAGTTCACCCCGTGACCTCATCACTTTGTTATTAAACGTTGGGCGGGCGCCAATGAGGTGTTTGGTAAAATAAATAGAGGTAAATAAAACAAACCCGTAAAAACAAAGTTTTTGACTATAAATCCCTTATATATGAGACATAACTAACAGTATTGATTATTTTCAAACATTTACAGACTGAATCTGTCTTAACTCAAGTTTGCTTCATAACCCTAGGGGGGGGGGTGGGTGGGAGGGGGAGAGGGGAAAATTCTGGTCACCGATTCGCTTGACCGAGCTCAGAGTGACACGTAAAATGTAAACAAAAGCGCCCCGTCGCTTCGTTGGGTCGGCTCAATGAGTCAGCTCAAACTTTCACGTGGCAAAAAAACAATAACAAACCGTGAATTTAAATTACATACCTCATATAAGGATAAATTAAAAATGCATTAATTTAATTACGGTACGTTCGATCGATCTGAAATTTTGATACGATGCATTGTTAGGTTAGACGGGTCCGTGTGCCAAATTTCAGTTCGATCGAATCATGGGAAGTGGGTCATTTTTGACTTCTGTTTTTCCGCCCGCCCAAGACAGAGAGAGAGAGAGAGACGCCGTCGAAGTTAATATAAGGGATTTAAAAATATTTTTAAAAAACACGCTTTTATTAGTGGACTAAAAAAATAATATAAATAAAGGTAAAAAAATGATTTTTAAAAACCACGTTTTTACAAGTCGACTAAAAAAAAGAAAATAATTTAAAACTTGTAAGTTCAAGTACTTCGATTTAATAAAACTAAAAACGTGGGGCGGGTGTTTGGTATAAAAATCAAAGATTTCTAATTTAGAAGGCAAAAGAGAGATCTATAAGTGAGAGAATGAGTGAACCGCATAAGTTAAACCTCATAAGCACGCGCCCCACGTTTTTATTCATATTAAATCGAAGTACTTGAACTTATAAGTTTTAAATTATTTTCTTCTTTTAAGTCCACTTTAAAAACGTGGTTTTTAAAAATCATTTTTTACCTTTATTTATATTTGATTCATTAATTATCATATTGAACATTTTTATGTTGATTATTCGAAAAGTGTTATTTTTGGTGCAGTAATTTGGTGCGCTGCTTTCTAAAATTATTAGCACTATAAAACAAAATCGATCGCATCGCCACCTAACAGCATTACATCCATTCGCATAGCCACCTAACAGCATTACATTACAACCCTACAGACAACGGGAATTATGCATATTGATGTTTTGTTCAAGCCCGATTTCGGAATAATCCGCTTATCTATCTACAAATAAACTGAAAAGAATTATAAAATTGATCAAAATATTTTCTCTACAATATTCTGTACACGGCGAAAGTTGACTTAAGACTGAATATAGTATTTCACAATTTACACTAATATGATTCTGACTATAAAATTTAAATTTTTTTTTAAATTTAAAATCTAGTAACTAATACGCAGATTTTGTTTGTGTTAGCTTTGAAAGCACAATGTCTGAGTATATTTATGGATGAAAATTAACGTGTATAAATATTAATATTTTACATTCAGGATATTTCTTTTGGGTTTCTAGTTTATATCATTAAAGGACATTGCAATTAGCTTCATGCTCTAATCATCAGAGATTTACTTGGCATATTCACCATCTTAAAAAATAAATGTAACTTACTCATGTGCGGCCTTGTCACATTTCATTTTGAAAGAATGTAAAAAAAAGTGAAAGCTTTGCTTTGTGTAATGAAAATTAACTTAGAAGTTAAGAAAGTCAACTGTCTTTGTGGAATTCCATGGTAGGAAATTTATAGACACCGTGTAGCTTATTTGCTACTTCGTTGTATTTGATATGCGCACGTTGAATAAGTTTCCCAAAATATATTTTTTTTCCATTATACAATTTGGCACATTATTCGTTCTTATCTCTATTTCTAAAGGAAGACATTGTTTCTTTTTTAATGAATATTTTTATAACAAGTTTACAAAGAAAATCCGTTAATAGAAATAGATGCCTGTCTGTTTTCAGAGCTCAACGTCACAGTTAAATAGGAATTTAATTTAATGATTGCATTTTCTAGTAGTTTAATGAAGACAGCAGATGAGCCAACTTAGACTCGTATTTTCAGACAAAACAAATCTTTTGGAATTATACATTAATTTTTTACACCAATGAGATCAAGATGGCGGTAATGTATATATTTATCGCCTACAACGATTTTTAATTCAAATTTGCACACTGCTCTTTATTATCTCCATCTCGTTCTTGGGGCGGCAAATGGATCTTTAAAATCTCGTCTCTGGTCACAGAAAACTTTTGGGGGAAATAAATGATTATTTTTTTTTGTAAGGGTTATTAACTATAACTTGACCAGTACCAGAATCTTCATTAGACATAAAATACTGGACTCAAACAGTGCATGAGTAAGGCAGGGGTTCCAAAGTCCGGCCTACGGGCCAAATACGGCCCACATTTACATTTTAGCTGGCTCGTGGCTTAATCGTAAATAATTTATTGACTCGTGGATTGTTTTCTGTAACAACGAAATTATATTTTTAAGAACAGTCGATATTATGTGATGCTCTGAGTACAAAGTACGATAACGTCAAATGATTTTGAAAATCTGTGACGTTTTATTATTTACAAGTGTGGTTATTGACTACACAATGACGACGAATGTTTAGGCTGTCGTGTTTACGAATTTCAATGACATCTGATGGCAACAATAAATGCCGTAATATTGTTTTTTTCTGCATATTCGAAAAGGAAATGAATGTAGGATCATTGTTCTTAAAATGTTAAGAAAGTTTTTTTAAACATAATTTTAACACAACATTTTTATTTCAAAACGTTTTATTTATCGTTAGTTAAGTAGTATATTCGTAGCTTTAATGTTTGAATAAGATATTCATAAAGTCTCGAAAATCACCATATTATCTTCCAATGTTTATCTTCACAAAATATTATTCTTACAAATTACCAATAGTGTGGACCCTCATAGTCGTGGCCTGTGAACGTTGCGTCACTTGCAAATACGTTCCTATCAGAACGTAAGACGCAATAATCTTCTGTTTAGAAGGAGCGTCTGTAATAGATAAAATAAAATCCACCCAATATTAAAAGATAAATTTTTTAAAAAGCATTTAAACACTTATTAATTATATTCAGTTTTAATTATTCAAATGACAACCAAAAAATTTATAAAAAAAGCCTTTGTGAAATTAGCTTCAGTTAGTTAACTAATTAACGACATATAGAGATCATATTTCGGAACGCCTGGAGGGATTGAGGACGCAAGCAGTCTTACCTAAAGTACAGTATTGACTTTCTTATATTTTTTATACGTGGTCACTTGGAACATTTCAATTTGTCGAATAGTTTCCCCTTTGAGAGCCTTTCATCAGGTTGCACTATTCACACATTTAGATTTTCAATTCCCTTGATTAAAACGCGTTAAAGGTCGAGGAGAGGGAATAATGTTGAGGTATTTCTTTATTTTGTTTTTGTACATTTCTCCTTATTTAGTTTGGTTTCATGGACACCCATGATAATATTCCATGTTAGTAAACATGGCATCTCTTAAATTCAGCGTCTTATTTATTGTTTACGTCGTTTCACGAGATCGTTGTAAGTAATGTGTCATGAGTGTGAGGGAATAATGAATGACTCTTGTTGTAATATTATTTTTCTCTTTAAAAGTAAACTTTTAATTTAAAAAGAATAGGTTACAGATATAGATATAGATATAGATATGTGTCATAAACGTTAACCTTTATTTTTGTAGCTCTAATAATGAAATATTTTGCTTGGCAAATGGGCACCTTCATATAAATGACTTATTTTCAACATTTCGCTTCGTACATGCATTTTGAAAATATATTTTAATGAAGGGCTTCTGATAATAGTAAAGGTTTTGAGCCGCTGCACATATTTCTGGTAAATATTTGAAACTTTAAAACTGAGAACAAAACATTTCGTCAATTTGCTAAACTTAGCAATGGAGACAAACTATTTGGATTAATTATTACATTGTTTTAAAAAGTCCGATTCTCTGATGAAAGTTTATTTTAAAAGATAATGTCAGCATAAAATGTTAACCACAATTTATAATTTTATGAAAGTTTTTTTTTGGGTCAACTTAACACATTTACCTACAATTTCATTTATTAAAAAAAATAGGTAGAAATTTTATAATAAAGCTGGTGGTGCACAGCTCAGTGAATTTCCAAAGGTTTTAATCGGTTATAACAATTCAACTAAAACATGATTACCAATAGTTTATAACATGTGTTCTTTTACTAAAAGATTTACTTTAATTTATGACCACGCATAGCTTAGACACTTCAACCATACTTACAAAATATATATTTTAAACCATCTAGGATTCTTAGATTATGAGTTTCAAAACAAGTTTAGATTGTAGTAGGGCAGATATTTATGGTTTTATCTTACTATTTGCTGAAGTCAGTAATATTATTTTGTAAGTGCGTTAGAGCGAGATCGTAGCTGCAATAAGTCAGCAAAATCTACGCCTTGCTCCAGACTAATACCTCAATGATTCATTCTCAAAACTTCAAAGGAATTCTTTAACATTTCTAAAAAATAATTCTACTTTAATTTCTTCTAACTTATTCTTGCTCTAAGAATCTCATAAACTCATGCCATTTTATTCTTGGAAAACGAAAAAGGAATCGAATTTTATGCAATTGGTTGTGCTTCTTTTAAAGAACAGAAATCTTGTGCACTATCGAACACCACCTAATGAATAATTTCGCCAATATTCTAGAGACTATTGCGTGTAACGAAGTATGATATGGTGTATTCAGGAGGCTGGTTAACTTTTTCCAGATGAAATGTTGGTGAATGATTGGCTGGTACAAGACAAGCAGACATGATATTTCACATGAGTGAGTTTTAGTCTTTTCTGCTAACTTCATGTTATGTTTAACGAAAATATAATATTAAAAATAATTAAAATTAATTTCTCCAATCTATATTAGGTTGCTCTCTATTTCTTTTTACATAAATTAATTTTTACTTTTGACTTTACGCAACAGTATTTAAGAGAATTCTTTGACACACAAACATGGCCACAAGTTATCACTTTACCTTGTCATCGCTTGGGAATGACCTGTATCGATTATACATTCTATTGTATCTACTGAAGTATAATTCATCTTTATAGAGTAATTGATTTAAAATACAAAATTAAAAACGTTTAAACCTTTTGTGATATCTTATACATTGTTAGTATCAAAACGTTTGGCTTTTAGAGAAAATAACGAGCATAAAAAGTACTTGATGGTAAAGTGCCTCAGGATTGGAAATTACCAAACGTAACTCCCCTCTTTAAGAAGGGTGATAAATCAGACCCTGGTAATTATAGACCTGTATCACATGTAAATTACTAGAAAACATATTATATAGTAGAATTGTTAACCAATTAGACAAATATAATGTCCTATGTCCACATCAACACGGCTTTAGTAAAAAAAACAGATCATGTGAAACACAACTAATAGGTTTAATAGATGATCTGTCAAAAGCTTTAGACAAAAATGATCAAATAGATACAACTAGATACGCCTCACGGCGTAGCATACGCCGCAGACGTGTTCATGAATAGTGCAAAGAAAGGAGGGAAGAACGGACACAAACTACAGCACGAAGAAATCAAAACAACGGGAGTGAACGTCGGGGGCGGGGGGGGGGAACCACCGACGCATTGTTGGTCTCGATACATTCGCAAAGCGGTTATCTACCTGCCCACCACCCTTCACCACCCTAGCTTTCCAAGCATAAACTGTGATTGGCCGACCTTAGCGAGGATCAGCTATGTTCGTAAAAGGGGGGAAAAGAACGGGCACAAACACAGATTTTTAAAATTTAAAAATTAAAGTTTTCGCTGGGGCTGGAATACAGGACCTTCCACGTGTAAGGCGGACGTGATAACCACTACACTACGAATCACATGTTATTCTGTGAAGGAACAATGCAAGTGAACACAAGAATCATTGTCGGTCTCGAGACATGCCCACCATAAACTGATTGGTCGACCCCAGCGAGGATCATTCGTCATGCTTGTTTGCACATACTCACTTCGGTGAATTATATTTATAGTTAAGAAGACTCCACGTTTTTGCGCCAACACTTATTGGGTGGACCTATGTAAAAACATTCAATCTGCCGCCGATCAAGGAGATATAAAAGAAATGTACTAAGACATAAAAAAGGCCACTGGACCCACAATATCAAAGTCTGCTCCAATTACGTCAAAGTCATGTGTGATGATTACAGAACGAGACCAGCAGTTGCGGCGCTGGACTGAGCATTATCTAGAACTAGATGCCACACAGAATGTAGTAACTGACTCTGCCATAGATAGAATCCAAGAACTACCAGTTCTAGATCAGCTTGATGCCCAACTGTCATTGGAGGAGCTTAGTAAGGCAATCGATCATCTTAGGAATGGGAAGGCTCCAGGTAACGATGGCATTCCTGCAGAAGTAGTTAAGTACGGCAAACCAGCACTTCTGAAGCCTCTACAAGAACTCATATGCGATTGCTGGGAACGCGGACACATCCCACAGGAAATGCGCGATGCCAAGATTGTCACGCTTTACAAAAACAAAGGTGATCGTAGCGATTGCAGTAACTTTCGTGGTATCTCCTTACTGAGTATTGTGGGAAAGGCCTTTGCCAGAGTGGTCCTTACACGCCTGCAAATTCTGGCACAAAATGTATACCCAGAATCACAATGTGGTTTTCGGGCTCGCCGATCAACCATGGACATGATTTTCTCACTCCGTCAGCTACAAGAGAAATGTCGGGAGCAACAGAAACCCTTCTTCATTGCCTTCATAGATTTAACGAAGGCTTTTGACCTGGTCAGCCGCAAGGGTCTGCTACGTATACTAGAAAAAATAGGATGTCCACCGCGTCTTCTCTCCATCATCGAGTCCTTCCACGCCAATATGCACAGCACAGTGCTCTTCGATGGTGTCAGCTCAGAACCCTTCCCAGTTTGTAGCGGAGTCAAAAAGGGCTGTGTACTGGCTCCAACACCCTTTGGTAACTTTTTCTCGATGCTGTTGCGACATGCTTTCGAGGTCTGCTCCGAGGGTGTGAAACATTCATACCAGGACGGATGGAAAACTATATAATATCAGCCGGCTCCGTGCGAAGAGCAAATTGGAAAATGTATTAATCAGAGAGTTGCTCTTCGCGGATGACGCAGCCCTTACCTCACATACAGAGGTAGGACTCCAACAGTTGGTCAATAAGTTCTCAGAGGCATGCAATGATTTTGGTTTAACGATTAGCCTAAAAAAGACCAACATTATGAGACAAGGCACTGACCGCCTTCCAGCGATCTCCATTGAGGGAAACATCTTGGACGTCGTCGATGATTTCACCTACCTTGGCAGTAACATCACAAGCACACTCTCCCTGGATAAGGAAATAGGAACCAGAATCGGCAAGGCCGCATAATTAATGGCTAGGCTGAATCAAAGAGTATGGAACAATGCGCAAATCACAGATAGGACGAAAATCACTGTGTACCAGGCCTGCGTGCTCAGCACACTCCTCTATGGCAGTGAGAGCTGGACGACCTACACCAAGCAAACAAAGCAGCTCAACAGCTTCCACTTACGATGCTTGCGTAGGATTCTACGTATCAAGTGGCAGGACAAGATCACCACTGTCGAGGTACTCAGAAGAAGCCATATGCTGAGTATGCACTCAATTCTGAGTGAGAGGCGCCTGTGGTGGTTAGGTCATGTCCGCAGGATGAGCTCGGAGCGCATTCCTAGAGCCTTGCTTTACGTTGAGCTGGCAACCGGTAAGAGAAAAAGAGGTCGTCTCAGCTTGCGCTTCAAGCACGTCTGCAAGAAAGACATGTCATTGGCACAGATAGACTATAAAACGTGGGAGACTATTGCCGAGGAGCGCACCTCCTGGCGGGCAAAAGTGCGTGAGGGCATTCATGTCGCGAAAGCATCCCTCATAGCTTTGAGTGAAGAGAGAAGGGCCAGGAGAAAGGGCAGGGGGGCAGAGGAGCAGGAGTATACGCTATCGTCCCATGAGGACGGACGGTTGCCATATAAGTTATTACTAGACTTCTCAAAAGTATTGGACAAAGCTCACCACTTTAGTTTACTCACAAAATTTAATTACTTTGGAATCTCAGGTCCCTTACATCAGTGCTACTCAAAGTGGTGGTCCACGGACCGGTGCTGGTCTGTGGGCCATCCGCCGCCAGTCCGCAGAGTTTACAAGAAAGGACCGAAAATTATAATTATAATCCTCCATGTGCAACCATTAATACTGACCCTATAGAATATGTAAATTTTTAGACCATAAGCACAAAAAGTGAAACAAATACGGTAAAATAAATTACGTTTAGCTACCACGTCAGTACAGGTAAAAGAGTGCCCCGGTCCCTGGAGCAATGGAAAACATTTATGCCGGTCCGCCATACTAAAAAGTTTGAGAAGAACTGCCTTACATCACTTGATACAAGACTTCCTTTTGGGTAGAGAGCAAACTGTAATAATTAATTGATCTAAATCTGCACCAAAAGCGGTTAATTCAGGAGTTCCATAAGGAACTGTGCTAGGTCCCTTACTATTATTAATTTATATAAATGATTTACCAAACAAAATCTCAAAAGAAACAAAAGTTAAATTATTTGTTGATGATTGTATAATCTATAGAACAATTAAATCAGAACAAGATAGCAACATTTTACAAAAAGACTTAGATGAATTGATCTAACTGGAAACTAACTGGAGTATGTCTTTCCATCCAGAAAAGTGTCAACAGTTAAGAGTTAAAGAAAAAGAAAAAAAAAGAAAGAAGCATATCAATTCAAAATACTTCATTCATGGAAAAGAACTAATCCAAATTAAAGTTGCAAAACAATTAGGAGTAATAATAAATTATAAATAATAAACTATCATGGAATCCCCACGTCAATGAAGTTATTAAAAAATCAAACAAAACCTTAGGCTTTATAAAAAGAAACTTTTACAGATGTAATAAGAATATAAAACTAAATTGCTACCTCACTTTGGTTGGACATGTACTAGTATATGCATCTCCTGTTTTGGGACCCATCCACCAAAGAAAACATTGCTAAACTAGAACAAATTAAAAAAAGAGCTTCCAGATTCATTACTGGAGAATATTCAAAACTTACAAGAATAAGACCAATAGTTAAATCTCTAATCCTTGAAACACTAGAGGATAGAAGAAACAAGAGTAAAGTAGTAATAATACATAAAGCAATTAATTCTAATTTAGAAATACAAAACAAAGATAAATTAATACAACCCTCAGACAGACATAAGGATAAAAACACCTTTCTTATTCCATATGCAAGAACAAACACAAACAAATTCTCGTTTTTCCCGTCCGGAATACGGGCTGGAATGGGTTGCCTGCAGAAAGAAGGAAAACCAACACCTCATCAACATACGTAAAACTCTAATAATAATGCAGCACTAGACACAAACATTAGATAAGCGTAGGACGCAATAATCTTCTCTATAGTTGGAGCGTTTGTAATATATAAGATAAGATAATATAAGATAAGATGAGACCTGTGTGAATAACTTCCTGCCATTGTCCAAAACATCAAATATGAGGGCAACAAATAATCCAGGGGCATAAGCTTGTTTAACAAAATGAAATGGGTATCACATAAAACTAGCTTCACACATGTTTAGACCACTGAAGAGCAATCGAAGAGGGAATTCCCAAAAACAACCTTGCTGAAAGACGAAGATGATGGAGTGCTCAATATCTGAATAGGGAAATGATCACTCCCCAGGCATTTAAAACAAGTTGAGAAAACAATCTGAATTATTTTCAAATAAAAAAACAAAAGCAAAATGCTTAAAAATCACACTTTCAGTTGGCATTAAAAAGCAAAACAACCCTTGGTTCAATTTTCATTCTCTAATGTCATGCTGACCTAAGCGCCACTAGGTCTCCACAGCCCGACATATGATGAAGGACTTTGTTTAGATTCACTAAAATACTCTCACCATGAGCCGGGACCTAATACGTCTAGAGTTCACATAAGTTTCAATTCGTAGCCCAAAGTCAGCGGGTGTCTAGCCCAAAACGGTAAAAATCTTGATTAAAATTGGCGGCCCACAGACGCCCCGTAGTTGTGTTATTCCGTGCACCCCTTGTGGTGGCAGATCAGTCTTTTACGTGGCTCAATATAATCGCCCTGGTCTACCAATCTCTAACCATCTTTATTTTCAACTCACTCTTTATCTTTTCTTGAATGTTATTTTTCTCATTTATTTCTGTGTCCCAATATCCCATACACCCGTCTTTCTCTCACTATTCTCAATTGTGAGGTTTATCCTTTACTGACATATTTCCAGTAACAGATCTCTCCTCTGTGTCTGTCTTTCCTCTTAATCCTTTCCATGGTCTGTAAAAAAAAATTAATCTTCTGCACTTTCCGAATATACGAATAATTTTTCCATCTTTCGCTTTTAAAGCATTATCTGAGGCTTTACATTACATTAGATCATTAGAAAACAACAGGTACACTGCGTTCATAAATTTATCTTCTTCATTACAAGTAAGGGGCCGTCCATAAAATATGTCACGCTCCAGAGGGGGGAAGGGGGTGTAAGAAAGTGTGACAGTTTGTGACAGGGGGAGGTGGGGTGTCCGGCCATGTGTGACGTCACGCTGTTTTATATTAAATTTTGATTGTTTTGTTAATAAAAAGCGACATTTTTGTTCGAAAGTGTGAAGTACTTTAGGGGGGGGGGTTCCAAGATGTGTGACAGTTTGTGATAGGGGGAGGGGGGAGTTACACATTTTCAAAAATAGCGAGACGTACTTTATGGACGGCCCCTAACATCAATGATTGACACGAAATAACGCATCCTTCCCGTCAACATCTTACAATTCAGTAACTAATGATTGTTTCTCAACATTTCATAAATCTATCGATATACCGCCAGCTCTACCTTCTGCCTTTAATATATGAGTTTTTGTTTACATATATCTCCCCACCGCAGTAAAATTTAACTTTCAACAATAAAACTATAAACAAGGCCGCTGCCTTTAGTACGCCACTGAACACTTCTTTCGCGTGTCTGAATTACATCCAAATATAAACTATTCTTTACCTTGTGGATTCATTGCACCAAACTTAAATTTTAAGACTATGGAAAGGATTATGCAAAAAGATAAATAAATAAAAAAATAACAAGCTTGTTGTATTTTTACGATTCTCATTTAGCTTAGATATTATATCTTAAATTGCTTCGTGCTTATTTATAATACTTTAGATTTGACAAACAGACAGGCCAACATGTTACCTAAAGAGTACTAAAGACTTGAGTATATTGATTCATTTACATTATTGGTTAAATTTATTTTATTCTTAACATGTTTTAGGATGCTACAACAATCTCTCCATCTATTACCATATTCTTTCTCCTTCTTTTCTGCCATCTATTTTCTCTCTCTCTCTCTCTCTCTCTCTCTCTCTCTCTCTCTCTCTCTCTCTCTCTCTCTCTCTCTCTCTCTCTCTCTCTCCTCTCTCTCTCTCTCTCTCTCTCTCTCTCTCTCTCTCTCTCTCTCTCTCTCTCTCTCTCTCTCTCTCTCTCTCTCTCTCTCTCTCTCTCTCCTCTCTCTCTCTCTCTCTCTCTCTCTCTCCTCTCTCTCTCTCTCTCTCTCTCTCTCTCTCTCTCTCTCTCTCTCTCTCTCTCTCTCTCTCTCTCTCTCTCCTCTCTCTCTCTCTCTCTCTCTCTCTCTCTCTCTCTCTCTCTCTCTCTCTCTCTCTCTCTCTCTCTCTCTCTCTCTCTCTCTCTCTCTCTCTCTCTCTCTCTCTCTGTCTCTTATACTGTCTTCTTTTCCCTCTTTTTTCTCCACTTTTGATTTACATATCCTTACAATTAGGCATTCGAAACCCGGGTTCTTGGATAAAGTAAAAAAAAAGTTTTGTTAATATTCTCATCACCTATTATCAAATTAAGCCATCTCTCATTTCCCCCTTTAAAACTGTTATTTACCCCAAGTCCCTAAAATAATAATAATAAACAATCATACAAATTATCATTTGACAAAATCAAACGCACTTTTGCTCCATTCTTAATACGTTCCATTGTATCAATGTTATGATATATTTATCTTTGTAATAACCTAGATAGACCAGAACTCTGACACTAGATCTAGCGCAGAGATATCGCTTATCAAAAGTACAAGGAGTAACAGTAACAGGAGAAAATTGGATGCCCTGCAAGACTAATTTATTTCAATATTTTGTGATCGACAACATGATTTGCTTCATACTGTAGCTACCGACGTTTGCTTCATACTGTAGCTACCGACGTTTGCTTCATACTGTAGCTACCGACGTTTGCTTCATACTGTAGCTACCGACGTTTGCTTCATACTGTAGCTACCGACGTTTGCTTCATACTGTAGCTACCGACGTTTGCTTCATACTGTAGCTACCGACGTTTGTCTCTAAAAATATACTTGGAATAGTTTTTTTTTAAAATATATAAATAATATATGTTACATTAAAGACCTATGCTATAAAATTGCTATCGAAGACACATTTGAATGAAGTGCTCTTTGGGGAGGGACATTAAATCAGTGTGTCAGTTTCATGGCCAATACCATCTTGTTCTCCTTTTATAGTAGCAGGTGTTACAGAAGGAGCGTCTGTAGTAGATAAGATAAGATAGTGGTTCCCACAATCGTGCCTATGAATCATTGTGAAAAACAATGTGAGGAGGCAAAGAGATTCAGATATAGAAACAAAATGACGGAACGTGTGTTTAGCGTCGCTAAGCCCAGCATAAAATGTATTGTATCTTTGTTACAATGATGGTGTCCCGACACCTCAACTACTTGCCGTCGCTTCGACATAGTGGCGTCTAGACCACCTTGTTTTCAACGGCTGTTCTAAAAAAAGAACGCAAGGTTTGCAGATAGCAAAGATGATAAAGACAAATTGCGAACGAAACATCCTGTGACCTTGAACTTTATATTATAACATGCCTATAGTACACGTCTGCCATTCAGTTAAGCTTCTAACAGTGCTATTTAAAGATTTTAGTTACCATCAAATGAGTCATATTTATATTTCCGCGCGCTGCACAACTCATCAAACTGCGAGATACCTCCATATAAAAATTAAGTTTTTCTTATCAGCTCAAAAGGCTAAGGACATAATAAAGATAAGACAAATAAACATTTTCAGAGCTGACGATACATCTGTACGATTTTTAGCCAGATTCGACAGTAGATACATGCCATGCTATAACCTATTTTAAAATGTTACGACGATTGATACGGAAATGGATTTCTTATTACTTACAAGCAGAACCGTATGTTTTTAAAACTCAAAAGCCTCTGAGTCTCTAAAACTCTAGATGCATGCACATTATCTTCAGTAACCAATGACTTAAGACACATCTAATAGTGGTGCAACATACGTCCATTTAAGAATATGCTGGTTAAACCTAACATGGACAATTTAGAGAATGGGTGACATTCTACTCTACCATCCAGCAAAGACACACACCCATCTGCATGCACACATACAAAGCAAACAAACCCGCCACACAGACACACTCCTGAGGGATAGATAGATAGATAGCGAGAGAGAGCGAGAGAGAGAGAGAGAGAGAGAGAGCGAGAGAGAGAGAGAGAGAGAGAGAGAGAGAGAGAGAATAGATGCCAGAAAAAGTAGAAGATGAGTTTGGGAATATGGAGAAACTGGTGGTGTGCCATCATTGGCATGTTGGCCCGGACGCGTGGGATCTACATTTCAAAAGTGCATGACGGGACAATATCCACTCTGATTAGAGCTTCCAATTGTATTAATGTTCAACAGAATCAACAATGATGATTTTCATACCAAAGGTAATATATCTTGGTAATCACATCCCTGAGCTTTTCACGAATTTGCAACGGTCAGAAATTATTAGATGGCCTTCATAAAAACCTTTGTTGGTTTTTATTTATATCGTTTGGCGCAGTCGTTAGTTATTGATAATCTAGCCTCATGGGAGCAATAATCAACTATCTTGATTTATTTACGATCTGAAGAGATGGAAAAAAAAATCTGTCTTAAAACCAAAGTATAAAAATATAAAACCATAAATAAATGGGGGAAAAGTTGTTGAATAAAGAAAATATCTTTAGATGTTGTTCATCTAAAATTTCATTAAATGTAAAACGATAGACACGCAGAGTATAAAAACGGCTAAATGATCTCTATGGAAATACAAACATAACATGACTTTTACAGTTGTGGCAACGGAGTCAGTACCACCAAATTCAGGTAGTAAATGTTAATGTCTAGCGTCCCAATCGTGCATCGTAAATAGAATTTATTTTGTTTATTTGTATTTTTAAACGTCCTTATTCGGGACAAGCAGTTGTTTTTTTTTAAAATAGACCAGTCGTTATTCACCTCCTACGCCTGCTACTGTGGCCACAACGGACTAACGTAAGAGTAATATCCCATCTCATTGATGACCTTGATCCTTCAGGACACTTCATTTCTTATCTTCCCATGACCGACGACACTCTCGGGGCCTGACCCCTGACCCACACCACCCACTGACCTCATGATCTTCGACAAGACGACCGTTGGTATATGGTGTTGAGAAGGTTTTAGACTGGTTAACGTGGGTCTTCGTCTACTAAAGGACCCGTCTCACCTCCAGCAACAGGCTGTCGGGTGGAACTCTATCGAAATACATGCCAAGTAAATTATTTAGAAAATATTTACTCTCTTATCTTTTTTTAAAAACGGTTCTATACATTTTTTAAAACACTGACAAGTAAAAATTCTGAAGCGGAAGACTTTGGGCGCATTAGGTTACAATGAAGGCGATTTAAGGATACAAACATAATTGAAATACAGAGTATTAAAATATGGAAAGGTTGGGCAATAGAGATAAACGAACGGCTTTGGTTTTGTCCGATAAGAAGATTTATAAGGACGCGGATGGGAAGAAATTGAAGATTTTTTTGCCAAGAAGAAAATGGCAAGCTCTAAATAGATGTGGATTATAGAAACATGGTTTAGTGAAAAATTTAGAGAAACCTTTAAAAAATGAAATGTGTGAAAAAACGATTCCGGGAGAAAGAGGGCAGGTGAAAGAATGAGAGCGATAGAGAGTGTGAGGGGGAGTGAAAGAAAGAAGGGCGGGTAAGAGAGATGGGGATACTGTAAGAGAAAGAGAGCGCGAGAGAGAGAGAGAGTGATTAAGGGGTTGAGAGAGGAGTGAGAGAGAGGGGTGAGAGAGAGGCGGAGAGAGAGGAGGTAAGAGAAACTGGTGACGGAAAGTGAGAGGAACGAAATAGGCAGAGAAAGGGAGGATGAGAGTGAGATTGTTGAGAGAGAGAGAGAGAGAGAGAGAGAGAGAGAAGGGAGAGAGAAAGTGTGAGAAAAAGAAGGATGTAAGAGAGATAATGGGTGAGAGACAGAGAGGGGATGACGATAGAGAGGGGAATAGAGAGAGACAAGGAGGATGAGAGAGAACGAGAGAGAGAGACAGAGAGATAGAAAGAGAGAGAGAGAGAGAGGATGAGAGAGAGAGAGTTGACAACGATTTTAAATAGATCCAAAATTTAAAAGATCATAAAAAGACGTAAGTGTCATTCGTCTCAAAACACTTTTTAAAAAAATAAGGCATCCGGGAACAGTAGAAAAGCTTGAGATGCGTTTTAACAAAGTTCTATAATCGTGCTCACCCAAAATAGATCTAAGGTAGATCAAATCGTGTGGTGAAGGATAAACCTCGAGTGAGATGGCATCGCGGAGTCTTGGCGTGAATACGAGCAGAGGCATTACGGTATTACAGTCTCTCTGTTGAGTGATCGTAGGAACTCTACAAACGTGTCTTTCGTATAGTTCATGGGCTGCATGCATCAAAAGTACTTTTAGTCTTGCGTAATCAAAAGTACGCCTAACCTAATAGGCGCAAACCTACAACGGTTCAGGGATTCCCGATTCGTTATTAGATTTCTGTAGTTGGTTTTCCGTGCGTCATGAAAAGTCAAAGTCAGCTGTAAGAAAAGTGTTAATAGCCTCTATTTTATCTTAAATAATCGTTAGAAAAAGATGTTACGCAATCAATTTATTTTAGATAGACAGCTGTTGGCAAGGTGAGAGGTCATTGGAAAGATTCTAAAGCTTTCTTAGGTTTTGGAAGGAATCTGTTCTCATCCTAAAATTAATAGCAACGTTTGGATTGCATCTAAATTATTATTATTAAATCCTTTATCTTATCTTATCTATACAGACGCTCCTTCTATGCAGAAGATAGTTGCGTCCACAGACCATGACAGATGATCTGTTGGCAAGTGATGCAGCGTTCACAGGCCACGGCTTTGTGGGTTCCACGCATTACCCAGCCGCCTAACTACATGTAGTGTTAGGTACCCATTCGGAGCGGGGTGACTCAGGGACGCCCTAGGCCCCGGGAACAAACCCTTGCCTTCACACGGATTCGAACCCGTGACCATCGGTACGACAGTCCAGTGCGCTGCCACTCAACCACCGCGTCCCTTTATATTAACTCGTGGCGTCTGATTGCTTGATGCGTGCTTGCCGAAAAAACTTTGATCGATTTTTAACCCACTTCCTCGTGAGCTAGCGAAATGAAATTTTGCAGGCAGACTCGTGGCGATGATAAAAATGATCTATCTAAATTTCAGATCCTTCGAATATACCGTAATTAAATTAATGACTTTTTAGATTATTTCTATTTATCTGTATGTACATTAGTATGTTAATTTTAGTGCTAGAGTGTCCCTGTGCGTATTATATTGAACAACCTTTCCTGTCGCGCAATTAGGTGCGTATTATATTGACGATACTTTTTAAAAATATATTCCCGATCGGTGCGCATTATATTAAACATGTTTTACGAGACATAACTAAAATTGTGAATTTTTGGATTGTCTAGCGCTGCGTATTATAATTAACATTCTTTTAGTTATGTATCGTATATAAAGGATTTATAGTCAAAAAAACCTTTTTTTTTGTTACGGATTATTTAACGTCAATTACAAAAACAACAAAAAACAACAAACAAAACTAAGCTTGTTGACAATAGATAAAGAAGGGAAAAAAAACTTTTTCCATGTGTAGGTATCGTTCTCTGAAAACAAATTACTTTGTTTTTGCCATACTGCACTCAAAGTGAACACGTTACAACCGCTTGTTTAAATTATTTTGAAGTCTCGTTTTCATGAATTTTTTTGGTTTTTTATTCTAAATGTTTACGTCTTGAAGACCTTTTTTTGACGTGCATTGTCATTCAACCTTCGGTCAATTTATCTGGCATGGCATCGTCTGCTCTGAAAGGGAAGTGGTGTATAGCAAAAATCAGATTTATTTTATGTATTTATGGTTTTTCACTTTAAAAAAAGTGGATATTATTATAAGAAAAGTAAATAATTTCATATTTGTGCATATTTTACAATAGCTTTGAAAATCAATATTAGAAAATACTTTTAAATATTTTAAATGCTTAAAATTAATTCTTAATTAGTAAAAGATTGATTAAATAAAAGGTTGACGTATCTTTGGTTATAAATTAAAAATTAATCCTTGGGGTAAAAAAGTTGATAATCTCAAATTGTTTAAAATTATTTTATACATTTAGTGTGTCCTGTTTTGAAATTCCCTTTTAAAAAGCTATTTTAGAAAAATATGTTTTTGCACTTTCTTTATACGAGCAAAAGACAAACATCAAGATTTAATTTCGTAAGTTTCATTTTTCGTCTGAAAATATATTACTTCTATCGATCGGCAAGGTTGATAGTGGATGGCTGATTACGAATTCATATTCTCACAAACTGTTCGGAAAGGGTTAATGTTAATTGCGTCCGTGACCCACGGCTATGAGTGCTAGTATAAATAAACTACTCATAGAAAGTACACAATATTTTACATGGAGAAATTCGTAAGGAAAACTGAAGTCAAAGTATAAGAAAAACTAACTGAATGGAATCATATGATATGTCAATGTCGTTTCTTTCTCGTTTCCCATTTGTTTTCATAAACCCGATCACAGTCAACAGTTGGCACATGCTGACCAAGACAGACTCCATGGAAACACGGACTGGCTACCGCTGGGTCCTAATGTGAGACTGAGTTACTTGCTGCGGGCCCTGGTACTAGCTTGGCTTTCATAAATTTCATACGTGTTGTGACAGATTCACTCCGGGTAGTGTAGAAACTCCAGACTCACAGTGACTTGGGTTTTGTTTCTCACATGGTCTTTTCATTGTACGCAATATTTTTTGAAATTGAGTAAAATGGAGTTTAAAAAAGGAGAGATGTTGGAGATACTACATATATTGGCTTATTTCCTCGTTTCATGTCGAATAGATCCTGTAGTTGATAACACTCATTGCTTATGACTAGATATATGCTTTGTTTGTCAGAGGATAGTTGTAAAGTGCAAATACTGAAGGCCAAGTTCATATCCTAATATTGTGAGCATAACGGGTGACACTTTGGTGATAGTGTATGATTTGTGGAATCTTTTTCTGTTATACGTGTGTTCACGTTATTGTTTGAGGTGGGAGTAAAGCATTTCGTATAATGTAAATATTTGATCCTGAGATCCACGCTCATGTTTTTGTCGTAAAGAGCAGCACATTTATTTAGTATAGCTGAATAGAGTTCCCATAAACTTTATTGTATGTTCTTATACAACATAAAGGTTTGGGATAGCACTTCCAGTGGAGGAAAGTACTTGAAATCGACCAAGAATTAATTGAAACGACGTGTAGGATTTAATAATTGTATTTAAATTTTAGTCCACCTAACTAAATCAGTAATCAAGCTATCTTGTTTACACACATGATATTAAGGAAAGGATGCTTAAATGGGTTTTCCCGACTCAGGAAAGCGTAAAACGTCAAGTAAGAATGTCAAATTTCTGCATGATTACATAGTTTCCCCGCATACGAGAAAGTAAAAATGTTGATTTTTGCATTACGGATTGTTCAGTCATGAATGGTTTATGTACGTTTTAATTGCCAAACGCTTACGGTAATTCTCCGTTTTGCAAGAAGTTTTGTTGATGACACGAGAACGGTATATATGTGTCCGAAAGTATATACTGTAGTGAAACATAAGCTCGCTGAACTATTCTTACCGGTGCGAGGAACAGTTGTGGACGCAGCTGAAATTTGCTGCACTTAAAATAACGTAACAGACATCACGTTTAAAACAATTTAAATAACAAAATTCTACTATTGGTTCATACCTTAATCGACAAAAAGGGTCCACACTTCTTGGTTATCTTTTAAGAGACAGTTTTGTGTGTAGTCGAATAAAGGGCTGAACGTGGCGAGAGGGACGGGGGGGGGGTGGGTACTAGTTTTGATCAAAACTTTTTAATTGTGGAGTATCACAGCATTGAAATTGCGATGTCTTAGGTGAGGGTTAAAGGGGAGAGAGGGGGTTGGGGTGAATGGGGCACACATGTCGTCCAAAGTTTCTGTAGCCCTCACACTGACGTGTCCAATTATTAGCTTTTTTTAAGCAAGCTCTTTAGCAGTGCCACTAGATACTTCTGTCAGCTTGAAACGGAGACTGCGACGTCGGTGTTGAGTTGAAAAAAAATCAGATATTAAAGCAGAAGCAACATTCGCAGATTTTAACGTGTACTCTGAATATGAAAAAAAGTTTCCCAAGAAGCGGTTTGTGGTTGAGAGTGCAGGATGTAGGCCATTCCACACCAAGTAGTGTGTTTTTTCATATTGTATTTTCTATAACCAAATGTTTCTTGTTAGTAGGCGACAAAAAAAGAAGCTTTTTCTGCCCAGTTCGGACTTAATCTATTTACGCCTCAGTTTGGAATCTAGCTATGAAGAGTTTATTAAGTTTAAAATATCTCTTAATACCCGGTCTTTTAAACACAGACGCTAAGATTACTGTACGCGAAGAGGATAATTTTAACGGCAGTTTTATTTTGCGTTGGCTGAAAATTCAAAGATAATGGCATTAAATATGGATGCCGACATACGTTTAAGTAAGGCATATTCATCCTAATAATTTATTTTCATATACATTACAAATGTATTGCTCTAGGCGTGTGTCTTATGATGTAAGATCCTGTTGCTCTCTACGTCCCTGTATTTTCAAAGTGAACCTAGTTTTCATCTGTTCAAGAAAGATCGTCTTCCCATTTTTGCTAAACTGATCTTTATTGAAACATTATCTGGATACTTAATATTTCATGACGTCCACTCTGATTTGATGGATAATTTTACACAAAGAAAAAACGACTAATAACTACTTTCACCCGATAAGATGTCTCGGCTTTCATCTTGGCTCATGATTGATATTTGATCCATGTTTACAGGCTAACTCGCAGTGAGTTCCAGATGAAGTATCAGGATCTCGCTTTAAATTTACCATCACTTTTTTTTATGCCTGACAAGTATTAAATGTAAATAATGCATAAAGATATATATTTTTTTATTTCAAGGTTACTGAACACTTAGTAATTTAATTCAAGATTACTGGAGGAGTCTTAAACGTTTGAGCAATATTTATATTAAAGACATGTATGTATGTCAGACTACACAGAAGGGCCTGGGATAGATTCCTTTTGGCAGGAAAAACAACATTTTGCTGTACACGTGTAGACTGATGAGAACTGTAAACGTGCAAGAATGTTGGTGATTGGTTGAAGGTGATGCTGAGTGCAGACTCATGCGATTTTTATTTTAATAAATTTTACTCAATGTATTACCGTGTTTAACAAGTGCTCTAGAAAATATGTCTTTACCGATTTAAAGTTGAGCAGATTAAATGCCATGCTAACATCAACTAGCTACACTATCTACTAGTCTGGCATAAAAAATTATACAAAACTGATAAGTTTACACTTGGTTTTCTTTAATTCCATTTGAAATTAATTTTTTAATGTTTCCAGAAGTTATAAAAACATCACTGAACAAGACCGAAATATTTTCTTGAAGTGTGAAGCTGGATTACCATCTTATAAAGAGATGTTAAAAATCTTTATGCAGCCAAAGTATTTGATACATTTTAAAAATTATAACCTCTAAATTGTGTATATTATTATTTGAAAATGTTTTCTGCCCAGAGTTTCTTGGCGCTCTGAATGGTGAGTTGGTCTGAACGATGTTACAAAACTGACAACATAATCACACTTAAAACTGTTTGAAACAAGACCCCCCAAAAAATCAAAGGATGTTGTCTCATTGAATCATCACTGTAACTAGCTAAATAGTTTTACTGGTATTCTTGAAACAAGTTAAAACAGGAAGCTATTTTTAAAGCTAGATTTTTTTTGTCTGCGCATTATAGAAATCTAATTATTAACTAGAATTCAATAAATCGTTTTTACTAATATCGTATTCTACGTATTCTGGTGTAATTATTTTTTCCTAGTCCCAGAACACGTAATTGAAGGTTTTTTTAAAAAACAGCTTTCGGCATTACGAATGTTGTCGTTTGCTTCAGTGGCTGATTTCAGATTATTTGCACACCAATGTGAAATGGCGCCAAAGTAAGTAGTCTAATATTTTAAAGTTTTGTATTCAAACTGTGTTATTTGAACATTATTTAATGAAAATACTCTTAATGCTCATAATAAAATGTTCTTTTATAAAAAAACATTCCTATTTACAGTTTAAAGAATACGTTACCGTAACTGCTTACATTATACAATATGTAGATAAATCTGACGTAAGTAATTCTATCGACAGTGTTAAACGTTTTTTCGCTGTGCTATCTATAATTTTTTTACATTGTCTTTACGCAAAGAGAAAACTTATGCCTCGAAAGCATTACGGGCTTCCTTTTTTAAGTTACGCGGCAGAAATTCGCTCTACTGTGTTTAGTGTAAAAAGGTCTCTTAAATTGGGTATTAACAAGTGTTGGGCACCTCTACCCCAAGGATAATTAGACCGGGGGAGCTGCTAACAAGTGACGGGTGCTCCTCTACCACTTGAACGCTCTCGTGTCTGGGGCTAATGACATCCGCTCTGACACCTTCGCCACAATCCAAATTTCACTTCAACGTCTTCTCGCCCTGGGGTTGTTTCTGTTGACCGACTTTCTCGGGCCAGTTGTGTGCGAATAAGAGAGATACAAGCCTGCTGAGGTCCTGCTGAGATACTGTACGCCAAACACTAAAAAATGTGTAATAGAAATAAAATGTCACAAAAATTTATATTTTTTGACCCTTTGAAAAAAAAACAATAAAAAAAAACAACAAAAAAAACAACAAAAAAAAACCTGAAAGTGCATTAGATTAAGACTAACTAGGGCTGAACCAATACTCGGTTCGGCTATTCAGCATCGGCCGATTTTCGTATACTCGGACATTCTCGGCAATCGGCCGTGTAAGAGATGCTGATGCCGACTATTACGTACTTGCTCCAATAGCAAAGATGCCCGCAGAGATCGCATGCATAAAACATTTCGAATAACAAAATGTACAGTGTGCAGACTTGTTGTCATTGGTAACCATACATCCTTCAACCTCATTTTGACTCTATTACTATTACTATTTCTTTGTTCTCATTGTTTCATTCATAAGAAGTGGCCGTGTGCAAAAGCCATTTAACTATTGGCTAGAATTAATTAAAATGTGTCAAAGTTGAAGGTTCGAAAGTTCAAAAGGAGTTCCTAATTTATTTTTGTACATTTTTATAGAGAAGAGTTCGCTTTGTCATGAGTCATATAAAGGTCATGATAGATGTTGCTGTGCCTAGGGGATTGTGACAAAATGAACCACACTTTAAAATTTCATACTTTTAAAACTACAAATCCTAAAAATAAAATTTTGGTGTTACAATTTTAGTAAATATAATCTCTATTTAAGTATGCCATTGAACATTTGTTTTTTTAAAGTTATTTTTTTATCAAGTACTCGGTATCGGTACTCGGTATCACTATCAGCAAAAAAGGGCCGCCACTCGGTAAATTTGCTCGTTATGCGGAAAAACTCGCTATGAGAGATGCTCGTATGAGAGTTGCTCGTTATGCGAGTTTTTTTTTAATAACCATTTTCTCTGAATGTTCTAGGAGCACTGGATGCTACTTTGCAAGAAAATGCATCAGTTCCAGAATATTGCCTCTATTTGCACTAGTATTGTCCTCTTTGTGACCGCGAAAAGACAAAGTCCATTTTGCCAGGATTTATTAATGTCAAACGTTCTAAAAAAACTTCTTGCCATTTTGTTTGGTTTTCTTTTACAACAACGTATTGTTGTTCATTTTAAAACATCGGCAAAACTTGGCCGCCACTACTGGGCACTCGGCACTCGGCAAAAAACATCATACTCGGTACGCCCCAAAGAATAACTACATTAGCGTAGTGCATTATTTGTGTAAGGCAAGGCTCTCTCTGTAGCCATGTGACCGGCACTTTATGCAGTGAAGGGTTTAAATTGAATGTTGACTTGAATTCTGCATTTTAAAAACTTCTATTAATGAATACAAATATTTCAGCACACACTTGAATTGTTGTTTTAAAAGAAGTATTACAAACGGCATGCTAAAGTGACTACATTCGTTAACTTTGCGTAAATAAAATCAAATTTTTTTAAAGACTTAAAATTAAAAAGAAAACAATTTAAAAAATCCACAACTCATAACTCTTTCCGAGTCTCCCCCAACGATATAACCAGTACCTATGTTATTCAATCCTAATCATTACCACCATATCAAACATTTCTCCTCTTTCAATGATACTTCCCAGTACTTCCCGAAAACCGGAAATGACAACGATGTCAACATTGTTTTGGAAATCACCCAAATTAGAATCAATAAGTGCATCACGGCCAAGATTTGTTTATTTTAAAATTCGAAGGAATTCTAATATACATATATAATAAATATTTAACGGAAAAAGTTTAGCAACTGAAGCAATTGTTTTCCAAGTTAAAAGTCGTATTGTCGAATTCATCTTCGAAACAGCAGTCGTATTATAATTCTACGACCTTAAAGAACTTATATAGTCTTGGATAACTTCCCTAAAAGCCCATGGTTGCTACTACCCAACAACGAGTGTGTATTGTAGTGGTCGCGTGTGTGTATTGCAGTGCTGCGTGTGTGTATTGGAGTGTTTGCGTATGTGACGATCATTGAAGGTCTCGTCTGGGAACTGGACCTGGTTAGAATAAACGAGTCATTTATCAGGAGAATCAATTTAAATGTGGCCAAGTAGATCGACCTTCACCGTTTGGTAACCGGAGGCTCTCGACTCAACGGATAATCTCCCCTCTTCCCCCACAAGCCACTCACCTTGAATCCTTTAACCTATTTTTATAGGTTTGCGGTCAGAGTTGAAGGTCACCGGAAATTATACGCATAAATCGTGATGGATATTTGGAAGATGAATCCTTGAACAATGCACACGCCTGACTCAATTTTTTATTCAAATGTATACAGTAAAAATTATTTCTCAGGTTCTGCTTTAAAATATTTATTAAAAAAAAGAAGAAAAAAAAAGAAAAGGGAATACATGACAAGTGATGTGTGAAAACACTAAAAAAATTAGCATCACAAAGAACCTGACAGTTATAAGAAACCTGCGTCCGCAAACAAAACACACACACATATAGCAAATTAAAAATAAACACTGGGATGAAAATTGTGTACACGAGAGGACATCAAGAATCATGTCAATATGAATTGATTGATAATTTCGGAAGGCTTCCTAATTATGAACTCAGGGGGAAAAAGAAAGGGGTAATTCATTGCTGCAGAAACAAAAAAGAAACAAAAACCCATTTGATGTCACACAGTTGTGCTGCTGGTGTTTGCATGTTACGTGATGTTACGTCAAAGCGTCCGTTTAAGTTTTCACAGCGGGGAGTTAAATAAGTTGTCAATAATCAGAGTTGATCTAGAAACGAAAGAAAACATTGTGTAAGCAGGTGGAAAAAATTAACCTGCTAGTGCGCAGGCCCGTCCTCACATCCTTTACTCTTATTCCTAATTTACATTAAAAAACAACAACAACCCTGACAGATATTTTAATTAAAGTGAAATAAATAACCGTAAAAAACATGTTTTTGACTATAAATCCTTTATATACGAGACATAATTAAAAGTATATTAATTATAATACGCATCGCACGACAATCCAAAAATTCCAAAATTTTAGTTATGTCTCATATATAAAGGATTTATATTAAAAAAAAACTACTACAGTCTGTCTGCTAAATTTCAGCTTGATTTGATCACGGAAAAGGGTTTATAATAACATGTTTAATATAATGCGCACCTCGCGACAGACTAGCATAAACATTTACAGATTGGGAATATAGTTTAAAAAGTATCGTCAATATAATACGCACCGCACCGCGTGACAGGAAAACATTTAAAAAGGTTGTTCAATATAATACGCATCAAGACAGTCTAGCAAAACAATTTACATGCTACATATAGATAATCTAAAAATTCATTAATTTAATTACAGAAAATTTGATCGATGGGAAATTTTGATACATCATTTTTATCGTCGCCACGCGTCTGCCTGCAAAATTTCAGCTCGCTAGCAAACGAGGAAGTATGCTAATAATCAACCCAAAGTTTTTGCGGCAAACAATCAAGCAAGCAGACGCCACGAGTTAATATGAAGGATTTAATGAAACATTATGTCAAATAAATGATTTGCAATGGTTCCAATGCTGATTTACTAATACATTTTAGCTTAACTTAATGCTCACATTTATTCTAAACATTGCAATCGCTTCACTCTTAAAATTGAACTTGTACTCCCAAAAGTTCAGCTCTTACATCTAGAAATGACATATAGTTAACTCTCGAAAATAACTATTAATGTACTTTAAAAAAAAATTAACATTGATGTAGTCTAAGAATGTGTAACTGGTATGCACTCCAAAATGACCATTGGTGCGCTCTTAAGAAATATACATTTTTGTAGTTATGGTTGTGAAGTAACAGAAAAGTAAACCGAAAATAAGTTTTAAAAAATGATTATCTTTTTATTGAGAAGTAAATACAATGATTAAGAAAACTGCAGAAAGAAGAAAACAGAACAATTGAAGTGGTGTAAAAAATATCCAGAAATAATGAAAAAATTTTGCACGCAGTAAAAATCAGAAAATGTTTTACTCTTTCTCTCCCCCTTAACCTCAATTGCATCAATTATATTCAGCCCATTAGGTACCAAAAAATAAGGAATGCTGATTTGTCGACCGATTAGACTGACAAACTAAGTACATCAAAACTCCTATGAAACAATTATTGTTCTTATCTTTTGATGAGGCAAGAGTAGATTTCATGTGTTTTTAAAATTACCCCAATCCATACTCCATGCCATAATCTATCCCCGACTTTTCTCGTCTTGGTTCCAATAACATCGTGGTCGTAGGGGGTTCTAATGTTCACATTAGAACTTTCTCGGGGCTTGGTAGATGTGGCGGCGCCCATCTCCTCTCCAAGTCGGCGGAGGACTTCTGTTTTAGCTATAGTCAT
Source organism: Ampullaceana balthica (assembly GCA_944989445.1). Taxonomy (NCBI): domain Eukaryota; kingdom Metazoa; phylum Mollusca; class Gastropoda; family Lymnaeidae; genus Ampullaceana; species Ampullaceana balthica. The sequence goes on from CALYLW010000162.1 coordinate 811,923, forward strand.
TCATTAACATATTCTATCGTGGTTTAACGTGGGCTAGATCCCACGACCTCAACTTGTGAGACTTCGCTATCCAGCCGCCATCTCCAACTTAATTTTTTTAAAACTAAGTTTTCCATAGTCCATTCCAAAGATCATTCCGTAGTCCATTCCAAAGATCATCCCGTAGTCTATTCCAAAGATCATTATGTAGTCCATTTCCAAAGATCATCCCGTAGTCCATTCCAAAGATCATTCCTTAGTCCATTCCAAAGATCTTTCCGTAGTCCGTTCCAAAGATCAGTCCGTAGTCCATTCCAAATATCATTCCGTAGTCCATTCCAAAGATAATTCCATAGTCCATTCCAAAGATCATTCTGTAGTCCATTCCAAAGATCATTCCGTAGTCCATTCCAAAGATCATTCAGTAGTCCATTCCAAAGATCATTCAGTAGTCCATTCCAAAGACCATTCAGTTGTCAATTCCAAAGATCATTCCGTAGTCCATTCCAAAGATCATTCAGTAGTCCATTCCAAAGATCATTCTGTAGTCCATTACAAATAGCATTCCATAGTCCATTCCAAAGATCATTCAGTTGTCCATTCCAAAGTTCATTCAGTAGTCCATTCCAAAGATCATTCAGTCGTCCATTCCAAAGATCATTCAGTAGTCCATTCCAAAGATCATTCAGTTGTCCATTCCAAAGTTCATTCAGTAGTCCATTCCAAAGATCATTCAGTAGTCCATTCCAAAGATCATTCAGTAGTCCATTCCAAAGATCATTCAGTAGTCCATTCCATACTCACCTTCATACTCAATAACATCAGATATCATTTATTTTATTTTATGTTTTAAAAATTTAAGCCTTTAACAATTCTTAATTTTGTTCAGATAGATCCTAAACGGTTCAAGGTTTTAAATAATTCATAGGTAATCAGAAAATATGTGTCACTTTCTCTCCCCTTTAACCTCCATAGCATCAATTATATTCAGCCCATTAGGTACCAAAAATAAAAAATTCTGATTTGTTGACCGATTAGACTGACAAAAACAAAGTACATGAAAACTCATATGAAACAATCATTTATGAAACAAAATCAAAATAAATGACCTGGAAAAGTTTACAAAATAGGAGATAAATTTTTTTTAAAAATGTTCTTGTTCATGTGATAAACTACTCCCCCCCCCTTTAATAATAAGCACACACAAATCTCAAGTTCGCCAGGAGATAAATAGCGGACAAGTCCTTGCTAACGATTACTGATTTCTGATCCGAGTTGGGGGCCAGTCTGGGGACCCAACATTACTCTCGGCTGGACGGACAAGTAAGAATTACAGAGCCCAGCAGCGCGTCTCCAGATCAAGTAAATGCCGTCTAGGTATGAATGATTGTAAACGACCGTTCTTGGAACGTCTGAAGCTGATCGTCTGAAGCTCTTTGAAATACCGGTTTAGCAGGGAAGGTCTTTAGGTCCGAGTCGCTGTCAACGACTAAAATATGTACAGCTGAATGTGACTGTATGATCTTCAACTGCCAGTCAAAATGAGAATTATTGCTGATCGAAAATTCACGAAACGAAAGTTAGCAAAAGATTTCGATTAATTGATTGAAGTAACGTTTAGTTCAATTCAGACTTACATCAACACTTTGCTAGTACGTTCATTGTTCAGCTGATAAATCAAAAGTAACCGAACCGTTCTTAGTGAACATGCAAACTTTATCTGATGATTCTAGAAGTGAGATTCAAAATGCTATAATTATTTCCCTTATTGTTACAAGCGTTTGATTAGTCTGATGTATCATCCAGATGCAGTGGCGGCACTAGGCGGATGCAGTTGGGGCGGGCCGCAACGAGTGACACCATCAGGGGGGTGACACCAAAATATAAAATGTTACTGTGAACGATTTTATGCAAAAGAAAGATAACAAAAAGAAATTCACCTAGAGAAATAATTACGAAATACAATGAAATACGTTAAAAGCGAAAACTTTTTAATTTAAAAAAATGTCAGTTAAAATGCAAAAATAAAAACAGTCCCAACCAACTACAATAAAACAAATTAGGAGGAAAAAACAGAAAATAAACAGCCGCACCTGAAAGAGAATTAAAGAGTCTGGAAATGAAAGAGGCGGTGTCTTTTTAAAAAAATGAAATAATGCCAACTGGGCTTTAACATACCGACACCATTGTGAGACGAACCCCACCTCACTACTCCCTACACCACAGTCGGGGGTGCGGGATAAGATTTTTCTCCCAAAAAATCAAAAGATAATTTTCTTTTTATGTTGTTTTAAAAGGAAAATTATGTATTAAATGTCTTTGAGTTCATATTTTTTGCAAACACGCACATCTGTTAATATAATGTACTCTAAGCAGTGGCGTCATTGGGGGTGGGGTGTGGTTGAGAGGGGTGCGGGCTGCACCGGGTGACATCATCACAAAGGGGGATACCAAATTGTAAAATTCTGTATGTTCCCGTTATTTGGCTTTGGAAGACTCGGAGGAGTTCTATGGGTTAAGACTTGAGGGGAGTGACACCATGAGCTACCGCCCCGGGTGACACCAACCCCTGTGACGCCTCTGTCCAGATAATTAACTTACTTTGCGCTAAAGAAGCAGTTAGCTGTTGTCTCGGCTATTTATTTGGATCTCGGTAAATTTGTTGATTAAATGGCGTATTTTAAAATAAAATGAATATTTTTTGCACATCTGTAATATCCAATGACAGCCCTAAACGTTTTCAAGATATTTGGGAACGTTGTCAAAGACATATATCGTAATCTACCATCAGGGAATTATTGAATTATGTTTACTTGCCTTTAAATTTGAAACTTGAACATGATTATCAATGCCTAACGAATTTGTATTAAGAAATTAAATTAACCCTTAACCTCTTTTTGTAAGGACATAATAAACTTCATTGTTTTCTTTTCACGCTAAAGAAACAAATAATTTTACTCAGTTTATTGAGTAAGTCCAACTACAATGTATTTTTGCTCTCAAGAGCTTATAAGAAAAGTTTACACTTGGTTTACACAATAGGCGTGACATGAAATTGGTATGTTTGATGCAACAGTGAGCCGTAGTTGTTATGAGATGAATTGACAATTCGTTTACGTGAGTAATCTATGGATGCTCACAAATCACAACTCATACACGAAGCTTAGCGAATCCAAATAAATAATAAAAATTAACACTAATATTTTTCCACACCATCAATATATGACATAACTGACACAGCTGATGGCTTAATGCCCCCCCCGACCCGCCACCTTTTTTATTTTGGCCATACAGACCTCAATCAAACCGTTGGCCCTCCACACAGGGATTCAGCGTAATCCCACAGCCAATTTTTTAAACCACTAGCTCCAAACATAGATCAAATGAAATCTTCTAGACATCTAATATTTCAACACTTTAAAAAAAATTCGCTTGCTAGAAAACTAACTTAAATAAATCCAAACACCGGATACCTCGATTGGTGTCATTATAATTTTAATGAAATCGATGATCCCAGGTCTAGACGTCCTAATTTTTTTTTACTTTTTGAAGCATCGTGTATTTTGATACCGATAAAAAGAGTCCTAAAATAATTTTAAAAAAGTATTATTGGCGTTAGCCAAAATATTGCATAATGATATGTGAACATAATTCTTTGCTAGAGCTAGTTCAAACAACTCTTCACTCCTTGTTGTTGCAGTGGTAACTGTGATAAATTAACTACACCAAATGAGGCGTGAAGAGGAATACAACGGTATTGTCAGAAATGTTTATAATTTGATTCAAAGTTACACAGTTCTTTAAGAGACATTAATAACCGAAAAACAGCAGAAAAAAATCTCCATATCTGGTTTAATGACGTCTTGAAACCTCTTTATATTCTAACCCTAATCTGAACAAAAATATCACAATGATATAAAATGAAGTTGAAATAAAATGTGAGAACTCAATTATATACATTTTTTGTATTTCAAAACTTATTTCAACTTGGTGACATATTCACGTCGTCTGCTTGCTACTACATTTCCGTAAGCCTCGTTCTGAATGTCGAGAAAATAATGACGGATATAATTGCTAGCTTTGTTAAAAAACTGACTTCGAGATGTCATTGTGTGGTTTCTTTTTTAAATGAGCGGCATGGTACCAAAATAACAACTTTTTCAAACTTTAGCCTTGAAATATTTTCAGAAGTTGGATATTTTGTTCTCCAATATTTATGAGTTTTTTAAAGGAGGTTAGTAATTAGTAATGCCAACGCCATAATTGTTATCAGTACATTATTTCAACATGAGACATGTTTTGTTTTTTTAGTTTGTTTCTCAACTAATTCAAATTAATCAATGCAGATGCCATTAGAACTATACGTATATATAGGAAGGGATTTAAGATGGTTAGGTTTGAAATCCCATTGCACGCCAAGATAGCTGATGGGTTAAAATATAACGTGTCTTCCCGTCCATCTCACCCGCACTATTTATTTCAAAAATATAGTTTTTTAAAAAGTTGTTCTATTAAAGACAATAATTACAACACATAAATATTCACGTCGGCCATAAAACAATAATCACTTGGTATATTAAAAAATAATATCAGTTATTCCCCAACCACCGAGATTCCTCTTTTGTCTGCGAGGAAGTTTTTTTTTAAGTCTTTGCCTTAGGTTCATTGCCATCAATCAGACACAAGACGGGATAGCTTCGAGGAAGCACAAAAACATTCAACAAATAATAATTGGCATTATTATTTTATTACTTTATACACACACAAAAATCCCCGATCTTTCCATTTCCCACAACGCTGTTTTAATGAGTTACTTCCTCTTGTTAATCTCTATACTCGACGTTAGTAATAGCTAGACCATACGCTATAAACCAGTGCTTCTCAAACTTTTTAGTATGGCGGACTGGCAGGAATTTTTTTCATTGCACCAGGGACCGGTGCAATATTTTCCCTGTAATGACTGGTAGTGAAATCTTATTTATTTTATGTTATGTGTTTAATTGTATGTGTTTATTGCTGAAATATTGACATACTCTTTATGGTTAGTATTAATGGATGATAATGGAGGAATATAACTCGATTTTTCGGTCCTTTCTTGATAACCTCTGCGAACCGGCGGCAGATGACCCACTGGCCGGCACCGGGCCGCTGACCACCACTTTGAGAAGCACTGCTCTATCTTATCTTATCTTATCTGTTTACAGACGCTCCTTCTATACAGAAGATTATTGCGTCCTACGCTTATCAATGGTTTGTGTTTAGTCCTGCATTTTTATTAGAGATTTAAATGTTGATAAACTGTTGGTTTTCCTGGATTCTTCAGGCAACCCATACCACGCCCGAATTCCGGACGGGAAGAAGGAAAACTTGTATGTGTTTGTTCTTGCATACGGAATAAGAAAGGTGTTTTTATCCTTATGTCTAAACTTGATGTCCGCCATTGCTCGTTAAAACAAAACAGAAAACAAACCATGTATGTTGTTTTTTTTAAAAATTGAAAACATCTCTTATTAATGTTGTAATATTATGATAAGTTTTAGCTTGATTCGAATGTATGACAGCCATTTATTACATCTGGTTAAATAAAAAAATGGCTTCATACTGGATAAAATATCGTGTAGGCTTTCCTTCGTTTGAACCAAGAAATCTATGTGTATTCTTAAATACACCAGACTGCCAAACCCCTAATACGTGTCTTAGAACATTTGAATAGTTTTTTTTCTAGAATCAATGTTATTTGACAATTCTCTTCCCCTTTACGCATAATTCTTGAGGGCAGTTTGTGTGTGTGTGTGTGTGTGTGTGTGTGTGTGTGTGTGTGTGTGTGTGTGTGTGTGTGTGTGTGTGTGTGTGTGTGTGTGTGTGTGCTTGGGGGGTGATATAATTGGTTTTCTATTTGAAAATATTAAGCAGATAAATTTTCTTTTCTGTCTGTTTTTTTTTCAAGTTTTCACACAGGTTCATCCAGTGTATTGTGTGGTTCTATCGAATATCGTAGTTTCCAAAGTCGTCTTTTCGTTTCGGGTATTTTAATACGAAGAACCTTCTAAGATTCCATGAAAGTTCATCTCTGACTTACTTTTCTAATGAATTTATTTAGGACAAAATAAACGAAAATGACATAAATTAAGTTTGTGACTGACTTACAGTATTTTCCATTATATGTTTATTGGTTGTTGTTTTCTTTTCAATACTTTTTTTCTCTTGTTTTTGTTGTTGTTGCGATTTTCGACACATTAAAAATATCTTATTTCTATATTTTAAATTACTAAAACAGAATTATAATTTTGGCAACGAGATAGAATGAAGATGATTAGTTTATACTACGTACATTACAACAATATAAAAATCGCGGAAAATGTGTCAAAAATTGTTATTATTGTATGTATATCGATGTCACATTATTTCCTTCTCAAGTTGGTAAAACTATGAAAAAAACAAACAAATTAAAACAAATTTACTTCATTAATATTTGCCATTGGACTTTATAAAAATTGGTACCTATAATTAGTCATACGTTCATCGGATGGTTTATAATCAATATCCACGATTGTAAACAATAAAACGTTCTTGATTTTTTCCGTCATCGTGCACAAAACATCACATGAGTTCGTCTTTTCTTATAAATATAATGAAGTCGTAGCAGAAAAAAATCCACGAGTCAATTAATTAAACATGAGCCCGCGGGCCAGTTAAAACGTTAACGCGGGCAAAATTTGGCCCGCGGGCCGGACTTTGGACACCCCTGATTTAGAGTATCCATTTTTAATAATGGTTTCACGACATCGATGACCCATCCAATAAGGAATGATGACCCATCCAATAAGGAAGAACATGACTCCAGTTGAAAGGAATTAATGAGTTGTTTATTAAGTGTTATAGGGACTCTGACAGTTGAAGACTTTCTTAAACCTACAAATAATGACTTGAACTATATTTCTTAGCACATAGACTGATTTATTTTAAATTGGTTAAATTAATTACAAGTCTTAATTTGAGATTATATTTACACTTATGAAAATGTTCCCTATCACTGATCTATTTGCATGAAGGATTTTTAGTTAGATCCTCTAACTCAGGGTCTCGCCGTGGCCTGATTCTGAAGGAGATTGGTTTCCATTTGAACAGTGAACTTTCTTTCTCTAAAATCTGTAATAGCAGAACGAGGATGATCGATAAGATCTAATTGTCTGCAGCAGCATCATAAAACTCATCGCCCGTACCACCGTAACTAATTGACCGTCTGTTCGGTTGGCGATCAATTGCGTCCCCCCCCCCTCGACTCATCGGTCAGGAGGCCAGTGCGATCTGAGGGTTGAACCAGTCAATGAGGTGAACAACTCTGAATACAACCTTACACAAGCATAGCGGGCTCCTATCTTGTCGCTTAGTATATCAATTAATTGAAGACTGCACTTGATTTTACTTTATTCTAATTTGTTTTTAAAACAGCACACATTTTTCTTTTCTTATCACACAAATCTGAAAAGAATTGAAACATTGTGATTAAGCGTACTTTATTTAAACGACACTTACAGGCAGAGAGTATTTTGGCCCCTCGGCAAATTACGCGAACATCCGAATTAAAAATATCAAGTGTAAAGGCCCCCCCCCTTTCTTTCTAGTGTCCTGGATCAGAAACCACCCCCTGGAAGCTGATCTGCTGTTTATGTAGACTTTAAAACACAACCCTAGAATGTAGGTATCGTTATGGAACAAATACACTCTGAAGTTAAATACAGTCTGGCCCAACATTATTAACCTGATCTAGGTATGCCACTGCGGCCGAATAAATAAATCTTCTTCGTAAAATGTGGCTGTGTAATTTGGTATGTAGCTGCCTCTGCGTTTTTCCATTTCCTTCTTTTAGGAGTGTTGGGAAATAATAGAGGGAAAAATAGAGCGGAGTTATCTTGGACCTATAAGAGACATCCCACAGGGCGCTTAGCTTTTCCCGTGACCTTCATCGTGACCAATCAAACACTCAGAGACGCCCGGGATTTCACCAAATATAAGAACTTCATTAAAAAGTCGAACAAAATCTGTTAGGGTCCATCAGAAGATGAAACTTTGCCGAGTCCCACCATAATACGAGATTTAGACAATCGATATACTGGAAAGAAATAGTCAAAAGATTCACTGTGCTAACGATTCTCATTGCCTAATGAAGTACACGTATTTTACCCATGACCTTGATGTTTCCTAAATTAAAAACATCATATTCCTTTAGGGACCGTCCATACATGACGTCACGCGATTTTTGCCGATTTTTGACCCCCTCCCCCCCTCGTCCGCGTGTCCAAACACTTAGACCTTAAAAATACGTCACAAAATCTTGATTCTCCCCCCAAAGAAAAAAAACAAAAAAAAAAACACTTTATTTTCTATTTGAAAAAAATACGTATGTTTCAAATCACTATTATTTTATTTAAGTATTTATATATTTATTTAATGAGATCTACATTGTAATATCGTAACCCTGTGAAGCATTTTTAAAAAACGTTTAATGACTTAGAAAACGAACTGTGTTAAATCTTAGTTACTTTTTTTTTTAGCATAAATTAAACAGTGATATGAATCATTCGGTTAAGTTTTGTTTCGAAACTATTTATTTTTAAAACATTTATAAAATGTTATAGTTAACAAAAATCCTTCAATTGACTGACGGGCAGCGTAGGAAAGAGGTCGGCGCACAGAGGTAAATAATCATCTGGGTCAAAAAGGAATATTTTTGTGGTAACGCAGATCATTTGGGGCATATAACATCACTACAATATAGATATATTAAAATACCGTCATGTTGTACGTGTCTCTGGGAAATATGCCAATTACTGAATGGTTCCTTCCAGAAACATGCATTTTAAAATATTTGAAACTATGTAGATTCTTAAAGAGTATCTAGAAGAACCTAAAATTACCTCTACTTTCATTTCTATTGGAACGAGTGTCAATTAATCTTAATCCACTTTGACTTCGTTGTATCACGTATCCTTTCTGTGATATTTAAAATTAATGCTAAAAACTGAGTAAGCAGAAAGTTGTTTTGTATGTCCTTCGAATTGCGATGTAGAATTTGATGCATTAATAAGTTAATTATTATTGAAAATTTTAAATGGGCTCATTTAGATTATATTCTAGAACAGTGCTTCTCAAACATTTAATGTATGGCGGACCGGCAGGATTTTTGTATTGCACAGAGTCGGTGCACCTATTTTCTGACTGCATTTTTTTCTGTCTTTTTTTTAGAACCATTGCGGACGGCAGCGGATGGCCACGGAACCGGTCCGCGTACCACCACTTTGAGAAGCACTGATCTAGAAGACTAGAATGGCCAGGGGCGTTTGACCAAAAACCAATCGAACAATTAAATCAAACTTTAAACGTTTTTAATTCTATCAAATAGATTCCCTCCCCCTCTCCCCTTTTAAAGAAAAAAAGATATTCCGTGTCGTTTTTACTTAAAATATCTACACATAATCCTATTCAGATCATTTTAGACACTTGTCATGCTTGTAAAACTCACCAGTAGCATTTTCGGTTTGGGGGCGGGGGGTAACGACGCTCCCCCAAATCCCCGAGTCATGTGAGCAGGACCTAGAGTCTGGGGGTTGGGGGGGATAGCGCACACATAAACTTATATCTTTTGGGGTAACTGGCAAAAAAGTCCATGAGAGAACCAAACGGAGCCGCGGTTACATCACAAATGCTTTGATGTCAACATCAAACGACACAGTGTAACAATTTCATATGTTATCTTTTGGATTCTCAAACTTAAGGGTTATAATTAGATTTAATTTTCATGTCTTGATAGCTTACGCCAACCAGTGTCTGATGGCCTACCGACCCGCACATTGAAAAAGCACTGATTTTATTTTTAAAAAAATAATTAAACAATAAATAAATAAATAAATAAATTGTAAGGGACCAAATATTTCTGTGGAAGTTTTATTTAAAGTTACCCTTTTGATGTGACGTCACATTTCTTCAACCCCCCTCCCTCCCCCTCGTCACAAAAGTGTGACCCCCCTCCACCCCCCTAGGTGCGTGACGTCATTTATGGACGACCCCTTAGTGCCTTTTGAATAATGACTCTATGAATTGTAAAAGACACAATTATTTTCGAGCTCTGGCTATAAAAATTCTATGACAGAAAAGACGACCCTTCATAGTGATTTACCAGCTTTAATGAAATAAAAATAGTTGTGTTGAACCCCCCACCCTACCGACGCGTCTAAACGATATGCGAGTCAGAGGGGGGAAACATACTTTTCTTTCCTATGGCCAATACCTCAGCTGCTTAAAGTACATTTTCAATGACCAACACTAATACAAGCCGACGGGAACGCGTGCCTCTTAAAGGGGGCGACAAGATGTCTAGTGGTCACATTACGAGAAATAAGAGAAATGGGAGGAAGCTACATTCACAAGAGCTCCGGCCCTTTGTTGCTTGGGGAAAGCCATTAGCCCTACAACCTATTTGGAGTACGTTTGTTGGTTGTTTCTTGTTTTGTTGATAAACTGAGCACTTTTGGCGGGGAGAAATATTACAAATATGTTTTAAAAAAAATTGTTATACATCACCCTCTTTCTCTCTCCGATCTATGGAAATAAAAATAGAATCAGATTATTAGACACTGTACACATGTTTTGTATATTTAAATTTCACTTTACAGTGTCATGTTCGAGAGGATATCGTTCACTCTTCTTCCGCCTATCGCCGTGATGCGCTCTCGGTCGCTTTCTTTTTCTTTCTGTACTGTGCATGACCATCTGTTAGCCAACTGAGTAGACTAATTCGTTTAGATTATCAAAATTTATGTCATTATTAGAACATTCTTAATTAAGAGATCAAATTTTAGAGTCCCGAGGAGAGCTGTATAGGCTTGAATAAATAACACAAATTTTATCATCATCTTTTAAGAGTCTTTTTTTTTACCATACAGAAATGCTAACTTGATAGAGGTTATGTTTTATTGATAGTCACGTCAAGAATGTTATGTTTTGCTGGTAGTCACGTCACGAATGTTTGTTTTGTTGTAGTCACGTCACGAATGTTATGTTTTGTTGGTAGTCACGTCACGAATGTTATGTTTTGTTGGTAGTCACGTCACGAATGTTATGTTTTGTTGGTAGCCACGTCACGAACGTTATGTTTTGTTGGTAGTCACGTCACGAATGTTATCATATCGATCCTCTGATTTCTCTACTCGGTTTATCGGGAGATGTTGCGTAATGAACGTTATCAAATTTTAAAAAAAACATGACATTCAAAGTTTATACTAAATTTAAGTAAATTAGTTTGAATTATATACTAGAGATAAATCGGACAACAGTGAGGCTAGGATCCACTCCACCCCCACCGCCTCATTTCCAATTAGTGTTACCCACCATCCCTAAAGCCTATTACTACGCAACCACATATTTTGTTCACGTTCCTGATAAATACCGATATTTGAACATGACTAAATATAGACATTGAAGTCAAAGGTCACCGGTGCCAAAACAAAACCTGTTGACTTCGTGACCCGCGCTGACATCGCCGGGGAGACCTGTTGGTGGGGGCGAGAGAGTCCTAGGCTCAGACAATGTTGTATGGCACAGGTGAGCAGGTGGAGCAGGTTATCCGGATGATGAGATAATAACCTGAAGCTCACGGAATTTGAGATTAGATTCGATTATATGAGTAATAATAATAATAAAAAATACAATGAGTTTATTGTGGTTTTAAGTATTTTTTTTAGCGCAGACATGGACCTTACACATATTTTTATTTTTTCCTAGACTTTTTGATAAATTGACTTTTAAAACTTTTTTTTTGAGGTCATAATCACAATTTTAATCAATATGTTTAAAATAAATTATATTAAATTTAACAACACCTTTAGGTTCTAGGTAAGTGTATGCCTTTTATTTTAGTGGCTTGGTGTATGACCTGCTGCTAACACGAAATCCTCCATTTCAAGTCAATCATTCACGAGTGGTGTTGTCCGTGAACTGATTGGATCTGACACTTTGCTAAGCCAGAGTCAAAATAAATCTTATTGTTTCCTAAAATGGAATTGGTCATCCTAAAATACTTTTGTAATTTAAAAAAAAACGTAGCGATCACTACGGACTTCTTTTATATTAAAATAATGAGAAAACAAGTTAAATTTGGTTTTGACATTCAATGCTAAGAATCGATAAAGAAACAAAAGATTTATTTTTCTTTAATAATAAAATAACTTTTAAAAAAACTAAAATACAAACAGCGGAGAAAGAAAGAAATGTATACCATCAAAATAAGACCTTGAGACCGCCCTCAACAAGGGGAGGTCAACAATTCTTAAATCACGCGATAAAGAGATCACATGATAGAGCTCAAGGGGAAGTGCTTACGTCACAGTTTCAAGAAATTTCGGGGTTGTTTTCAAGGTTTGGTTCAAAGCAGACCCTGTGACTGCCTGTGTCTAATGGCCAATCCATTACCAAGGAAATTTAAGGACGCTAAAAGCAATGTAGATTTGGCATTGTTAAAGACTGATTAAAGATAAAAATTTATTGTCATTCAAGGTTTCACGCGCAATGACACGGTTTATCCAAAGTGCTCAGCTAAAATCCTGAAGGATTAAATAAAAATAAATATAACGAAACTAAGCTGTTCTGAAATTCTTGGAGGTTTTAGATATTTATTTAACCGTTTAAAACAATTATATTCAAAAGTATGAGAAATTAAACAAAGAAAATGGCATAAATAAGCGAGGGAAAAAAATTATTCAGTAATATATCTTGAAGACTGTCATTCACAATTATTTTAATTGAGGTAAGGTTATTTGTTTTAAAACTTGGGAGTAAAATCAGTATTCATCTCTTTAAAAAATAAAGGTAAAAAAGGATTTTTTTAAAACGCGTTTTTATAAGTGGACTAAAAAGAATAAAATAATTTAAAACTTCTAAGCTCAAGTAATGTCATTTCATATGACTAAAAACGTGGGGCGGGCGCTTATGAGGTTTAACATATACAATTCATTCATTCTCTCACTTATACATCTCTCTTTTGCCTTCTAAATTATAAATCTATAATTTTTATACCAAACACCCGCCCCAAGTTTTTAGTCATATTACATCATAGTACTTGAGCATATAAGTTTGAAATTTTTATCAATCCAGAAATAGATTTTTCCGTCACAATTCTGTGAAAACAAAATTTATTTTATTCTTTTTAGTCCGCTTATAAAAACGGGGTTTTTTTAAATCGTTTTTTTTACTTCCATTTATTTTATTCTTTTTAGTCTAAGTGTATGCTATGGTGAGTTTTGAAGTATTGATTGTGTTCAAATATAATACGCATTGCCCGATAAACATTTACAGACTGGAAATGACTGATCTCCCCTTGATGTTAAACATGGTTGATGTGGTCGGGGTTGGTGTGAACTCGGCACGTGAATGTAATGTAAACAAGAGCAGACGGATAATACAAATGCTTATATATAGATATACTAAACGTTCAATAATTTAATAACGGTACATTCGAAATTGTAATACAATGCATTGTCATCCAAGATCTATCTGTGGTACAATTTTGATATCTCTAGAACTATCAGAAGTGGTTTAATTTTACATTGGCAGATTTGAAAAATTGTGGAAAGACAAACAGGAACGAAAGTGAGTTAATAATAATTTTAAACTTAGACGTTCAAGTGCTTTCATTTAATATAACTAAAAACGTGGGGCGGGTGTTTGATATAAAAGTTAAATGGAGATCTAAAAGTAAGAGAAAGTGAACTGAATATGTAAAACCTCATAAGGGGCCGTCCATAAATGACGTCACGCACCTGGGGGGGGGGTCACACTTTTGTGACGATGCGTGACGAGGGGGAGGGAGGGGGTTGAAGAAATGTGACGTCACATCAAAAGGGTAACTTTAAATAAAACTTCCACTGAAATATTTAGTCGCTTACAATTTATTTAAGGACTTTTTGTTTCTTTTGTGTTTCTTTTTTTTTAAAAATCAGTGCTTCTCAATGTGCCGGTCGGTAGGCCATCAGACGCTGGTTGGCGTAAGCTATCAAGACAAGAAATATAAATCTAATTATTATCCTTAAGTTTGAGAATCTACAAGATAACGTATGAAATTGTTAAATTGTTACACTGCGTCGTTTGATGTTGACATCAAAGCATTTGTGATGTAACCGCAGCTCTGTTTGTTCCTCTCATGGCAGGAGTCGAACTTTTTTGCCCGTTACCCCAAAATATACAAGTTAATGTGTGCGTTACCCACCCCCCCCAAACTTCCAGACCCTAGGTCCTGCTCACATGACTCGGGTATTTGGGGGAGCGTCGTTACCCCCCAAATGCTACTGGTGAGTTTTACAAGCATGACAAGTGTCTAGAAATGATCTGAATAGGACTATGTGTAGATGTTTTAAGTCAAAACGACACGGAATATCCTTTTTCTTTAAAAGGGGAGGGGGGGGGAATATATTTGATAGAATAAAAAATGTTTTAAAGTTTGACATAATTGTTCGATTGGTTTTTGATCAAACGCGCCTGGCCATTCTAGTCTTCTAGATCAGTGCTTCTCAAAGTGGTGGTCCGCGGACCGGTGCCGGTCCGTGGGCCATCCGCTGCCGGTCTGCAGATGTTCTCAAAAAAGGACAGCAAAAATTGGCTTTTAAAAATCTTTTTTTACCTCTATTTATTTTATTCTTTTTATTTCACTTACAAAAACGTGGTTTTTAAAAATATTTTTTTACCTCTATTTTTTTTATACCAAACACCTCATAAGCGCCCGCCAAACGTTTTAAAAACACGGTGATGTGGTCACGGTTGAACTCGTGGATGTCAACAAAAGCAGACGGTACAGTTGCTTATATATAGATAAACTAAAAAGTTCAATAATTTAATAACGGTACATTCGATCGATCTGAAATTTTTTACAATGCATTGTCATCCACGATCTATCTGTGGTAAAATTTTGAAATCTTGAAATCTCTAGGACCATCAAAAGTGGTTTTATTTTACGTTGGCAGATTTGAAAAATTGTGGACAGACAAACAAACAAATCCACAGGAACGAAAGCGAGTTAACATAAATAGAGGTAAAAAAAAAGATTTTTAAAAACCACGTTTTTATAAGTATACTAAAAAGAAGAAAATAATTTAAAACTAATAAATTAAATTCAAGTACTTTCAGAAAATATGACTAAAACGTTGGGCGGGCGCTTATGAGGTTTTACATATGCAGTTCACTCATTCTCTCACTTATAGATATCTTTTTTTGCCTTCTTAATTATAAATCTTTAATTTTTATACCAAACACCCGCCCCACGTTTTTAGTCATATTATATAAAAGTACTTGAACATATTAGTTTTAAATTATTTTCTTCTTTTTAGTACACTTATAAAAACATAGTTTTTAAAAATCTTTTTTTTTACCTATTTATTTTATTCTTTTTAGTCCACTTACAAAAACGTGGTTTTCAAAAATATTGTTTTACCTCTATTTTTTTTATACCAAACACCTCATAAGCGCCCGCCCAACGTTTTAAAAACACGTTGATGTGGTCACGGGGTGAATTCATGGATGTCAACAAAAGCAGACTGTACAGATGATTATATAAAAAATAGATAAACTAAAAAGTTCAATAATTTAATAACGGTACATTCGATCGATCTGAAATTTTGATACAATGCATTTTCATCCAAGATCTATCTGTAGTAAAATTTTGAGATCTCTAGATCCATCAGAAGTGTTTTAATTTTACGTTGGCAGATTTGAAAAAATTGTGGACAGACAAACAAATCCACAGGAACGAAAGCGAGTTAATAAAACGTGGTTAAGAATGTGGTTAAAAAACTTGGTAAAATAATCCCATGAGACTCTGCCACCATTGTGACGTCTGTTAAACTGAGATGGTTTAAACTTAAACCTATCATTTATGAGTAATACTTTATTCTGGCCAACATGGATTTTAGATAGCTCCATTAATATCGAAAAAAAACCGTTTATTCGAAAAAGAGAAAGAGACAGAGCAAGAAATATACACCTTTAGAGATAGCCAGAATGAGAAAGGGTATATTTAGCTGGAGAATGAAACAGCATTAGCTCCAGCGTGTTACTTTTAAAAATTTGTGACAGGAAATGAAGTCAATCCAGTAACAATCCAGCAGATACATCAGACACTGGATGACGTCTGCACCTTTGATTGACTTGACTTTTATTAAAAGCCCACCCACACAATCCGTCCCTCCGTTTATTAAATCAATCAGACAAGGGAGGTCCTTTCCGTAACTCCAGTTTCCATCTATGGCGTACTCGATGACACTGTTGTTGAGTGGGCGAAATAATGATTGAATGATTCGGGGAATATTTTTGTCTGAACTAATCTGATCAGGAGATATTTATACGGCTTGGAAACAGAAACAATAGGTTCATTGGTACAGAAGCGGATGTGCGCAGGAAAATCCTTAAAAATTCATACTTTTATTTTGTCATTAGTGATTCGTTAAATTCGTTAATCTATTCATTTAATTTATCATTTTTTTATATCAAGTTTAAAGAAAATGGATTTATCAACATCGGTCAGTGATTTAATTTTACTTAATTTTCTTTGCTTTGTAAATATATTTCCTTAATTGATATGAGGTACGACGATTTTCTTTTAGGTGCTAATTTAACGACACTTCTAAATACAATTTTCTCGATGTTTAGCTTAATTTTTGTTTTTTACTGTCAAGGCGTTACAAAAAGTGGGGCAATTTTTTGTGTGTGTTAAACATCCCCAGAGAGTGACAATGGTCTTCCAGACGATTAAATGTAGCTCAAAAGAAAATATAACAAAATAAATATTTAAAGGACATAAAATATTCTGAACTTGCTTGCTTAAAAAAAAAGTGAAATTCATCATTAGTTATCATCATAGTACAGTGTGGTTTTGTATAGAGCCAAAATTTTTAGACGATAATTTCCTTGGTCTCATTTAAATTGCTGAATGCTAAAATTTGTCCTGATGTATCTCGCGTATCTAGTAACGATTACGATGAAACTGGCAGTATCGATACCGTTGTCCGGAGCGACCCGGTCCAATTAATTACGCTGATTGAGCCGGTCACCTGTCAATTTCCGGCATTAACCCCGCCTCCACAGTGCAATGACAACGGGGAAGATTAATTGGGAAAACCACTTGCTTGATTTGGGCGATGAACGAAGGTAGAGCTACAAGCGGGTAAAGCTGCTAATCGAAAGACATAATCCACACACAGAATGGCAATTTTGTCTGAAACTTTAATGATTTCATTGATATAAAAGAAAACCGGAGAATTGGACCATTAAATTTAAACAGCGCATCGTACATACTACTATCATGCTGCATAGATCGTTTGGTATATAACAGTGAACAATGATTGTAGACATCAGACCATTCTTTTATTATCCGATCAATGTTTTTTTTCGTTGTTAATTGATTTGTGTAATTATTAACAACGTTAATGTTTTGCTGCATATTTCTGCGCCAAACACGATGTTTAGATTTCATGTCACTCATTACGAAGTAATATGTGGTAATATCTGAAACCTGCTAACTTGTATTAGAGTATCAATAATCGGTCGATATACTTTCTTCCGTTAGAGGTTTCAGGTCGACGCTCAGAAAGGGGTTTGTCACATGTTACTTGGGGTAAACGTTACATCACACCAATCGGTGGCTAAGTCAGAGAAAATGTATTTAAAGATTGGATTTATACTTTGTTTTAACATC
Organism: Ampullaceana balthica; assembly: GCA_944989445.1. Taxonomy (NCBI): domain Eukaryota; kingdom Metazoa; phylum Mollusca; class Gastropoda; family Lymnaeidae; genus Ampullaceana; species Ampullaceana balthica. Next base: position 829,639 of record CALYLW010000162.1, read on the forward strand.
TATCCTTCATCAGGGATTAGCATGTGTGCCAAGTTTCAGCTATCGACCTAATGTTAAAGTAGTTTAAATTGCGTTCAGATTTGTAATAGACATACATTTATGTGAGTCAGTTGAATAAAGTGTGGGGAAGAAATAACCTTCTTCGAAGGACACTCAAAAGCCCAGAAAATATGTAAAATAACGCGCGGAACTAAATTTAAGCATTAAACGACTTTAAAAAAAAATCTGAAATGAGCCTATAATAAAATTAATTACCTTTTTTTAAAAACATTTTTTGAAGATCATTTCTTTGCTTACAGCAATTTTAAAACGTTAACTTTTTTGCTAATTTAAAAAATAATATTTCGAAAATATGTTTTTTAATTATAGTTTTTTAAGTCTTTGAATTATCGACAGAGTAACATTTGTTACTCTCCACAAGGACAAATGCTTATAATATCCTTAATTATAGTAACTCTTCTCTTGGTAAAAAGAGTTAAACATAGAGTTGCCCCATCCACCACTTTCCTGAAGACGGATGCTGTACCCACGATAGTTTGCTAGCGATTCACGTTCAAATCTCGTATGGAAACGCAAGATTGCACTTGACAAACTCCATGTGTGAGAAGAAAGAAAGTCTTAGAAAGCGTGCTCAATTATGACGTCATTTGTACCCAAAAAAAAAGTACAATATCGGCATTCAGATCTCAACAAAAAATACATCTCCGTCATAATTGTGCTTGTTAATTTTTTCTACACATTTAACTTCAATAACAGATTTCAATGTTTTCAACAGTATCACTCTTGTGTGCTTAAAAATGTGGAATACATAAATGTGTATTCTTAATTCTTTTTAATATGAAATTTTTTTAGACTGAAAATATAATTGTCACTGGTTTATTTCAATACAAATCTTATTGCACGTCGCTGTAGAATTTTCGTTGTCATATTTTTCCGAAACTCTGAAGCGCGTCGTCGATACCCGGTTAAAGTCTTAAAGATTCAAACAGTTATTATTACAAAAATATTTAAAAAATCGATCAACTCGTTAAAAAAATATTTTAAAAATGTATGTCCACAATTTAAACGTGTTAAGAAAAGCGATGTAACGTCAAACAAATGTAACAGGAGTCTTCCTTATTAAATAAACTATGACAGCAGAATAGTTCCGCTTGCATGTAACTCTTTTTCCATTGGAGAAAAAAAAGAAGATGTCTCTTCTTTCTATAATTAGAATACGAGGAAATAAACCCAATCTTTCAGCTTTTGAAATGTTCCATAAATACGAAATAATTAAATATAATCACTTTATCCGGCACATTGGTCTATGTAAAGATTATGCTATTTTAAGAAATCATTTTAAAAACTTATTTTAAAGTGCAGCTTGAATAATGTAAATATATTTTTTTCAATATATTTTAAAAACAAATTCTTGAAAATAATAAGCTAATAGACATTGCAGCACGAAAAAAATAAAATAATAATAAAATGAAGCTCTGCTTAGCTGAAAAGATTAGTCTTTTTTTTAATATTAGAAATCAGCTGCCCAAATACATGAGCGTGGCATGAATGTTTAATTTTAAAGAAACAAATATGTCATAATTGGGACTAGTCACATGAGCCGTGTGACATAAATTGTACCCTTAAGTATTTTTAATATTAGAGGAAAGAAAAATACTATATGGGCAAACTTATATTAATATAAAGAAACAATAAAATAAGTTGTACTGACTGGGCAGTAAAAGAGAAATAGAAAGCATATTACTATGGAGAAAGGACGCAACAATGAACCTGGGATCATCCGAAGTGTTGTTCGCATGTCTTTTTTTTTACGAGTTCTTATTCCCTGAATATCCCAGCGTTTTAATGAGACAAATCACATCAGGTATAAGGGTAGCATTGCTGATGTCACTGTGTAACTTATACATCTTGCACCTAGCCCAGTATTTGAAAATTCACCTATTTTGAACTAGAATCTTTCTTGACCATTCCGGTAAGTACCTTAGACCAGTAAAGAGCCTAGATAAATATCTTGGACTGGCTTCGGTAGTGAACGTTCTGATGCGTCTTTTAAGTTGTTCTTTCAGTTACCTGCCATCAGCATTTTAGCATTTCAGCATGGGTTGAGATGAAAGGTAACAAGGAGAGCCGTCTTTACTCCATTTTGGGCCCCTGGGCAAAGAAATAGTACGCCCCCACCCCCGCAGGAATAAAACATAAATATATATAATATATAAAAAAATAAACATATTCCAATGGGGCCCCTATGCTCGTGGGCCCCCGGGCAAATGCCCAACGGGCCTATGCGTTAAGACGGCACTGGTATCAAGTTCTCGTGCATCTCATTGTTGCACCACTAGAGGCGCTGGCGGAAGAGTGTTGTATAGGCTACAGTTTGATCTGTTGCGAGCTTAAAGCAGCGCGTGTGTGCGTAGTCGAAAGACAGGTACGACAGGCCACTCTGTCGGTGCACTACTATCAATGATCGGCAGACGTGATGGCGGAAATGTGAAGACAACAAATGCTGATTGTAGGTAACTGAAGCAACAGCGTAACAGATTGCAAGCAAGAAAGAGAACATGATGATATGGCCGTGATAATGTACATTGTAGAGGAAAGGTTTAGAGACATGTAGAGGCAGGAATGGTGTTGCGGCAACGGTTTGCAAGACGCATTGAAAGTAAAAATGTAGGGACTTCTTGGAGGCAGTGATGTGTTAGATGAATTGACATTTGGGGAGAAGGGATGTTTAGAAGCAGGGATGTCATTTTAAAGGGAAGTGATGTTTTGTGTGGAAAGGGCCAGTAATGTTTTACAGCCAATGATGTTTTGAAGGCGGTGATATTTTGGAGGCAGAGTATTTCAGATGTAGTGCAGATAGTCCAGATGTTAAGAGATAAGGAATAGATAAAAAGAATTAATTCAATGAGAAGTAGCATTTTTTTGCTTGTTTTAGAACTTTCTTTTAGTATACCTTATTCTAAAGTATCCACTCATGATTATTCTTATCATTTTTATTTTATTATTTGCTAAGACAAAGCGGCTAGAAATGAAATGTAAATTCTATTTCAAATGGTTTCAAAGAATGCAGTTCAAATCAAACTAAAACCATCATTTATATAATTTACGCTCAATTATGTAGCCTAACGCTAAGGGACATCACTCTGCTTTTTTTTAAAAAAATTGGATAATCATTTTGGTTTCCAGATTAACATTAATCACCCTCCACACTATTTATTATTAATTGAATAATTTCATGCGGACGTTCGATAAGAGGTATTTTTGGTGCAGTAATTTGGTGCGCTGCTTTCTAAAATTACTTTAAAAATCGTGTAATGATTAGCACTGTAAAAAATATTATATACATACTTTGTGTACTTTTCAGGAATATTTCGTATATATGAAATGCTAATATGTCACTGGGGCTTTTGCAAAAAAAAACATTTTAAAAATACTTTGTGTACATTTAAGAAAGTTTAATATTACGTATTTGTCATACAATGACAAGTTAGTTGGGCTTGTGAAAAAGGTGGGCGCCGTAGGCGCCCTTAAAAAAAGGGGGCGCCGCAGGCGTCACGGCGCCGCAGCACAAACTAGTCATTTATATATTTACGCTCAATTATGTATGACTGCCTCACTCACTGTGGCCTAACGCTAATTCAAAATATAGACTTGAAAATCATAATTCTTTTGGTTTCCAGATTAACATTAACCAAACAACGCACGAACTTATGACGTCAGCATTTGTGTTGTAAACAGTGCTTACTGACTCAAAGAGTTATTTTTTGGTGCAGTAATTTGGTGCGCTGCTTTCTAAAATTACTTTAAAAATCGTGTGGTGATTAGCACTGTAAAAAAAAATATATACATACTTTGTGTACATTTCAGGAATATTTCGTATGTATCATCTCTATACATATAAGACGCATTTGTTGCCTGTCTGTCGTCTGTCCGTCTGGATGTTCCCTATTAACTCAAGATCCAGACAACCAAATAGCGTGAAATTTGGTACACGTACACAAAATTATACCGGAAAGGTTATTAAACAGGTTTCGTTCCATATATATATAAGATACTGGGGGCCGGGGGCCCAAAATGCAGTTTTTCCTTATATGAGCTATATAAAATAAAAATTATTGAAAATTAAGACGTAAAATAATGACGCAAAATAATAAACATTATTAAGAGATTAACAAGAAGGCGATTATCGCCATAAAATAATTGTTTTTTTGTAGTTGCTTTGCTGTTGTTGCTTTTGTTGTTGTAGTTGTTGTTTTGTTGTTGTTGCTTTGTTGTTGTCGCTGTTGCTTTTGTAGTTGTTGTTTTGTTGTTGTTGTTGCTGTTGTTGTTGCTGTTTTTGTGTTGTTTTTTGCTGTTGTTGTCCATATCCCTGCCCTGCGAAGACAATGTCCTTCATGTTGTTGTTGCTTTGTTGTTGTTGATGTTGTTGTAGTTGTTGTTTTGTTGTTGTTGTTTTTTTGTTGTTGTTTTGTTTTTGTTGTTTTGTTGTTGTTTTTTGTTGTTGTTTTGTTTTTGTTACTGTTGCTGTTTCTGTTGTTGTTTTTGTTGTTGTTCCTGTTGTTGTTAAACACTGGAAAAGCCGGGTATTTGCCCCTAGTACAAGGATAAGTTACTTGGGCTTTTGACTAAAAAAAACAACAACCTATTATAAAATATGTTGTGTACATTTAAGAAAGTTTAATATTACGCATTTATCATACAAGGACAAGTTAGTTGGGCTTTTGAAAAAGGGCTTAAAAAAGGGGGCGCCGCAGGCGCCACGGCGCCGCAGCACAAACTAGTTAAACATATTTTTATAATTTCCGTAAGTCCTTCTTAACGTTACTAAAATTTCAATAACAGAAGCTGCATAGAACACCTTCTAAAAATATATATAAATTCAAAATCAAATGGTTGAAAAATCAATAAAATATTTAAATGACAACACTATTTTATGCCACTAACATTTATTTTTAACTAGTTAAAAAATTTAAGTTAAAAAATAAATTTTGGAGAAAGATTTTCAAGTGCCAGAAGAATTATATTTGTATATAAATGAGTAATACATTTCTGACATTTTCAAACGTTTAATAATGTTATTGTTAGCTATTTAAAATAATAAATCACATAATTTATTTTTCCATTACAAACTTTAATTTAAGATTATCTTTGACCAGTCACATTAACGGATTTGTATTAAAAATCGAAGCAATAGTATTCATTCTAAACTATGTAAAAGTCACTTATTCACGTTTGCGTGGATCGCGCTACCAACAATTTAGTACATACAAATTTGAATAAATAAATATATCTATTATATATATAATTCGCCAGAGCAAGAACAAGTCGTGTGCAAATAAGCACTACGATTAACCCTCGCTGGGGTCGAACAATCAGTTTATGATTGGCAAGCGATGGTGCAAAGGGTGGGGACGAGAGAGGTGGCAGGTAACAACAACAGCAGTGCGCATATCTCGAGACCAACAATGCGTCACTCACTTGCGTTGTTTCCATTTCTCTCTCTCTCTGCCCCCCCGTTCCTTGTAAAACATATGAGCAAGTCTGCGGCGTTGCCTTGTCATCTTAAACACGTCCCCTGAAGGCTGCTAATCATATGCTATAATTACACTGTCACAAAATTTTATTAATCTCAAACTTCATGTTTTTACGAGCATAAATCTTTAAATAATAATTATTTTTAAAGCAACAATTCTCTGCATTAGAACGTCGTCTTAACAAACAGACGCAAACATAGATTGGTACTCATGTCCCGACATATTGTATTTCATCAATATCAGGAGCAGCCAATATGAACAAGTGGATTTCAAAGTCGGAACACATAATCTCTTATAATCTGAACATCGACAAAGAAAGCGGAAGCGCCTTAAGCCGTGATATATTCCCTTCTCTTCGTCAAGCTGGTGACAACGGCCTTGACATTCATGTCACGCCAGCCAATGAGCTCTCCCCAGCTGTGGCGAAGTTTCCACAAGAAACGAAACAATGACTCCCAGATTTTGAAGTACTCCGGGGCAACCATTATATAAATATAAGAATGAATGCATACGTAATCGAGGCAGCGATTGGTTATTTATTTTAAAATTTGTTGACGGTTCGTGCATTTAATTACGCCTCAAGGAACATATCAATAGACAGTGGTTACTTTCTCGGATCCAATTATGACCGACAAGGACGGGGTGCAGGGAATCACTGCTGGCTTTAAGAAATCTGTGTGCAGACAGGACGTTCTGTGTCATTATTTGGACACTCATTCATTACCCATTGTTTCCAGGGGCGCAGACGCTCTAAACATAGAGGTGCAACTGACGGCCCCTTGCGCTGCATGTTAGCCAATAAGGGTTTGAATTTGAGCCAACTAAAATGCGTAAACGTACTAACCTAATGACTATATTTCTGAAATCATTTATGAAATTACAAACATAAAAAAGTGTTTCGTACAAAGTAATACTAAAAAAAACAACAAAATTTAAACATGTTGTAGGAAATGTTATGTGGCTGCAAACCAAGAAAACCTAGAGGAAGAAATACCAAATTTTTGGGGTAATTTTTTTTATTAAAGAGCAACAAAACCGTAACAAATATCATTTCAATTTGTATTTTAAAAAATCAATTTTCTCTAAAATTTATTTCTCTGACCAGACTTAATCCGAATTGAATAGAGGTGAATAGAGGTGCTCATTTTTATTTTAATAAAAAAGGAAAAAAAAATGGTCAAGAGACGAAACTATTGATGTTGCTATCGGGCTGAAGAATCAATCAGACTATTATGAGACAAGTTTATGAGAGTTCAAAAACACGTGACGTCATAATACTTCGTGAACAGAGGGTTGATTAAAAAAAAACAGGTAAAATGTAAAATTAACAAAAGGCAAATTATGTGAATTTACTTTGAAAATTTGAGATCTTAATATTGTGGAGAACCTGGGTACTCGTGTGACTAACTCTCTGCTTTCTTTCAACTCGAACACAAAGACTCTAAGACGACTTGAACACTTATTAATTGTGTTTATTGCTCCACTTCTTCAATTCTAGTTGTTTCTTACTTAACGCTAATCTCTACAGTCCAACTCTCTAGAAGTCTACACTTCCCTAGCGGTCCCGTCTCCTGGTGTCTCTTCTCTCGTCCCCTAGCCTGGCTCTCCAGTCTCCCTCAACGTAGTTGATCCCGTCCTATAACTGACCCCCCCCAGTCCAGAGACCACGCCTATGTCTAAACAACTTCCGTCACAGTCCATTTGTCTCCAGTCCATCACTCATCTCTGTCTACCATCTACTCTCTTCCCTCCTGGCTCTCCAGTCTCCACTCTACGTAGTTGGTCCCGTCCTATAACTGACCCCCCCAGTCCAGAGACCACGCCTATGTCTAAACAACTTCCGTCACAGTCCATTTGTCTCCAGCCCATCACTCATCAAGTCCCGTCCTCCTAGATCAAGACTGGGGAAGGGCCCGGTTTGACATAACCGTCTCTGGTGAGACCCCCACCACTTAAATACCCCAACCTAGACAACCTGCGCGTCTGGTCATCCTATATACCCTGGGGCATTTCACCTCCGGTCTCCTCGCTCCGCCACCTCTTTGATTTCCCAATTCAAGCGAGATAACATTTTGTGCCAGAACGTCACATTTTGCAACTCCAGTCACACGGACTCACAGACATGGGTCAGAAGTCGGCCTCCATTTCATGTCCCTGTCTTATCTCAAGACCCTCTTACCGCCCCAGATCTAAAGGCCTGCGCTCAGCTCCGCGCTAGTGGCGGTCAGTCTTTGATCTCCGCTCATGGCGGTCATCGCAAGTTAACCTAATGTCCTTACAGTATAATGAACACAAATTCGATCAACAAATTAGGAGCTCCAGCAACTGTTTTGATAAAAAGTTGACGTGGGTGAAAAATCATTTCCAAAATTTAAAAAAAAATTAACAAGTTCATAATTATTTCGCTAAAATATGCTATGTTATTTAAATAGCCAAATTTAAGCCAGCAGCGAGCCCATTGGTTAACTCAATAACTTTCCAAGAATTAGATTTGGTGAGACTAAGAGCCACGGGGAAAGGTCAATGTCTCAACGGGCAATGCTCTCTACTTCAGGGGTCCTTACACATCCCGATATTTGCTATATAGACTAAATTCTTTTTGTTGTTGTTGTTGTTTTGGTCCTTTTTGTGTCGTTGTTGTTGTTGTTTTGAATATTAAGGTGGTTAAAAAAATATAAGTTTTTTTGATAAAAATACCTTGGAATTTTTTATTTATAAAAAATGTAAACTGCTAATAAAAGAAGTCGAAGCGCTTATCAAAAATGAAAGCAATAAGATTCGGTTAAGGGTTAGAATTAATACAAAATTTGGAGTTATGTTTCTACTTTCTAGTTCAGAGAGAGAGAGAGAGAGAGAGAAATAGAGAGAGAAATAGAGAGAGCAAGAAGTAGAGAAAGATCTGCTTTAGTTTTAGATATTCAATAAGAATCAGGAATCCATTGATGAGAAAAGTTTTAAGAAAATTCATTAGGTATTGAAGTAGTAGACGAAAGGCTTCCCTGTCCCCGATGTTGCTATCTTGACCTATTTGAGAACCACCGACAAAACGTTTATTGAGTTGACCTTGTTTGTAAAAAGAAAATCAGTGTCAGCCCTGGACCGTCACGACAAAGTCTGGTCGGCGCATCAATCGTCATGGCTTAACAGATCGGTCATCGGAGTTCTTCAATCAGCCAAAGCTTAACTTAATCTCGAGGCTGGTCCAGGTCATACACACATTTTCTACCGTTTTGGGACACCCATGACCCCATGACCCTTAAAGTATGTCAAGGAAATCATAAGATTCGTTGAACGAAATTGTGACGTGATGAAAATTCTACTAACTGCTGACAAAAACAAGTAAACTTAGAAAAATATACCAAAAAAATATAATTGGGCAATAAAATAATTTGACACCATCATTGAAAACCATAGGTATGAAGACGAAGTTTAATCTTTTTATCTTAAAATATAAAAAAAAATTACATCAAACAAGGAAAACTACAAAAGGATAATAATTATTAAAGAAATAAATTAAACAAATAATTAAACAAATAACAGTGTACTTGTTCGTGATTGGACAACAAACGAAAAATTCAGTATAGTCTGTTTCGTAATTTGTTTATTAAAAATATCGTGGCAAATTCTCTTGAAATTATATACAATAATTTTGAACTTAACAATCAAAACTCTAATAAGTTTTGTTAACAACTGTCCGAGTTGTTGATTAAAAAAAAAGCGAAAAATAATACATATTTAAAAAGGTATTTTCTCTCGCATAATAGCATATGAAGTCTGAAAAATTTATGAAAAGAAATTCTTGAAACGATGATTTTATAAATTATTTAATAATCAACAAATTATTAAAAATTGAATAAATGTTCTTGCTCACGAATCTCCGGTAGAGCTTTGTTGTTCTGAATTAATTGTTCACGTGGGTGTGTTTCAAATAATAAAACAATTCAGAACTTCCCAAAGCAGAGTTTTACGTTAAACAAACTACAACATAAATTGTATTTTAAACTTATCCACCTTTCGACTAATGGTGGAAGAGAAACAGAAAATAGAACTCTCAAGGGCATGTAAAATGTTTTAGTATTAGGGAAAGTTGTGTATTTCTTAATGGGTTTTATTTTTAAATCCTTTATAATCCATAAAGGATTTATAGTCAAAAACTTGGTTTTTTACGTTTTTTTATTAAATCCTTTTATAACTCGTGGTGTCTGGTTGCTTGCTTGCACTCTTGCACCCTTGCTTGTCGCCAAAACTTTGGATCAATTTTAACCCACTTCCTCGTAAGCAAGCGAGCTGAAATTTTGCAGGCAGTTTTGTACCGATGATAAAAACAATGTATCAAAATTTCAGATCGATCACATGTACCGTTATTGAATTATTGATTTTTTAGATTATTTTCATTTATTCCTATGCATCATGCTATTTTTTTGAGATAGAGTGTAAGGGTGCGCATTATATTGAACAACCTTTCTGTCGCGCAATAAGGTACGTATTTTATTGACAACACTTTTTATAAACATATTCCTGATCGGTGCGCATTATATTAAACATGTTTTACGACACAACTACAAATTTGTATTTTTGGATGGTCTTGCGCTGCGTATTATAATGAACATTCTTTTAGTTATGTCTCATACATAAAGGATTTATAGTCAAAAACTTGTTTTTTCACGGGCTTTTAAAAAAATCTTGTTTTAATAATACAATGCCTGGAGGTTCTATTAATAAATTTATTTTCACTTGCATACTTGCATCTTTTTATTCTTCATTGTCTTTCATTTTATTTGGATTTGTCTTGTGTTTAAAGAATTTTCTATATAGTGCAATAAGGCCTTCCCACTCTTAGGTTTTATACTAGTCGTTTGAATTACATTTTCTTCTCGTGATCAGAGAATGGGCGTATATACCAACCAATGTCAATGAGTGGTTGTTGGTTTAATTGAAGCAACAATAAATAATATAATAGTCCAAGTCACTGGCTCACTGGATGGATGTGTAACGCTATGACGTCATTTTTTGAGCTTATATTTAATACAAGGCGTGCATCGGAAGGCGCGCAAAAAAGGTGTGCAAAATAATTATAAATTAAAGACGCGCTGTAAAAAGATATAATGTGACGTCATTGTTTTAGATTATATTTTAATTTTTGAAAAGGGAACAATGTTAAAATAGCATGTGAGGATTTATAATTATAAAATACTTTGTGTACATTTCAGCAAGTTTAGTAGTTCGTATTTATCAAACAAGGATAAGTTACTTGGGCCTTTGAAAAAAGTGGGCGCCCTAAAAAAAGTGGGCGCCACGGCGCCTCAGCGCAACCTAGTTTTAAATATTGTTATGTAGCATTAACCAATTACTGGTGTTTAAACGCCTTATGATATTGTTGTTATTCTTGATTCCATTCATTAAAAAAGTAAGTGTGTAATCTATAAGATAAAACATGTAGCAGTGACAAAAATGTACATGTAAATATAAAAGTACACATTGAAATTTAATCATAGCAAAATTAAGATTCTAAGCGCTAATTACATTGCTCTCATTACAACTCACAAATTAAGATTCTAAGCGCTAATTACATTACATTGCTTTCATTACAACAACTCACAAATTAAGATTCTAAGCGCTAATTACATTACATTGCTCTCATTACAACTCACAAATTAAGATTCTAAGCGCTAATTACATTACATTGCTCTCTTCAACTCATCTAAGCGCTAATTACATTACATTGCTCTCATTACAACTCACAAATTAAGATTCTAAGCGCTAATTACATTACATTGCTTTCATTACAACAACTCACAAATTAAGATTCTAAGCGCTAATTACATTACATTGCTCTCATTACAACTCCTAAATTAAGATTCTAAGCGCTAATTACATTACATTGCTCTCATTACAACTCACAAATTAAGATTCTAAGCGCTAATTACATTGCTCTCAATACAACAACTCACAAATAAAAATGTTATTTTACATTTCAGATTTTATTTTCCAGCACAACATATTTAAAGAAACAAATGCAGTGTACTATTACATTAAATGAAGACAAAAGAGTAGAGTTTACCCTAAATATCTCCATTAAAATAGGACTTACTCATATATGCTTATAAGCCTTGACCTTGGTTGCACCACAAAATGTTTAAGTAGTTTAAAAGAGACATGATAAAAGTGTGTTGTGTACATAAAATTTAATACAGAATAAATGAAAACAATAACTTAATAGAAATGTGCATCGATAATCATATTTTTGGTTGTTGTACAAACATATTTTGAACTTAATCTATGTATAAATAGACACATATGCGGCGTTAGGTACGCGCGAGGCATGGTGCAACAATGACCCCGCGGGGCCCCCCTAGATTAGATAAATTCTTGCGCAAACTCAGTAGTGCAATATCTGCCGGCTTTTTTGTTACTAAATTATCGCCTCAAGTCTGAAACGCAGGGGCCCCCCTAAGCGCGGGGCATGGGGCGATTGCCCCAGCTGCCACCCCCAAAGGTCGCTCCTGAGTAGACATCAGTAGGTCGGTAAAAACAGGCAAATATGAAGAAAATTGTATTTCCCATTAGTGTTGCATCACAGAACATTTGAAATGACAGCTGAAAACTAACACATGTATAAAAACCGTAATCACTTAAAATGACAGCTTGGTTAATAAAATAGAATGTAAGAAGTGGATAGATTATTCTTTAACTTTCGATTATTTCTTATAGAGCGTATATTTACGTTTAGAACTGGATGACTTTATGAAGTGTAATATCAGGTCTAACAAATATTTTACTGATGTGTATTAATTGTGGCATTGGAATAATTTAAAACACATAACTTATCTTTATTAACACAGAAGCTCTTCCAAACAGATATTTGGGTGCCGTTTGTAAAGATTATCTGCCCTTTAATGCTCTGTGTTTTACAGTTGTGTTTTCGTTAGGTCTTTCTTTTCATTATGGTTATAATATGAAAAACGTGGGGTAATATCTGTGGTTACGCATATTAGTAATGTAATATGACAGGTTAGTGTTTTTAGATATTGATTTAATCATGTTGCCGTTTTACGCAAGGTGATTTCCGTTGTGTAACCATGCTTGAAAAAAGCTTACTTAATACAGTTTGCTTCATTGGCATGTATATGTAAAAATCGATTTAAATATGTAGACTTTTTTTAATAGAAGTTGTAACCATGATGACTTCTTGCTCTGTTTTATATATATATAATTCACCATACACTAGTGCAAGCAAGTCAACGCAGAATGTATATATGTATACAAGGTTGTGCTGCGGCGCCATGGCGCCTGCTGCGCCCATTTTATTCAAATGCCCAACTAACTTATCATTGTTTGATAAATACTTAATATTGAACATACTGAAATGTACACAAAGAATTTTATAATAGGGATTGTAGGGCGCCTACAGCGCTCACTGCAGCTGTGGGGCGCCTACCCTTTTTTGACAAAAGCCCAAGTAACTTATCATTGTTTGATAAATACGAAATATTAAACTTGCTGAAATGTACACAAAGTATTTTATAATTATAAATCATCAAATTATATTTTTACATCGTTCCCTTTTCAAAAATTAAAATATAAGCTAAAACAATTATGTCATATAATATATATTTTTTTCACAGCGCGTCTTTAATTTATAATTATTTTGCACACCTTTTTGCGCGCCTTTCGATGCACGCCTTGTATTAAAATATAAGCTCAAAAAATGACGTCATAGCGTTCCACATCCTTCCAGCCAGCCAGTGACTTGGACTATTATATTGTACTAGGTTGCGCTGAGGCGCCTACGGCGCTCACTTTTTTCAAATGCCCAACTAACTTATCCTTGTTTGATAAATACTTAATATTGAACTTACTGAAATGTACACAAAATATTTTATAATAGGGATTGTAGGGCGCCTATGGCGCTCAATGCAGCCGTGGGGCGCCTACGGCGCCTACCTTTTTTTGTCAAAAGCCCAAGTAACTTATCATCGTTTGATAAATACGAAATATTAAACTTGCTGAAATGTACACAGCCTGCCAGCCAGTGACTTGGACTATTATATTGTATATATATGTAGTAGTGTTCACACTCGCACCGCACTGAGACACACTATATAGAAAGAAATGAAGTGAAGAAAGAAGAAACAGCGTGTTTCATTGTTATGCAATCATCTCAGCCTCTCTCCTACCTTTAATTTATTTTTTTTTCTTTGTGTTTTTAATTTTTCTTTGCTTTTTTATTTTTTTCTGAGCGTTTTCGTTCATTTGTTTGTTCTTGTTTTTTTAAATTACGTATTTAGTTGTGTCTCATTCCTCCTGGTTTGAACCACGTTCAGTCACGTTTTTTCTGATTTCTTCGTGCTGCTGTTTCTGCCCGTTCTTTGAACCACGTTCACTCACGTTTTTTCTGATTTCTTCGTGCTGCTGTTTCTGCCCGTTGTTTTCCCTCTTTCTTTGCACTTTCTGTGAGCCATTCTGCGACGTATGCTATGCCGTGGGTCGGATCTAATTGTTTTTATTAAAGGACATTGCATTTTCATATAGGACGTGCAACAAAATTGTTCTTCCAGTCAGAGTCGCACCAAAAAGCACCAGTGCCGACGTATTTCATGTTAATTTTTAAGTTGAAATGAAAGACTTACATGAGAAGATTAAGTGTGGCATCTTTAAATTAAACATTATTAAGCTATAATTTAGACATCTATGAGACTTAGTACTAATAATGTGTGCTACTTAAATGCCGCTGTGCATGAAGTTTATAAGAGTTTATGGAAATATAACATTTGAGGAACAAAACACATTTTTATATCCTAATCATTGCAAAAGTCAAAAAACGATTAAATATATATCTTTACTTTAAAAGATAGGCCTGTCTATATATGTATAACGATTTGTATCTATGTTGAAAACATTTTTCATTTTATCCTTGTGGCACGCCACTTGAACTCGATCCCTAAAAATTAGGGATACAATGTCAATGAAAAGTTAGAATTCTCCTACACCGATAAACTTTGATGTCATTTTTATATTATCTTATCTGTGACAGACGCATCTTTTATAGCGCCTCTAAGTCTTGTAATAAAAAACGTATTTGAATGATTCCCTAATGTGGATGTAGATTTTGTTTATATTATTTATACTAGCAAAAAACCCACTTTGCAGCGAAATGTAGGATTTCAGTTCGTGTTGAGAATCCGCTTACCAAAATTCTGGAGATGGGACAATAAGCATAAAGACCTTTGGACGAGTTCAATATGGCGAATGTCATTGACGTCATAACAATGAAATAGTTACGTTCATCAGTATCGGTAAGAACAGGGAAGAAGCCTACCAAAATTCATTAAGCCGGATCCATAAAAGAAAGGTTCAACAAGGCGAAAGTTGTTTTCCGCCAAGTCCATTACGCTTGGAATTTAAAAACTATAACTAGTTATTCTATTTAAAATCAACCTTAATCTGTCCGTCCAGAAACTTATAAATAGTTATAGAATATGTTGAAAGCTACAGGGAATAGCATAAGACTTATATGTAGCCAAGTGTTAGGGAATAGAATATTACATGTATGTAGCGGAGTGGTGGCTAAGAAATAAACTAGATACACATCAAATAACAATTTATAAATTGTACATTGTATAAAAAATGAATTAATAAAACTCAAACAAAAGTGGTAGTTTTATTAAATTTATGTATTTGCTACTTACATTTTATGTAGATTTCTAGCTGCTAGCAAATTTAATTATGTAATCAGTTTATTTATGCAAAAGCACGCTATCACAATTAATTTATTTTCTTCAAATTCATAAGTAAAGTTGTTTGTTTAGATTCGCATCACTGACTGCAAGTTTATGTCAAAGGAAATCTTTTATTTTGTTCCTATCATGAAATATATATCTTTATTACTTTCAAATATATGTAGATCCGAATATAGAGACTATTTTGTATGTGCATCTTTCAGCAGACAAAGAATTATAAAACTCAAATTAATTTACATTATTAAATATCTTGTTTACTGTGTGATGTATCTGCATGTTAATAAATAGAAGTTTAAAAAAAAGATTTTTAAAAACCACGTTTTTAGAAGCGGACTAAAAAGAAGAAAATAATTTAAAACTTATTAGTTCAAGTACTTCGATTTAATATGACTAAAAACGTGGGGCGGGCGCTTATGAGGTTTAACATATGCGGTTCACTCATTCTCTCACTTATAGATCTCTCTTTTGCCTTCTAAATTAGAAATCTTTAATTTTTATACCAAACACCCACCCCACGTTTTTAGTCATATTAAATCGAAGTACTTGAACTAATAAGTTTTAAATTATTTTCTTCTTTTTAGTCCGCTTCTAAAAACGTGGTTTTTAAAAATCTTTTTTTTTACTTCTATTTATTTTATTCTTTTTATTAGTCCACTTAAAACAACCTGGTTTTTAAAAATCTTTTTTTACCTCTATTTATTTTACCAAACACCTCACAAGCGCCCGCCCAACGTTTTAAAAACATTGTGATGTGGTCACGGGGCGAACTCATCGATGTCAACAAAAGCCGACGGTACAGATGCTTTTATATAGACTATAGATAAACTTAAAAGTTCAATAATTTAATAACGGTACATTTGACCGATCTGAAATTTTGATACAATTCATTGTCATCCAAGATCTATCTGTGGTAAAATTTTCAGATCTCTAGGACCATCAGAAATGGTTCAATTTTACGTTGGCAGATTTGAATTTTACCAAACACCTCACAAGCGCCCGCCCAACGTTTTAAAAACATTGTGATGTGGTCACGGGGCGAACTCACAGATGTCAACAAAAGCCGACGGTACAGATGCTTTTATATAGACTATAGATAAACTTAAAAGTTCAATAATTTAATAACGGTACATTTGATCGATCTGAAATTTTGATACAATGCATTGTCATCCAAGATCTATCTGTGGTAAAATTTTCAGATCTCTAGGACCATCAGAAGTGGTTCAATTTTACGTTGGCAGATTTGAAAAAAATCTTGGACAATGCCTCACCAACGAAAGCGAGCTAATAAAAACTTACTAATAAAAAACGTGGTAAAAAGTTCAAGCTGCAGCTCTTCAGGTGCCGATGAACCCGTGACTACCTGTGACTACCCGTGACTACCGTTGACTACCCGTGACTATCGGTGACTACCCATGACTACCTGTGACTACCCATGACTACCCGAAACTACCCGTGCCCGCCAAGCTCACATACAGCTCTCCCCCCCCCCAAGTATAACATACTCTATAAAATAAACAACGATCTATCAATAAAACTTCACCATTGTCTTAGGGGCCGTTCATAAAGTACGTCACGCTATTTTTTTACCATTTTTACCCCCCCCTCCCCCTGTCACAAACTGTCACACATCTCGGCCCCCCCCCTAAAGTACGTCACACTTTCGAACGAAAATGTTGTTTTTTATTAACAAAATAATCAAAATTTAATATAAAACAGCGTGACGTCACACATGGGCGGAAACCACCCCCCTCCCCCCCTGTCACAAACTGTCACACTTTCTTACACCCCCTCCCCCCCCCTTGGGAGCGTGACGTACTTTATGGACGGCCCCTTAATAACACTGTTAATAAATTACTGGCAACATTACATTTTACTTTGTGTGGCCTAACATCAATGACTCAGTAGAATGATATTAATTTCTTGGGAGAATATTTTCTTATCACCAGATTTACATCCAAGACTCCTTACATTACTTTAATTTCTGGATGATATTAAAGAAATTCCTTGGCAAAATTACATCAATGCCCTTTGTTCACAAGAATTTATGATGACAATGGAATATTTGTATAGCATATTAGCCTAACAAATACGATTACTATGCCTTACATGTTATAAAACCTACACTTATTACCTTTATTATGAACCTTTGTTTATTTCCTGTCATGTGTAAGTAATTAGTAAAGAAGACCTGTTTAAAAGAAAATAAATTTATACAAATTAATAAAAATACTTAAGAATATTGTCTGTGATGTTAATTTTAAATGGTAAATTCCAAGACGTGTTTTTGACTACTGTGTTTTGAGATGTTGTCTTATATATCTTATATCCAAACATGTTTTTGACTACTGTGTTTTGAGATGTTGTCTTATATATCTTATATCCAAACATGTTTTTGACTACTGTGTTTTGAGATGTTGTCTTATATATCTTATATCCAAACATGTTTTTGACTAATGTGTTTTGAGATGTTGTCTTATATATCTTATATCCAGACATGTTTATGACTACTTTGTTTTGGGATGTTGTCTTAAATGATTCATATCTGGACATATACATGATTGGAGTGTGGCATCTTGTTTTAAGCTATTAATTTACAAACAAAATAAGAACTTAATTAAAAGGTACATTTAAACGTGTGGATATAAATACGCTTGGGTGCTTTGTCTTAAATGATGTACATGTATATCTTAACATGTTAGCACTACTATATTTGGGATGGTGTGCACTTGATAGAGTTAACATCGACTCCTTCAGCTAAACTTCTTGTTATTGGACTTATTGTATAACGGGCATTGGAAGTATTTAAACGTTTCATTGACATTTGGCTTCTAATTACAAGGATCCGGTTCAGGCGGAGTTCCACTTGGACAAAACATAAAACGGTAGTATTTGATTAATAAAAACTTGGCCTTATGAAGTAGTTATTCTTATTAAAATTTAAAAAAGAATACAATTTAAAAAATAAAACGTTATGGATATAATAATACAAACTATTTTTAGTTTTAAAACAGACATAATATATTAATTTAAAATGATTTCGTATTTAAAGTTCGTTTAAATTGTTTTTCCTGACCGCCGCGCACTAAAAAGCACCCATACTGATCTATTTAATGATAGGTTGTAAGTGAGACAAATTAGATGAAAAAATAAATAAGTAGATAGTGATGAATGCCATTACGCTGCTATTAAATTGTAATTTACAAATCTATGAGTCATGATATTATTGATTTGTTTTACTTAAATGTTATATGTTTAACTTCAATTATATATGTAAATATACATTTATTTCGAGGAAAACTATACGTTTTAAAATCATATTTTTTTTAAAAAGTACGTAAAACATTTAATTGTTATATTAACTGTCATATATGTTGTTGTCTAACTGTTGCAAATGCTATAATCACTCAGACGTCTGTCTCATATTTATTTTAGTGGCACGCCACTTGACTTCGTTTCCTTTAACGAGGGATAATGTGCGAATCAAAAGCTAGGATCTCTTACCATTGTGTAACTGTGACTTTATTTTTACTTATTAATATGTAACTTGTAGGCGTTCTCTCAATACATAATCTTGTACACAATAATCCACCGAAGAACTTGTTTCAATAAAACAACTTTAATATTAATACTTTGTACAAGAATCATAATTTGAGGTTATACAACGTGGAAACCTTGAGGCACACACACATACTGTCCTTCCACCACGGAAGTTCTCTGACAACTGATTCTCCAACCTTCTCAGCCAATGGGGAGGCTCCTTTCTTCCCACGCTTATTACTCACGTGACCTCTCCTTCATCTGATCACGCAATACACTCATGGTACACTGGTGATTCACTCATGATTCAGATGTGACACATTGGTGTATTCTGAGTTAGATTAAAATTCATGTGTTTAGTGATTTTCCCATCGAATTTAAATGCTTAATTAATTAATTAGTAACTTGATATAAGATTGAAAAATCAGTTTGTTAATCTTGCCTTTGTTGATCACATTAACTAAATACGAAATGATAATTTTATGATTTGTTTAAACACTGAGCTATTTCCACTCCTAATACATTTGAAGGAGACTGAGCTGAAACATTTCTTAAAATCTCATCTGGTGAAACTTGTAAAATATCCAGATCGAGAAATACATTTTGAAGTACCTCATGAGCCTAAGTTGCTTTTTATCCTAATTTATAACATCATTTTATGATTATAAAGTTTATAATCATATAATGCTGCAGTATGGGCTGTAATTTAAAATTTCGTAATTACATTTCCTTCATAATATTTAGTGGAAAGTATATTCCAATATTTCTGTAGAAGCGTACAAAACTGTTTATTTGCATGCAATAAATGGGTACATTTAACTTAAAGCAATGTGATAGACAACATTATTGGCAGTTTCATTTGGAGTGTGTACAAAAAGATTTTCCTCTTTGACAACTCTGGAGCAGGCCACATACCACTGTCCATGAGAAAAGCATGGTGCCTGCAAGTCTATACCAGCAATCTCAAGAGACTGAGTGATAATTTATATTTTTTTACCTGTTACCATCGCCAAATGACACTTAACAACCACCGAAAGTTTCACGCTTCTACCTACACGGGAAATAGGATACTTTTTTAATTTTATTTTTTATAAAGCTCATATAAGGAAAAAAAACTACATTTTGGGCCTCCGGTCCCCAGTATGTTATATATAAGGAACGAAACCTTTACGAACTTTTTCCCATGTAATTTTGTGTATGTGTACCAAATTTCACGTTATTTGGTTGTCTGGATCTTGAGTTATTAGGGAACAGACAAACAGACAACAAATGCATCTTATATGTATAACATTTGGGCCCCCGGCCCCCCAGTTAGTTATAAATTTTTTCGAATGCTACCATCGCAGCAGGGTACTCAAGAATTTTCCAAAGTTGATGTTTCTACCTACAAAGAAAGATGCGGAATTAGTGTTGATTCAGTTTTATATAGCCCATATTAGAAAAAAACGGTTTTTGGGCCCCGGACCACCCATGAGTGAAAATTTTTAAATTATTTTTCGCCAATAATCGTCATATGAGTGTATTCAGCAAGTTCCCAAAGTTTCATGCTTCTACCTTCACGGGAAGTTGAAGAATTAGTGTTGAGTCAGTTTTAAATATAAGGGAAAAAAACTACATTAGGGTCCCCGGCCCCCAGTAAGTGATAATTTATATATTTGTTTTACCTATTACCATCGCCAAATGATACCTAACAACTACCGAAAGTTTCATGCTTCTACCTAAACGGTAAATCGGATAATTTTAATTTTTTATAGAGCTCATATTAGGAAAAAAACTACATTTTGGGCCCCCGGCCCCCAGTATCTTATACATATGGATCGAAACCTGTTTAAGAACCTCTCTCATGTCATTGTGTGTATATGTACCAAATTTCACGTTATTTGGTTGTCTGGATCGTGAGTTATTAGGGAACAGACAGACAGACAGACAGACAGACAACAAATCATCTTATATGTATGGAGATATGACTTTGTATTGTCATATTCAAATTGTATTCCCTGTCAGCGCTGCACTTAGAAGCGCTGGTACTGATATTTTTTTTTAAAAATGAAGTTGCCCTTAAAACAAATTGGAACAAACAAAATTAGTAGATCTTAAAACAAATTTTCTGTAACCTCGATTAAATTGTCTTTTCCTGGTCTATTGGACATAACAATGTTGATTGATACTTAAATGATTATTTTTGACCTAAAATTTTGTAAAATAATATTTGATTCCAATCAAAAAATGTTTTTTTAGAATCATATTTATCTTCAATTAAACAGGACAGATCCAGAGTGCATACCTGAATTTATATAATTATTTCGCAATAACAAACTCAACGATTATTGTTTCGATTTCTTTTTGAATGCGCGCATTGTAAAGAAAGGTATTGAGAAATTATTGGACTATTTATTTTTTAACTTGCAACATATAGAAACATATTCATTCCCAACAATCCAAGTTGATAAATCTTTTTTACCACGTTTTTATTAACTTGCTTTCGTGTCTGTCTGTCCGCAATTTTTCAAATTTGCCAATGTAAAATTAAATTGTTAAAATTTCTAATGATGTTATTGTTATTCTTCATATCATTTATTATTGAAGGCAGAGTCTATCCTAATATCATAAACGTTTTGCTGCGAACAAACTAATAATATATATATAAATATAAGTAAATATTGAAATTTCAGTATAGTAAAGAGTAGGTCGTAGTTGTTGCCCCTATTGCTTTCATCACAACAAGTCAACAATTTCAATTTACTTTTGAGGTTCTATTATCTAGCATAATATACTTTTTGTAAAAGAGGCATTTAATTATGTAACAAATATTGTTTTAAAACATGTTTTATAATAAAAATGAGGCATTTTTATTTTTTAAAATTAAGGAAAAGATTTATGCGGCGCGATGGTCTAAGTGGTAGCGCACTGGACTATCGATCCGAGGCAGATCCCGAGTCGCGGGTTCGAGCCCAGGTACTGGCAAAGCCCCAGGGGCATTGTGCTGACCACACATTCCCCTGCTCGTTAGTGGTGGCTGAAAACTTGTGAACGCTATATCACTTGCCCCATAGTGCGTTATGGACTGGAAAGGGGGTCATTGTAAGACAAGGCTAGAAGATATTGAGAGATAAATCCAGTTATTTGGTTATAGTTCTCGTCCTTAGATGACGTCACAAACAAGTGTTATGTGTGTTTAGACGATCTAATTATTCTATTTAATATCAACCTTTATCTGCTCATCTACAAACATATTGATAATTACAACAGTAGTGAAAGTTTCAAGGAATATCATAGGACAATATGTAGCCGAGTTGCAGGAAATAGCATAGGATTCTCTTACCCCTGATACGTTCTGATTTATATTAAAATGTATTTAAGTCTTTATTTTATTTTTGCTAATTTAAAAATGTAATAAAAAATGTAACTTTCTATCAGATAAAAAAATTCATTTAATTAACCTTTTCTTTTTGGAAAATTCTTATGACGTAATGACAATTTTATGACTTGTTTAAACACTAAGTTCTTTCAACTCCTCATAAAATTGCAGGAGAAAAAAGTAAACGAATTCTTAAAATCTCATCTAATTAACTTGTGATATCTACAGATTTATAGCATATGTTGTTTAGATACGGCAAAGCACCTAAGTTTAATTTTTTACTTTTTCAAAGTAGCATTAACTTTTGATATCTGCAGATTTAGAGCATATGTTGTTTAGATACGGCAAAGCACCTAAGTTTAATTTTTTGCTTTTTCAAAGTAACTTGTTGACGTTTGTTAAATAGCGTTCATCTCGTTTTTTTTTCAGCTATAAATTATTTGTTAAGAGCAGTTTTTCACATTGTTTTATCAATTGTTATACAGGTAGTTCATTATAAATAAATATAAATATATCGATTCATAAACCTAATGTAGACTCATTCTTAATTTCTCTGTGTAGTCAATTGCAACAATTTATTAAGGCATACAATATATCTGAAATTGCAAACATTTTATATTTGGGTTTCAAACAAACATATATGTATCAATATACATAATTTTTATTTTGTCTGTATGTATGGATGTAATTATAATGCTGTTATGTGGTGCTGCGAAATTTGTAATGCTGTTAGGTGGCACTGGGATCGATTTTGTTTTATAGTGCTGCACCAAAAATAACACTTTTCACAAGTTCCGCATAAAATTGTTCAATATGATAATAAATGAATTAATTAAAAATAAATTAAATAAATTAAAGTTCTGTATTACGTTATTAAATCCCTTATATTAACTTCACCACCATCTCTGTCTCTCTGTCGTGATCTCTGTCTCTCTGTCTTGGGCGGGCAGAAAAACAAAAGTAAAAAATGACCCACTTCCCATGAAGCCATTGAGCTGAAATTTGGCACACGGACCCATGTTACCCAACAATGCATCGTATCAAAATTTCAGATCGATCGAACGTACCGTAATTAAATTAATGCATTTTTTGTTTATCTCTATAGGAGGTATGTAATTCAATTTCACGGTTTGTTATTGTTTTTTTTTCACGTGACATCTCAGTTCGCGCGTTGGAGCGTTGTACCGGGTGCTTTTGTTTACATTTTACCTGTCACGCTGAGCTCGGTCCAGCGATCGGTGACCAGACCTTTCCCCTCTCCCACCCCCACCCCCGGGTTATAAAGCAAATGGCAGTTAAGACAGATTCAGTCTGTAAATGTTTGTTGTGTTTGAACATAATATATACTGTTAGTTATGTCTCATATATAAGGGAATTATAGTGAAAAACTTTGTTTTTACGGGTTAGTTTTATTTTTTAATCTGATGTGAATTTATTTTGAAAATTTACGTCATTTTTAACGGGTGATACACTAATATATATATATATATATATATATATATATATATATATATATATATATATATATATATATATATATATATATATATATTAGGGCTGTTATCGATTAATTTAAATTTAATCGTTAACTTTTGAAAAATTAACGATTAATTAATCGATAATTTTTATTAAAGTCAAAAATAGAAATTTATGACGTCATTAAACTGAACATTTCAAGGGAAGTAACAAAAACAGGTAATTCACTATTTTATTTTATTGAGTAATTTCCCCTGGTTCACAGACATTGAAAATTAAGAATATTTTGAACTAAATTTTATGGCAATGTGTTGATACTTGATTGGATGTTTGTGCTGAAGGTGGTACGTCAGCGATGAATTTGATCCTTAAAAAAAATTGTTTATGGAAGTGAACACAGTAAACTTTTTCAACATCTTTGACTTTGCCATCCGCAGTTAGCTTAAAAACAATACATTGTTTCAACCTTCCAGTTATATGTTTAAATTTAATTGCGCTGATGCTGACAGCTATATTGATATTGACATCTGCTGGTCCACATAAATTAATAAAGTAAATTATAATATTACGCGGGAGAAGTTTGTACGTTAAAAAATTATAAATTATTATTAATTATTAATCATTAATTATTTATTAATAAAATTTAAAAAAAAATATTATCAATATTTTCTTTAATTTTAATCGAATTTATATAGATTAAAATAAATTCAATCGATAAAAAAATGTAACGATTAATCGAGAAATTAATCGTTAATTTCCGCAGCCGTAATATATATATATATATATATATATATATATATATATATATATATATATATATATATATATATACATATATATATACATATATATATATATATATTTATTTATTTATATGTGTATATAATTATATTATATTTATTAAAAATATACATTTTGGGTTTATGCAATTTTAGTTTGTGTATCTAATTCAAATATGAGTGTGTTTTGTTAGATTGTTGTTCTTAAAATATTACTATAAGATGCACATAAAGTTTCAATATTATAGAATCGCAGACATATTTCGTATTTCTATAGAATAATGATAGTATTTTCTATTGAAATACACTGCGTTATAAAATAGGATGTGCAACATAATTATTCTTCCTGTAAGTGTCGCACCACAAAACACCAGTGCTGACGTATTTAATATTATATATTTAATTTGAAAAACATAGATGATAGTATTAAAAATATCATTTTTAATTTGTTTAATGTATTAAACTATAATGTACATTTATATTAGATTTAGAACAAATAATTTGTGTCACTTAAATGATTTCCTGCAGGAAGCTTATAAGAATTTATAGAATTAGATCATTTGAGGAACGAAACAAATTGTAATATGCTATTCATTTCATTTTTAGTTCAAACAATAAAATTTCAATATTTTTAAAAAAGATATGTCAATCTACATGTTAGACCGTGATAAGCATTGTCTCATGAGCTGCCAATATATTTTATCCTAGTGGCACGCCACTTGAACTCGATCCCTTTTAACTAGGAATTTAACGTCAATGAAAAAGTAAGATTCTCCTATCACGATAAACAATCCTTTATATTAACTCGTGGTGTCTGTTTGAAACCTTGCTGGCTTGCTTGTCGCCAAAATTTTGGATCGATTTTAACAAACTTCCTCGTAAGCTAGAGATCTGAAATTTTGCAGGCAGTCTCGTTCCGATGATAAAAACAATGTATCAAAATTTCAGATCGATCGCATGTACTGTCATTAAATTATTGAATTTTTAGATTATTTTATTTATCTATATGTATCATGTTAAATTTTTGAGATAGAGTGTCGCGGTGCGTATTATATTGAACGACCTTTCCTGTCGCGCAATAAGGTGCGTATTTTATTGACAACACTTTTTATAAACATATTCCTGATTGGTGCGCATTACATTAAACACGTTTTACGATACATAACTACAATTTTGTATTTTTGGATGGTCTTGTGCTGCGTATTATAATGAACATTCTTTTAGTTACTTCTCGTACATAAAGGATTTATAGTCAAAACTTGGTTTTTTAAGGTTTAAAAAAAAATTAAATCTCTTTATATTAACTCGTGGTGTCTGGTTGCTTACTTGCAGCTTTGCTTGTCGACAAAACTTTGGATCAATTTTTAACCCACTTCCTCGTAAGCTAGCCAGCTGAAATTATGTAGGCAGTTGTATAACGATGATAAAAACAAAGTATGAAAATCTCAGATCGATCACATGTACCGTTATTGAATTATTGCTTTTTTATATTATTTTATTTATTCCTTTGTATTATGTTATTTTTTGAGATAGAGTGTAAGGGTGCGCATTATATTGAACAACCTTTCTGTCGCGCAATAAGGTGCGTATTTTATTGACAACACTTTTTATAAACATATTCCTGATCGGTGCACATTATATTAAACATGTATTACAAGGCAACTACAATTTGGTATTATTGGATGGTCTTGCGCTTCGTATTATAATGAACATTCTTTTAGTTACTTCTCGTACATAATGGATTTATAGTCAAAAACTTGGTTTTACGGGTTTTTAAAATTATTAAATCCTTTATATTAACTCGTGGTGTCTGGTTGCTTGCTTGTTGCCAAAACTTTGGATCAATTTTTATCCCACTTCCTCGTAAACTAGTGAGCTGAAGTTTTGCAGGCAGTTTTGTACCGATGATAAAAACAATGTTACAAAATTTCAGATTGATCGCATGTACCGTAATTAAATTATTGATTTTTTAGATTATTTTATTTATTCCTATGTATCATGTTATTTTTTGAGATAGAGCGTCGCGGTGCGTATTATATTGAACAAACTTTCTGTCGCGCAATAAGGTGCGTATTTTATTGACAACACTTTTTATAAACATATTTCTGATCGGTGCGCATTATATTAAACATGTTTTACGAAAAAACTGCAATTTTGTATTTTTTGGATGGTCTTGCGCTGCGTATTATAATGAACATTCTTTTAGTTACTTCTCGTACATAAAGGATTTATAGTCAAAACTTTGGTTTTTTACTTTTTTTTTAAATTTAAATCCTTTATATCAACTCGTGGTGTCTGGTTGCTTGCTTGCTCCCTTGCTTGTCGCCAAAACTTTGGATCAATTTTTATCCCACTTACTCGTAAGCTAGCGAGCTGAAATTTTGCAGGCAGTTTCGTACTAATGATTAAAACAATGTCTCAAAATTTCAGATCGATCACATGTACCGTAATAAAATTATTGAGTTTTTTAGATGATCTTATTTATTCCTATGTATCATGTTATTTTTTGAGATAGAGTTTAAGGGTGCGCATTATATTGAACAACCTTTCTGTCGCGCAATAAGGTGCGTATTTTATTGACAACACTTTTTATTAACATATTCCTGATCGGTGCGCATTATATTAAACATGTTTTACGACACAACTGCAATTTTGTATTTTTGGATGGTCTTGCGCTGCTTATTATAATGAACATTCTTTTAGTTATGTCTCGTTACATAAAGGATTTATAGTCAAAAACTTCTTTTTTTACGTTTTTTTTTCAATGGTATCAATTCCTCCAATTTGAGGTCGACCTGAAAATTTCGATTTTTTAAAATATTTTTTTTAGTTGCTGAACTTTGCAGAGGCTCAATGGAATAACATGAAAGTAGTGTTACTGAAACATTTATTAGTCCAAAGACTGTTTGTCAGTGTTGTACATAGAAGACATTCTCAAAGTTTTAAATTTTGTTGTCCGACAAGTGGAATAATTTCGTCATAGCACAAATTAGTTCGGCCTTTTTTATTTTTAAAGACCTAAAAATACGTTTGTAGTTTTTCATCGGCATCTTTATATTGTAGTACCTATGCCGGTCCGCGGACCAATTATTTAAGGAGCAATGGTGAACAATGGTTCACTCTAAGGTTTGTTGAACCGTGTGTAAAGTAAAAAAAAATCGTATGCAAAGTTGCACAACATCCATATTTGTGAGCAATTTCTTTTCAAAATTTGATGCGAGGTAATCTGAAACTGCTACTTAAAAGGAACATTGCCGGTGAACGTTAAAAATATTTTAAATGAACTATAATGAAGTTAAAATATCCCAATATTATGTGATATTATATGTTAGTATCGTGAACTGACGACCACTTGAAAGTAAGTGGTTTCCAAGGTGAATACCAAGTAATCAGGAACACTGGATGCGTACACACTGATTATAAGCCAGAAATGTATATTTAATTGGTGTTTCGGACAAATGAAAGCTTAATGTAAATTGGATTAGGTATCTCTACTAATATTTCAACCACAAGTTATTTTTTATGGCGTAAAGGCCCATAATATGAATGAGGTAAGTTTTAGTGGCTGGTTCGTCTGTCCTCAAAAATAATAAAGTGTTTTGAGACTGCAATCAGACTAGGCAGAATAGACGCTATTAAAATATGTTATGATAAATAAACTACTTATCGCAGCAAAGTTTTTTTTATATCTCTTTCCCTTTTTTTTTAGCTATGACTTGGTGTTTGAGTTTGCTCATCGAAGAAGGCTTTTAGCCGACACGTTTGCTGTTTCGCTGCGTAGTTTTCAGGCTTACTCATTCAATACATTACTGCCATTCCTTTCCCAAGAAGCTCACATTGCCAGAGGATATTGTTCTCATAATTTCTTTTTGAATCCGAGAAAGAGGGAAATGTTTCAAAAGATCTTAATGTTGTTTAAAAAGAACGGACGAGAAATGAAAAAAAAGAAAATAATAGAGGGTGTTGAGGAAGAAGAAAGAACCGTGTTAAAAATCCAGACGGAGAGAAACATATAAAAGGGTACTAGTAATAACTTGATGTACTAGTTAAATGCCCCTTGGGGCTGTCAATAAATGACATCACGCATCTAGGGGGAAGGGGGTCACACTTTTGTGACGAAGCGTGACGAGGGGTACAGGGCGTTCAAGAAATGTGACTTCACATCAAAACGAGCAACTTTAAATAAAAGGGCGACTTAAATATTTCATTGTAATGTTTACAATTTATTTAATGACGTTTTATATCGCTTCGTGCGTGATACGATGTTAGAGTGCAGCCTTACACTACATAAACACTGTAATGACAAAAAGTGATTTTGAAACATACTCTTTCACATATAGAAAATACGACTTTTATGGGGCGGGGGGGGCTTTTTGACGTTATATTGGAGGGGGGGGGTCTAAGTTTTTGTGACGACGTGTGACGAGGGGGGGAAGAGAGGGGTGGAGGTGAAAAATCGGCCAAAATTGCGTGACGTCATTTATGGATCGGCCATTTATAGGCAAAAGATGAACACCCTAAAAACTCTCAATGAAAGTTTGTGTACATTTCCCGAGCATTTTCGTACCAGTTAAGTGGAGTTTATGTTCATTTGATGTGCAGCTGACGTACATCTGCCCTGTGTTTGACATTCTGGTCTATGCCACTCTGGTTAACGTGTGCCCTCCTCTCCCCAACACTCACACAAATACGCTTCCGCTCCCGAATTCACTTTGTCTCTTATGTCACCCTCCTAGGAGAAGCACGTGAGGCAATAAAACAAGATGGCAGCTGCTTGTTAGGCTCCCATTTGCCCGGAAATAACCGGAAATAGCCGGTGCTCACGGAGCTCTAAAGGGCGGCTGCCACAAGTAATGAAAATAACTGACCACTTCCTGTTTGTAATAAAGTTCAAATAAATTTCCCAGCGCAGATTATTCTAGGTGAACTCACTGTTGTTGTTCCCAGAAACAAAGTGTACGTTACATTTTTCTAAGAGATTCTTTTTGAACTTTCATCAAAGCAGCGTTCCCCTACAAGACAGGAGTTCTATATATTTAAAGCAATTTTTTTAAATTTCAGTAAAGACTTTATTTTACTGAATAAATTCTAGTACTGATACGCCAAATGATCACGTGACGATTGGAGACTAACATTCAATAAAAAAAAGTGTTTATCGTCCTGCAATTATAGTAAATAAAGTTATTTGTTCCACATCGAATAATATCATAAAAATCTTCCCGAAGCCCACTGCTGTATGAGTGTATGCAGGATCGGGAGATTGCTCTCTATTTTAATCTGCGTTAAAAATGTAATTATCTTGTTAAAATGTATAGAAAAATATTTATTGTGCTAGATTGACCTTTTGGTTGAAGATCTGAGTTATCAAATGTATAATATAAAGTATCTTACAATTTTAGTGAGATGTGCTTAAATTATTTTGAAATGCAACTAAACATATTCTAAGAGATTTGCATTCTAAATTTAATATTTAGAATTTTTATATAACAATTTATGGGCGGGTAAATAACCC
Source organism: Ampullaceana balthica (assembly GCA_944989445.1). Lineage (NCBI taxonomy): Eukaryota > Metazoa > Mollusca > Gastropoda > Lymnaeidae > Ampullaceana > Ampullaceana balthica. The sequence goes on from CALYLW010000162.1 coordinate 859,575, forward strand.
ATAATTTTGACTTATATCTAAAAATACTAGGATGGGAGTAACTAAAATTCATTGAAAATTGTCCAACAAATAACTGATGAGCTTTTAACGAACAACTCAACTCAAAGCTTATGCGTGGCCGTGGCACAGAGTTTAACTGATGTAATTTAGTGGTCCGAAACTCATACTAAGAGGAAAGATGGGTGGACTTTTAATGTAACTGTCAGTGCACAGCAGAAATACATCCACAAACTAAGCAAATTCTCATAGCAAGAAAAGATCTTGGGCTTCGAACAGTTTAACTCTTTGGTGTTCAACCGAGTTCACATACAAAGTACAGAAGCCTTCCAGTCCATTGATTTATCTTTAGAAAATGCGACACAATAATAGTTTATTTGTGAAATCGTTATATGAAAATGTCCCCCAAAATATCGTTTTATTACGTTTTTTTTAAAGAACAAAAATCAGTAGATTTGGAAAGTATTATGTAACTTAAAGACTTGGAGAATTCTGTGATTTGTAAATAACTGACAAATTGAAGAAAATATTTAATTTTCAAAAAAATTATTTGAATTCCCTTTTTAAAAGACAGCTTCATAATAGGCCACGCGCAGCTCATTGCAATACACGTCTGGTCAGATTTCAGCCCATTAGCCAAGACGCTGCCTGATGATCCCCGTTTAGACCAGGGGCCAGGCCTTTAAGCCGCCGGGCTAAAAATGTTCGACTAGATTTCAGGCCGTTCAAAATAAAGCCAACTTTCTTACAATCTATTCTTGAAGTCGTCTTAAAAAAAACACTGGTATAATTAAAGGAACAAGCTCTCTATGCTCAGTTTCATATAGAGGGTCTACACATATTCAATATTTAATTTATTCCACTGCCGGAATGCGCAATTTATTTGTCTTGTCCAGAAAGTCGTTAAATTTAACGTTTCGTGGTTAGCTCGCCCTGACCTATCGATAAAAATATAAGCAACACTCCTGTCTCTCAGAGAGAGAGAGAGAGAGAGAGAGAGAGAGAGAGAGAGAGAGAGAAAGAGAGAGAGAGGGAGTGTGTGTGTGTCTTATTTGCCGTGTGTGTTTCATGGATGAATGAAGAATATTGATAGAGATGTTAGCGTCCTGTCTTACGTAAATAACATTTTCTTGCACGTTGGGTGTTTATTTTTTAAGAGAATCTGATGTTTCTGAACTTAATCGTTTTGTTTGAATAGAAAAAAATATTATTTTCATTAAATTTTTAATAACACGTGTTTCCTTCACATGGCGCCCTAGAAATGTATTTGTCTGGAAATAATTTAATAACTTCCATTACGCAACGCAAAATCCAATGTAAACACTTTGCATTCACGTAAGTTTAATGGAAAAAGTTTACCAAGCTGTTTCTATGCGTTCGACGATAAATTTCACAAAATGATAATTTGATTCGTTTACTATTAGTAAAACAAGCTATTTTTAAATATTATTTAATATATTTTTTTTGGGGGGGGGGTGGGGTGGGGGGTTTGGGGGGGCTCTTTATTTTACACTATATTTATCATACGTGTGACCTGAAAGCAAAATTTTGTCTTACTTCCCCTTCTTTTTGCCAACAATTTGGTGTGGACTGGACCCTGCATATAACTGAATACGTCACTCAGATAGACATAATAGGGACAATAAAACAAACCTTTAAAAACATACGATGCATTGTTAGGTGACACGAGTCTATGTGCCAAATTTCAGCTCGATGGCATCACGGGAAGTGGGTAATTTTTTACTTTTGTTTTTCCGCCCGCCCGACGACGAACGACAGAGAGAGAGAGAGAGAGAGACGGCTGTGAAGTTAATATAAGGGATTTAAAAACACTTTTCCAGTTCCATATACAAGAACAAACACATACACATGCTTTTTCTGCCCGTCTGGCATTTGGACGTGAAATCAATTACCTGATCAAGCCAGGAAAGCCAACACATTATCAACATTTAAAAACTGTAATAAAAATGAAAGGCTAGACCTAAACCATTGATGTGCGTAGGGCGGAACAAACCGTCTCGCATACGGAGCGTCAGTAAGAAATATAATAAACAAGCGTCAGTAATAAATATAATAAACAAGCGTCAGTAATAAATATAATAAACAAGCGTCAGTAATAAATATAATAAAAAAGCGTCAGTAATAAATATAATAAACAAGCGTCAGTAATAAATATAATAAACAAGCGTCAGTAATAAATATAATAAACAAGCGCCAGTAATAAATATAATAAACAAGCGTCAGTAATAAATATAATAAACAAGCGTCAGTAATAAATATAATAAACAAGCGTCAGTAATAAATATAATAAACAAGCGTCAGTAATAAATATAATAAAAAAACTTGTGGGAATGGCCATACATATCATATATTGAGTAAATTAGTTAGTAAGTGGTCAACTAAAAGCATCAAAAGTGGTTGCATATAGGACGTGGGGATTGAATCATTTGATATAACAGTTGTCATGGAGAATAGTTTAAATTTGTTGTCCAGGCTTTGTCCGGCTAGATGCACTTTCTGAGTCTTTGCACGTTAACTGCCTAATTTGTACAGGTTTAAGAGTTGCCTCACATTAAAACATGGTTTTCTTGAAATGGATAAATATTAATTGCTTACAACAGTTTGAAAAAACAAACAAACAATTAGGCAAATGCTACTTGGTAAGGAACACAACAACATGTTTTAAAGTAAATTGATTCTAAGAAATCATGAAGTCTCCCGATACATTTTGACCAGAAACTCTATTCTTCATTTGTTAACCAGCTCACAGCTTAGCTCTTTTTTTAAAATATGAGTGAGATTTATTGGCATACATTCTAATTTCTTTTCAGGTTTGTTAAAAAAATATTTAAAAAAATATAATTAAAAAATAATAATCTATTGCGTAATGCCAACTTTTGCAGACGCTCTAAATAACTGTTGATACATGTACATTTACTACTTCTTCTTAGCATCTTACTCTACCTTTTATATTGTTGTCTTGCCTACAGAAATATGTATCGTTTTAATAAAACAAAAATTTTACCTTTGAACTTTGACCTCTCCATTGACAGAATGTTGCCGTGATCGTGTCGGTGCTGACGTTGACGAGCATCTCGATAGAGCGATGGTTTGCCATCTGCCAGCCTCTGACCTTTCAGCAAACCAAGTCCAGGGTCATCATTTGTGTGGTGGTCATCTGGGCCGTCGCCCACGTGGCGTCCATCCCTAAGCTGATAATGATGGAGGTGAGATGGCTGCTTGATTGTCCCTGGTGTTCATTGTGTTTTATGGTGGGGGTCATTTTAATTCATGGTGTTGGTCATTTTAACTAATGGTGGTGGTCATTTTATTTTTTGTTTGGGGTCATTTTATGTCAGGCGGTGGTCATTTTATTTCATGTTTGGGGTAATTTTATGTCATGGTGGTGGTCATTTTATTTCATGGTGGTGGTAATTTTATGTCATGGTGGTGGTAGTTTTATTTCATGGTAGTGGTCATTTTATGTCAGGTGGTGGTAGTTTTATTTCATGGTGGTGGTAATTTTATTTCATGGTGGTGGTAGTTTTATTTCATGCTTGGAGTCATTTTATTTCAGGGTGATGGTAAATTTGTGTTTTGATGTTGGTCATTTTGGTTTCACGGTGCTGAGCATTTAAGTTTTTAAAAATCCTTTATATTAGCTCGTGGTGGCCTCTTTCCTTGAGGCAGGCAGGAGGGCGGGTGGGCGCTGCCGAAAAAACTTTGGATCGAATTTTAACCCACTTTCTCGTAAGCTAGCGAGCGAGCTGAAATTTTCGGAGGCAGACTCGTGCCGATGACAAAAATGATGTATCAAAATTTCAGATCGATTGCATGTACCGAAATTAGATTATTGAATTTTTAGATTATTTTATTTATCTCTATGTATCGTGTTAATTTTTGTGCTATAGAGTGTCGCGGTGCTTATTATATTGAACGACCCTTTTAATACGTTCCTGTTGCGCGATTTGGTGCGTATTTTATTGACAAAACTTTTTATAAACATATTCCTGATCGGTGCGGATTATAATAAACATGTTTTACGACGCATAACTAAAATTTTGTACTTTTTGGATTGTCTTGCGCTGCGTATTATAATGAAAATTCTTTTAGTTATTTTTCGTAAATTAAGGATTTATAGTAAAAAACTTGTTTTTAAATCCCTTATATTAACTTCACCGGCGTCTCTCTCTCTGTCTGTCGTTCTGTCGTCATCTCTCTCTTGGGCGGGCGGAAAAACAAAAGTCTAAAATGACCCACTTCCCGTAATCCGATCGAACTGAATTTGGAACACGGACCCGTCTCACCTAACAATGCATCCTAGCAAAATTTCAGATCGATCGAACGTACCGTAATTAAATTAATGCATTTTTAGTTTATCCTTATATAACGTATGTAATTCAAATTCACGGTTTGTTATTGTTTTTTCCCACGTGAGAGTTTGAGTTGACGCGTAGACGCGACCCATCGAAGTATCGGCGTGCTTTTGTTTACATTTTATATGTCACGCTGAGCTCGATCAAGCGATCGGTGACCAGACTTTTCCCCTCTTCCAACCCCCCCCCCAGGGTTATGAAGCAAAGTTGAGTTAAGACAGATTCAGTCTGTAAATCCCTATGGCTATGGTCCTTACCTCTGTGTATCCCTGCATCAGCAGCCAGATATATTTTGTAACTTTTTTATTAACAAAATTGCTAAAATTCGTGAGGAACTTAACAGAACGTTGTTGCCACCACATGATTTATCTCCTTCTTTTGCTGTGAGGTCAAGCTTTGACATGTTCCAGCCTGTTACGGAAAATGAGGTAAAAAGTATTATTCTAAAATCTAAGCCAACGTCCTGCTGTCTTGATCCCATCCCCACTCCACTATTGGTTGAGTCATTAGATCTCTTACTCCCAACAGTAACAAATATAGTTAATGAAAGTCTAAAATCTGGCACCTTTCCTTCATTATGTAAATCTGCTATTATAAAACCCTTTCTGAAAAAACAAGGGTTAGACCAAAACAATTTAAACAACTATCGACCTGTGTCTAATATTTCATTTTTGTCGAAAGTCATTGAAAAACTAGTCTTTAAAACAACTTTTTGCTTATCTAAATGACCACACTCTTCTAAGTCCCAATCAGTCGGCCTACAGACCTTCTCACAGCACAGAGACCACCCTGTTAAAGGTAACAAATGACCTCCTACTCGCACTGGACAATGGGAAAATTTCTATACTGGTCCTCTTAGATCTTAGTGCAGCCTTTGACACTGTCGACCATCAAACACTGCTGAAAACCCTGCAAAATTATTTTGGATTTCTGGCTCAGTTCTGGCTTGGTTTCAATCATACTTATCTAACAGATCACAGGTAGTATCAGTAGATGGCTGTATCTCTCACAAAGCTGACTTGCTTTATGGTGTGCCTCAGGGCTCTGTTTTGGGTCCTGTACTTTTTGTGCTGTATACAAGGCCACTACTTCTACTGCTCGAAAAGCATTCAGTTAAAAGCCAATCATTTGCAGATGATACTCAGCTATATACTCACACAGATCCCTCTAATTTGGACTCCGCTGTCCAATTGATGCAAGAGTGCATTGGTGAGGTAAAGTCTTGGATGACGTTCAGCAAACTCAAGCTGAATGATGACAAGACTGAATCACTTCTATTTTGCAACAATAAATCACGCAGTACTTTGTCTCTTCCGAAGTCAATTCACGTAGCCAGTTCGGATATTCTGTTCACAACATCGACTAGGAATCTTGGCTACATTATTTCTGACAACATGTCTATTAACAACTTCATCAATCACATCTGTCGCTCTGCCTACACTGCCATTCGTCAGATCAGCTCAATCCGTCATTACTTAACAGTTAGTGCAACAAAAACTCTAGTCTGTGCTCTTGTACTAGCTCGTATGGATTACTGCAATTCTCTTCTGTCAGGTGCGCCAAAACAATGCATTGAAAAACTACAGAAAGTTCAAAATTCAGCTGCCAGACTGGTGCTCAAGGCAAAAAAACATGACCATGTTACTCCACTTCTTCACTCACTTCATTGGCTGCCTATACAAGCCCGTATTGATTACAAACTGGCCGTTCTCTGTCACAACTTCTTTTCGGACTCATGCCCATCGTATCTTACTGAACTTTTGTCGGTCTACTCACCCACTCGCCAGCTACGATCTTCTGCAGACACACGCGTTCTCTCTGTTCCTACGACACGCACCAAAACATTTGGTGAAAGGTCGTTCTCTTTTTGTGCAGCCAAACAATGGAATTCTCTACCATTACACATACGTAGTATTCAAACAACCAAGTCCTTCAAGACTGCACTTAAGACACATCTTTTCAACATTTATTTTCAAAATTAATGAAACAACATTTCTTGTAAATGATTAACGTAGCTTATGTATTATGTACTGTAATTTTTGTGTTTGTTATGATATGAAAGTTAATTTAATATTTATAGGTATGTTATTTCTTTCATGTAAAGCGCTGTGAGCCCAGTTCCTTACTGGGATAGAGCGCTATATAAATAATCAATTTATTTATTATTTATTTATTTAAATATTTGTAAATACTTTTAGTTATGTCTCATATATAAGGGATTTATAGTCAAAAACTTTGTTTTTACGGGTTTGTTTTATTAAGTCCCTTATATTAACTTCACGGCCGTCTCTCTGTCTCTCTGTCGTTGTGTCGTCATCTCTGTCTTGGGCGGGCGGAAAAACAAAAGTCAAAAATGACCCCATTTCCCGTGATCCGATCGAGCTGAAACGTGGCACACGGACCCGTCTCACCTAACAATGCATGGTATCAAAATGTCAGATCGATCGAACGTACCGTAATTAAATTAATGCATTTTTAGTTTATCCTCATATAACGTATGTAATTCAAGTTCACTGTTTATTATTGTTTTTTTCCCACGTGAGAGTTTTGAGTTGACGCGTTGACGCGACCCATCGAAGTACCGGCGTGCTTTTGTTTACATTTTACGTGTCACGCTGAGCTCGGTCAAGCGATCGGTGACCAGACTTTGCCCCCCCCCCGCCCCCCCAGGGTTATGAAGCAAAGTTGAGTTAAGACAGATTCAGTCTGTAAATGTTTGTCGCGTTTGCAAATAATCAATACTGTTAGTTATATCTCTTATATAAGGGATTTATAGTCAAAAACTTTGTTTTTACGGTTTTTTTTAATTAACCACGTTTTATTAACTCGCTTTCGTTCCTGTCTGAAACTCAATTTTTTCAAATCTGCCAACGTAAAATTAAACCACTTCTAATGGTCCTAGAGATCTGAAAATTTTACCACAGATAGATCTTGGACGACAATGCATTGTATCAAAATTGCAGATCGATTGAATGTATCTTTCTTAAATTATTGAACTTTTGAGTTTATCTATATTTTATTATATACTTGCTTTCCTGTCTGTCAGTCCGCAATTTTTCAAATTTGCCAAAGTAAAATTAAACCTCTTATAATGGACCTAGAGAGCTCAAAATTTCACCACAAATATATCGTGGATGACAATACATTATATCAAAATTTCAGATTGATCGAATGTACTGTAATTAAATTAAATGCATTTCTTAGTTTATCATTATATATGCTTCTCTACCCGCCTGCCGTAGTTTAATTTCACGTGAGGAGTTCACACCGTGACCTCATCACTTTGTTATTAAACGTTGGGCGGGCGCTGATGAGGTGTATGGTAAAATAAATAGAGGTAAAAAAATATTTTAAAAAACCACGTTTTTATTAGTGGACTAAAAAGAATGAAATAAATAAAAGTAAAAAAATTATTTTTAAAAACCACGTTTTTATAAGTGGACTAAAAAAAAGAAAAATAATTTAAAGCTTATAGGTTCAAGTACTTCGATTTAATATGACTAAAAACGTGGGGTGGGTGTTTGGTATAAAATTAAAGATTTCTAATTTAGAAGGCAAAAGAGAGGTCTATAAGTGAGAGAATGAGTGAACCGCATATGTTAAACCTCATAAGCGCCCGCACCACGTTTTTAGTCATAGTAAATGGAAGTACCTGAACTTATAAGATTTAAATTATTTTCTTCTTTTTAGTCCACTTATAAAAACGTGGTTTTTAAAAATCATTTTTTACCTTTATTTATTATAATATTATTTTAATCAGGGCCGCTAATATCTTTACTTCAAGAAATATAGCCCGCCATGCAAAACGTTTGGACGCCCGTGAAGTAAAGGCTTCTATTCATAAAAAACTTGTTTGCAGGGTGTTAACAACTAAAATCTTTAAAGGGTTAAATGGGGCTAACCCCCTGAACCCTCACTTTTTTCTTTCTCATTTCAGCAAGAAATTATGTTTTGTTTAATCATTTAACGAATAAGCAATATTGACTTGAAAATCCATTATTTTTGTATAATATAAGGAACTTACAACTACTACAGTAATTCGTCTCAAGAGTACTATTTAATAAAAAAAACAAAAACAAAAAAAAACTCATAAGGGGCTATCCATAAATGTTGCCACGCGATTTTGGCCTATTTTTCACCCATCCCCCCTCGTCACATGTTGTCACAAAAAGTTAGACCCCCTCTAATATAACATCACAAAGCTTTGCACCCCACACCCACCCCCCATTAAATACGTATTTTCTAGTTGAAAATGAGCATGTTTCAAATAATGTAAAAAAAAAGTAATTACGTATTTATTGTAAGGGTTCACTCTAATATCGTAACACGCGTGAAGCCATTGAAAGCGTTATCAAATAAATTTTAAGCAAAAAAAAATATTTAAGTGAATATTTTATTTATGTTGCACGTTTTGATGAGTCGTCACATTTCTTAAACACCCCCCCCCCTCGTCACACATCGTCTCAAATGTGTGACCCCCCTCCCCCAATTAGGTGCGTGACGTCATTTATGAACGGCCCCTAAATCGGTAAAACAAATAAATTGAAATATGTTTTTTTAATACATGTATTATGAATTTTCCCCCAATTTTAATGAAAACCAAATTTTATGTGTCGATTGAAAACAATAAAATATGGGTCTCAAAAAGTTGGGTCTGTCTTTTTCACCTAAGATTTTTTGGAGCTCATAGATCTAGATTCAATCCTACAGAAGCGATGTCATCGCTACCACTAGGAGTTTGTCAACTCTCAGCCGGATATTGCCGTTGAGTGACGCTCTCCAGCTTTTGTTTTTATTGGACATGACGACATCTCAACGTGTTGACCAAGTATTGGTTTACTGAGGGCCCTGTAACATCTGCTTCAGTGATTGCTGCACTTGGGCGGATGGAAAAAAAAAGGGGGGGGGGATTTGATTACATTGCTGGTTATCTCTGATCAGGGGAAGATAAGTGGCTCACAAGTTGTCTCCCATCTCGTATAACTCAAGAGCTTCATTACACATGTTTCGCAATTTTTTTTATCAGGGTGTTTTTTCTGTTTTATTTACTTTTCAACTAAAAAAAAAGATTATCTTTAATCATTCCTTTTAAATGAAAACAATTTGTATTCTAGTTTAAACAGTAACATAAATTCAATTAGCTGATGTAAACTCAAATTCACTCAAATGTCTATTCATATTTAATTACGGAAAGGATCTAATAAAATTAAATATTTAAAGGGATACATATTTTTTTTTGCGTTGGAGGATACCCCATTCACATAGTTCCATGATTTGATCCTATGACGTGGGAGTGGGGGGGGGGTATACTGTCGATCATGTGTCAAGCAGGTAATTAATTATGTATCACTGGGTGTCTTGTACAGCCTATGTTGTCTTATGCAGCCCTTGTTATCTCTTCAAGCTCCTGTGTTATTTTGAGGCCGCTATCCTATTAACTCGTGCACGATTCCGGATCTGTATATGTCGTCGACTTTTTCAAAACGCTAGTAAACACGTTTTCTGGCTTGCTAGAGTGCTGAAATTTTCACCGTAGGTTTGGCTGGTGGGGAGGATTAAGCTATTAAATTTTCAGATTGATCGAATGTACCGAAATTAAATTAATACATTTTTAGTTTATCTCTATATTTAGCGGCCAGCTTTTGTTGACATTTTACGCGTCACGCTGAGTTAAGTTCAGCCATCCGTGACCAAACCTTTTCCCTGCCCCTTCCGTTTTACAACAAAGGGGATTTAAGGCAATCTCAGTCTGTAAATGTTTGTCACGTTGAAACATGATCAACACTTTTTAGTTATGTCTCATATATAAGGGATAATAGTCAAAACCTTTGTTTTTACGAGGTTGTTTAAAAAGTTTAAATTTTCGTGAATGAAATTAAGTTTTACAAATCTTTTGTTAACGCGTAAAGTAGAAAATAAAAGGAACAAAAAAAACATTTTTAAAAAGATGAGGCCAAGCTGCAGTGAGGAATGTAGAATCTCGCATGAAAAAGCAGAAAATAATTTTTTACTCACAAACTAAGTAGTCAAACAGGGGGACTCAGAACTGTTGTGTTAGTTAAACAGTTAGTTGATCAAATTTTATATCTCACATTAAATCCCACAATCGATCACAATAAATATCAATAAAACTTCTGAGTTCTGAGTCCCCCTGTGTGACTACTTAGTTTGGGACTAAACAATTATTTTCTGCCTTTTCATGCGAGATTCTACATTCCTCACTGCAGCTGGGCCTCATCTTTAAAAAAAAAGAGTTTTTTTGTTCATTTTATTGTGCTATAGCCCATGGTGTTTTGTGTAGCCAATTTATCTTTAGTGTCGCCCATGTAGCTCCTGTCGTTTTGTTTATAGCATTGTCTTTTGTGTTATTTATTTCGTTTTGTGTATCGCAAATCATATTGTTCCCTTCTAATAGAGGCTTATTTATTGCTGGCAATAAAAAAAAGGAAAAAAAAAGAACTAAAAAAAAATATTAAATTCTTGATAATCTATTAATTAATTATTTTATAAGTTTTTTTTATAACGTTAGTATTTTACAACCTTACTAATGTATAATTTTACTATTTTAAAACTTATAATTAGGGGCCGTCCATAAAGTACGTCACGCTCCAGAGGGGGGAGGGTGTGTAAGAAAGTGTGACAGTTTATGACAGGGGGGAGGGGGGGTCCGGCCATGTGTGACGTCACGGTGTTTTATATTAAATTTTAACTATTTTGTTAATAATAAACAACAATTTTGTTCGAAAGTGTGACGTACTTTAGGGTGGGGGGGGGGTTCCGAGATTTGTGACAGTTTGTGACAGGGGGGAGGGGGGAGTTACAAATGGTCAAAAATAGCGTGACGTACTTTATGGACGGCCCCTTATCCGACTCGTTTTAAAACTTCAATATTCCCAATTGTCCTTCATTAATAAAAGAATGATCAGTTTCACTGAAATGAGTCACCGGAGACTCATTTGATAGACAATTGTTATAAAATCTCCATAATTCTCACATCTTTAAATGTGTTGTAATTCAAGAGTCTCGGTGTTCTCATCAACATTTTATTATGTTTTATGTTTTATTGTATGAGACATGAACTGCCTTCTAGCTGTTTACTATAGCGAGGAATGTTCGATTAAATGTAGAATGACTACTGTTAGTTTTTTTTTAAATAGTTTTATTGGTACCGTCAGAAATGCTAGTACTTCGACATAAAATTAGTTTAGAATAGCAGCACACCCGTTCACATCTTATAAGGTATTTGTTTTACTTGGACAAGTCGGGAGATATATTTATATCTTCAAAATATTTTTAATTATTTAATGCTTTGAGCAATGTACAAAATTTTACGTTGCCCATTTTCTTAGCTATATTAAGGATCAAAGACAAACCTATATTAACCCTCGAAATAAAGGTTTATTAAGCCTTTAGTGCAGGGGCGCAGATCGGATTATTGCTATCTGGCTAGACCAGCCTTCTCCGGGGCCTTCCGAAACAAGTGTTTCAAAAACTTAGTCCAGGAGACATAAAAGATGTCATGCAATTAGGATTAGATCTACTGTGTGATGTGTTGCCAAAACAATGTAGTATTCAACAAAGTAACTCAAAAATTCGTCACTCTTGGTAGTTATTGAGTCTTAGAGTTTATTTCATGCCTCTTAAAGAAAATCTTTTTTTTTAAAAATCCCTTATATTAACTTCAACGTCTTGTCTCTCTTTCTGTCTGTTTGTCTTGGTCTCGCTGAAAAACAAAAGTGAAAAATGACCCACTTTCCGTGATCCTATCGAGCTGAAATTTTACACATAGACTTGTGTCACCTAACAATGCATTAAAAAAATTGCAGATCGATCTAATATACCGTAATTAAATTAAGGAATGTTTAGTTTATCTCTATGTATCTCTATGTAACATGTGTAGTCGTCTTCTATAGTTGACCTCCATGGGTCTCTGAAGGTTCACTCCAGCCCTCGATGACCACATCCCCGTGATTTACAGCACGGAGAGCTCAGTCACGTTCAGTCCTAAAATGTTTATGCTAGTTTGTCGTGCGTTGCGTATGATATTGAACACAATCAATACTTTTAGTTATGTCTCACATGTAAGGGATTCATAGTCAAAAACTTGGTTTTTAAGGTTATTTTTCTCTGTTTTCGTTTATTGATTTTAATTTATGCTAATGAAACGCATAACGTTTTTCATATATTTACGTCTCTGAATCATTTATATTTGCTTGTATTTCTTTTTGGATCAATTGACTGCAATAGCTTTTCTAACTTTATATATTTTTTGTGATTTTTTTCTGTGTAAATTACTCATTGTTTTCTCAAGGTCTCACTAAGTTGGCATTTATTTACTCTGTCGTGTTATTTACTCTCCAGGAGATCCACGACACTCTCATACCCCCAAACCTGACTATCTTGTTGACCACCTGTGCTCCCAAAGAACCGGGCGTCGCGCTCAAGTATGAGATCTTTCTGTGCGTCACCTTCTTCGCTATCCCCATCCTCATCATGGGATACAACTACACGGCCATAGCCGTATGTTTGTGGTCAAGTTCTAGAAACACGAGACATCTTACAGGTAATTTTACACCTTTATTTCTTTGACCGTATTCACGATTTTATATTTAGTTTTTTTTTAAGGTAATTTCTGTCTTTCAATTCTACAATTCTAGAGAGATGAATGATGCTGCAAATGAAATCAAAATGTATGATGTTTCCCAAAATGCAAACTTCAAAACAACAATATGCTGACAAAAAATAAAATGAAAGATCGGCTACTGTCAGGGTGGTGGAAAAGATACTGATATCCCGGAAAGCCCCGAATTGAAACATTAGAGACATCACAATCATCTTTAAGAACAGTATATTGATTAATTAATGAAAAATATAGTCTTATGTACATCACTAAGAGATGTGGTGCTGAAATGACAATTTTTACAGGTCCATCTTTGTTTTAAATTTTAATATATTTGAAGTTTTCCATTTTCGGACTACGAAAAGGTTGCGTTTGTTTTAGGCCTGCCAATTGCCATATTATAGGCAGCAACATGGTAATCGCATGTTTTATGTCTATTTTCACACAGTCATTGCAGCCTCAATAACCACACAACGCGCTTAAAAATTTCCCATAATGCAAAGCAGTAAGCGTCATAAGTAAAGTATAAAAAGACGAAAATCCCACATCTTGAACATCTCTTTGCGTTATCCACAAAACTTTATTTCAAGTGGCAACCAGTTTTCAGGAGATCAAGAAGGTGTTGCGGCTCTCATTATTTATTATAAAAAAATGTATTTCTTATTTTAGAACGACATTCTTTCATGCGCATGGGATTAAGTGCTTCAGAGTTGGGCCATGTTTGAAAATGTTGTCGGAATATTTCATAGATTTGATTAGTCTATACCATAATTACTCATATATGGTGTCTGTTGTGACGTCTCTATCAAGATATTGTTTAGTACTGGCACAGAGAAGACAGAAGTTCTATACCAGCCGGCCCCACGTAAATCTTATACTGAGCCTAATATAATCATCAACGGCAACAAAATCAACACAGTGAGTCACTTTACTTACCTTGGCAGCACACTGTCTCAGAAAGCCAATATTGATGACGAGGTGAACGCGAGAATCTCCAAGACCAGCGCAGCATTTGGCAGATTGCATGAAAGTGTCTAGAACAGAAGGGGAATTGCACCCAAACAAAACTAAAAGTATACATGGCTTTAGTGTTCCCCCCATTGCTATATGCATGTGAAACTCGGACCGTATTCCAACTCATTGCGAGGTTGCTGAACCACTTCCACACCAAAACCCTAAGAAAAATTCTCAATACAAAATGGCAGTAAAATTTCCAGACAACGAAATATTAGCCAGGTTAGGACTACCCAGCATCCACACTTGCCTCATGCAGAGCAGACTACGCTGGGAGGGAATGTAGTGCGCATGCCCGAACATCGCCTTCCCAAGAGGCTCTTCTATGGTGAGCTCACTGCAGGGCATAGAGCACGCGGAGGTCCACGTAAGCGATACAAGGATGCGCTTAAACTGTTCTAAAGGCGTTTGACATTAGACATGACTCCTGGGAAGCAGCATCCAGTAACCGAGCCCCCTGGCGCTCTATGATACGGAATGTCTTTGACGCTAACAGGCTGCCAAGACAAATGGTCAAGCCAGGAAGGACCGTATCCAAAACCCCCCTGAATGGATCCCATCCATCTCTGGTCCGATATGCGGACGCCAATTTCGTGCTAGAATATGGTAAATAAGCCACCAGAAGACACACGTGGCGGCCTAGCACAGGCCAAGTACAAATATGATGAGAGTGGTCATCGTCGAATTCGACGGACGAACAACATTTTGTTGTGGTGCTATATTGTTTCTTCGGAATAAGTCTATATGACAATGAACAAATGTCCAGTTTCAAATTTCCTGGTACCGTGTTTGAAAATGATATCAGCTAACGTAAGATGCACAGCGTGTATAAACCAGTGCTGTTAACTCCTGGTAAATTTCCCAAATCGTGGGAATTTTGTTTTATATCCAAATGTATAGCAATGGGAATTTGTGAGGATTTGGCCTTAAATATGGGAATATTTGAGATTTCTTCGCCAACAGAATTTGATGCATGTGGGAATTTTTAGCCTAACTTGGGATTTTTTTTTACTATTGCCTAAGAAAATTTGACACTTTGAGTTAACAGCACTGGTATAAACATCGCTGCATTTCAGTATGACATACACATTGGAAGACGTTTGGGCGAAAGTTGAGCGATTGAGAAAATGTCTAACATTTATGCATAAATTTTTATTTGGTTTTAAGATGCCTAATGCTCGGAAAATAATCTTGACAGATGTCCTCTTCTACAGACATGGTAATTTTCCAAAATCATATGCCTTTTTGCAGTCTTTTTCATAAATATCTTATATTTCGGTATGTATTAATGTGTAAATAACATCAACAAACTCGAGTAAGCCTTGCACTACTTGTAGAATAATTACACACGACAGATGTATACAGACCTCTTAGTAAATATTTAACACCAGATACGCCCGCGGCGTAGCATACGTCGCAGACTTGCTCGTAGATAGTGAAAAGAAAGGGGGGGGGGAGAAACGACACAGACAGCAGCATGAAGAAATGAAAACAACTCGAGTGAACGTCGGGGGGGGGGACCGCCGACACCCCCCCCCTTTGCACCACCATCGCTTGCCAACCATAAACTGTGATTGGTTTACCCAAGCGTGGCTGGGTCATTCGTCATGCTTATTTACTCGCGTCTTGTGCTTGTCCTAATTTCTGGTGAATTCAATATATTGCTTAAATAATTAACACCATCTATCGCCAAAAGGTGATAACAAATTATGTGGAACTTATTTCTTTAAATTGTGTTTTGTTTTTCCACTTTATTCGTTTTTTGTTTATTTGTAATAACACGTCACAGCTGGAGCTATTCGCACATGGCAAACACATGAAATCTTTGAATTAATTTGAGTTTATTATTCTGTGTGATCCATGGAAAATAAAGATAATCACAATAAGATTACACTTTGCTGAAATTCATCTGAAGTCCACTGTGTCCTTAAGTATTACAGTATCTGGTCTGCTGTACCGTGACGTCATATTATCGTCACTCGGTTACTATACGTTTATTTGTGGAAGATAGTTTTATTTTTTCACTCTGTCCGGCCATTCCAGCTCGCCCACCAGTCCCTAAGGTCATGGAGTCTGGACAATGTGAAATGGCTACAATACGGCAAACTGTCGGCAATAAACAATGAATGTTTCGCAATGACTGGTGATGGTCAGGGCCACGCGTGTCTCTATGGTTTGTTGATGGCCTGAGCTACGTGTGTCTCTATGACTGGTGATGGCCAGTGAAAAGTGTGTCTCTTTGACTGGTGATGGCCAGGGAAACGTGTGTCTCTATGACTGGTGATGGCCAGGGAAACGTGTGTCTCTATGACTGGTGATGGCCAGGGAAAAGTGTGTCTCTATGACTGGTGATAGCCAGGGAAACGTGTGTCTCTATGACTGGTGATGGCCAGGGAAACGTGTGTCTCTATGAATGGTGATGGCCAGGGAAACGTGTGTCTCTATGAATGGTGATGGCCAGGGAAACGTGTGTCTCTATGAATGGTGATGGCCAGGGAAACGTGTGTCTCTATGAATGGTGATGGCCAGGGAAACGTGTGTCTCTATGAATGGTAATGGCCAGGGAAACGTGTGTCTCTATGAATGGTGATGGCCAGGGAAACGTGTGTCGCTATGACTGGTGATGGCCAGGGAAACGTGTGTCTCTATGACGAGTGATGGCCAGGGAAACGTGTGTCTCTATGACCAGTGATGGCCAGGGAAACGTGTGTCTCTATGACTGGTGATGGCCAGGGAAACGTGTGTCTCTATGACTGGTGATGGCCAGGGAAACGTGTGTCTCTATGAATGGTGATGGCCAGGGAAACGTGTGTCTCTATGACGAGTGATGGCCAGGGAAACGTGTGTCTCTATGACGGTGATGGCCAGGGAAACGTGTGTCTCTATGATGGTGATGGCCAGGGAAACGTGTGTCTCTATGACTGGTGATGGCCAGGGAAACGTGTGTCTCTATGACTGGTGATGGCCAGGGAAACGTGTGTCTCTATGAATGGTGATGGCCAGGGAAACGTGTGTCTCTATGAATGGTGATGGCCAGGGAAACGTGTGTCTCTATGAATGGTGATGGCCAGGGAAACGTGTGTCTCTATGAATGGTGATGGCCAGGGAAACGTGTGTCTCTATGACTGGTGATGGCCAGGGAAACGTGTGTCTCTATGAATGGTGATGGCCAGGGAAACGTGTGTCTCTATGAATGGTGATGGCCAGGGAAACGTGTGTCTCTATGACGAGTGATGGCCAGGGAAACGTGTGTCTCTATGACTGGTGATGGCCAGGGCAGCGAAAAAGAATATTACATAACGTGGCTTCTTAAAATGGGACTTCAGTATTATTGACAGAAAAACTATTTCTAATTATAAATTGAAGCTTAATTTTTCATGTCATAATTCGTATTAATTAGTTTTTACATTGGAGTATTACTTTTTTTTTAATGTACGAAAAGAATTCATTTTAAGCATTAACATTAATTTAAAAATATTTGTTTCTTCTCTCGGCTATAAAAAGATGTCATACCCCACCACTTTCTTAAACCACTCTCTCGTTTCAAAGTTAGCAAATGTTTGTTTGTGTTGATTAGAATTGGAAGAAAGTTGACAAATCGATATTTAAACGAAACAAAACAAAAACTTTAAGGGCCTCTCCAATATGTACCTTCCCATGGAAGCCACTTGTCGTCTGCTGTCGATGGCCAGAAATAATACACTTTTATGATGTGAATAGTTTTTTTGTGGTGTATCTTTGTTTGGCTTTAATTTGATGCTTAAAAAAGGAAACTCTGTTTAAAATATGAAGTGTTTGCTCGCGTTTCGAAATTATTGACCCATTTCCTGTTTCATTTTTCAAATTAGAAACCTTTGAAGATCCTTCTTTCTTAAAAAAATATTCTCATATAAATTTTTTTTATTGAAATTTAGATTTTCTGAAGTAAAAAATATTGTATGAAATATGACATTTCTTTTTTAAAGGACAAAGATATTAAGATAAATTTGCCGAAACCACATCGAAATCTGACTCACTTGCTCATAATATACATTTTAAAGTTCCTATCAAAGAAGCCATTTCAGAAAGAACCCAAAAACGTTCCAGTGTCATCACATAAACAAGGGACAACATTATTTTAAAGAATAATGTCTAGAAAAATTCATAGACGCGTCTGTAAACTGTAAATTTAGGGAAAATTTTGTACGAAATGGCTAGCTGATTCGCTTCAAACCCAAGAAATCTCTGATATTAACGGCACACTGAGGATCTCAACGCTCAACAATGGGACAAATTTCTGAAACGCACTGAAAACAAATTTCCTTTTTGGACTTGCAATGACCCTACCCAATTCACATTAAACTCCATTTAATTATCTTCGCATTTTATAATACAATTTTTTTGGCGAGGGCTAAACGTATTTATTTAATATATAAACGTCGGTGGTGGCATATTTAAAACGATGCATACATGTTTAGAAAGTCGTGATATTTCGTGTTCTAAAGGCGATGTTCCTCTGATAAGATGTAGTGTGGGTTCGATCCTGGAAGAGCATGTTGAATATTTTGTTGTTTTGTGCGAAACACAGTCTGCTGATTTCTTTATTTTTGGTTAAAGTTATTTTGTTGTTTTATTGTAAAGCATGGGCCAATTACAAGGAAATTATGTTATTTTCTTATATTTCGTTTGGATTTTTAGTTCTTTATTAAAATCTTCATTATTGAGTTTGTTATTATCAACTTTAAACAACTGACTGTAATCTTATCTTATCTATTACAAGCATTCCTTCTAATCGACTTTAGAGAGAAAAAAATGATTTTGGATACAATTCTAACGGACAAAACCAAAATGGAGGGGGGGGATCCTACTCTTTTAGTACAGACAAAAAATAAATTACCCAAAAGTAGGTGGAAATGACCCAGTGTGTTCAGTGTATAAACATGACGTTTAACTTCGATACTGAATCTCTTCGATGACTTAAGAGGCCGGGAATGACTAGAAATACCTGTACCTTTAAAACGACACGCATTAAGAAAAGTCAGAGTCTTAAGTTACATAATTTATTTTAGATTCATTGATATAATGCACTGATAGTCTCGACAATTTAGAAACATTTCACAGTCTTGCCTGTATGCAACACAATATAATTATACAAGTATGAAGGGTGACTACTGCCATTGGAGCATTGCTGCGTTAGAGAATAACATGAATAATAAAGAAGACATTGTTAAATATTTGTGGAATTCCATGATAATTTCGCGGGAAAAGATTTTTGGCAAACCATCTCCGTGGCATAGAAAACAGATGGAACCCATTTTAGGCTCAAATACTTGAAGAGTAAATTGGTATTTATTCATATTTTTAAAGAAATAAAAACGTTATGTGCATTCATATCTGCTCTTACCTCAGTATCCAAAAGGGCAATGGATTGTGTGAAAAAAAATTTAATTTTGAAAACGATAATAATTTAGTGATTATAGAGGAATCAAATGATACAAAAACGTGTTTATTTATGTTAACATGATTTATTGGTTTTATGGTTTCATAACAGAACGCCTAGACCACTAAAATAACAATTTTTCAAAACATGACAGCGACATATCTTTTGACATTTGAGGTAATCAGCAAAAGCACGAAACTTAATAAACACGGCGTAGATAAAGGGAAACGAGAGAGAGAGAGAGAGAGTGAGACAGAGAGAGAGAGAGAGAGAGAGACGGACAGAGAGAGAGAGAGACCGAGAGAAAGAGAGAGATAGTGAGAGCGGAGGACAAGTTGTTCCAAAGATATTTCTGACGGATGGCTGATAGGAATAAGTGAGAGCATTCGAAAAGACGAATGGCAGTGGAGATAATATGACACGTCCTCTTGACGTAAAGCTGAGCCATCTTATATGTATTTGTCTGTGTCAATTACCTTTCCACTTGGTTCAGCCATGACCTTCGTTTCCATAAGGTACACACAAGTCAGTGTCCTAGTTTGGGGCAGCACTTGCTGTTACATAATTCCTCTCAATAGTCACTAAACACATTTGTGGCGATAAAAAGTTCACCTATAACCTGAAACAGACTATCATCTCTCTTTAATTAAAAAAAAACAACTAAATTTTATTCCAGAGGCCAGAAATGGCAACACCACAAAAATGATTTTGGGTCTGATATAGTTTTTATTAAAAATTAATCTCAGTAACGGAAATGTTAAACCTGGCATTGATATCGTTATAATATTTTCCAATTTCAAAAACAATTTTCTTCTTCTTGAATAGTGCAACTCTTAAACCATAAATGTAAAATGAGAATAAGAAAATCATAGATAAAACAGAAAAAAATGAACCAAAACTGAACAAATATTAAACTAGCCAAGGGTACAATCCAGATATTAGTTGCTACAAATTGTTTTTATTGATTTGGTTTCATGTGCTTCCTTATACAAATCAAAATGGAAATGACTATTGTCACCACTTTTATTAGAGAGTTTCTCGCTGTGTCATTGGGGCTCCCAACATTTTTCACGAGAGCATTTCAATAGCGCTGAAATGAGAGACCGTTAAATTCTTTTCTATCGCGGTCACAGGCCAACAACATCTCCTTGCCACTTCAATTTCACTGTTAAATCCAGCACTGCTATGTTAAAGATTAATACCATTTACTATACGTTTGCATCCACTGATGATGATATAAGTAGAGCGGGATCTCTTTTCCTTTTCGCGCTATCCTCCTTGAAGAGTCTTGCAAGTTCTGAAGTCGCGCTCATAAGGTGAAAGTGTACACTGTACACTGCAAGCCCCGAGCGCACTGCTTGACTTAAGATGGAGCTCCATAAAATTGAAAAAGCCAGTCGAGCGTTGTATACAACGACCCAGGATCCTGGTCTTAAACCTTTGGCTCGAGATGATCTCAGCTAGCCTCGTGTAATGGTTCGGACATAATATTAGATGGGAAAAAAAAACTGACTCGCCTTGGGGGCACACGTTGGAAATGGGAGACGCTAAAAATATACTGCTTTTGAATTTGTTCACTAGTTGCACTGGGCCGGTGTTAGGGTGAATGAATTCAGCGATGAAAATATTATGGGATTTTTTTTAAAAAATTATATTGGATGGTCTTTCAGTACTTTCAGATAATTGAACTCTGGTATTTTACTTTTTTCTCTCTAGATTTAATTTGCTTTAAAAAAATATAATAGGAAAAACGAAATTATGTTAAAATCGGCTGAAAATATTTTAATAAGTTTATTAATTTTATCTTAGAATTGAACTGAGCCCATGGAGAGATCATTTTGTATAATAACCCCCTTTCCAGTCCATGACGGACTATGGGGGCAAGTGAAGTAGATGGATTTCTGAACTGAGAGCTCACATGGAGTTTATGGCACATGCCATCACAGAACACTTTTAAAGACGCGAGGTTCACTTTGAGTTTAATTGTTTAGCCTACACGAAAAGAATACACGTCCAAATCAATATCTTCCAGAGGACTTTAATTTCATTAATGAAGAATGTTGTTGCGAATCTGGACAATGTTTTTAATCTCTTTTAAAATCCGTGGTGAGCTTCGCACCTCTGACACGGGGAACGAGCCAGGAAAAAAAAACTATACTAGGAAATGACGTACAACTCTATTTCCTGCTCCTTTTTAAGACATTTTTTTTTCGCTACCACGAAATTTTTTTTAACTAAAAAAATATTTTCGTAACAAACTTTCATGCGAAAGGCACTTTAAGTTTTGTGTTAATTTTAGTGCGTCCTTGAAAAATGGATCCTTAAAAAAGATCAGTATTTAGTATATTTCTTTTATTCTTTTTCTTTTTTAGAATTAACAAAAGTTGATTTATTTACCCACGTAACAATTATTATCTGGGTAACCATAATAAGCGTTTATATTTATCTCTATACCCGAGGTTAGATTCTTCCATGATGTAATTTCTGCTTTCCACGTGAAAATCTAAAAAATCAAAAGGTTAGGGCTGGCATGTCATTCATTTATACATAGCATTGAGAAACAGTAGTTTAAAAAAAAAGAGTAAATTTGGCCAGTATGGGGATCGAACCCACGACATTCGCGTTATTAGCACGACACTCTAACCAACTGAGCTAAACGGCCACATATGAGTTGTGAGAAAATAATAAATAAGGAAATATGGAATGAGGACAACGCTACCCAATTTTTTTTCCCTTAAAAATGAAATATCAACGATTTAAAAAAAATAATTATATACAGAACTCAAAGAAAGTTAAAAATCCAAAGTGACCACCAGAAAAGATCAACATACGGACAAAAAAAAACAACCTTACTCTATTCCAACCTCAAATTAATTATTTATTATAAAGTATAAAACTAGGTGGAAGTAATAAAGCAATTTTTTAAAAGAAATGTCTGTTTTTTTGCTGTTGTTTTTTTGTAGTAAAAATTGTAAAAATATTTTCTTGAAGTGGTGGGAGAGATAGACATATATAAAGAGGGAGAGAGAGAGAGAGAGATAAAGAGAGGATATAGGAAAAGAGAGAGATGGAGTGAGATAAAGAGAAACGAGAGAGGAAGAGAGAGAGAGAGAGAGAGAGAGAGAGAGAGAGAGAGAGAGAGAGAGAGAGAGAGAGCGAGAGAGAGAAGAGAGAGAGAGATAGAGAGAGAGAGAGGAGAAAGATTAAACATTTTTCCAATATGAACTGAGAGTGAAACTCCAATGGAAATGTGCGCGCGTATTGTGCCGTCTGGTCGAGCAGACGCTTTTGTGCATGTAGAAACTCTCGAGTCGACAAGATGGAAGTGCTGTGAGCTCACTTAGCCGTCAGTAAAGTGATTTAAAATACGAAATTGTTTTCATCGACAACACTTAACTCCTGCCTTTTTTCCCCTGCCGCTTCTTTCCCTCCCCTAGCCAGGCCCACGCCAGACAAAGTGTGCACACTGGTGATTGATAGGAAGGGACGTCCAGCTCTTTCGGCACACGTGAGCTGGCCAGCAACGATAGATAGATTTACTCGTGTCTGATCTATGCTCAAACAGGACAGGAGAGAAAAAAAATATGACACGACGGGGGTGGGGTGGTGGAAGGGTCTAGTAATAATGATATCCCACAATACGTAAATAAATATTTTGTTTTTAACCTATCAAAAGAATGAAATATTAGTAGAATTTATAAATATTAGAGCGGCTTGCTGACTTATATAGGTAAATAGATGGTTATTAAATAAATGTTGAGGTTTTAAAAAAGACAAACGAATTGAAGGCAAGTTTCGGCTAAATGCCTTCGTCAGCAATGTTCAAAAAAATAACCCCAGTATATTATTTGTGATTAAAACACTTAACCCAAATTTTAAAAAAAAATAGGTGTTTAAGTTGATGTGTTGAAAGAAAGACATAATAGAGATGAACAGTGTGATTAAACACATGATTAAGCAGTTTATTTAGTCACATTTTAAAAATCATTTAGTGTTTTTATGAGTTACACTGTGCGAATTTCACTTCCACTGGCGTAAACAACTAGCTATTTAAGGCTAAAATATTTTCCAGACAACCCATGTCAAGCGAGCTGTCACGCAGCACTGTTTTCTTGGATTCCCACGCTAATTTGTTCTACCCTCCACCTCCACACACAAGAATACAGCTAATGCATGTGCAAAGATAAATCACTTTTTAACAAAATAAATAAATAACGTAAGTGGAACACTCCTGGGCGATACATCCGCGATACACAATTTTTTTTATTTTAAACTTGTTTATCTTTCTATAGGAATAAAATTGGTGCTTAACCGTTTCAGGCATTTCACGTGGCCATAAAATTCTTTTTTTCCCCTCCACCTTTAGCATTTCAATGAAGATATATATTTTAAAAAATAATTACTTGATATCTCCCTACTTATGATACGCTGTATACTTAATTACCACAGGAGATAGCCACACCACTGGGGCTTGAAATAACTCTCCAACTAAAGGTTGTTGAGATTTTGGGTTATTCTAAATTTTGAGGAAGTAGTTGATCGAGACAATGGTGAGGATAAATAAAGGAAATGTAAACTCGCCTGCTTTCAATGAAGGTACAAAAGTGATCAAAGTTATAAGGCGACCTTAACACAGCTTAACTTATGATACAGGCACATTAAAACAAGACCTAAAACTTAACACCAAAGTCTAGCTTAACAAAATTGAAAGAGAAACAGTTGCAATTCGCAGAACACCTAAGAAAGTTTCCAAAACAAATTAAGCAAATACAAGTTTTAGGTTGTATATTCAATAACATTTCAGATTACATGAGGCCTAAGACAAAGAGATTCTGAGTCATTCGGGCATGTTATTTAATTTAACATGACGAGAAAACTATGAGAAGCAACATACCGGAAGTAGATAAACAATCATAATATAGTTTTGAACGTAACTGATAATTGACTTCAATAAATACTCGCTGCGAAAGGTGTTAACCAACAACGCTAATCCGTTGGGAATTTAACTGATAGAGTTTTAAACCGTCGCAAATATCATAGGCAAACATTGAAATTCTCTTTTTCGAATTTTTTAAAAGGCAGCAGATTTGTTGTAAAAATAGTTTAATGAGAGACATCGTCAAGTTTAAAATTGGTTTAAAAGATGTCACACAAGTGTTACCAACAATCTTTGTTAGAATCAGTTTAACAGATGATGTCACACAAGGGTAAACACCAATATTTGTTAGAATCAGTTTAACAGATGTCACACAAGGGTAGCTACCAATATATGTTAGAATCAGTTTAACAGATGTCACACAAGGGTAGCCAACAATCTTTGTTAGAATCAGTTTAACAGATGTCACACAAGGGTAAACACCAATATTTGTTAGAATCAGTTTAACAGATGTCACACAAGGATAGCTACCAATATATGTTAGAATCAGTTTAACAGATGTCACATAAGGGTAGCCACCAATATTTGTTAGAATCAGTTTAACAGATGTCACACAAGGGTAGCCACCAATCTTTGTTAGAATCAGTTTAACAGATGTCACACAAGGGTAGCCACCAATATTTGTTAGAATCAGTTTAACAGATGTCACACAAGTGTTATCAATAATCTTTGTTAGAATCAGTTTAACAGATGTCACACAAGTGTTACCAACAATCTTTGTTAGAATCAGTTTAACAGATGTCACACAAATGTTACCAACAATCTTTGTTAGAATCAGTTTAACAGATGTCACACAAGGGTTCCACCAATCTTTGTTAGAATCAGTTTGACAGATGTCACACAATAGTAGCCAACAATCTTTGTTAGAATCAGTTTAACAGATGTAACACAGATGTTACCGACAATCTTTGTTACTTTCTCTTACAGAAGGCGACCAACAACAAGCTATAGTTTCACAGCTCATGGCCAGACGCCGGACGGCCAAGATGTTGGTGGTAGTCGTTGTGGTGTTTTTCCTTTGTTTTCTGCCCAATTACGTCTGGAATGTCCTCAGGTGAGCGGTCCTTTATAAATGAGGAAAACTTTTAGAATACATTACAATTTCTAGCAATGCGTATAACTATAAGAAACATATACTTAGCTGACAACCGGAACAGTGGAGTTGTAATAAAACGTAAAATTCCCCTAGAGAAGTAACTGTTTTCAAAATGTTTTTGAACTAGGGAACTGAATTAAAATTGTTCAAGTTATGTTTCGCATTATATTTAGTAACATCATGCTTTATGTGTATTTTCAGGCTAAAACATCATTTATGTATATATTAAAGGCTATTAAAAATCATATGTTAAAATTGACATCATATTTCACAAATATCTTTCAGGCTATAAAATAATATGTTTAAATTAACATTATATTTGAAACGTATATTTTAGTTTTAGGCTGTAAGTTAAAATGTTAATGCTGTCATCATATTTGACGGGTACATTTCAGGCTTTTAACATTATGTTAATATTGACATTACATTTGACGGTTTTAATCAGGATATACAAAAATAACATGCTAATTTTGCCTGCATATAATGACGCGTATATGTCAGGCAATAAAATAATATGTTTTATATTGACATCGTATTTCACTTGTATATTTCAGGCTTTCCGACAGTTTACCAGATGCGATCAATTACCTCGTGCCGCCTATCACGCTAATCACACAGCTGATGGTCTACACAAACAGCTGTACGAACCCAGTCATTTATAACTTCATGTCTGGTGAGTGCACAGTCATTTATAACTTCATGTCTGGTGAGTGCACAGTCATTTATAACTTCATGTCTGGTGAGTGCACAGTCATTTATAACTTCATGTCTGGTGAGTGCACCGTCATTTATAACTTTATGTCTGGTGAGTGCACAGTCATTTATAACTTCATGTCTGGTGAGTGCACAGTCATTTATAACTTCATGTCTGGTGAGTGCACAGTCATTTATAACTTCATGTCTGGTGAGTGCACAGTCATTTATAACTTCATGTCTGGTGAGTGCACAGTCATTTATAAATTCATGTCTGGTGAGTGCACCGTCATTTATAACTTTATGTCTGGTGAGTGCACAGTCATTTATTACTTTATGTCTGGTGAGTGCACAGTCATTTATAGCTTTATGTCTGGTGAGTGCCCAGTCATTTATAACTTTATGTCTGGTGAGTGTCTAGCAATTTATAACTTCCCATCTGGTGAGTGCCAATTCATTTGTAGCTTTATGTCTGGTGAGTGCCTAATAATTTATAACTTCATGTCTGGTGAGTGACAAGTCATTTATAACTTTTTGTCTGGTGAGTGCCTAGTCATTTATATCTTTATTTCTGGTGAGTGCCTAGTCATTTAAATCTTTATTTCTGGTGAGTGCCCAGTCATGTATATCTTTATTTCTGGTGAGTGCCCAGTCATTTATATCTTTACTAGTGTATTACCCATCAAAAATGACGGAAGTTTTCAAAATGGATATATTTCAGTTTTTGTAATTGTCCCTTTTGCTTGAAAGCCGCATAGTACATAATAATCAGAAAATGTAGAGACCAAGAGAGAAAAGTTAAATCTCTTTTCCATATTGAACAATTTAATGCGGACGTTTGAAATGGTGTGTATATTATTATTTTTTTTTAATATTATTTTTTTTCATGGCTATTAATTTTTAGAGGTGCGCTTTCTAAAATCTAGCGTTTCGAACGGACATAGCAGAGTATATATTTTGATTATATATACGAATAAATGTGTTATGAGAAAACCTCCAAGCTTAGGCTTCGTGTTATATAAGTTTGCATGAATAATAATGATATAATCAGGATAATAGTAAATGCATAGTGAATTACACACAGCATAAGGTGATACTACAGCAAAGAAGTTTGAAGTTCGAAGTAGTAACAAATATTGCTGAGGAGTCAGCCGAACGTTAACTTGTGGCATTGAATAGTGCGCACCAATTATGAGTTCACGAATAATACAGCAAAGAGCGTTAAAAATAAATTATGTGACTGTAATGTGATCCACATCAAGGACATCTGTGATTTGAAGCAGTTTAAGCTTCATTTATGATTATGACTTGTCAGTTTATTCGCCCATTTGTCCATACATTATTAGCACAGCGGTTATTTCCGGCAGTGATACCAGACATTCTCCACAAAGACGCAAGGGATCTATCTATATTTTTGAAAGCATTGGTTAAAACAGTTAATGCTAATTCAATGTCTCACTTGTCTCCAGATACATGGCTATGCTAGTAAGAATGTCCAAAATTTTAATAATAAGACAGGCGCAAGTGTTTTATATATATAGAATAGGAAGGAGAATACATGCAGTGTTTCTCATCCTTGCAACTCACGAAGTATATGGTGGGTTTTGTTTAACACGTAAGAACAACTACATGGCAACTGGTTGTGATGGTCAACACCTTTCACCTCTCTGCACTTAGCGTCGGATCCCAGCACTATTTATTTTGCTCATCATGAGGGTGACCAGTGACCAATAGTTGTCAAAAATCACTTGACAGAGAAGTTGACTCCTAGACCCGTCGTCGTTGGATTAATCAATATTAAATTGATAAACTCTAGCTGATTTTGCAAAGACTCCTGAACAAAATGCGAAAAGTTGCGTTTCATCCATGTTAGCGATCTGTAGAAAGCATCCTATGAGCGTGAATGAGAACAATAATATTCACAAAATTTTATTCTCAATTTTATACAGGGATATTAAGGATTGGATTTACGGACATTGAGTTTAGCAAATACTGGCCCTAAACACTTTAGCAATTTGCTTTCACCGCGTTTGTCTTCAGAAAAAAAGTCCTAATAATATTTCCAAATGAAACATTGTCTGGGTGGTTGGGGCGGGGAGGGGTCGTTTGTTGAAGATCATGTTGATGTTTGTGTCCTTGTATTTTCGTATTGTCGCCCCTGGTGAACCAACGGTTAATCAAATAGTCTGTGCTGCAACACGTTGGCTGACAGGTTGGGTTTAATCTTTCATATCCCGTCAACTCTGCTAGACTAAACGTGTTTTATTGGGTTGAATTCGATTTGCAGTTCCTGGGACGGTTGTGTGGGATTGTGTCTCCTCCACACCTTTGATGCTCTGGCATTCGGCTACAGGCAACGACATTTTTTTACAAACGTGTTAGCGCAAAGGTCTAAAAAAAATATAAAAAATAGCTTTAAAGCTAATGAATATTTAGTTTTCTTTAAAATCATAGCTTGGTGGTTTATTTTTTTATTATTATCATCAGTAAATATGTTTTTAGAATACGAAGAACATTTTTAATGTTTGACCAATGGCTGATTGCTGACCTTAATTAAAACACGTGCTTCCAATAATCCTGAATGTTACAGTTCTCAGCCCTACACGAGTTTTAGATTTTGATATAGAATTCGATAGACAAGACCCTGTGTTTCCTTTCTACAGAGAGTCAATACAAATGCGTTTATACATCAAAATCTAACACATAAGAAGGCATGGTTTTTAATCAAATCAATTCTTAAAATATCAAACAATGGTCAAACAATATTTTTATTCTACGGTCAGGTCGTGAAGCAGTGAAGGGGGGCAAGGGCTGGCCACAAACATTAATGACCTACAATGGGGAGGGTATGAGGTGGCGCTGGAAGCCGGGTTAACCGTTTGGAGATCTTGTGCAAAAAAAGTGTGTGGGGGGGGGGAATCGCATGTCTGTCTAGCCTTTCACTATCGTTTTTTTTTAAAAATAAAACCTTTAAAACAAAGTATTATTGAGAAAGATGATTTAGTTCTTTGATTGAACCGTTTTAATTGTAATCGAGCTTAGTGTCTTTCCTGGAACAATGTTCTGAAAGTACGGTCTGTCTGATTTACAACTTGATGTTATGAAATGATAGTCAGATATAAAACTCTATGTTCTGAAGTAAGACTTATCAGATTTACAAATAATTTTTTAACGTTAAATTTACCAATTTTTTAAATTTACTCTCGTTCACTTTCTCACCCTAACACTTTCAGGCATACGTGACGAAATAAGACCACGCCAATAATTCATAATTTTCAGTAAAATTCGTTTGATTGCGGTAGATAACAAAACGTAAAATCTAAACAAAAAACAAAAAAACAAAAACTAAAGTTTAATAGACAATTGTTTAGCATGTTATATAAAGTGTGTGTGTGGGCAGCGGATGTTCTTCCTGATCTGTTTTAAAAAAAACAAAAAAACAAACATAAACAGATTCTGATGTCTACTATAATTTTGTGCTAAATTCTAGTTTTTAAAAGCTAAGAAAATAAGATTCATTATTTTGAGATACATCATGATCAGGTTCATTACTTTTCAAACTCATATCTTGCCACTAAATTCCAGGTAAATTCCGAAAAGAGTTCCGTGCAGCTTGTTCGTGTTGTAGCCGGTGTTGCCAGCGAGAAAAACCTCTGCAAAGCCAAGTCCGTAAGTGCATTGTTGTACAGTTGATTTTCTAATTATAAGTCAAAAATACAACAAACAATTGAAAAAGCATTATGACGGTGGAAAAATCTCAGTAAGAATTATCTTTTTCTTTGTATTTTTAATTGTTCTCATTTGATCGAAGTTTTTACTCTGCTCGGTCAAACGTACGATAGTGTGTATCTAAAATAATTTCTTGTGTCTTTTTTCAGATGAGATGGAACCCCTGTCGGCTAAAAGGTACTCTTATGTATGTGATATTTCTTGATTATGTCCCTTTTCATGTTTTCAAATTCTTTAGTTGTTTGTTTTTTTTTAATGAAAAAAAAAGAAGAAAAGGAGACAAATCAGATTTTAAAAACTATCTAGCTTTAGTTTTACAGCTATAACAACCTAGCAATGTCAGATAGAAAATGCACCACAAATAAAAAAGATGGCAATGCGTGAACTTCCCATTTACTGAAGTCACTTGATGAAAGATGCATTACATTCTTTCAACCTCCTTTTATATGCCACCGCCCACTTTTCCCCAAACTTAAACTATATTTATATTCTAAAATACAATTTACATCTCATTTTTAAATTGCATATAAAGCAATTAAATCAAAGTATCCGCTGTATTTAAAAATCTCTTTTAGCAAATATCCGGAGTCCGGAGTTATATTTGTCTTTGTTCATAACTTACACATCCAATGGCAACGTCATCCACAAAATTATATTGTCTTTTGATGAAAAATTTCTGTAGTTTGTAAATCTTTTACATGTCAAGTTGATTAAATTTTAGCATATTGCATCAAACTGTTTCCTTAGCTGACTTTAACTGTCTTTGTGCTTTTGGATCGTTCGAATACTCATTATTTTTATAACTGTCTTAACGTTTTAAAAATTATTTCTAACAAATTTTAAAAACATATTTTAAAAAATGGATACAAGAGAATGAGATTTTAAGCAACAACGTTTTTATTGAAGATATGTAGTATTAAACTAAAACTATTAGAAATTTAGAAATTGGATGTTTGTGTTCCAAAATAGAAGTTAATTAGATAATAACAATTTTGTTTTTACCGCTTTCGTCTATGTTTTGACTTTTATCAATAGCAACACTTGTCAAAACTCTCAGTTTACAACAGTTTGCTAGAGAAAAAAATATTTTTAAAAATATTAGTTGAACCTATCATTTAATTTAACTATTTTATATAGTTTAAATTCAAAATGTTTATTCATATGTAAATACACAAATTTTCAAAAATAACTCTATTTTTTTCGGTAAAGCCTTGAAATCTCAACCCGTCTAATAAGATCATTTGATAGCTATTGATGGCTCAAAACAAAGTGTCTTTAATGAGTCTACATATAGATGTTCGCTGTCACATTTGCATAAAAGAAAAATGTATGGAGGTGGCTAACTTTCCATATGTTGTAACCGATATCATTCTCCAGCCTGTTTCTTGCTTTCTTTTTAAAATTTATTTCGTTATGTTAATGTCGACCTCATCATTTGTTGTTGTTTATTTTTAACGACGCCTCCTTTGTTGACACCAAACAAGTATGGCATTAACCCTGAACAAAGCCTACATAAAGTATTGACATGACGATGTCACGTGACCTGACAAAGACACGTGACATGACACGTTCATTATTATTTATTTTAGTTTACTCTTACTAATGTCAAACCAACCAATGCTAACGACGCTTTTTGTTCCTTTCATCTTTTTTTACATACTAAAAACCAATTATAAATAATAATCTGAAGCACGAAAATGTAATAGGGTTAATTCTTTGATAACTATTCCCTTAGCAGTGATGAGGACGAGTGGAGGAGGACAACGAAACATCCAAGACGCTGGACCAGGAAAAACACGATGACGACAACAGTGACAATGTAGCGAGACGCCGGGACAAAAAAAAAGAGGTTGACCTCTCACCTCCCTTACACACACACCAAACACTCTCTCCAAGCTCCCACCTCACTCTCACACATTGAATATCTGACCGTGACCTTCTTCCCTATAGGTGTGCACGAGGCATTCGCTACAACAACTCTTTCACAAGCTGCACCATGGACAACCGGACGGCGGTCAGTGAATACGTTTGACCCACCCCCTCCCCGGGTCAGCATGGCGCCCTGGGTGTGCCCAGCTCTCCGGCAGGCGCGCGGTCTCCAGGAACAGGTCTGGGACCTCCTGCTCGCGTTGTCTGTGGTGAAGATGACTTCTTACTGAAGCATATTGACCAATGAGTTCAAAGTGTGTGAATACAAACCACACAGAGGCAGGAGGTCGGGACATCCACTCATGATCTTCATGCTCCCGGTATCACTCAATATGTAAAGCTGCTCGCTGTAGTCCGATAAATAATTCGATCATTTGGTCACTGACTGCTAAGTGCTGAGGTCACACCTGAAGACATCTGTTTTAGAGTTCATTAAGATTCTCTTTCTAAGAATCCCCACAATTTAGGATGGTGTTCTTGTCGAGTAAGTTGATCGAGTACCTATCGCGATTCGGAATTACACTATTGAAATTAAAAGCATATCATCCAATTGTTTATAATTGGGGGATTATCAAATGTTTTCGATGCTGTGGAATCTCGTAACGCTAGCACTGATCTCAGTGATGTTTGTAATGATTTACAGTATCTGTAACAGCTGCATCACAATGCACAGAGAAGAGAAAGAGTGTCAGAAATTTTCACTTTAAAAAAATGTCCTTTCAAAAAATCACATGTCAACCATCATAGTTAGGTGTGTATGTGCGTGTAAGTTGACGCGGATGTCATTACCATATCAAGGTTGAAGGACGAGGTCCGTGTGAAACCATTGGAGGTTGAAAACGTGTCAGGGGAGATAATCAAATAAATTACCTGGTCTTAGGTGTGTATGTTATTTTCCTGTAATAAACTTTAACAAAAATTAGTTTCAGAAACTATGAGACATATACTAATTTTTGTTTTATTTTTTGTGTGTTTATTTTTAAAAGATTATATCGTGTGTATTTTTTTTCAAACAAGAGTAAGAGTAATTTGAAATTAATTGTGAAAGTCCATTTGGGGATACATTTATTAAGTTTTTGTAATGTGCTACTTGCTACGAAAAGAAAAGTAAAAAGATATGAATTCCACAAATATGATTAAAAATGCGGTTTCAGACGTAGACAAAATGGTTTATTTGCTAGAACTACAAAGTTTATAGAGCAGTATGGCCGACAACCACACAATGAGCAATTTATTTTTTCTGGTCCCCTAGTTTGATGAACGCACTTTATCAGGGTCTGTTTCCATTGGCCTTATTATTATTTGTTTCTGTTATCGTTCTTTGCTACGAACGTATCAACAATATCGACGCCACGGGAATCCAAAACTGTTTATTTACATTTCATGGTGCGACATCTTACGGCATTGTGTCGCAACGTCACATACGCTATCACATATCATCACATGACATCAGTGGCGTAGCGAGGGGGGGGCAGGGGGGGACATATGTCCCCGGGCGCCACGTTAAGGGGCGCCAAAATGAGTATTAAAACTCATTATTTAATTGTGTTTTGATGTAAACTAATGTATCCCAAATTCGTTTGCAAGTTTGAATTTTGGAGCTCCGAAAATATATTCATTACAAATCTGTTGGCAAGCATGATTTTGGCGCCCCATTGAGCGTTAAGGGGCGCCATTCTACTCATAAATAAATGACACATCCACAATGTAGGATTGCTGATGGCGATTTAAAAAAAAACTGGGAGAGACTGGGAGTGAGAGTAGGGGAGCAGTAAGAGACAAAGGCGATTCTATGAATAGAACAGACAGAGACGATACTAAAAGCAACCAAAATGACCAGAGAAGAAAAAGGAGTGGCTTAAAGCAGTAGTTCTCAACCTGTAGTCCGTGTACCACTAGTTGTCCGCGAAGATGTGCCAGGTGGTCCGCGAGCAAAGCATGAAATTTACGCACTGTATGATTCATCAAGGAGGACTAGCAAGTAAAAGAATTAACGCTGACTTAAAATATATTTTTGATCTGGCCTAAATAGTTTTTAAAATTTTATCAAGGCTCGTCTATTACATTCTCATTTCTTTGCTTTCTTATGTTCGAATATGAATCTTGAACATTAACAGTTACTGATGTATACTGAAATTCGCTGGTTATAAGAATGTTTGAATTACGTGATGACGTAAGAGAGTTTCTTGTATAAAAAAACTCAAAGCTTGTTGATCATTTGAACCATTGCTTATGGGTTGCGGTTCTGGCTTACTTGGCTGAAACTTTTAAAGAACTCAATAAACTTAATTCAAATCGGCAAGGAAAGCAGACACATTATATTACTCTCAGTGACAAAGTGTCTGCTTTTACGAAAAAGCTTGATCTTTGGAAAAGAAGATTATTTCAAGGTAACTTTGAGATGTTTGATCAATTATACGACATCACCGAGATACCAGAAAATGTTGAAATAAATAAACAACTGTTGACAAATTTGATTTCTGGTCATATTCGATCAATGCAGGGCCAAATTTAATTCTACTTTGGTGATTTTTAACGTTCAGTGGTTTTTCGTGGGTTTCCAGTCCTAATCTCGCACACATTGTCTCATCAAATAAAATTACCAACATCATAACTAAACCAATTCATTGAACTGACTAGCGATACCACTTTGAATATGTTGCATCAGAAAGTAGGCTTAATGAAATTTTGGAGTACTCCGAACTGTCTTAGATAGCTTTTAAAATACTTTTAACCTTTGCAACTTTGTGAAAGTGGATTTTCTGCATTGGTTACAATAAAAAAAATCGTTCGTACTAAATAAACTAATACCGCAGTCTTTTTATTACAAAACTACTGTTTATGACTTAAAGTTTTTTTATAGTTAGCAAGTAGAATTAAATAAGAAGACTATGAGACTAATATAAATGACATTTGGTCTTTACAAAAGAAAGCCATTACAATATTGTTTTTGGAGCACGCAAAACGTAGCATATTAGTATAACTTTACTAAATAAAATGTATACTACTTATAGCTAGCAATAATCTTCTGTAAAGTAGGAGCGTGTGCAACAGATAAGATATACACAGTATAATTATATTTAACTTTCTAGCTCGGCAGTAGCACAATTTTTAGTAGTGGTCCATAGCTAAGAAACACATTTTCAAACAGGTCCTTGAATCTCAAAAGGTTGAGAACCACTGGCTTACAGAAGGTCTCTCCTCTCAATGGATTGTGTGGGTATGTCAAAGCAAGTTGGAAGCCTTTTATATGAAACATCAGACACCGCCTCTCTTTCCTGTCTCTCTGTGCTCAAACTTGATCAGTATGATCCACTGTTAGAAAAGCACTTACAAGATTCCAGAGAAAATCCAGGTTCAGTATCTTATTTATACAGGAAATCCAAAACGAATTTATTCACCTACTTTCATCGACTGTAAGGTATAAGCTGTTGAGTGAAATCAGAAAAAACAAGTACTACGGTATCTTACTTGACTCAACACCCGATCTAAGACACCGGGAACAGCTTTCTCAAGTCATCAGATTTGTGGATGTGGATTTTCAAACTAAAAAAGAAACCATCAAAGAATCATTTTTAGGTTTTATCCTGATACATTCCAAAGACGCAGCAAGCTTTGAAAGAGTTATCGTGGAAACTAGAATCTAATAACATACCTCTAGCCGACAATCGGTCACAATGTTATGACAATGCTGCTGTAATGACTGGGCCTATATCCGGCCTTCAACACCGAATATGTGCCAGAAATCACAGAGCAGTGTTCATCAACTGTGATAACCACAGCTTAAACTTACCAAGAGTACACTAAGCCAAACAGGATCCAGTTGATATCACGTTTTTTTGGAACAGTTGAAAGTATAAATTTTTGTTTTCTCTCGTTCAACAACTCGTTTGGAAGAATTAAAAAGAGTTGTGCCAATCTCAATGAAGAGGAAGTCTGAAACACGTTGGAGTGCACGATCAGAAGCTGCTAAAGCAATTTATGAAGGACTAGATTTCACTAGATGAACTGGTAGAGCTGTTGGAAAAATTATCAAAACATACAAATATGACGCCTGACACCAGAAGTGATGCAGAAACTTTGCTGGCAGGTATGTTAAACTTTAAATTACTAGTTTTGTTAAATTTCTGGAACATCATACTTGGGGAAATTGATCGTGTCCAGAAACGGTTGCAGAATCCTACTGTGAATTTCAAGGAAGCAGCATCTGATCTTGAATCGCTGGTGCAAGAACTTGTCAACATTCGTGATAATTTGAGCCAGGTTGCGGTAGATAATGGAAAGGAAGATGCACAACTTGGGGAATCGAGGTTGACAGAAGGATTAGACGACATCGGAGGATGCCTGAAGAATTAACAAGAGATGCAGGACTTTCTGCAGAAGATGAATTGCACGTGATATGAACAGCGTAATTGATAGACTCCAACAATACGTCTAATAAATCTAACAACAAATTTGGATTTTTACAAGACGTCAAAACTCTTCTTGCTGATACAAATGTCGATACACTTCGTTAAAATTGCTTAGATTTTGCTAATTTATACGACACTGACGTCAATGGTCATGACTTGTGCACATAAATCAGAGACTGAAAAATGCTACTCAGTACCCGGACTGAAGTTATATCGGAAACTCCTTTGGATGTTCTTGGTTTTATATTTTCATATGGAGATGACGTATTTCCGAATGAAGCGCATTTCACTTCAAATACTTCTAACAATTGCTGTTTCAAAAGAAAGCTGTGAGTGGTCCTTCAGCAAACTGAAGCTTATTTTGTCTTATTTACGTGCTTCAATTGGAAAAGATAGTCCCAGTGATCTTGCACCCCTTAGCATCGACAGAGAAACACTTGAGAATATTAATTTTGACAACGTGATTGACGAGTTTGCGACAATCAAATTAAATCAAGGAGAATCAATTTTTTGTAGACTATGTCTAATCGTATAATTAGTAGAGTATTTTTGTTTTCAAATGAATTGTTTACAATCGTATAGAGAATTATTAGTCTGTATTCTATTTCATTAAAATACCAGAAGCTTCGAAAATGAACTATATAAACCGTAAAATTTCAAATTTTTCTTAGGGGCTCAATGAGCCCCCAGAACCTTTCGGTCCGACAAGGGGCGCCGATTTTGTGTCATGTCCCCGGGCGCACGTGACCCTAGCTACGCCACTGCATGACATTGTGTGTCATCACAATCATATTAGCGTGAGTCACGTGATATCTGTTGTCATCCCATGTCAATGTGTGTCATCACAAGTCATGATATATCAGTGTGTGTGGATTTCGCCAATAAAATGTGAATTGGCCGCTGATAAGTTTTAAATTATATTGTTTGCTTATGTTGACCGATGTTGGTGGCTGCATGAGTTTCTACATTTTGATTCGTATCGATACATTTTGGTGTATTTTAGAGGAGTCTCTCGTGGAAAGAGTTGCCAAGTAATTGAATCATTTATCTGTTAAACATCGTTCTCCGTCCTGACATTGAAAAATATTGTTAATGTTAAGAAAGTTTCAATTTTTTTTCGATAATAGACATGAATATCTGGAGACATGAATATCTGGTAAAAGAATACGTTATTTAGAGAATATTTATTAATAATTTATAAGGCTTAATTTTAAATTATTTTTTCAACTGTGAAACTTATCAGGATATATTGAAATAAGTTATGAAAATTCACGAGTCATTTTCTTTTTTAAGTTTTAAATTGAATATGTCATTATGCTGGACTAAAATCGTCAATGATATCATTACTATTATTTACCTGACATAATAGGAACAGAGAGTATGAGAATAAAATGATTCTCACATCAACTAAAGATGTCAAATGATAAATGATTATATAATAAGGGGTCGGGAAACTTTTTGTCTGAGAGAGCCATAAACACCACATATTTTGAGAAGCAATTCTGTGAGAGCCATAAAATTATGTTTATTAAAATAAAAAGTAAATGTGTGCATTTTGTGTAATTTCAACACTAAATGTACAATAATTATGTCTCTGAATTCTTTTTAATAACATTGTTATGCTGTTTTTTTTATATGCAATTAATATATAGATAATTAACATATAGATCAAAGGAGTCTGAATAAACGTTGTTTTTTTTAAATTATCGAACATTTGTCTGAGAGCCACACGCAGCAATCAATAGAGCCCCATCTGGCTCGCGAGCCATGGCTTCCCGACCCCTGGTATAGATGACCTGTTATGAGGCTGGATAAAATGTTGCAAATATTATCTTCTTATCTTATCTTTGCTGGTTTAAATACATAATAATTTGAGGTGAGGTCACAGCCAGTAACCGATGTCATTGCTTCTAGACTCCCAACGGAAACAGATATAAAAACAATATTGTAATAAATACTAGTGGGATAGGAATAAAAACGATAAAATCACAAGTTCTATTGTCTATTTTTCATGCCAATATTTCAATAGGCAATTATTATCGTGCAATATACATGTGTATCACGTAAAACATGTGTGCATATAAACACGGATGTCTGGAACCGCTGCTAGTGTCGTGTTTACGTTCTTTTTCCTTATTATAAGTTTCCTTGCATTTTGCAAAAATTGGTGCGATTACTTTGCGTTTTTAAATTTTATTATTTTAATATTTTTAAAAAAAAGATTTAAAAAAATATTTTTGCATGATACAGAGGCTTTGAATTTTATTTGTAAATAATAAAATTTAGGGTCAAAATATTTTAAATTTTTTTTTATCCCTTTTAGGATTATATAAAATATTTGTATCTAAGGGTCGTAAGATTGGATTTACATGCATTCATATAGCACTAATAGTTTCCCTTGCCTGAGATGACGACACGATCTTGATGTCTGCTCACACCGGATCTCCCGATCTGGGTTTTGATTACCTCAACGATGACTTTGGTTTTTTAAAATCTACTTTGTATAGTTAGACACAGAAAAAGATTTCTCACTGTCTCATAGTCTCCATTCCTGATGGCATATCGTTAAAATGTATAATTATTTAACAATTTAAACACAATTACAATGTATCTGGTGACGGCATGTTTCCCTTCATTCAATTACCACAGAGTACGATCCTTCTATACAATCTAACTAATATTATGCTATATACTTATGTTATAGGGTTGGAGTTGTTGAAAATGTTGGGAAATGCACAAAACAAATGTTGAAGATGTGCAAGGTGCTTAAAGTAAATGGAATTCAATTGATTTTCTTGAAGTTACTCATCAACTTACATAAAGAAAATCTGAGTTTTATCTTGAGTTTTAACATTTTTACACTTTCCTCCTCCTTCAACAGCCTTAGTAGCGAGTACTCTTAATCAAGAAGGATATTATTTTACTTTTATTATGTGCATGTCAGGTTGATAAAGTCTAATTATTACTCAACTATTTTCATATTGAAATATGCCTTAAATTGTTCGTTTATGGAAAATGTTCTCACAGGCATCATTTAATGATACATTTATCAATTTCAAAATCATGTTGTCAATGCGTTGAATGGCTCGTATTGTTGTGTTTATCACGAGAGCAGAGATCTGTATTGTCAAATGTTGAGGATTAGATAGTCTTATATAAATAAATACATAATTTATTGTGCATGATTAATGGCCATAAACTATGATACTGTTCAGTACGACTCCACTGTTATAACACTCAAATAAATTCAGGATACATTCTGGATTTTAACAAATTTAATCATCCCTACATATTTTGTTTATAATTTTTGGCAAAACTCTCTAATGTTATTACTCACAATCTATTTAAACAATAATACTCCACATAAGTGTACGTCACTAGATAAATTACTCGTGTAGGGAAAAAAAAATCGAAATTTTCAAAAAAAATTCTCTTTCCAGGCTAGTAATTTTTTAAAACGTTTTATTACGTATGATAAACAACGTATATTTTAATGTTTAAATTAAATGGCCGGCGAATTCAACAAAGTATTAAGTATTAACATATTTTTTTATAATAATAAAATCTCCTAAGTATAACATAGAAAGTCAATTTATTAGAAAAAAAACCAATGTTATATTATTAGAAATTATTTTTATTAAAGTAACATTTTAATACGTGTAATATCATTCTTTCATAATTGTTTTAAATATTTGAAAATTATATTTCATGATATAAGATTGTGTGTGTATGGAATAAAACAATGCATCTAAAAAAATGTACAACAATGTCGAAATAAATGTTTTTTTTTAAACAAATGTCTTTATCCTTCTTTTACAATATTTGTCTGTACAATTGTAAATTAATTTATTTTATGTTTCTTAATACAAATATATATATAATTTATAAAAATTATTACAAAATAAAGTAAAAAGTATAAAATATAAAAACGTGTTTTTAAAGTATAGTATTGTATTGTACTACTAACCTGTATCTTCGGATTTTTTAAAATATTGAATTTTTTTTTAAAGTTTAGAAATAACTTTGAAACTTTTATCTTTCTAAATAATTTTATTTTATGCCTGGCATTTAATCAAATTTTGTTTTCTTTACGCTTATGGGCATGAAGTTCCACTTATGAGATTAGCATTTATTTAAAAGTTTTGTACGATGTTAACAAAATATTTTCTTGTTAAAATATAGTTCCTTCCCCTCCCCCCCCCTCCTTTTTACACGAATCGCAAGACATTTTATTATATTTATAGCTTTAAATATTATTTTGACTGGAATATGAAAATTATTTTTATGTCTCATAAATTAAGAATATTTATTTTTCTAAATAGTATTTAATTTTTTTTTAAAGAGCAAATAGTTTTTAAAATTAAGAATCTATTTTACTTAGATATAATAAAAGATTTTGAAAAAAACATAACGAAAAAAAGGCGGTGTTAGGTGTATAATGGATAAATACTGTTGTACAAAATTAATTTTCAAATGGCTCTCTGTCTATTTAAAAAAATCATAATTATTTTCCTGTGTCGAATCTTTATGGACACCACGTGACTTTTCGATCGATGGACTCAGCATCTTTCGTACAAGTGATGGAATGACATCGTGTTACCGCTCGGTAAAGGTGGTTTTGGTTGGTAAAGGTGTTATTGACGTAATGGCTGAGTGGTGACCAATAGGGAAAATGAATTTGAGGAATACAAAGTTTTTTAAAAAATGGAACATACATTTTGTTTTTATACGAAAGAAAGACATTAACATTTTAAAACACAAAGAAAATGTGAGCAGAAGTTTTTACAATAAATAAGAAACCAAATTTAACAGTTATCTAAATGTATTTCACATTATTTTATGAATAGAATTATTTACTTACATTTTGTTTGGTGCATGATTTAAACGCCTAAGGTTGCAGATCTGAAACGCTCAAGGTATGATAAACGTTGTTAAATTCTTAAAATTTGCAAACGTTCCAGAGGATTTGTTTGATATGTAACAATGGTCCGGATTCTGACAACCCATTTGTGAATGATCCTTATGCTACCAACCCATTTGTGAATGGTCCGGATGCTGACAACCCATTTGTGAATGGTCCGGATGCTGACAACCCATTTGTGCATGGTCCGGATGCTAATAACCATGTGCTGTGATGAAAGTGGCGCCATCCATTATTTGGCACCGGTGTATAATCAGATGTCGTTACGATTATTCCACAAGTGCCAAATGATTGTGTCACCAAGTCTCTTTCAATGGTTCTCAGTCAGTCTACCATATCGGACACGATATTAAAGTTTAGTTTACTATACCTAACGGCAAGAAACTGATTTATGTCCGTTTAATTTATAGACACGAGGGACAACAAGAGTGAGGCTTGTAAAATATAGATTTAATGAAGATTAATATTTATTACAATGAGACAACGGCCAACCCCTGGTTTTGACGTAGTAGAGAGTATGAGCAGCCTTCAAATTCTGCCTGAATAAAGTATATAATTCTCGACAAGAGAACGAATTATCTATCCATATTTCAGGTCCAA
This sequence comes from Ampullaceana balthica, assembly GCA_944989445.1. Lineage (NCBI taxonomy): Eukaryota > Metazoa > Mollusca > Gastropoda > Lymnaeidae > Ampullaceana > Ampullaceana balthica. The sequence continues at coordinate 901,317 of CALYLW010000162.1, forward strand.
GAGAACACATACTATTTGTATTCAAAATGAAAAAAAAATTCCACACGTTGTAAATGGCTTGAGAGTGAAAGCAAAAAAAGTCACGATCCAAACTTTCGATTACTTCTAATCTAAGAAAATTGGATCATAATACAAATTTTAAGAAAAAATCTATTGACTTCGTGTCAACGTTTGAATAAAATCGTAGCAAATACACGAAAATACTTTTTAAAAAAAATAATCCTTTTATTTACTTATCTATGAAATCAGTGATTGGAAAACAAAGGCGTGCCTGTATGGGAAAATATTCATAACCGAGAGCCATTTAAAAATATAAACAAATTTTTGAGAGCCGCATTGAAGCACTATTGGTCATTAATCCTGGCTTGGAAATGTCCTGTAATACTTGAAACATGTCTTTCATAAATTGTACGCGAGCTGCAATGTGAGAACAGAAGAGCCGCATGTGGCTCACGAGCCGCAGTTTGGCCACCGTTGCTCTAGCACAATGCATTATAAGGGAAAATAAAAATATTTTAATTTATCGTAAAAGACGAACGTCGTCAAAAAATTATTTTATATAATTTGTATCAATAGTGATCTAAAAATTACTTTTAAAAAAACCCAATAGATTTTATAAAACGTATCAAATCTCGTTTAAAAGCCACTAGCTCTATGTAGGCCAACAACAATTGGATAATCACCCAGCCACTCCCTCGTCGAATCGGACCCTGTCAGCAACGATCTTTAGAGTTTATTCCACTAAGTATGCGGACCCTGGGAAAATGTAAACACGAAAATAACGCTTGTCAAGGCAATCAGGAAAATCTTTAAATTGCATGCAACATTCAACTTTAGAGAAGAAATAATATTAACCTTCAATGTTGGAGCATCCTATTATTGAGAATCAGATTTCCACCAACCGCATGATTCCACACCAAGTAATAAGAACAGTGAGCTGAAGTTAGACCATCCTGGGGATGGTGAGTGTTTGGACACAACTGACACAAGACCAGGCTACTTTAATCCTCTTTATTAAGAATTGTGCCCTGCATTCAAGTAATTTTTTTTTGAACCCATTTGTTAGAAGATATTTTGAGGCCAGGATTTATCGGATGGTGATTTAAAGTCAGAATCTGGTCAGCATATGCCATGAGAGCTTTCGAAGATCTCTTCCAACTTTTATTTTCAAAACTCAATAACAAGTTCGAAGGCAGCATTACTGTCTGGCGGTAAATCTTCGTTCGTCCCAAAAACAAGCAATTTAAATTTTTTAGTATAGCCTTATAGAGATATCTTTCAGACGGAGACATTACCCGTGTCAGTTAAACACTCCCTCGATGCGCAGAGGTAAACGATCATCTATAAACGGGATTCTCATACAATCGTACGAAATAGAAAACTTATTGTAAAAAAGATAAGCTTATGCTTTAAAAAAATAGAATTTAAAAAATTCTAAATTTTTTCAACTTACAGCCCTTCGGCAGCAGCACTAAACTATAAAAGAGATAACAAATTATTTGAAATTTTTAGTGTCCTCAGATCAGGATGTAGCCCACCTAATTCTCCGCGTAGCAACCAATCAAAGAAGAGCTAGGCCGCCTTCTTACTGTCTCATGTTGGGTTTCAACCTTGGAACAGGAGATGTCTTCGAAACTTGAACAACACCAGACGGCCATCGGCATCAATAAAAGAAGCTCTCATGCATCCGCTAAACCACGTCTTTGAGAGTTCGATAAAAGAAGACATATGTGCCTAACGGAGGCAGTGGTCTTATAATAACTGATGAATGAAACTGACATTTTAGACGTGGAAAACTGAGAAAACCTTGTTCAAGTCAGAATAGATAATAAATAGAGTTTCGTAAATTCAAAATTTTGAATTTTTCTCTCTATCCGTGTTGTCCTACTTGGTCAAGGACTTTTTATAGCTGACAGCTGGGTCAGCGTTAAATTTAATTGTTTCATTTTAAAATTTAGAGTTGAAAAACGTATTTGTGATAATAATTATAGAAGATTGTGACACTGCTATAGCTTATGCTAGGGTCTTTTGAGGTAAATGTAAGAAATGGCTCTAACATAATTAATTATATATTGATTAGTTAATGTATCCAACGAATAAAAATTGTACATCTAGTTAAAATGGGGAGGATAAAATACTAGAATTTGGTCTTTGCTCATATAATATGAAACATTGTCAGGTTGACCTTCAATATTAAGGATTATTTTAACTATGATTTTGTTTTACCCTGACAAAAATTACTGGTCGAAACAGTCTCGAAAAATGAGACCCCAATCAAAGTATCACAATAAATTATTAAGTGGCCGTCCATAAATGACGTCTAGCGCCTAAAAAAAGGAGGGGGGAAGAGGGTCAAGCATTTATTATGACGATGTGTGACGATGGGGAGGGGGGGTAAAGAAATGTGACGTCATATCAACAAAAAAAACGCGCATCTTTAAATATAATTTCCACTTAACTAATTGACTAATTCATTGCTTGAAATTTATTTAATGACGTTCTCAATGGCTTCACGAGTGTTATCTGTGAAAGTTCTTACAAACTACAAGATATTTTGATACAAATACAAATTTTCCCTCTGAACTTGAAACAAAAATCATTAAAACGCACACAAAAAAAAAGATTTTGGTTCTTTGAATGAATCAATGACAGGAAGTTAACGAGTCTTTGAAAAACGCCGATATTATTTACCGTATATACTCATTCTAAAGCCGACCTTTTTTTGACAAAATCTAGGGGGAAAGATTTGGGGGGGGGGTCGGCGTACTAGCCGGTCATAGGCGATTTCTGCATGTACATTGAATATATTGTTGTTATTGTAAATCATTAAGGTCCTTTTCTACATTCTTCAAGATTCGATTGCTCTACCAGAAGCTATTACATATTATTAAACATCAGCACTTACCTTATTTACTCATTTTATTAATTTTTTTAAATTTTTAATTAATAAATTGTTTTACAATTTTGTTTCCAACAACGAATTTTAATGTACGCGCTTTCGACAATTTTTACACACACCCAAAAATAAAAATAAAATAAAAACGGTTACTCGGTAACTCTTGCCTAACAAAGAGCCCAAAGACAAAGATAGGTAGTACAAAGTAAACAATCATTATGAGCGATTTAGTTTGTAGTTTTAAAAAAATTATACCATTTTGTTTACACTTTCCTATTATTTTTGGGGGTCGGCTTACGAGTGGATTACACACTTTTAATACTAGTGTCTGCCAAAAGATAGGGGTTGGCTTATGAACGAACGGGCTATAGAACGAGTATGTATGGTAGTTATCAGTTGAGACGAGCCAATGTTTAAATTTTAAATGTACACCCCCTCCAATTCCCTTCTCCACTCCTATCGCAACCGTGCTAATAAAATACCTAGTCTAAATGTTTTTAAAAGTATTTTCTAGTTGTTCTAAAGATATTTTTGTAAAAACAAAAATATGTTTTTAAAAATTTTGGTTGAAAATAATTTGGGCTTGATTAAATTTTTTAAAAGTTAATGGTTTGGTACGTAAATGGTTGGAGATGTAATAACTGTTACCACCCGCCCACATGTGATGACGCGTCTTGCTAAAAAAAAATTAACAAACTCGCGCCCATTCCCTTGTTTCTCTCGTGTAGGCCTAGCAGAAAATCTAATTTTAATAAGACGTACAAGTTGTCAGTATGTAAAGTTAACAATGAAAAGTTACTACCGCCGCCAATGTTCCTTTTAATCTGCGTTGTTGAACGGCCGTGCATTTCTCTGGCCGACGCCGCGCAGAGCTTTAGAATAACCGCGCAGCAAATTGTGTAATATTGCAAAAAAAATGGATGCTGTGCAACTTTGCTCACGGCTTTTTAAAAAACTTTCTTTGCAGTTGCACACGAACCAACGAACCTTAGAGGGAACATTGACCGCCGCCTAGCGGACATTAACATTCAAGCTGCTGGGCCCTATGACCTGACTGAACGTTACGTCATTGTTGTTGGCATTTTGTGTGAATGTTTAGTTTACTGTAGTTTTAGTTCATGAGTATGGCGATTGCATTTACCGCAGGAAGAAAAGTTTGTAGAGCACAATAGTATGTTTTTGGAAGTATGCTGTTAGTTACTGTGTGAAATGAGATGCATGGATGGTGGCTAGGTTGCATTCTATAGCCGTTATGTCCGCGAAAATTATGCGGCGTTTTGGACGAGTACCCGTGCAGCTTTTTTCAACAATACTGACAGCCTTAGTTATGATAAGGGATGTACCGGATTTCGGCTTCGGCAAATCTGGAATACGGCCATTTATAAAAATCTGCTCGGCTTCGGCTTCGGCAGAATTTCACTTCATAATTCCGGCCAATTCCGGCTGGCCATAGAGCCATAATATTTATATATATAATGGCTCCGGCAAATCTGGAATCCGGCCATTTTTACAAGTCCGACCGGCGTCGGCTCCGGTCGGATTTCACTTCATAATACTGTCCGCATCCAGCTCTGGATTTTAAATTTTTTTAATCCGGTACACCCCTACTTACGATATTACATAGATTGCAGACTTACACTAAATACATATTTAAATGTAAAAAAATATATTTTAAACATGCTTGTTTTCAATTATAAAATACAGCTTTGTGGGGAGGGTCAAAGCTTTGCGACGTACTATTGGAGGGGGGGGTCTAAGTTTTTGTGACGAAGTGTGATGAGTAATAAATCTGCCAAAATAGCGTGACGTGATTTATGGACGGCCCCTAATCCAAATTGTCACACTTTCAGACTCACCCGCAGCCCAACCCAACAGGAGTGTGACTTACTTATGATGTTCTCATACTTTCACAGAAATCAGCAAAGAAAATTATTTTAAAAAAACATCAAAATACAGATATCCAACTCACACATTTTATGAATATAAATAAAGGTATAAATAAAGGTAACATCAAACTAATTTATAACAAGTTTAGATGGAGCATTTAGATGGTTGTAATTGCGACACCACCACCCCCCCTTTTTTTTGGGGGGGGGGTGGTTTAAAAACAAATATTGATTTTTTTTTACTTTGGTTAAGGTAGTCAGGAAAATTTTCCTATTTTACTTATTTTTTTTAAATTGTGCACGTTAATAGATTCACAACCTTAGCTCAAAAAAAAACGTGACATGAGTGACCCTAATTGACCCTTTTTGAACCTTGATGACTATACAAACCTGCATGATCAATAAGTTACTAGTCTCCTCTACTTACCGTTTGTTGGAATCTTCGGATACCTGGAGCGGAGAGTAATGGGTTTACAGATAATAAATAGCCTGGACTGTTTCAAACGATTGGATGAACGTTCACGCAAACAAACCAAAACAACAAGTTTTTACCACAGAATTCTCATCCCTTGACTTTTGCAGGTTTTCACGGGCCACCCCGCGGTTGTTAGTCTTAAATTCACTCTCAAGGCGACCTGTACAGCTCAAAATATAAATAGAGAAAAACAATATTTATATATATTTTTTTTTAAAAATTAGACTTACGATTTGTTATATAAATGACTGCGCCAACTCTGAAAATGTGGTAGGCGTTTTATGTTGTCATTGCTACGTTTATTGAAAAGTTGTGTTAGTTTTTAGGGTATTTCGAGGTATTTTTGAACAATAGATAAATAACCACAATGACCCGTAAACCTGACTTTAATGAGGACTTTCAAATGAACGCACATTACTTGAAACAAAAAATGAAATGACAAATGCAAATACCCGAGGAAGATAACGGATGGGTTACTCCATGCTTTGGCTGTCCGCTAAATTGCCGGTGTCGCATTGCACCTGAATTGAGATTCTTGTCATCCTCGCCTCGTTAGAACGAGTCCATCCATCAGGAGTTAGCTGATTGGCCCCAGGTCTCTTACACGCGCCCGTCAGCCTAAACATCACGGACAAGTTGTTTGTTAACCATTTAAATGAGATGAATGTTTAGATGTTGTTGGTATGTCTTTAAAACACTCGGGTTGTTTCATTGGTATGTCTTTAACACACTCGGGTTGTTTCATTGGTATGTCTTTAACACACTCGGGTTGTTTCATTGGTATGTCCTTAACACAATCGGGTTGTTTCATTGGTATGTCTTTAAAACACTCGGGTTGTTTCATTGGTATGTCCTTAACACAATCGGGTTGTTTCATTGGTATGTCTTTAACACACTCGGGTTGTTTCATTGGTATGTCCTTAACACACTCTGGTTGTTTCATTGGTATGTCCTTAACACACTCGGGTTGTTTCATTAGTATGTCCTTAACACACTCGGGTTGTTTCATTGGTATGTCTTTAACACACTCGGGTTGTTTCATTGGTATGTCTTTAACACACTCGGGTTGTTTCATTGGTATGTCTTTAACACACTCGGGTTGTTTCATTTGGTATGTCCTTAACACACTCTGGTTGTTTCATTGGTATGTCCTTAACACACTCTGGTTGTTTCATTGGTATGTCCTTAACACACTCGGGTTGTTTCATTAGTATGTCCTTAACACACTCGGGTTGTTTCATTGGTATGTCTTTAACACACTCGGGTTGTTTCATTGGTATGTCTTTAACACACTCGGGTTGTTTCATTGGTATGTCCTTAATACACTCGGGTTGTTTCATTGGTATGTCTTTAACACACTCGGGTTGTTTCATTGGTATGTCCTTAACACATTCGGGTTTTTTCATTGGTATGTCCTTAACACACTCGTGTTGTTTCATTAGTATGTCCTTAACACACTCGGGTTGTTTCATTGGTATGTCTTTAACACACTCGGGTTGTTTCATTGAACTATCAAAAGGCTTGGACAAAAATGATCAAATAGATACAATATTACTAGACTTCTCAAAAGCATTTGACAAAGTTCACCACCTTAGTTTACTTAAAAAACTTAACTACTTTGGAATCTCAGGTTCCTTACATCACTGGATCCAAGACTTCCTTTTGGGCAGGGAGCAAACTGTAATAATTAATGGATCTAAATCTGCACCAATAAAGGTTAACTCAGGAGTTCCACAAGGAACTGTGCTAGGTCCCTTACTCTTTTTAATTTATATAAATGATTTACCCAACAACATCTCAACAGGTACAAAAGTTAGGCTATTTGATGATGATTGTATAATCTATAGAACAATTAAATCAGAACAAGATAGCAAAATTTTACAAAAAGACTTAGATGAATTGATAAAATGGGAAACTAACTGGAGTATGTCTTTCCATCCAGAAAAGTGTCAACTGTTAAGAGTAACAAAGAAAAAGAAACAAATAAATTCAAAATATTACATTCATGGAAAAGAACTGACCCAAACTAAAGATGCAAAATACTTAGGAGTCTTAATAAATGAGAAACTATCATGGAATCCCCATGTCAATGAAGTTATTAAAAAATCAAACAAAACCTTAGGCTTTATAAAAAGGAACTTTAACAAATGTAATAGAGATATAAAACTAAAATGCTACCTCACTTTGGTGAGACCTGCACTAGAATATGCATCTTCTGTATGGGACCCATCCACCCAAGAAAACATTGATAAACTAGAACAAATTCAAAAAAGAGCTGCCAGATTCATTACTGGAGAATATTCGAAACTGACAAGAGTAACACCATTAGTTAAATCATTAAACCTTGAAACACTAGAGGATAGAAGAACCAAGAGCAAAGTAGTAATCATACATAAAGCAATTAATTCTAATTTAGAAATACAACACAAAGATAACTTAATACAACCCTCAGATAGACATAAGGATAAAAACACCTTTCTTATTCCGTATGCAAGAACAAACACATACAAGTTTTCGTTCTTCCCGTCCGGAATTCGGGCGTGGAATGGGTTGCCTGAAGAATCCAGGAAAACCAACACTTTATCAACATTTAAATCTCTAATAAAAATGCAGGACTAAACACAAACCATAGATAAGCGTAGGACGCAATAATCTTCTGTATAGAAGGAGCGTCTGTAAACAGATAAGATAAGATAAGATGATAAGATAAGATTGGTATGTCCTTAACACACTCGGGTTGTTTCATTGGTATGTCCTTAACACACTCGGGTTGTTTCATTGGTATGTCCTTAACACACTCGGGTTGTTTCATTGGCATGTCCTTAACACACTCGGGTTGTTTCATTGGTATGTCTTTAACACACTCGGGTTGTTTCATTGGCATGTCCTTAACACACTCGGGTTGTTTCATTGGTATGTCCTTAACACACTCGGGTTGTTTCATTGGTATGTCTTTAACACACTCGGGTTGTTTCATTGGTATGTCTTTAACACACTCGGGTTGTTTCATTGGTATGTCCTTAACACACTCGGGTTGTTTCATTGGTATGTCCTTAACACACTCGGGTTGTTTCATTGGTATGTCCTTAACACACTCAGGTTGTTTCATTGGTATGTCCTTAACACATTCGGGTTGTTTCATTGGCATGTCCTTAACACACTCGGGTTATTTCATGAGATTGAGAGTGCACATCATGAATAGTTTATGCTATATTGCAAGCTGCCTCAGCAAACGCTGATACTAGAATTGTTTTTCTTAGACACGCCCTTTTGTTTTCGCTGTTAAGATGGAGGGTTGATAGTTGCACGGTAGAAGGGTGTACCCGTTTATATGGCAACTGAGAGATTTTTTCACCCCCCCCCCAATAACAACCTAACGCACGTATGCAAAAGGAAAAAATATAATGATAACCGAGTACCTAAATCTATTGATAGTTCTTTAGTTGAATACAACAGTTACCTAAGACATTAGCAGCTATTCCTGGATTATAAACCTTGAATTGTCTGGTTCCTTCGTCCATAAAACTCATGACTGATAGAGATTTTTTGCCATTCTTTTTTTTTATTTGAAAAATGTCGTTGGTTACCTATAAAAGAGTGTTAACTAAACATTGCCTACAAGTTTAGAAATCGCCCATGCGTTTTCTGAAGCGGTGGTCTGAGGGTACATTTTAGGGCCACCAACATGATAAAGGCGGGTTCTATTCTCCAGATAAGTTCTTTCATTTATCTATGTTTTTAGTTATGAGCTGCATCGTTTTGCGGCATGGACCATACGTTTGATGTCCCTGTTATGATGTCCCTTTGAATTTTAGTGTTATACATGTATATTTATATTTATTATGATATTACTCAATCCTTTCATTTTTATAGCTGTTATGAATCTATAATAGACAAGAAATATGATGATAACTCTTCGTAGTGTCATGTGCAATAAAATAAGAGCATAGAAAATTAATATCATTCAGGGCTGTGCAAGAGAATTCATATTAGTACTAGGTTACATTTTAAATTTTCAGCCAAATGTTTAACAGATTACAAAATAATTTTGTATGCATTCACACTTTCAAAAACAACAACGTAAAAACAAAGATTTTGACTATAAATCCTCTATATATGAGACATTACTCAAAGTATGCTCAATTGCTTTGTGAGTTCACGAACATGCGCACGATGTGTAAATCAATAGTGTCATAACATCCTGTTTTCTTAGTAAAAATCGTAATTATTAAAAATTCTTTTGTTGAAGTTGATTAATTGCTGAGATAATTAATTTATGACTTTGCCTACTTACCATGCCTTGCACTACTATAACTGTTCTTATTTATAGTATTTAATTATATAAACCCTAGGTCAATGAAAGCAAAAAAAAATATAATAATTAATCCACATCTTTACAATTTACACTTCACTTTTTGTATTTTCTATGTTCTGTCATTCCAGCTAAATTAACTCAAAAACCATGTTTCTTGAGACCAAAAGATTAACTATGTGGGAAAAGAATAATTATATTTAGGATTTGAACTCTCGACCACAGAATTGAGATCCAAGCCCTGAACAACTCAACTACTAAAATAAATTTATTTTCATAAATCCTTTTTCCAAAAAAACTCTGCATAACTAATTGTTAACAAATTATATAATCTTTTTAAAAAATGATTTCCGTGGACCGTTCACCCTCAGATTATTATTATTAGGTAAGTACTTAACTCTTCTGACCAATGCAAGATGTCTGTTAGAAAAATCTTTACCTAAAGCTAACTCATTAGATTTCATTCATATGTGAATTGGGGAGCGATGAAAGTGCATGGTGATAGGGCAGTTGAAAGCATTGTAAAATGTTTGTTTGCCCAGGTCCGCCGAGCTTTGGTTGCGATGTCGATAAAAGGTCAGAGGTTCACTTCAAAGAGAAGAAAAGAAAACAGAAAGATATAATCGTGTTTTTTTTTATTACGAGATTTTTAACATATGTTATTGTCTTCAGAGCCAATCGGGAAGTGAGTGTTCCGTAGCTCCCAAGTTTCCAGTTAGTCAGTCGTGTCTGTGAGTTGAATGAGGGTGTTACAGAAATGTTGTGTCAAAACAAAACGATTCCGAAAGAATCAAACGACTACGGTTTGCATCTAAACCGAAATTCGGTTGAACTACAATGTGCATATCAATAATGTTCTAAGGTATAAACAAAAACAATTTAACAGGCAACTAAGCACTCGAACATCGTCAAAGTCGTGACGCAAAAGGAGTATATTTTCTGGACTTCTAAATTAGCATGCGAATATTTCATAAAAGCTCTGCTTAAATTGTGAGACTAATGACAATAAAACGATAATGAGTTACCCATAATGCACCAATGACTTAGTAAAAGACGGAGATACCATGGGAGAGGCGGGGACGCGACAATTTATAAACTTCTGAAGTTGTCAACGTGGACCTTGCAATGTCCAGTAAAGAAAAGCAAATTTATATTACTAGACTTTCTGTAAAATTTTAACTCTTTCATACGCGTACGAAAAGTAACGCAACAGAAAGTTATAAAAAATATTTAGCAATAACCATATCAGATTAGCCTCAAATTAGTGGAAATAGAGGATTTATCTGTAAGAGTTCAAATACAGCAGGCTAAACAATTAATGACCAATGCCAATATTTTGCGATGATTCTACATTTGCATTACGGAAATCTCTCTCAGAATTTCCATAAAAGAACTTAAAAGAGAACAAACATTTTTCTCTTTAGTAATTTTTAAATGACGTACAACGTTATTCATGATGTCATTAATGTATGAAAGTTGGCAGCACACTGTCTCAGAATGCCAACATTGGTGACGAGGTGAACGTGAGAATCTCCAGGCCAGTGCAGCATTTGGTAGATTGCATGACAGTGTCTGGAACAGAAGGGGAATTAGCACCCAAACAAAACTAAAAGTATACAGAACTGTAGTGCTCCCAACTTTACTATACACATGTAAAACGTGGACAGTATACCAACGCCATGCGAAGTGCTGAACTACTTTCACACCAACATAAAATGGCTGGAAAAAGCTCCAGACACCCAAATATTAGCCAGGTCAGGACTACACAGCATCCACACTAGCCTCATATTGTGCCAACTACGCTAGGCGAGCCATGTAATGCGCATGCCCAACCATCGCCTCCCCAAGAGGCTCTTCTACGGTGAACTTATGGAAGGGAACAGAGCACTCGGAGGTACACGTAAGCGCTACAAGGATACACTCAAAACTGCTCTAAAGGCCTTTGATATTAGACATGACTCCTGGGAGACAGCAACCAGTGACCGAGCCCCCTGGCGATCTATGATACGGAATGGCGCAGCTGTCTGTGAGGCTAATAGGCAACAGGCTGCTAAGACCAAACGTCAAGTCAGAGATGCCCGTTTACGAAACACTCCTGAAGGGATCCCATCCATCTTTTGTTCGACATGCAGACGCAAGTTTCATGCAAGAATAGGGATAATCAGCCACCAGAGGACACAGGTGGCGGCCAGCACTGGACTAATGTGATGAGAGTGGTCATCGTCGACTACAATGGACGAACAACAAACAACAATCCATGAACATTTCATCCCATACTTCGAAAGCACATTTTCTTAAGGCTACTGTGGACCTAATGGATTGGATAAGATACTTAAATCAAATGAACAAGAAGATTTTTAAATGTTATAATGTATTATGTTGCCAGCAATTCGCCTATGCTCAAAGCGACGATAAAGCACACGCCATGTGGGTTAAATGGAATGTATTAACCATAATTATTAAAAGATTTTCAGCGGCTAAGCGCCACCCACCTGTGTCTAGGGTGAGCTTTGTTAGCGAGGGAATGAGCTGGATGGCTTGTGTCATATGTCACCAGCTACACTAAGTCCCCCCCCCCAGCCCTCATCTCTCGAATTAACTGTGTTCATTTATATGAGTTGGTCTGACACATGTCACCAGCTACACTAAATACACGATACTCCCTGTGTCTGGGATGTGCTGTGTTAGTAAATGGGTTAAGGCAGTATGTGGTGTCATGACACACACATCTACACAACTGCACGTTGTACATTAGCGGTAACGCACGTGGCAAAACAACTTCACATAACGTATAGCCGATCACTATTCAGTGGCTTTGATGAACGATCATTTAATCATTTCTAATGTTCCAATAAGTGTTTCGATTAGAATATTTCATAAATACATGCCCTAACAAACACAATAGTCGCTAAACACAATAGTCGGGGACGTGGTGGTCGAGTGACAGCGCACTGGACTGTCGTACCGATGGTCACGGGTTCGAATCCGTGTGAAGGCAAGGGTTTGTTCCCGGGGCCTAGGGCGTCCCTGAGTCACCCCGCTCCGAATGGGTACCTAACACTACATGTAGTTAGGCGGCTGGGTAATGCGTGGAACCCACAAAGCCGTGGCATGTGAACGCTGCTTCACTTGCCAACAGATCATCTGTCATGGTCTGTGGACGCAACTATCTTCTGCATAGAAGGAGCGTCTGTATAGATAAGATAAGATAAGAAACTTGCTAAACTGTGAAAATTTAAAAAAATAGTTTTTAAAAAAGTTTTTTCGCCTACGGGTCATTGTTTTAAATAAAATGTGAATTTATCGAATCAAGAAAAACCGAGGAAAAAACGACACTTTTAAAAAATTAGATTTTCGATGGCGGAAGTATTATAGTGTACATACATTCTCTTCCTTAGCTGGTACCCAAAGATAAGGGGATATTACTTTTCCCAAACTTACTTTGAAGGTGTTCAATATATAACATATATAATACATATTTGTGTGCTGGAGCACAGCCATCGTACGCCAATTAATTCCACCCACCCGCCCCCTTATTTTTCTCTGTTTCTCTACAATGTCTTTTTTGTAAATCATTTTTTCCCCGAAATAAACGTATTGACTGATCCCATTGTGTGTACTTTAATTAATATTTTTTTAAATTTAAACTTGCCATTGACAAATTGGGTTGGAATATCGCAAAACAAAATCATGTTCGATGACAATAGCTGTTTAATGGGGGGAAAAAAATCAATATTTTTTTTTAAAATTTGACTTTAATTGTAATGAAACAATTTACCTGTCACTTGAATTTATTTAAACAAATATCTTTGTCAGCGTTGATCGGTTATGTTCAAATTCAATGAATTTTTACCACGTTTTATTACCTTGCTTTCGTGTCTGTCTGTCCGCAATTTTTCAAATTTGCCAACGTAAAATTAAACCACTTATGAGGGTCCTAGAGATCTAAAAATGTTACCACAGATGACAATGCAGTGTATCAAAATTTCAGATCGATCGAATGTACCGTAATTAAATTATTGAATTTTTTAGTTTATCTCTATATAATCATCTCTATCCGTCTGCGACTTTTCACATTCACGTGAAAAATGGAGCTCACCCCGTGACCTCACCTCATCCCCGTCATATTAAAACGTTGGGCGAGCGCTTATGAGGTGTTAGGTAAAATAAATAGAGGTAAAAATAAATTAAAAGGGAAGTTCAGTCAGTGAAGAAAATTGAATAAGAAAGCAGTCTTAATATGAATTAGTGTAGTGTTTTGGTTTTTTTTATAATTGGACTAAAAAGAATAAAATAAATAGAGGTACAAAAGGATTTTTAAAAACCACGTTTTTATAAGTGGACTAAAAAGAAGAAAATAATTTAAAACTTATAAGTTCGAGTACTTTGATTTAATATTACTAAAAACGTGGGGCGGGTGCTTCAAGAACCCATTCTAATTTAGAAATACAACACAAAGATCGGTGTTTGGTATTAAAAAAAATAATTCATATTTTAGAAGGCAAACGAGAGATCTATGAGTGAGAGAATGAGTGAACTGCATACGTAAAACCTCATAAGCGTTTTTAGTCATATGAAAGTTCCTTAACAAATAAGTTTTAAATTATTTTCTTCTTTTTAATCCACTTATAAAAACGTGGTTTTTAAAAATCCTTTTTTACCTCTATTTATTTTTTTAGTGAATTTATGTACAGAAAGAATAAATATATTCAAAATGTATCAAATGAAACTGAATTTTTCCAATAAAAAATTGAACATTTCTAGTTTACCAAATTTAAAATATTTAAATATCGGTAACTTTTTTTAGAGCACTTCTCAAAAAAATAAAACTAATATAAAAAAATCAATGATTTAAAAATTAATTTATATGTATTTTTGTTACTCTATGTATCCTTGCTGTAAAAAAAAAGATTACAATCAATCAAAATCCCTACCAACCACCCTTTATTTAAAAAAAAATAATGTATATATTTTCGTCGTTGGTAAGGTATGGACGTTTCTTTCGATATTTATTGTACTCTGAATTCTATATTATGATATATTGTTACGCCCTTTAATGCCAAACATATATTTAACATATTTATTCAAAATTTAGCCAACCCACCCAAACTTACCACTCTCATCTTTGTACTCTGAATTCTATATTATGATATATTGCTACGCCCTTTAATGCCAAACATATTTTTACAAATGTGTTTAAAATTTATCCAACCAACCCAAACTTACCACTCTCATCTTTAAAAACAAAAAGGATCTCTTGTGCCTGATCCTCTCATAGGCTGGGACCACTAGGCATGTGCCTCATTGCCAGTTTTTTAAAATCCAGACCTGGCCAACGACATCACATTTTACAAGCTGAACATGTCCTATCATATAAATAGATACATACCCTGCCGTTAAACAAGGTAGCCAAATTACTTCGCAATACTTAACCAACACTAGCAAACCTACTAAAAATCAATAATACAAATATATAAGCAAATTTGTTCGATTTTTGTAAGTTTATTTGTTTGAAAAAGAACAACTTCTAGATACATAAATAGATAAATTAAACGCCGTTGTTCTTTTTATATGCAACCAAAAAAAAATTAATGAACGAGGTTAATAATTTTTTTATTATTTGCTATTTTAAATCGTGTAATCGGATAAAATTACGCACTTTCAAATTTGTACTCTTTTTTTCAATGACACTATATTATATATAAATAAACTTAGTTGTCTTTTCACTTTAAAAATATTCTCAGAAGCCAAACTCGGTCTTGCGTCATATGCGTATTTTTGTGTGTTACAGTGAATAGAAACGGGTGGAAAGGTCATCGACCATTGCACATCACAAGAATGATTAATTCATTGGCAGCCCTTAGTCCATAGAGACAGTGTGCTTATCAGCATCTGTGTACGGTGAATTGTACAGAGACAAAAATATTACTGTAAAGTAAATGTGGTCATGGCGAAACCGACGCACCAAAGAGGTGGTGTTGACCGACACGATTGGATGCAAGGACCGACAAAATGTGGATGCAAGGACCCACACGATGTAGATGCAAGGACCCACACGATGTGGATGTAAGGACCCACAAGATGTGGATGAAAGGTCCCACACGACGTGGATGCAATGACCCATACGACGTGGATGCAAGGACCCACAAGATGTGGATGCAAGGACCCACACGATGTGGACGCATGTGGTTAGGGCAATCGACTTTTCAGAGGATGAACCGTTAAACGTTAAACTTTGTTCCATGTGCTTGCCATTTGAAAATATTTGCCTATGTTCTTAAACCACTTTGAAACCTGTGTATACAAAGGCACATTTGAAAAATAATAAATTTTTGTAGATTTCGTAGACGCGAGCATAACATATTTAAAATCAAAATATTTACCAGTGAAGATTCTTCCTCTTCCGCCAACTCACAATGTTATTACACGGATCAATGTCGAAACAACAAACAAAGTAAATGTGTTAATTTCTCCTGGCCAGTAAATCTCTTTCAGGAAATTTTCTGGCACCTCAATTTTTGCGTCTGATTTAAACGTTACCGACTCTTCCCACCGTGGAGAGATCCCATCTTCAACACTCATGATTCCTCGACACCGTAGGGTACACATTGCAAATGGTATTAACCCCGCAAAATAAACGTAGGTACCCTTTAAAGTTATTGGACTTTCAGTAATGTTACTTTTCGTACGGATGAAATTAACTAAGGCTCGCGCAACAACTAGTTGTCCTTAGAATAATCTTGTACAAGTACAACTGTCCGTCTTCCAGGTTTTAGGTCATCCCGTAAGTCGAAATTCTTCATTTCGAAATGGACCGGTTTATTTATATAACAGTTATAGATCTTACTAAGTCTAAGTAATTTCCAGATTGCTACATTTTATCTTTCTGTTAGTCTGTGGACTTACCTTTAACTTGGCGTGACCTAGAGGGTAAGACGAGATGACAATCCTAAAACAATAGTACGTGAAAGTAAAGCCTTAAACCAGTTTTTTTGAGTTTCGTAATTAACTAAAATTGAAATTCACAAAAGTTTCACTTTTCGCAAAGTGAACAACACAAGTCTCACTAGCCACGAGTCAAGTGACCACATTTGAACAACCTACGACCCGCCGGTTCATTATGTCGGACTGACAGACAGGACACCACCACGTGCGCTTGGAGCAGGGCTCTTCTGTCGGATAATTAGTTAGTTCACCAGCCGTGAATATCCTCTGTGTTGTAGAGTTGCGTGTTGAGCACACCTGATTTACATATCGACTCGTCCGATAATGGAGCCGGGGGTCGGATGTGTGGGAGGGAGGGGATTGTGATAGGGGTGGGGGTGGGGGGATCATGCTTCATTGAGCTATGGGACGGTATCCCGCATGTGTGTCCTCGATACTCAGTGGACTTTATAAACAATACCATGTGGGTTCTATGATAATAAACATAGGACATAGACGAATGTTTCCTTCGAAATTAAATTCGATATTTTTAAACGAATCAAATGTTTAGCCACACTGCCTGGACTTTTCTATTCCTAAAATAAAACAAGAACTTAGAAACACTGCTCCCCTACAGATAGAACTCGCATTTTTTATAACGAGTAAACAAACCTTTACAATAAAAGAAAGAAAAAAAGAAAAGAGGAAAAAAAAATAATTAAAAAATTGGGTCTATAATTTCTCTAGCACGAGGGGTTGTGATTTCTCGATGCTGCGGTTGGAAGATAATGCGCATCTGAAACTAGAGCGTCAACATGTGACGTCACATAAATAATTTCAACTGTGGCCATGGCTGAGTAGGAGGACAATTTTAATTGCCCCTCTCTTGATATTCACGCGCAGATTCTTAAGGAGTTTACAGCCATCTATAGCAACAGTCGAAGAGCCACGTTCTTTGTGACCCTGGTTAATGGGAAGTAATCTGACTATAGTTAGTAGGCCTATTGCCATCGGAATTCTTGTGGAATCAATAATTTAAAGCTAATAATTAACGTGTGGCATTAGATTTACATTTAATCACTTTAAATCCAAACTACATATTCAGATCTGGATGTTCTGCTCCAAACTTGACCAATGCATTCTATTGATTAAGTATGACTTCAGAATAAGTTTTAAATTATGATTTTTTTTACGGAGGTCATTATTCTGAAAACCGATTTGCCTAAAATTTAGAAACCAATAATGTCTCCAAAATAACAGTCATGAAATATCATATGTCTAGATTAATTAATGATTGCAAAAAATATCATAAATACATCTCCAGCATAGATGCGATAACTTGATTAGACTGAGATGAAAGATATAGAACCAACTCTCTGACTTTAATTTTTTTTCTGAATCCGACTAAGGATAATCAATGAATCGTCCTCTCCTATTCATGTACCCTCAAACCTCATGTTACGGTTAGGCATTGAAGCACAATAACAGCTCCCAGATGTAATGGAGTGAATCTCAAAGTTTTAATTATGTATTTTATTTAGTGTGAGTGTGTGGGGGGTGGTGGCGGCCAGGGGTGCAAATTACTTTTATAATTACCCATGAAAGGTAAAGTTTTTTAGACAACAAAATTGAATTTGGGTAGAGACCACGTTCAAGAGAAAGTTGAATTAATGAATGAAGCTGGAGATTCAAAATATTATCGTCGTGAGACATTTAAAAGTAAAGGGGAAAAAAACCGTCTTCAGTCCCTAATGTTAAATCATGTCATTTAAAAAAAAACAACAGTGTATTAAGGGCATGGAATATGTGTGTATTCTATGAAAGGTTGGTTTTTTTAAGTTATTAGTTGTTAAATTTAACTTGCAATGAGATGTTAAAGAAAATATATTATATCATGTTTGTATTATTGTTTTATAGACTATGTTATAATTAAGTTTTAAAAAAAATATATCAATGGTTACGAGAGTTTGTGTTTGCTCTCTCGGGATTAAAATAAAGGTCACCACTTACTCTATCCTTTGGCCGTTTATTAAAATAATGGTCACCACTTACTATATCCCTTGGCCGTTTATTAAAATAAAGGTCACCACTTACTCTATCCCTTGGCCGTTTATTAAAATAAAGGTCACCACTTACTCTATCCCTTGGCCGTTTATTAAAATAATGGTCACCACTTACTCTATCCCTTGGCCGTTTATTAAAATAAAGGTCACCACTTACTCTATCCCTTGGCCGTTTATTAAAATAATGGTCACCACTTACTCTATCCCTTGGCCGTTTATTAAAATAAAGGTCACCACTTACTCTATCCCTTGGCCGTTTATTAAAATAAAGGTCACCACTTACTCTATCCCTTGGCCGTTTATCTGATATTAAAATAATGGTCACCACTTACTCTATCCCTTGGCCGTTTATCTGATATTAAAATGTTGTTGTTTTATTTTTTAAATTTTTATTGTTTTTTATAAAATACTTTTTCAGTGAACCTTTTATTAGTGTGAGGCCGTCGAAAGGGGGAGGCCTCTACGGGGCTCGGCGGATGAGTAGGGTCGCGGGGCACGGACCTGACCACGACTCGGCGACCTGAAACCAACATCTCCCGGCAGGCAATGCCAAAGTCCGATAAGTTAGGGTTAGGTGCTAGTCACATATGATTACAGTCGCTGTACGGATCTTAGACAAAGAATCTTAAATGCATTGTCGATGATGAAAACCAAAGTGCCCGTTGAGGGTCGGGTAAATCCGAAGCGACCGTTTCGTCCCCCTCAATTTTACTAGCAACGCCATTGAGCGGTGCCGGTTTAGGGCCAGGAGCGCCAGTACGGATTAGCAAAAGGTACCGCGAAGAACGCAGCGGACGCCAGCTCTGAGGAAACTTTCCAGTGGGGGTTGCACCCTAGGTAGGTCATTGATGATCCCCCGCATTGCGGTGATCCTAACCATTGAGACTCGTATGCTTTGCCGGGGTGGCGCCGAAGTGGTAGCGGGTCGTAGTAAGGCAATTCCACCCCTCCTTGTGAGGCCAACTTAGTGGGAGGCATCCTCGACTTTCTGTCTTAGATGCCCAGGTGGCCGCTTCAGAAGCGACCGCTCCGGGGGGGGGGTTTCCCAGCTGTCAACGTCCTTTTCTGGGGGAGGGGGGCAGATAGCTGGGAGGGTCTTCCAGGAAGACCCATGAAGAGCACTAGGCTCGGGGCTTCTGATTTTCTTCCACATGTAGGATCATTAGTGTGAGGATTTTTATTTATACTATATTATTTCTTTTTTATAGTCCTTGTTGGAAAAAGATATTTTATTTTCTAAGTGATAAGAGTAAAATGGGTTGCTGAACATCATATCCGCTTCCATGTCAGTTTTTTTGACAGGTTTCGTCAAAGTAAGCATGTTTTGAATAACGAAACTATAAATTGAAATGAACGAACTTATTCAGAGAATAAATTTAATTTTATCTAAAGTACGATAATGTTGAGTTTGCTTTACTTTGCCCTCCTTAACTTCTTGTAATCGATAAAACAACACACATGAACATGAGACCAGTCCAACATAGGCGGAACTATGATAAAATGTTTCAGTTTTCCCAACAGTTGGAATGTATCACATTATGAAGCGCACCCTGAACAGAAATATTTACGACAATACATCAATGTTGCTATTAATAATCTTTGAAATTTAAATAAAAAAGTAAGAAATTATTATAACCTACTGAAACTTGTGAAATGGAAAAATATAAAAAATGATTCCGTTATAGCTTATACCATTACAGTTACAGCTCACACAGTTACACATATATGATACACCATTATTAGATGAAATGAAACTCAAATAATAGGACAAATAAATTTCCCAGGCAGTTCAAAGTCATAATTTTCATTTTTAGAAAACATTTCACGTAAACAAGAAATTTATATTATATATTCTGGAGTAGTTAACACCAACTTTGAATATTATTTTAAGCGTTTAATAGCATGCAACTTTGGCTCTGAAAAAAAAATATAAAAAAACTATTTTATTATTGTTTATCAAAAGAACTATGTGAATCTAATGAAATGCTTGATATTAGAATATAAATCATGGGATACATACCCTTTTTGTATCATTTATAACCGATTTTTGGGGAATCTCGCAAATAATCTTCTGTATTGAAGGAGCGTCTGAAACAAATAAGATGTACACCGAGAAGCAACAGTACCAAAAGGATGCTTGCCGTATTGGCAACTTGCCTCTAAGAGCAGAAGATTTTTAACTTTCTGTTATTATAAAAATAAAAAAAAATTTTATTTTTTTTAATTAATAAATATGCGTAGTATTAAAGCATTCAATTAAATCTGTAATTTTAGTCGATTTAACTGTTCATATTAAGTTTATCCGAATTATTTCTTAGACATTAGTGACCACTAATATTAATCATAAAAATAATAACAAAAAAAAAGCATATTGAACAATCTCACTGTTTACAAAAGCATTGAAACATATTAATCCTCTTCTGACAATATTTATTTCACTTTCAATGATAAAGTCACTATTTTGTGAATTCAACCTCATTCGGTCACACATTTCCCATACGACTATTAAAACGAATGCTTTCCACGATAACCTGCTTAAAGTTTGAAATGAAAATGGCGGCGCTCCGGAAGCTGATTGGTCCTCAGCGTAGAAAAAGTAGTTCCAGACTTGCGGTGATAGTGAAAGTTTGAGAAGACAAGGACAATAGCTCGTTGTCAACACGCAGTCAGTTGTCCTGGTGGAAGGGGCCGTCATGACGTTAATTACATGAAAGGCTGATAGCAGCGGATAGAGGAGAGGCGTTAATTTTAAGGCTTAAAACCTGCGTGTGTGTGTACTGTAAACATGCATAAAGGTTGAGTTCTGTAAAAAAAAACACACAATAATTTACCACATTTCAATCTTCTAATTTTATCGGGATATTCACCTTATCTTTGAAATGAATCAAAGAAGTTTAATCGAAAATATTTCAATATATTTATATATATAAATTAGATAACAAAACTTGTTTTGGTCTTTATTTTAAAAAATTTAATGACCCGTTACTTTATTCAACAAATACAGATTATAAGCAAACCATTTTGTATATAAATTGCAATAAAGTTGCTAAGAATGTAGAATCAAAATACTATGATTAATGTCTCCACTAATTCTTCATTTTGGGGGAAGTTTTGATACGACTACGTACGGACTAAATCGTTCACCCGTCTCCTTCTCACATCCAATGCTGGCTGTATCAGCGGTGACGCGTGAATTTGTGTGAGAATAGTGAGAATAATGACTAAAAATGACGCGTTAATGGTCTTGTTCGCTGAATTAATTTTTTGTGTTCTGGGCAACAGCTTTATCTGTAACAGTATTCATTTAAAGAGAGAGAGAGAGAGAGAGAGAGAGAGAGAGAGAGAGAGAGAGAGAGAGAGAGAGAGAGAGAGAGAGAGAGAGAGAGAGGAGGTGAGAGAGAGTGAGTGAGAGAGAGAGACAAGCGGTTGAAGTATGAGCGCCTTATTTTTCTTCTTATTGCTTTAATGAATATATCTTCTGTAAGAAACACAATGGTTTGCATTCAGTGCTGGATTTACCTATTTGCTGAACAAGCTATAGCTTACGGCTCCCGCCTTCTTGTGGGCCCCCGGAATTTTTTAAAATCATAATTGTCACTGACATAGAATATCTGGACTTCAAAAGCCATCTCAAATAGCTTAGAGCCTCATCGAGTCTAAATCCGGCCCAGGTTGCATTGATTGATCCGAAACGTTCAATATTTTTACAGGCATCGTTCCTCTCTCTTTCCTACAGCTTAAACGCAGTCTATCTTTTATCATGGAGAGAAAGAGCAAAATAGTTTTTAAAAAATATTAAATAAAAAAAATAATTTTTAAAAATAATTAAAACTTGAAATATGATCAATATTTTCATCTTTGCTGACGTGGCGTGACATGATACAACAAACTCCATACATCTCAAAGTGTCATCTTGAAGAAAGTAGAAGCCATTGATTCAATAAAGAAAAAAATATAATGAAAAAAAAATTTTAACAGAAAAAGGCAAATTTTCTATTGTATGAATATTGTTTTAAAAACAGCATAGAATGGTCAAAGCTTTTAGATTTAAAAAGCCACAGATAACGGCATGATACTGTAACATAACACGATGCCAGAATGAATGGTGAACGCCTTTTTGAGACAGTAACCACCAGTTTCTCACTTTAATAACAGCCTTTAAAATATACATGAACAAGAGGGGATCCAATCAATAAATCATTCTAGAAATTCCAACACTTTACCCTTAAAAACGTTACAACATGTTGTTAACCCGTTAACTTCCTGACTATTAAAGTTCCTTCACAAAACATGCAGTAAATGATAAGAGTAGAAGGCAAAAATCTTCTGTATAGAAGGAGTGTTTGTTATAGATAAGATAAGATAGATAAGTGCCATTTTTTTTTGTCACTAAATATTCCTTTCCCCCAATAAAAAAAATATTTTTCTTCTAAAAATGGTATGCCAAGTCAACAAAGGTTATTTTGAAATTATATTTCTACTAGCGTATCACCCGTCAAAAATGACGGAGGACGTTTTCAGCTGAAATCTATTTATTTTATAAAAAATGCACTTTTTGTAGGGCGCCTACGGCGCCGACCTTTTCAAAAGCCCAACTAACGTGTCCTAGTTTGATAAATACGAAATATTACACTTTCTGAAATGTACACAAAGTATTTTATAATAGGGGTTGTAGGGCAACTACGGCGCCCCCTTTGTTTTTTTTGATTTTATAATTAACCATCATCAAATCCTCTTTTTACATTGATCCCTTTTCCAAAATTAAAATACATGTATGAGCGAAAACAATGACGTCATATAATATTTTTTTACAGCGCATCTTTAATTTGCACACCTTTTGATGCATTGGTGCAGTAATTTGGTTTTCCCTGCTTTCTAAAATTAGCAGCGTCACGGACAGACATTGCAAATTATATTGTTTAATTATATGATAAAATACTACGTATATGTGTGAGTGAACTTTTGTATGTTAACATGTGTCTTTTTAGGTGTGTGCATGCGTGTGTGCGTTGTGTTTTCATGGCGAAAGTTGGCAAACTCAAAGTCTGCACAAGGCGGCACCACGTAATTCCAACAAACTGATATCATTAGAAACTCGTCATCGTGAAATTTAAAAGCTGAACTGCATATGTCACCTAGTTAAATTCTAATTTATCGTTAATTTCGATTAAAGCCAAAAATTAAAATTTATGATGTAACGCTTATTAATTGAAAATCTAAATAACTCTGGAATGTCTCCTTTATATGTCATCGTTTTAAACCACACTTCACAAAAAAGACAAGTGTGTTGAAATTTGTTTCAAGTGATGAACGGGTCTAATTTACAATATAACCAGCCGAGCTGAAAAATAATTCACATGGAACTGAGGTAACTGGTATGCACCAAACGGTCTTGGCAAGGAATTCCATTATCGGATATCGGTGTTCATTAAGTTTCCACCATTATGGAGGGTTAATGGATTCAGGAACTTTTCATCTCCATTTTGTAGTGCAGTAATTCATCAGAAGAGCTGTCGTCATTTTATGTCTCTAAGTCAGACTCCATTACTGCCATTAGCTAAATACGCTTTCATTTGGTTTGATAAGTAGGTGAAGTGTCAGAACCATGGTAGGCAAACTTTATCAATATTTTGAACATTCTCGTCACTAAATAGTTTAAAACCAAACTGGTCGTGTAATCATCAGGACATTTACTTATTTAACGGCAACTATTTTTTATTATTTTTGTTTTTACTTTTGGACTTCAAATAATTTGTAAGTGATGGGTCGATTAATCGTTAAAAATAATTTAATCGTTTAATTTTAAAAAAAAAGTAATCGAGAAATTAAAAGTTATTTTCCGCAGCCCTAAATTTAAAAAAGAAAATATCACCCTAAATATTTATTATAATATTCTTTTTCCTGTCAAACAATGTCACCAGCTGATGTAAACTTGGACACTGCACACATTCGTATCAGTTGTCTAAATCATGTTAAAAACTAAACTTTTCACTTTGATGAGTCACACTTAAAGACATAATATCACAACTCAATAAGTACATTTTTAATTCTTATTTGCTCTTTGCCTTTTATTTATTTATTTTATTTATCTAGACAAAAGCCCCAGACATTATCTTTCAAAGCCTTCCAGTCTCTTGATAACGTAGCTTTTCAATCAGGTTTGCAGTCTTCGCCATATTTCTTATGGGATCGTCCATTTTTTCTCTTCTTTTTTTCTTCTTTTTTTTGGACAAGGTTATTTGAAATCATAGTCAATGTATTTCGTGGTCTTTTTAGTGATAAATATTTAAGTAAAATTTTTTTAAATGCGTATTTTACCACATTTTTTCTATTACATGTTCTACAATATAAGACTTCCTCCACACCCTCCTATACAACAGACAGACTTAACCAACCTCCACACCCTCCTATACAACAGACAGACTTCATCAACCTCCACATCCTCATATACAACATACAGACTTAACCAACCTCCAAAGACTTCATCCACACCCTCCTATACAACAGACAGACTTAACCAACCTCCACACCCTCCTATACAATAGACAGACTTAACCAACCTCCACACCCTCCTATACAACAGACAGACTTAACCAACCTCCACACCCTCATATACAACAGACAGACTTAACCAACCTCCACACCCTCCTATACAACAGACAGACTTAACCAACCTCCACACCCTCTTATACAACATACAGACTTAACCAACCATCCACACCCTCATATACAACAGACAGACTTAACCAACCTCCACACCCTCCTATACAACAGACAGACTTAACCAACCTCCACACCCTCCTATACAACAGACAGACTTAACCAACCTCCACACCCTCTATACAACATACAGACTTAACCAACCTCACACCTCCTATACAACACACAGACTTAACCAACCTCCACACCCTCTTATACAACATACAGACTTAACCAACCTTCACACCCTCCTATACAACACACAGACTTAACCAACCTCCACACCGTCGTATACAACAGACAGACTTAACCAACCTCCACACCCTCATATACAACAGACAGACTTAACCAACCTCCACACCCTCATATACAACAGACAGACTTAACCAACCTCCACACCCTCCTATACAACACACAGACTTAACCAACCTCCACACCCTCCTACACAACAGACAGACTTAACCAATCTCCACCTCTTCTTACAATAGAACACGTGAGGCTGAAATGGGTCTGCAGTGCTATTTGAATACTCACCTTTGAATTTCAACTCGAAAAGGAGGGGCGAACAAAAAGCAACGCATAAAATTTCAATGGCTACTTACTACAGGCAACCAATAGTCTTTACCAACAATTATTTGCTAATCAAATTAATATTTAGAATAAAAACAAAATTGTAAATGTATCTTCTATTCACTTTTTATTGTTTTAGGTGATGACACAATTTTTTTTAAGTGGCTAATTATTTTTTTACCTGCGTGGTGGTTCAGTTACTTAGTTTAAAAAGTGATTCATTGGAATCAAGTTGTTTCAAATAATAACCTTTAAGAACTTTTCACCGAAGCAACTGTCATTAGTTCATTGGTCTCTGTCTAAATTTTGCATTAACCGTTTTGAAGTCAGTGCACTATGTTAGTTCGGTTATCTCTAATTCTCCTAACAGCCGGTTCTATTAACATGATCAGGGTGGCCTTCCCACTCCCCCCCCCGTCCCCCATCCCATTTTTTGATTTGACCGTATCCTCATCACGCTGGATGGGGCTATGACGTCATTAAAAATGCATGCCATTCGGGCCACTAGCTCAGACTGAGACTCGTTCTTAATTGAATAATCGCACGCGACCCGCAGCGGGTGATTTCAGTAGTAGGCTACGCGCTCGGAAATAGCCGTGCGATTCAGAAACATGCATCCCTATTACGTAGCAGCGGCTAACTCTGGTCAGTGGGGGGGGGGTGGAACCAGTGGTCACCTAGACATTTTACAGGGCCCTGGGACATGGCAAATATCTTCGTAACACCGTCAGTAAATCTTTTAGTAAGCAAGAAGTAATTTTGCTAACCTAATAATACGGATTTAGATACTGCCAAAGAAAATAATTAAGACTAATACACATCTCTTGCTCTCTATTGGGAGCAGGGGGGGGGGCAAAACCGGTGTTTACGTATTTAAGATTTCGACTTTATCTGACATAAGTCCAAAACAAAGCAAGTGTTGTTCATATAATAGTGTCACGTATGTAATTGCTAGAGAGACCGCAGTCTGTCCCTGGGAGAAACTTTTTCCTTTAAATGAAGGAAAGCATTCCGAGTTACTCAATGGCTGCACATTTTTAAAATAAAGGATGGGGAAAAAAACTTGTCCCTCCCATTGTGGCACTAACGCCACTGTTGGATTCTGATTTAAAAGCGATTTTAAATTTTTACCGCGCTTTCTTTACTTCTTAAACGCCAATAAATTGTGTCCCTACTGTGGACATTCATGTGGCTATCATACACGTGTGCCTGGGTTAAGCTTCATCCAAAGCCATTTGTCACGCATAAGGCCAAGTTCAACAATGTCATACAAAAAGTAGAGGTCAACGTTTGTTTAAACTTCACAAAGCGCACAATGGGTGTGGTTACACTTAAAATCCTGATATTATTGATACAGTCGTAATGATTAATTGGATGAGCGAATTCATAATAGAGTGTGAATAATCCATTTCAACATTTTTCATACTGCAGAACACATCCGTAATGGGGTCGATACTCACATTGGCATAGCATTTAAATTACTGTGTAGGATACTTGTAGGTTACCACAATTAATTATTGGCAACAGCTGGTTGGGGGGTAAGAGTGTGTGACACAGTGACACTATTTTATGTTTGATCGACACGACTCAACAGTCGCTGTATTAAGCGACAGCTTGAATGTCAGTCTGCTTTCCTACCCATCCATTTATCTAATTTTCATTTACCTTATATATATATATATATATATATATATATATATATATATATATATATATATATATATATACTAGTCAAAATGACGGAAGTTTTCAAAATAAATACACATTAGATTAAAAAATAACTGAATACAGACTTTCATTTATTTTTATTTGATTCATTTATTATAATATTGACCAATTTTATGCGGAACGTTCGAAAAGTGTTATTTTTGGTGCAGTAATTTGGTGCGCTGCTTTCTAAAATTAGAAACAGCATTACATTACAACCATACAGACGACGGGAATTATGTATATTGATATATATATATATATATATATATATATATATATATATATATATATATATATATATATATATATATATAAGGGCTGTTATCGATTAATTTAAATTTAATCGTTAACTTTTGAAAAATTATCGATTAATTCATCGATAATTTCGATTAATAAGCCTAAAATAGAAATTTATGACGTCATTAAACTGAACATTTCTCACGGACATTGAAAATTAAGAATATTTTGTACGTCAGCGATGTATTTGATCCTTTAAAAGAGAATTGTTTATGGCAGTGAACACAGTAAACTTTTTCACCATCTTCGACTTTGCCATCCGCAGTTAGCTTAAAAACAAAATTTTTGCTCAACTTTCTAGTTATATGTTTAAATTTAACTGCGCTGATGCTGTCAGCCATTTTTTAGTTGAGGTCTACCGGTCCACATAAAGTAATAAAATAAATTATAATATTACGCGGGAGAAGTTTGTACGTAAAAAATATATAAATTATTATTAATTATTAATAATTAATTATTTATTAATAAAAAATTTTTAAAAAATATTATAAATATTTTCTGTAATTTTATTCGAATTTTTATCGATTAAAATAATTTTAATCGATAAAATATTTTAACGATTAATCGAGAAACTAATCGTTAATTTCCGCAGCCCTAATAATATATATATATTAGGGATCAGCCGGATATGGTTTTTTACTATTTGCCGAATCCGGATAGGTCGGCTCTAATATTTGTCGAATCCGGATTCCAGATCCGGATATGTCCACATTTAAGTGTAAGAGCTAATAAGGTATACTTCAATACTTTATATCTAGTATTTAATACTATTTATTATCGATCCCACGTTAAAGCCACTATACAAATATTGAAAAATGATAAAAAGCTAAGAAAGTCCTCCGATGACCTGGAGAGGGATGGGCGCCGCCAGGTCTACCAAGCCCGAGAATGTTCAAATGTAAACATTAGAACCCCCTACGACCACGAGGTTAAATAGAGAGTATCTGCTATCTACGTTGTGGCATTGTCAACGTGAACGATGAACATTTTACAATGGAATTGATTGAACGAACTTGAACAAAGTTCAAAGAACTGTGTAGTGTGTACCAAGCGAACAGTGTTGTACTGTGTGCGTAATGTGATGTACTGGAAGTCGTGACCTAGAGCCATAATTAAACTGTTCTTTTATTCTGACGATTTAAGTTTAATATGCTGTTAGTTAACTTAGTTTGTTTTCTTATGTAGTAAAGTAATATCTATACTTTAACTATTTAACTTAATATTTTTTTCTCGTATTGAAATTGATTCTTTTACTATATTTTGCATGGATTTGAATGACTTCATGATGAACGCTTGTGAATTCGTTTATTTTGTTATATATTAATAATTTAATGTATAACTTAATTTTTTAATTAACTTATTTTGTATAATTATAATATTCACAATAAACTAGAGTTTTAAAATTATAAGACTGAATAATATATAATATGTGTTATAGAGACAAGCAAAACTTGTGTTCATAAGTTCGCAAATCAAATCACAATTGCAACTGCCATTTAAAGTTTAATGGAAAAAAGTTTCCAAGGTTCCTGTTTAACTATAAAGTTTATAGTGTGTAGTATAAACTAATAATTACAAATTAAATTTAAAATTATTTTTTTTAACTATTATTTTTAACATAAAATTAATATATCAGCTATCACAATGAAAATAATTTAAATGACATGGGTAAATAAAATAGTTACAAGTAGTTGTTATTACTAGTAACATTATACTCAGCAGTACTTGTTTTGTTACCTTTAATTTTGTAGTTTGTTTCTTCAATTTTTAAGTTTCGAAAAATGTAAGTGTTTGTCATAATCAATTTCTTTTTCAAGAACAATGACATCCCAAGTTTGTTCGGCGACAAGCGAGAACGCTTATCATCATTAATCTTCCTCGCTGTGCTCAATGCTCTCTCACTATCTATTCGTGTAAAATGTACTGATTTCTGGTTATTGTTTTTTACTTTTTATATAATTGTTTATAAACTTATTAATGTTAATTTAATTTGATTTCAAGAATCTTTTATTACATTGATAACCAGATAATATCCGGATCTGCCATAAGTATTTGCCGAATCCGGATAGTAAAGAAAATCCCGATAACCGGTCCAAATATCCGGCATTCCGGATATTCGGCTGTCCCCTTAATATATATATATATATATATATATATATATGTATATATATATAAGGGCTGCGGAAATTAACGATTAATTTCTCGATTAATCGTTAAATATTTTTTATCGATTAAATTGTTTTAAACGATTAATCGACCCATCACTTTTAAATGTACTGGAAGTCAAAAAGTAAATTATTTAGGCAGATAATTATTAACTAATTTTGGATAACACGAACATTTTGGTTTTAAACTATTGACCGACGTGAATAATCAAAATGTTCATCATCATTTGTCCTTTGAGTTCCTTGTGGAACATAGGGCCTCTGTCAAAGCTCGCCACTCTACACGGTCCCTTGCCAGTCGCTTCAGTTCTTCCCAGCTCTTCCCAGTCCTTCCAGCCTCGTCCAACATGCTCCGTCTCCATGTACGCTTGGGTCTTCCTCGTTGTCGCTTGCCCTGGGGGTTCCAATCTAAGGCCTGCCTAGCCCTGCTGTTATCTTTCCTGAGGGTGTGTCCAATCCATCTCCACTTTCTTTCCATGATTTGTTGTTCTACTGTTCTTTGTCCACACCTCTCCCACAGCTTGGAGTTTTCGACCTTATCGAACCATTTTATTTTCAGAATATTTCTGAGGCATCTGTTAACAAAGGTCTGGAGTCTATTTTTTGTTGTCTCTGTCGTCCGCCATGTTTCGGATCCATAAAGTAGGACCGTTTTAACATTGGTGTTAAATGATCCTTACTTTTGTTTTGACAGAGATGTGTGTAGATCTCCAGACCTGTTTCAGATTGGCAAAAGCCTGTCGCGCCAAATTTATTCTTCGTTCGATGTCCTCATCTGTTCCCCCTGCTACACTTCAAAATGTTGATAAAGGTTATTTTGTCCATTGAGAGAAATCGTTTGCCTACAATGCAATGTTCCCTCTAAGTCTAAGCTTCGATGGTTGGTGTGCAAAGTTAAAAAAAACAACAACTCGTGTGCAAATTTGCCCAACGTCCATTTTTTTTCTCAATATTTTACAAAATTTGTTGCGCGGTGATTCTAAATTCCTGCGTGGCTACGGTGAAATATCTGCGCAACCACGCTGCTTAAAGGGAAAATTGCTACCATGGTTCTAACACTTCGCTTACATATCACCTGCAAACCAAACATCCACTACAGTAACAGAAACTTCAGCTGAGACAATCTAAAGCTATGTGAACGATTGGTCAGTTCGGCTGGTTATATTGTCAATAAGACCCACTCATCATTTGAAACCAAATAATGTCAATACTCTTGTCTGTTTGCGTTGTTGGTTAAAAGATGTCATATAAAGAAGACATTCCAGTGTTATATCGATTTTCGACAAGTACCTTTAATAAATGTTACTTATGACACCATAAACTTCAATTTTTGGCTTTACTCGAAATTAACGATTAATTAATCGTTAATTTTTCAAAAGTTAACGATTAAATTTAAATTAATCGTTAACAGCCCTAATATATATATATATATTATATACACATATATATATATTATGTTACAGGCAAAGTGTGAAATTCTGGCATTCTATAGAATGCCTAGGCAATGTATAGAATGCCTGATGGTTTCAGGCAAAGTATGAAATTTGTAAAAACTTCTACAGAATGCCGGATTTCATTTAGGCAAAGTGTAAAGAGAGCACAACAAAAGACTTTATTGATAATTCTGTATTTTTAAGTGACAGTATACAAAATAAAGCACATGATGTACGCTCTGTATTATTTTTTCGAGGTCTTCCTATGATTCCACATCTTGTAAAACATCGTCAGTTAGGGACGACGTTGTGAGGCGCATTCCCCATCAGGATGGGATTGAAAGTCTATGAGATTGACCTGACAACGAGATTTGAATTCAGAAAAAGCAATTGGCTTGACCACAATGCCTTTTTTGACGCCTTTTTGTTTTGTTCTGGCAAGGTGCACTAAGTTCAATACTTAATACACAGCTTAATATCACGGCGGATAGCGTTCTTGTATTTGGGTGAAAGTTATTTCAACATTCTCTCCCGTCCTCCATAACCAATGGCCAAATGGGCTCATAAAGTACGTCAAATATCTCGGAGTCCGCGACGTAAAACAGAATGGCACTTACGCCTTCTTTAACAGGGTAGATCAACTTAGTCTTATTTTCCACCATCATGACATCATAGTGTTTCACCAGCCAATCGTCCCGTGGTTCTTGCTTAATGGTGGTCTTAGACATTTTCACATCGTCCACCAATTTTTGGTAAAAGTTTCGGTTTTTAAAAAAAAACGCTGTTTTTAGCAGCATTGACTCTTACTTTAGATAACTCATCGAAGAACCGTCGTTGCATGTCAACATGGCGTGATTCCTGTTCTAGCACTACATTCTCTTCCGACATGGTCACACGGCAATCCAAGGGGAAACGTTACGGGTGAACGTCTGTGGAATCTCAGCCGGAATATATAAACAGACGTCGTGAGAAGAATTTAGACAATATTGTTTGTGATTTGGTCGTAGAACCTCGTACCGGCTAAAGGCTGTCTTACAATAACTTTCAACACTCACTGGCTTCGATCGCCATCATGAAACAACGATCAACGCTGCATTGTTAGGTCAGACGGGTCAGTGTGCCAAATTTCAGCTCGATCGAATCACGGGAAGTGGGTCATTTTCGACTTTTGTTTTTCCGCCCGCCCATGAGATGATGAGACGGCCGCGAAGTTAATATAAGGGATTTAATAAATAAAACAAACCCGTAATAAAACAAACCCGTAAAAACAAAGTATTTGACTATTAATCCCTTATATATGAGACATAACTAACAGTATTGATTATTTTCAAACATTTACAGACTGACACCGAGTGATGTCCCTTGTCTTTAATAAATGGGGGTGGGATGTGAGGGGGTGTCGGCACGACGGTCGGCGTCAGCTCAAACTCACGTGGAAGTGGAAGAAAAAAACAATAACAAACCGTGAATTTGAATTACATACCTCATATAAGGATAAACTAAAAATGCATTAATTTAATTACGGTACGATCGATCGATCTGAAATTTTGATACGATGCATTGTTAGGTGAGTCGGGTCCGTGTGCCAAATTTCAGCTCGATCGGATCACGGGAAGTGGGTCATTTTCGACTTTTCTTTTTCCGCCCGCCCAGCCCAAGACAGAGATGATGAGACGGCCGCGAAGTTAATATAAGGGATTTAAAAACAAACTCGTAAAAACAAAGTTTTTGACTATAAATCCCTTATATTTGAGACATAACTAACAGTATTGATTATTTTCAAACGCTACAAACATTGACAGACTGACACCGAGTGATGTCCCTTGTCTTTAATAAATGGGGGTGGGACGTGAGGGGGTGTCGGCACGACGGTCGGCGTCAAATCAAACTCACGTGGAAGTGGAAGAAAAAAACAATAACAAACCGTGAATTTGAATTACATACCTCATACAAGGATAAACTAAAAATGCATTAATTTAATTACGGTACGTTCGATCGATCTGAAATTTGGATACGATGCATTGTTAGGTTAGACGGGTCCGTGTGCCAAATTTCAGCTCGATCGGATCACTGGAAGTGGGTCATTTTTTACTTTTATTTTTCCGCCCGCCCATGAGATGATGAGATGACCGGCGGTGAAGTTAATATAAGGGATTTAAAAAGTAAGCTTAATTATTTTTTTGTTAAAAGTATGCTGTCAGCTTAAAATTGAAGGGTGTATAAGGGGCTTAGTATGGAAAGAGTTCCGGGGCTCTGTAAGATTCCCATTAAGTTTTTCTCAACACACGTGCTAAAACTATTTTGAGTAATTTTTTAAAGTTCCTTGAAAAGCTGAGCAAAATTCTCTGAAAAGCTGAGCTAAGGGATTGTCCATATATGACGTTACGCGATTTTGTTCGATTTTACCCCCCCTCCCCTCTCGTAAATTTAGACAATATGACACCACAAAGCTTAAAAGCCGTATTTTCTAATTGAAAATGAGCATGTTGCAAATAACTTTTTTTGTCATTTAAATATGTACCTTATATACTCGTTCTATAGCCCGTTCGTTCATCAGCCGACCACACACACTTTTGGAAGGGAAAAGTATTAAAAGTGTATAACCCGATCGCAAGCCGACCCCAAAAAAATAATAGGACAGCTTTTAAAAAATGGTACATATTTTTTTTAAACTACAAGCTAAACCGGTCATTATGATTGTTTACTTTGTACTGCCTATCTTTGTCTTTCTGCTCTTTGAAGTCTTTGTTAAGCAAGAGTTACCGGTATTTAAAAAAAAATATTTGGTAAACAGTGACGAATCCGTGGTTGAAAACAAAATTTGTAAAACAATTTATTAAAACGTTCACAAAAATAAATAAAATGATTAAATAAGATAAGTGCTGATTTTTAATAATATATTATAGCTTCTGATAGAGCAGTCGAATCTTGTAGAATGTAGAAAAGGACATTGATAATCTACAATAACAACACCGATATTCAATATCCATGCAGAAATCACCTATGACCCGCTCATAAGCCGACCCCCCCACACACTTTTCCCCCTAGATTTTGTCCAAAAAAGGTCGGCTTGCGAACGAGTATATACCGTATTTAGTTTAAGTATGCACTCTAATATCACGTGACACGTGTGAAGCAATTGGAAACGTGATTAAATAAATTTAAAGCAAATTAAGCAATCAAATACTTAAGTGGAACTTTATTTAAAGTAGCGCGTTTTGATGTGATGTCGCATTTCTTAAACACCCCCTCCCCCTCGTCACAAATGCGTTCCCCCACCCCTCCCCAGGCGCGTGACGTCAATTATGGACGGTCCCCCTAAGTTCTATGAAAAGCTGAGCTACGTTTTCTGAAAAGATGTTTTTACAAAATTCTTTTCTGGAATTGCCGCTGCAAATCTCTGTTCACTGATGGCGACACAGGCCATGGATACACCAGTGCTGGTAAACTGGCATATTTCATGTTTGGGAAATGTACTAAGGTGGTGGGCAGGCATAGATCAATGAAGGTCTTCCATCAGCTAATCCCTGGGTAATGTGCTGAGTCGGTGACTGAAAGCTGGTGCCTGAAGGACGGTTGATTGCCTGGTGCTTCAACCCCTCGCGTCACGCCCTGGCTTCATCGACAATGCTGTACCCGGGACACGCTTCGGATAAACCAGGTGTTGAATAATGGACGACCAACAGGTGCTATATGTGACCACGGCAGGCGAGGGTTAGGCTAGCAAAGGGGGTGTGGGTGGGGGGGGATGGGCGGTGGGACGTGCTCACCTCATTCACTTTTAAAACGCGGGATGTTTTATTCATGAAACACGGCATAGACCGTACGCACACACGCAAGTCGCACCGGGCTTTATGTTTAATCCAGCTTAATGAACGAGCGAGCTCGATTCTGAATGTGTCCACGATAGCTGCGAATCTCTAAACGATGCATCCCTGAATTCGAGCCCGACTCCAATTTAATGTATGCTATGCGCGATTCTCATGAAGTCCGAATTCATTACTGATCTCTCGAACTTAACTAAATTTAAGCACTAATCCCTAGAAATCCCCAATCATAATCCCAATAAATCCCCAAAGTCGATCTCGACAAATTAATGTAACATTTCCAATAGTAAAAGTAAAGCCAGCGACCTAAATCAGTTAAATAAAAGATAACTTAGGTTATGGGAACTAGTGACCTGAATAGCTTCGTGGTCCAATAACGTGCCGTATAGATTCTTATACATAATAGACCTCTTTCTATACAAACGATTTTACAGGAGCAAGTGACCAAAAAAAAACACAACAAAAACACCATCTCAATCTCAAAATTTATCTTATCTTATCTATACAGACGCTCCTTCTATGCAGAGGATAATTGCGTCCACAGACCATGACAGATGATCTGTTGGCAAGTGATGCAGCGTTCACAGGCTTTGTGGGTTCCACGCATACCCAGCCGCCTAACTAATGTTAGGTACCCATTCGGAGCTGGGTGACTCAGGGACGCCCTAGGCCCCGGGAACAAATCCTTGCCTTCACACGGATTCGAACCCGTGCCCATCGGTACGCCAGTCAAGCGCGCTGCCACTCGACCACGGCGTCCCCCAATACAGTTAATAGTTATTCCAGCCTTAAACTCACAACATGAACATTAAAGGTCTTTTATTTTTTTGTTTACTAAAATTCATCAACAAAACAAACCAAAAAAAACCTGAATATTTCAAGCATGAAGTTTACTTATTTCTTTTATACATGATTATTTATATATAATTATTTTAAATTAACAGTCCCCTGTTGCACTAGTGATAGATGGCTAACATGGTACTCACTTACATGGTACTCACATGGTACTCACTTACATGATACTCACTTACATGGTACTCACTTACATGGTACTCACATGGTACTCACTTACATGATACTCACTTACATGGTACTCACTTACATGGTACTCACTTACATGGTACTCACTTACATGGTACTCACTAACATAGTACTCATTATATCACACACTTGCGGTGTTCTAAAACAATTGTGTGTATTAATAATTAATAAGCCCCAACCAGTTCTTTTCTTAGTTCATATTAAAAGGATTTTTAAAAAATTTACAAGAATTAATTTTCATCCTTTTGTTTTAGAACTTATTACACGTACTTCATACAAAAACACACAAAACTGGACATGTATTTCATAACACTTTAAATAAGACATTAATCATACATAACGTTTTTTAAAAAAATGTATTTATCACAGTTAATATGAGTACGCAATGAGATTTCTTAGAACCTATTGCTACAACAATGGAGGGAAGCATTTGACAACAAAAAAAAAGGATTTTTTTTCTTATAAATAATGTGTACAATAATAAATTTTAAAAATATCATAACTCATGTACAACAATTAAACATAAGGTCTTATTTCATAAAATGTGGTGAGACAACAAACATGAAAACAGCTGTGTCTTATCAGACCAGTGCTGCCTTATATGAGAGATTCATGGGCCATTGAATTGTTTGTAATGATAGCCTGACACAAACTCTCTAACCACACACACCAATGCAACAACAACAAAAAAAACCTGTAAAGCAGATTTCACTTAAAAAATGATAAAGAAAGAAAGTTCATTTGGTTATGGCCTATGATTGTGCTACTTAAATTTTGCACTGTGATCATAGGAGGTTGTGGGAAGTCATGCAAAAAATTGAATGATTTTCGCAACTCTTTCAATAATTTAATGTGGATTGGCGAGTAATAACCAGCGGACCTGAAGACCACCACTTTGACGGATAATGGCTTATTAAAATTTTAAGAATTTATTTTATTATTTCTGTTAGATTTTAGGCACAAAATACAAAATTTAATTTATGCTCTGAAGTTCATGTCCATGGGGTGATATTTAAAATTGAACATTCTCTCAATAAAATTGTAAATGAGTTTTTGTACAAAAAAACACATGTAGGAAACAATTTATAATAATTTCAGTACTTTGTGAGTTATTCATTACAAGACTAATAGACCAACTGGGGTAAATCAGGCTCAAGGTCATCCACCGAAGGAGTACAGATGTCTATCCATGTTACTAAGAGACACTAGCCATGCATGAATAAGTAGTGTGGCTAAGCTTTAGAGTCTTGCAAAAATTACAGGCTAACAAAAATTGTTTTTGCACATTTATTGTTACTGACAAATGTAATTCACACAGTTGGTATGTTGGATAAATTAATTTGCATGTCTGTTCATCATTTTAAAAATATTTGAAAATTAACTTGCATATCATCTCTTAGTGAAGAAACAATTTGCATGAATGCTGCTACTTTTTGCATGGCTAGTCAGAAAAAATTACGCTTACCGCTGACCTTACTAAGTTTACGTAGCTTGAAGTAGAAGATGGTATGGTTCTTTATTTGAAATTCAAAACATATGTACAAGTCACATAGAAGACACACTGATCTTTACCAAGTTGCAGTAGAGGCATTTCTTTTAAAGTTGACAGTATCTTAAGACAAACAACGTTTTTTTTTCTTGATGATATTGTGAGGTGATAAATTAGCAAATGTCAAGATCCATGCGTTAAATTGATAAGGCACAGGCATTAGCGTTTATGGCTTTTTGTGTAATTCAGTCTCATGTAAGTGTGGATTAGAAATTTAAAAAAAAATAACACAAGCTTTCCGAGGCCATAAAATAATCATGTAAGGACCAGTGTCAGGAAGGTAAAGTATAATAAGAGCATCACAGTGACTGCCAGTGACTAACATATCGGAGGGCAGGAATGTAGGTGACAGACCTGTTATTTTATGGTTTCTGAGGTAAATTGAGGCTTACCAGAGATGTAGACGTACAGCACAAATACAACAATATAAACCCGACCACATTGATGCAAAAAAAAATAATTGATTTTAAAAAAATGTTCCAAATTTTTAATGTTCTCCAACTTTATACTTATTGACTATTAACATCTGTCAAAGATCATTACTTTGACAAGACCTTCTGGACAAAAAAATGATAACTTTATAAAATCCATCTGTGTATTGAACTGCTTTTAAACTTAGAGAGAGCAACTTATTGTTTCTGGTTGAAATTAGTGTTTGTGTGAGAGAGATGACTAGGTTACAGAAGCATCACAAACAATATTCTTTAACAATGACACAATTGTACAAATACAGATCCCCCCAAATTCAAAGAAATCTTGCATATTGATATCTCACTATTCTTCTTATATTTTATATATATATATATATATATATATATCATTTTAGAGTAAATAATGCATTTAATTTATGTACGTTTTATATGAATATTTGCATAATAAAAAAATAAATATTAGATTTATGGAATACATTATTTACACCAAAAAAAAACAACTAAAGTCTAAAAACTAAAAATAAAATGGCAGGTAAAATAAAACACAACCGACTGTGAATAGCAGATATTAAATAATTTACACGGAAGAGTTGCAATTAGGTTTATGTTAAATTTAAGAGCTGAATTTCATTTCTTGTTCACATTTTACATGAAAAATTCTGTAAAATTTTTTAAAAAAACATGTAAGATCTGCATTTAAAAATATTGAAATATTGTTTAACTCTAAATTCATGTACAAGATAATTAAGATACCTGAGTAAATGGCATCAAGAGGTCAATGTAACATTATAAATGGCTTTTGAATGGATATTGGAGGACATACACTTTCAGTTTAAGTGCATTGGTTAGTTAAAGCTATTTTCATGATTTTAATGAACATGGTCTAACACCTTTAAAAGCTCAAAATTTTTTGACATGTTGACCAGTGATGGTTCATCTTTAGGCATAATTCTATGAATTCACATATGTATTAATGGTAAATTAAATGGTTCTAAATCACCAATTTAAATTTGATAATCTATCAATCCATTATGTCAACTGTTTTTTTTTCTATCATGAATTTATCTAGAGGGGAATTAACTTGGGTGATGGATCCTGAGAATGTTCCTATTATGGCAGTAAAGAATATTAGCCATTAATTCCATTGGGTTGTAAAAACTCTCAAGCCAGAGATTCATACTCATCTAACAAAGCGTCGATGCTGTCATTTAGAGCTTTAACTGGGGCAAGAGGAGGAAGTGATGACTTGCTGTCCCTCCTCGCGGGTAGGTCGAATGTAGTTTTCTTTTTCCTGGATCTGAAGAACAAGCATCATGAATTATATGTGAGGATACCTGAAAAACTCAAGGCGGCTACATGGGCTATAAAATCTCTGTAACTGTAAGAGGCCCGGGATAGTAAAGAGTTCCAAAGTCATAATTTAGAAAACATTGATAATACTACTATCTTTAAACGCAATGTGTGTGTGTGTGTGTGTGTGTGTGGGGGGGGGGTGGAGATAAATAAGGACAGAAATAGCTTCTTGCAGACACTAGCAAATACTTGTAAAAAAAAAGAGGTAATGAGTTATGCCACAATGACGTAAATTATGTTATCAAATGTCACCAAAAAGGGTTTCCAAATTGTTCATGTTTTGGGTATGGCCCTACTGATTTGAGCACAAATCTACTATTTAAAATTGAGCCTTTATCTAGTTCACTTGCTACTAATACCCTATTTGTTGGCTAAATGTTTGAATATTGAAAAGAATAAATAAGAATGCATGTTTTGTAGATTTGTAGTTTAAAGTAGTGGGCAGTTTTGTATTACTCTCACACAATATTGTAATACAAATGAAATGTAGAATCAGCTTGTTTTATTCACTTTTATTTATGCACATATTTACTTTATTCAATTCTATTGAATATCAAATTTCATACAAAATTACAATGCAATTTGATAGAAAATCTCATTTCCAACACAACTGTCATATTAACCATGGCAGTGGCCTAAACTTAGCAGTTAATTTAATTGGAATTTTTTTCACTTACTAATGCACAGAGGTTGATCAGTGTTGAAAGATGTAGCAAGTGATCAGTTTTGAAAGATGTAGCAAGTGATCAGTGTTGAAAGATGTAGCAAGTGATCAGTGTTGAAAGATGTAGCAAGTGATCAGTTTTGAAAGATGTAGCAAGTGATCAGTTTTGAAAGATGTAGCAAGTGATCAGTGTTGAAAGATGTAGCAAGTGATCAGTGTTGAAAGATGTAGCAAGTGATCAGTGTTGAAAGATGTAGCAAGTGATCAGTTTTGAAAGATGTAGAAAGTGATCAGTGTTATCTTATCTTATCTGTTTCAGACGCTCCTTCTATACAGAAGATTATTGCGTCCTACGCTTATCTACAGCGTTTAAAGATGTAGAAAGTGATCAGTTTTGAAAGATGTAGAATGTGTTCAATATTTTAAAGACTTACTTGGGAGCCTCAGAATCTGATTCTTCGCCACCAGACAAAAACTTGAGTTCTCCAGACTTGGTTTTGACTGCTGTGACTGTGCTGCTGGAGCTGATACTGGACGGCTTCCCTCTTTGATGTGTTTCTGGGTCATCTGAAGCGACATATCAGGCAATGTTGGTTTATTTGACAACAGGTGCAACTGAATCGCACTTATAGTCTGTCTTGTTTTTGCATCAACCGAGACCAATTTTAATGATATGGTGTCCACAGACTTTGTTTTTCTACTGAATGTTGAGTTGTACGACACTTTGATTTCACACTGGGTTAATTTGGTTGTGATTGTAACGTTAAAAGCGTTCTTTTTTTCTTCATTTTCTGGTTTTTCAAATTAAGCTTTTAAAAAAAAATATATTTTCCCTTATGGTCCTTATAAAATTATCTCAGCTAGCATACACTATAAGTCTTACATCAGTGAATACAAAAATACAATTTTTGCAAGGCTCAATTTAGCTTTCAATGAACACTGAAGATTAACAGAAACAGCTTGGAGATTGATAATTAAATCGCTACAAAAACTAGTTTTTTTCCCTTTAGTCCAAAGAATCAAGTAAATGATCTATAAAAGCATATGGCTTGAAAGAGATAACTTTTTGAAAATGTGAAATAAAACTTATTCAATTGTGTCTTAGTTTGTTATATTAAATAAAAAAAGAAACAATGCCGTTAAAAACTAAATTAAATTTGATTTTCATTGTCAGACCCAGATAAATAAGTGGGTTTTTTTTTAGACTACGGTTTCTTAGCTGGAGCACGTACCATCTTCTGTGACATAATTGGATGGGAAGAATCCTTGCTGACCATCCTGTAGCTCTCCCATCCACCAGTTCTCATTGTCCTTGAACAAAACTGTGATAACGTCCCCTTTATACAAGCTCAATTCATCTGACCGCTGGGCTCTGTAATCATAGATGGCAACAACCTGTGGACGCAAATACACAAGTGTGGTCAACAGTTCACTGCTCTAGACATATTCATCACAGATAACTCATCTTAGTGTGTTGAATTTTGAGAAAAGCAAACAGTTTATTATTAGTTTTGTTTTGGTAAAAGCTTTGAGGTTGTGTCTTCTACAGAAAACCATCCTATCTATCAGACAGTGAATGTCATTTAGTTGTCATTATTCATAATAAGTTTCTGCTAACAAACATTAGCAGCAGACAGTGGTCCCCTGTTTCAAAAAGTAAATAACTACAAGTAAAGTCCCATCTTACCTGTCTGTTCTTTGTTGTTTTACCAACTGGGGCCTCAAATGAGAATTGCGGTTTACCAAGTGACTGGAAAATGGAAAATATAATCAGTGTCATGGCTGTTCACTTCATTTAAGTGCAAATTGTATTCAAAGGAATCTGTTTTCAGCGCTTTTTGTCTGTTTTCAGCGCTTTTTGTCTGTTTTCAGCGCTTTGTAACTAATCACATGAACTTCTTGCAGCTAATTTGGAAAAATGACACCTTTAACTAATAACAGAGATATAATTTATTAAAAACTGTGCGATTACTGACCCAAAGCACAGTGAAAAATTTTCCATAATCAATATACTTCTCTGAATTACCACACAAAAAAAAGGAAACTTTATAACAAAAGAAGAAAAAAAACCCCCATTAAAATGAGTAATTGCAGGTGACAATATCCTAAAATTACTGGAACAGATATGTCAACCTAGAAACTTGCTCCACACAGGAGAGCACCAACAGAAGAGGTGGTGTGCACAGCAAGTAGAGTTTGCGGTGTGCACAACAAGTAGACTAGCAAACAAGTCTGTACTGGGACTAGGGTAACAAACAAGTCTGTACTGGGACTAGGGTAACAAACAAGTCTGTACTGGGACTAGGGTAACAAACAAGTCTGTACTGGGACTAGGGTAACAAACAAGTCTGTACTGGGACTAGGGTAACAAACAAGTCTGTACTGGGACTAGGGTAACAAACAAGTCTGTACTGGGACTAGGGTAACAAACAAGTCTGTACTGGGACTAGGGTAACAAACAAGTTTCCACATTAATCAAACTTGAGGTTTTCCTGCTTTATGGTCAAGCTGCCTTTGTTTATTATTGGTGTTCTCATGTGACTGCTGCCATCTTTTAAAACCCTTACAGGCATTTCTCATTAATCAAGTGTGCAATATTATTTCCTGAAGAAGCTGACTCCACACAAACTTACAGTGCTCAGGAAGCTCTGTGACAGCTAATTTGTTTGTTTCAAGACACTAAAACGTTCAGTAAACGATGTCTTTCTTTGTGTGTGCTCCAATGACACATTTGTAACATCATACTATTCAGGCCTTCAAAACTGAACTCTAGACACATATTTTCAAACTACACTTTCAGGACTGACAACTTTACCTTTTTTTTTAAAAACTGATAAATATAGTTAATGTGTACCATCCATGGCTTGACATGTCATTATGTGTTTTTTTTTCCCACTTACAAAATGTTTTGTAATGTATGTATATTTTGTTTCAGTTTTTTATGTGAAGCATGGTACACCAATAAAAAATTTCCCAGTTTATTAATATCATTATTATTTTAGTGTTCTTATTTAACTTCTTGCAAAAGCTAGTTCCTTATACACTTACAGTACTGAGAGAGATGTGTGGCGGACGTCCATAGAATGTAGGGCTAGAGCTCCTGGCACCATGTCTTCCCACTGAAAACATGTAGGAATTAGATTGAGTCTTCTTTGCAGAACTGATCCCTGTGACGTACAACAACATACAACAACAAACAAAAACATACAACAACAAACAACAAGATACAACAACAAACAAAAACAAACAAAAACATACAACAACAACATACAACCACAAACAACAACATACAGCAACAAACAACAATATACAACAACAAACAACAACATACAATAACAAACAACCACAAACAACAACAAACAACACTAAACAACAACAACATACAAAAACATACAACAACCAACCATAACATACAACAACAAACATTCAACAAAAACAACAACATACAACAACATACAATAACAAATAACAACATACAACAACATGCAACAACAAAAACAACATACAACAAACAACAACATACAACCACAAACAACAACATACAACAAAATAAAAAACAAACAACATGCAACAACAAAAAAACAACATACAACCACAAACAACACCATACAACAACAACAACAACATTAAACAATAATATACAACAACATACAACAATAAACAACAACATACAACAAAAAACTACATGCAACAACATACAACAACAAACAACATACGCAACGGCAGTCAGTAAATGACTTACCCTCTGAAAATCCTGGCCTCCAATCTCCTCCAACCTCTCGCATGTAGCCCCTCTGAGCTGTGATCTGGGAGGACAGTTTGGTACCTGAGCCAGCAGGTGCATGAGGTGACAAGACACCAGGTGGAACCGACTAATGCAAAAAGGTAGTGGTATAAATTCACATGATTTTGAAAATGGATCAAGTAACAATTAGAATGAGAAAATTGGTCATAAGCCTTCAACATGGTGACTGAAGTCCTAATTTACATACTCCCTTAAAAATAACAGAGTGTGTACAGGACTGAGATTGCAGTGCAATGATAAAAATCTTAAAAGTTAAATTTTTTAAACAATTGAAATTTAACAAATTCCATGAAAATAAAATTTGCTTAAAAAAATATTAAAATAGCATCGGATTCTTCTATAGCTCTAAATGAATTATGTTGATGTTTGTTATTACATTGTACATATTGATTTTCAGCACATAAAAATACAAATTTTATAAAGCTGGTAATTATTAATTTAATTTTAATAATTAACTTTTACAAAATTAACAATTAATTGTTCAATATTGATTAAACAAAAAACAAAACAAAAAAAAAGACATCTGCAATTTCAGA
The DNA here is from genome assembly GCA_944989445.1 of Ampullaceana balthica. Taxonomy (NCBI): domain Eukaryota; kingdom Metazoa; phylum Mollusca; class Gastropoda; family Lymnaeidae; genus Ampullaceana; species Ampullaceana balthica. The sequence continues at coordinate 945,953 of CALYLW010000162.1, forward strand.
AATGGTCATGTATATTCTTTATTTAACACAATATAACTGTTTTTTCTTGATCAAATGTCATCGGATAACCAACTACGCAAAAACACCATCATATTAATAACAGTACTTTGTTTGAGTGATGAACGTTTCTTATTGACTATTTACCCAGAGTAGTTAAATAAACGCTCACACAGAACAGTGGTAGCTGTGGTATGTTCAGAAATTTGAGCAATCGTTAACCAAAAATTCAATACCGCAGTCCTAATTTTTAACCAAGACAGCATTTTACAATAAGAATAATTTCAACATAGTAAATCTCAATGGTTACATGACATTTTTTTATTGTTGCCATTACAGTATAGAAATTAATGAACTAAATAAAATCAAATCTTTGAATTTCAAATGTATATTGCAAACATGGTAAGAACCAGTGGCGTAGCTAGAACTTTTGCCGCCCGGGGCGGTCTCCAATTTACCGCCCTTTTTGGGGTCGTCCATAAATGACGTCACTCACCTGGGGGGTGACTAAAATTCCACTAAAATATATGATTACCGATAATTTATTTAATGACATTTTACATGGGTTCACGCGTGTTACGATATTAGAGTGCAGCCTTACACTAAAAAAATATTTAAATGACCAAAAAAAAATGATTTGAGACATGCTCATTTTCAAATAGAAAATACGGCTTTTATTGAGGGGGTGGGGGGTTGTGATGATGTGTGACGAGGGGGGGGGAGAGGTGAAATATAAGCCAAAATCGCGTGATGTCATTTTTGACAGCCCCTTAAGACAATTATATGATGTTGTTTTTTAAAAATAAATTAATAAACATGAATAAATACATGTACCGGTAATTGTAATTCAAACGAAGTAAAGGTGGGGAACATTTTTACCATTGCATGCCCTATTTATGTAAGCAGTAATAAAAGAGGCCGCATAAGATGATATACTTATAAAAACACATTTATAAAAATACAAGATACTTTTTTAAAGGCCACAAGTTATTGAGGTCGCAGTCCCGTCACAAAACAATGAGACAAAACATATTCCAAATTTACAACCAAAAACATTACCAATTAATTTGCTTTTATTTTTTATTTATAAATATATGATATTTTTATAAACGAAGAAATTGTATACATTAGTATGTAAACATATTTATACATTTACCTTCCTAACTTTCATATTAGAAAGATCGTGTATTATGCTATCAAAAGTTTAATTTTTTTGTAATATTTTGTTATATGGACAATATTGCAAGATTTTGTAGTCTTAAATCACTTATTGTGGAACGAAGATAATTTTTATCAACTTCAGATTGGAGAAGCTCCAATACACTGATAACAATTGTTGAAAAACTTCTTAGCAAAATTATAATGTTGGATATATACTTTTCCAATTTATACTGTTGAATATATTTTAATAGATCCAGGGGTCCTTTTGCCCCGTTTTTCTAACATAATGCCTCTTCTTGTTGGTACAGCCAGGGCTGGTCTTAGCAAACTGCAACCTATGCGGCCGCACTGGGCCCCGCGCTTTCATAGGCCCCACCTATATTAATTTTCACTTATTATCCTTATTAATACCTAATCCCTAGCCAAACTGGGTCCCGCGCAATCCTTTTCGCATACTAAGCCGTATAGGGCCCCGCAATTGATAAGACCGGCCCTGTGTACAGCCATAAAAACCTGGAACCATTTTCTTTCAATATTAAACTGTTCTTTGTCAATGTCGATAAAGAAATTTATTTGATGTTCAAATTCTTCATTTAGTAGGTTACGTGTTATTATACAGGAATATTTTCTTGCAAGGACATGCAACTCATCAACGCGTTCTTTTATTTTCTTTTATAATTACATCCATGGATAAATATATTTATCATTGTACATATTGTTCTAGATATAGAACCACGTCTTCTGAATATACCCCACTCATATTTTTCTCCATGAAATGGGTTTGCATAAATTTTTAAAAAAAGACGGGTTCTCATAAATTGAGCTATCATAGAAAAGAAAAAGATTGCATTGATCTGAGTAAGATTCCAGCATCTGATCTCGTTTCACCAGTTACTTCTTCAGATGTCATTTTTCCAAGATGCTTGAAATTATAAAAGTATGTCTTTTTTGAAATTATGTATGCTATTGTTGTTTATTAATGGAGAAATTTGAAAATTTTCATGTTTTTGCAATAAATCTTATTAACTTTCCATAAAATAGACGAATTCAAATTATTTAAACATTACATTAATTAGATAGGTGTACAATTTTTAATGAATAACCGTATTTAAAATTTAAAAAACACAAATTATGTGTGCTACTTTAATGCAATAAAAACAAAATAAATTTATTTTTTAGTAAGTTACCTTACAATAATTTTTTGAAAACTGAAGCAGTAATTTAAATTACTACTTGCAAGATAAACACAATGAACCACCATGCCATGAAGGTACTTTTTAGCGCATCATTCTGCGCATTTCGAAATTCCACGCAAAAACTGTCGTGGCGATATTAATAAATAGTTAATAGCACATATTATTCGGCCCAGAGGGGGGTGTTTTCTTTGTTTGATTTTTTTGTGTGTAGTTTTCTTATAAAAGCGCCATCTATGACGTATACCGCTTAATTTTCCAAACAAATTGATACCTTTTTTGGGCGATTTTAAGTTTTTGAAGGGGTTTGCGTTTGTTATAACAACCACTATGTAATCAAACAAATGTTGGGCGAATCCGTTACTTAAGGCTCGAAATTTAGTATATTTTTGTTTCACCTTGGTTTTCCCCCTTCAAAATAAAAAGGGCGGTTGTCGGAAATGGCTTTACTTTTCAAATGCCCTCAAATGCCGCCCCAAAAATGTGTGCCGCCAGGGGCGGACCGCCCCACCGCCCCTCCCCCAGCTACGACACTGGTAAGAACTGATAACCTAAAAACATCCTCACTGGAGATAAACTCAATAAAAGTTCCTGTGAATTTTACAAAATTTTAATTTATAATTACGGCTTATTTTTAATTTATTAAAGCAGTGAAAATTCACAGCCAAAGTCCCAGTGGAACAAGAAAGCCCAAACAGAAAGTGGAGAGGGATAGGTAATACCACGAGGAAGCCCATGGCAAATATAACATTACAAGCACAGATATCAATTCAGATCTAATGGATAATGAAGTCTGAAAAGATATCAATTCAGATCTAATGGATAAGGAAGTCTGAAAAGATATCAATTCAGATCTAATGGATAAGGAAGTCTGAAAAGATATCAATTCAGATCTAATGGATAAAGAAGTCTGAAATACATGGAGGAGGTGTCAAAAAATATTTTTAAAAGACTTGGAAAGAATTAGAGAGCAAAGCTGGGGACCAGAAGGCTTGGAATTAAATTATTAATGGCCTATGTTTCGCCGCTAAGAGTTGAAAAGGTAAAGGGAGGAGAAGAAGAAAACAAGGGAATTCGGAAACGATTTTTGAAAAATAGCTGGTTGCCTCAATAAATCCACAAATTTGAACGGTCACAATTTCAAAGAACGCAAAGACTGTTATGAGACACAGAGCTCTAGGACTTACTGATGACCGTGGGGTCAGGGAATAGTTTGCACTCTGCTGCATTCTCCATGAGGACTGTACACCTGATCTACCTATAGTGTCCATGCGAGGACTAAGCAGGGCCTCAGGTACAACCATACCAGGCATCTGGCTCATTTGCATCTGAGCGGACAAATACAAAATTTAAACATTTAATTATAAGATATTCCCAAAATCAGTATACTTAAGAGTCATGTAATTGTATGGATAAAGGTTAGAGTGTATTCATTGACAATATTGAATGATTTGCTATATTAATCCCGCTTGGCTTACCGACATGAAAATAAGCCTTGGAAAATCAAAATGATAAAATTCCGTGTGAATTTAAAAGTTAAATAAAATTCTGTAAGTTAAAACATTTTTTAATGAACCAAATCAATTGAAGATTTAAACAAAATTTATTTACACATTCATTTTTAGCACCCATTCAGATGATCTATTCAAGACATTTAACAATTAGGTTCAAATGTGTAAAAAATACATATCACTATTTTACAAGCCTGAAAAAAATTCTCTCATTGTACTAAAAGTAAAAGAATAAGACTTTGACTGCTCTAATACCGTTGCTGTTTCCAGTTTTTTCATGACTCTGTGGTATCTGGCCTTCTCAAGAGTTTCAAATTCTTCTTTTGACATGACTTTAGATCTAGCTGACTGGAGCTCCATGTCTTTTAAGGCACTGTTCAATAGAGGCCAAGTGCCAGGTAATGTATAAGGAACAAGAGATTTTTCATCAGATCTACAAGGATGTTTTCTTCTCAATTTTGGTCTTTTAAAATTCTTTTAATAGAATTCTTCAAATAAAAACTAACCCCCCCAAAATTATATTGCAATAAAGGGCTGCAATTAAAATTATTTAAATTATTAATCTAAAACGGTTCATAAAGTTCTATAATTCTATCACCATATTTGTTTAAACTCCTACACTGTAACTTTTAAAACATATTTATACACTGATTAGAAAATGAATTGTAATACTTTCTTAAATTACTCCACAAATACTGGAAAGAATGTTTTTGTTTTTTTTACCTTGATCTTGCAGTCTCCAGGTTCTCTATATCTGTTGTCTCCAGTGGAGACATGGGGCGGGGTGAGTTGGCATCAGCCTGGGCGACTGTGAGAGAAATAAGTGCAAAAACAAACTGCTTTTTCCTAAGTATGTATAACAGCTTTGATGATTAGGCTAGTTGCCCATTTGCACAGTGAAACGCTTTTCAATAAAAAAAAACGTGAACAAAACAAGCTATTCACTTTAGTTATGGCTCAGATAAAATATATTGTGCTGCCCAATTAGCAAGATACTTACTGAATGGGTCATATTTATATACATAAATTGGATGGTTGTCCCCTAGGGAGCAGATGGCCAGCATGTGGTCCCTGGGATGGTAGTGGACATCAGTAACTGGCATTTGGTAATTTAACTGAGTATACACAGCTACCTGGTCACCTGTGAGATAAACAAGTTATTACCCAATGACTTTCATTGTGTGACATTTAATATATATGACATACATTTTGTGACATTCACTATATATGACATACATTTTGTGACATTCACTATATATGACATACATTTTGTGACATTCACTATATATGACATACATTTTGTGACATTCACTATATATGACATACATTTTGTGACATTCACTATATATGACTTTCATTTTGTGACATTCACTATATATGACTTTTATTGTGTGACATTTACTATCTATGACTTACATTTTGTGACATTTACTATCTATGACTTACATTGTGTGATATTTACTATCTATGACTTACATTGTGTGACATTTACTATCTATGACTTATATTGTGTGACATTTACTATCTATGACTTACATTGTGTGACATTTACTATCTATGACTTATATTGTGTGACATTTACTATCTATGACTTACATTGTGTGACATTTACTATCTATGACTTACATTGTGTGACATTTACTATCTATGACTTACATTGTGTGACATTTACTATCTATGACTTACATTGTGTGACATTTACTATATATGACTTTTCATTGTGTGACATTTACTATCTATGACTTACATTTTGTGACATTCACTATATATGACTTTTATTGTGTGACATTTACTATCTATGACTTAACTTGTGTGACATTTACTATCTATGACTTTCATTGTGTGACATTTGCTATCTAAAATAAACACTGTCAACTGACCCCCTCCCCCCAAAATCCTTCTTAAGATTCTTCTAATGCAGTGATGCTGCCTTTTCTTTCCTAGGTAAACAATGACCTGTATCCGTGTTCCAGGCATAGACTTTGCCATCTTCACTCCCAGAGAAGACAAAACTCCCACAGGGTGTTATAGTGCTACATATCTTTTCCTTCAGATTCTCAGCACCAAAATATTTCTGCATCACCCGCTGGCTGCAACAAGACACAAATAAAGAAGTTTATTCCTGGATCTAAGTTTTATATTCTAATTCACCACAATAATTAATGAACCTGGTTGCCAAATGGCATAGAAAAAGTTGTCTGTTAATTTAGGTTAGTTTATCTGGGGAAATTAGTAATCATCATAAATTCAATATAAATTTGCTAATTTTATTATAAACCATCTATAACAGAATTTGGCTTACACTCCTAGGGTAATTTTTTTTTCCCCTTCAATCGACAAAGTAGACATCGAGTCAATACAACCATATTAGAAAGGGAATAGGGTTCAACATCTTTTTATTTCTATATTCTTAGAAAGCAAGTACATTTAGGGCAGTGTTTCTCAATTATTTTTTGTCATTCCCCCCCCCTCGTAGAAAGAAAGAAAACATTTCAAGCCCCCTGCGCGACTGTAACTAGTATCACTTGTCTATAAATTTGTTATAAGTACACCTCTGCATAACGGTCAAACGAGCCCCCTTTACGGGGGCGCTCCCCACTATTTGAGAAACACTGATTTAATGTATGGCGGAGAGAGAGGGTAACTTTAATAGAGGTTAACTTAGAAAGAGGGTAAGTACATTTTAATGTTTGGAAAATTCTTATGGATTTATAGATTTATCAAAATTTTTATTTGTTTTGAGGAAACAGGAGAGTCTTGAAGAATAGGCCATTCCTTTCATAACATTTAGATATTCTTAGACAACATATATTTAGGATTAGAAGTACTTACACTCTTCTATCAAACAAGTAAGTGTATAGGATTTAAAAGTACTTACACTCTTCTATCAAACAAGTAAGTGTATAGGATTTAAAAGTACTTACACTCTTCTATCAAACAAGTAAGTGTATAGGATTTAAAAGTACTTACACTCTTCTATCAAACAAGTAAGTGTATAGGATTTAAAAGTACTTACACTCTTCTATCAAACAAGTAAGTGTATAGGATTTAAAAGTACTAACACTCTTCTATCAAACAAGTAAGTGTATAGGATTTAAAAGTACTTACACTCTTCTATCAAACAAGTAAGTGTATAGGATTTAAAAGTACTTACACTCTTCTATCAAACAAGTAAGTGTATAGGATTTAAAAGTACTTACACTCTTCTATCAAACAAGTAAGTGTATAGGATTTACAAGTACGTACACTCTTCTATCAAACAAGTAAGTGTATAGGATTTAAAAGTACTTACACTCTTCTATCAAACAAGTAAGTGTATAGGATTTAAAAGTACTTACACTCTTCTATCAAACAAGTAAGTGTATAGGATTTAAAAGTACTTACACTCTTCTATCAAACAAGTAAGTGTATAGGATTTAAAAGTACTTACACTCTTCTATCAAACAAGTAAGTGTATAGGATTTAAAAGTACTTACACTCTTCTATCAAACAAGTAAGTGTATAGGATTTAAAAGTACTTACACTCTTCTATCAAACAAGTAAGTGTATAGGATTTAAAAGTACTTACACTCTTCTATCAAACAATTAAGTGTATAGGATTTAAAAGTACTTACACTCTTCTATCAAACAATTAAGTGTATAGGATTTAAAAGTACTTACACTCTTCTATCAAACAAGTAAGTGTATAGCATTTAAAAGTACTTACACTCTTTATCAAACAAGTAAGTTATAGCATTTAAAAGTACTTACACTCTTCTATAAAACAATTTTATATCATTTAGAAGTACTTACACTCTTAGATCAAACATGTATATAGCATTGTTGCGCCCATGCACTAACAGCCGTCTCCCACTGGGGTGCATCATAATGAAATTAATTGGGGTATCCTTGAGATCTGGCTCTTTGATTTCCTGAAATTTTGTCCAGTCTCTTACAAAATCTGTTAGGAAATTCAAAAATATATAATTTATATAAAAAGGCGTGGGTGGGGGGTGGGGGTGAATTAAAACAATTTCAAGCAAGTCCAAATCTGAGTAGCAAGAAACATCAAGTCAACTGACATTGTGTTATCAAACGGCTGATGAAATCTATCTGCTTACGTTTTCTTGAGGCCTGTTCTGTTACATAGACATTCCATATGAGAATGGTTCCCACGCTGTCGGCAGAATACATTTTCTGCCCATCATCTGTATCAAAACAGATGGAGTTGATGTGTCCATGATGTTCCTCCATTTCTTGCTGCAGCTGTAAGTGTCAAAGACAGATTGAAACAGGTATGTATCAAACAAATTTGTTTATTTACAACTTACAAAAACTTACAGGAAACAAATATCATTACTGAAGTTTTCTTAAAGAGCTTTTTTTTTAAAACTCTCTTTTTATCTACTTTTTTTATATCGAGAGTCATGTGTTGACTTTTTAAAATCTATTTTTTAAATTTTAATCAACACATGACTGTAAGCATACAAAATATTTCCTATCTGGTACTAAACTCACCACATTATAATCCTCTGTCAGACTGATGTCCCAAACTCTAAGTACTTCATCATATCCTCCAGACACAACAATACTGTCCACCCGAGGGTGGAACTCGGCTGTGTACACATATCCTGGGTGAGGTAGCAGACGCAACTGGCTCTCATTAAACTTTTGAATGTCCCAAATCCTGAAACCATTAGTTGAAAATCATTAGATCCTTGGTGCCCATGTCATGTAATATATGTCATTAGATCTTTGGTGTCAGTGTGATTTTGTCATTAGATCTTGGTGTCAATGTGGTTTAATATATGTCATTAGATCTTTGGTGTCTAGTGTGATTTTGTCATTAGATCTTGGTGTCAATGTGGTTTAATATATGTCATTAGATCTTTGGTGTCAGTGTGATTTAATATGTCATTAGATCTTGGTGTCAATGTGGTTTAATATGTCATTAGATCTTTGGTGTCAATGTGATTTAATATATGTCATTAGATCTTTGGTGTCAGTGTGATTTAATATATGTCATTATATCTTGGTGTCAATTTGGTTTAATATATGTCATTAGATCTTGGTGTCAGTGTGATTTAATATATGTCATTAGATATTGGTGTCAGTGTGATTTAATATATGTCATTAGATCTTGGTGTCAGTGCGATTTAATATAAGGAAGCCATTAATAACACTGTTATAAAATGTTGTTACAAATATTTTAAATAAGAATCTTAAGTTTTCCTCTATATTTCTCAAAAATTAATTTACCATACAACCCCTACCCACATTTATCCTCAATGCTCCAAAATGATAAAATATAGTAATGCTTTATAATTAACAGAATGTAAAAACAAGAGTCGAGTTTTTAAGCAACCACTGTTTCTAAGTTTAATTTGTGCAGCTATTGTTATAGAATAAACTGAAATCTTGCTGTAATCTGAGCTATACTTGATGAGCTTCTGAATATTCTTACAAATTACAGAATGTTATCAAACTCATGTCTGACCTGACAGTACCATCATTTGATGCTGACATCAGCTGGGTGTCACTTCTATTCCAACTCAAACTATAGATGATTCCAAAATGCCCTTGAAACTGTCCTTTCAGTGTACCTCCAGGAATCTAAACAAAATGTTATTTAAAGAAAACTTAATTAAGCAGTTATAGTTATTACCATGAAAGGGTAAAGCTTATTTCTTATCAAATAATTGGATGAACAGTGCATGATAAGTTAACTATTGTCACCTTCAGTATAATCCATGGAGAAACCGTAATTGTCAATTTATTTAACATTTCATCATAGTTGAGAGTTAAAAACACATAAATTAATTAAATATCTTCAAACTGTTAGTATCACGTGTGACAGGGACACAAGGGCCCATACCTCATAGACTAGAATGGGAAAGTCAGATCCATCTTGACAGGCACAAGCTAAACTCCTAAAAAGAAGAAGCCAGTTAAACACACGCTTAGATCTATCATGTGTGTTGATTAAAATAGTTATCTAAGGGGCCCTCCATAAAGTACGTCACACTAGTTTTGACCATTTTTAACCCGCCCCCCTCCCCCTCAAAAAGACGTCACACTTGAAACAAAAATCCTTTTTTATTAACAAAATAATTAAAATTTAATATAAAACAGTATGACGTCACACATGGCCGGACCCCCCGTCTCCTCCCTGTCACAAACTGTCACACTTTCTTACACAATTATGTTTTTTATGTTGCTTGGTTATGATGCACTAAAATTCAATGTGGTGCTAGCAGCTAAGTGGATGAAGTTAATCTCATTCATAAAAATTAACTTTTGTTTTTCATTAATAACTTAGTTTTTAAAAACATAACATAGCATCAGTTTAAGATATTACAATAATAAAGATAAAATATTACCAGTTAAACCTATTACAAATATTCTAGGAGCTTAAGAGAAAGCTTTAGTAACAATTTATAATATACAAGATTGGAAATATTTCCAAGTATTTGAATATAAAAAATGTATTTGTGACAATGGGATTGAAGAAGTTTGTAAAGAAACTGATATTCATTCTCTTCTCACCTGCCATCATTAGAGAACTTGACAATAAAACAGCCCTTCTTGCCAGCCGTCAACGTATGGACAAGGCTGTTGGGCACTCGACAGAGCTGACCTAATAACCTTGTCCAGGTAGTTAGAGTTCGACCTGATGTGACTGTCTTCTCATGCCCTGACCAGTGCTGAGATTTTAGATCTTTGTAGCTCATGTGTCCCAGCTCCTGATCAATGTTAAAAAATATGATTTAAATAAAACATAACAACAAAATGTATTAACATTTCATTTTTCAATATTTTTTAGTTTAATGATTAAGTAGAGATCCCAGTTAAATAAAATATGTTTCCTTAATTCATGAATGCAGGGAAAAAAACACAACTATAAAAGTGGCATATTTTCATAACTTTAAATCAATCCAATAGTAATTACTCCTATTAAGTTTAAAACTTTTATCTCTCTATCATTCATCTTCTTTCCAATACCTTAATGTTAACATAACGTACACAGTTTCTATTACCTCTTTTCATTGCACTTTTTACACTAAACTATCTATTATATGGTCTTAACAAATGGATCTTCTCCTGGTTTGAGCAAAATAAGATTCAACATTTACTGACCTTCTGGGTTGCAAACATGGACCTCATGGCCCCTGAGACCTCTGGCGGAGTTTCTATGCTTTTCAAGGTCACATACAATGTTGATGGATATGGTACACGCTGTCCTGACTTCCACCATTGGTAAACCTAACAGAACAGTCCAAACATGCCAGATCTTGTTTATATTTACATGAAAGCACATACCTTGTTTGAAAACAATAAAGTAAAGAAAAGGATGGTAACAAATAAATTGTTCTTTCAGAGGTAAATGAAAAGAGATTAAATCAATTCAACCAATACACAAACCTCTGGTTGGCCTTGAACCTTCAAACTTTTATTTGGCGGGACAAACAGCTGAAGTCTGAGCTTGTTACCAACATTCACTGTCCCATTTTTACCCAACACCTGATGGCAGAGGAAGGAAAAAAACAAAGAAATTACCAATTGATTACCTTCAAGGCACTAAAATATTTACGAGTTGTCATTTGACTTGTTCATTTAGTATTGGACTTGAATAACACTGCTCCAAGAAACATATTATTAGCTTGTGAAACGTAAACATGTCCTGTATTTTTATTCTCTCCTAAACTGGAAGACTTACAAAGAGACACACAATAAGTGAAGCTCAAATGTCTTTTATTGTAACTAATCAGACTAGCAGTTGACTCACTTTGAGAAATGCCCATGCAATTCTGTGCCAGCCTCCTTCTGCCTTCTGTGTTGCTATCTGGCGACTTGCTGTGTTCATGCTCACAAAATCCAATAACTGTGTCAGAACAATATTAATCATGTTGTAGTGGAGCAATTTTACATTTAAGCATATACAAGATATGCATCCCCAAAAACTCAAAAGCCATTATGAAATGCAAATTATAATTGATAAACCTAGTTTTTCTTAATAATAAATGGACAAAATATTTCAACCTCAAATAGTAAAATAACTTTAGGATTTTCTTGTGTGAAGTAGTTGAAGTTCTCATTAAATACCAGCAAGTCTTCCCACACTGGAATTGTGGACCTATTGACAAAAAAATGTCAAATCAATAATTATCAATGTGAAAATCACAGATAACATTTTAGTTTAAAAAATTAAGACTTAAACATTTTTTAAACATTTTCAAAAAGAATTTTAAATAATATTTTAAAATAATAGTTCTTAGCATGACAGTACAGTCCTTTGAATGCCTTTAAACAAATTCACAACAACCACTTACCTTCTCTCCTTGAAATCAAAAGGCTGCGTCATCATGGGAAGAATTGTCTTCACAGACTCATTGGATGTTTCAAAATGATAGGTAACTGCTCTATCACTGGAAAATTCAAATCATTTTAGAACAAAAGACTCAAACTCTATTACATAATGAAAAGATAAGGAAATAGATGTGTATATAGTGCTAGGACTGGAAGCTGTATCAGTGTCCCTTTTATAGGATAAACAATATAATCCCTGATATAGTAACAGATGAAACAAAGTTAAGGTAATTTTAAAAACAAGACAAAACACCAAAATCTTTCTACTTCTTTTTTTTTAAAGATCGCAGATGCTTCTTCTGTACACAAGATTTTTGTGTCCTATGTTCTTATGCAAGCGCACAGATCATGCTGGTCTGTTGGCCAGTGACGCAGCGTTCACAGGCCGTGGCTATAAGGGGATCCTGTGGCACATTGCCCAGCCGTTTTTGTTTCCCTAACTAATGTCAGTACCCATTGGGACACCCTTAGCCAATAGGCATGCCACTCTACCACCGTGTTTTTAGGTGATGGGACACACCCAAAAGTTAAATACTGAATTCCAAATAAATTTTGATCCAACTAAACAATAATGGCAGAAACTTTTGATACTTGATAGAAAATGAAATGTTATTTTACTACTGTTTTTTTTTCAAATATAAAGTGACTGTCTAGTTGTATATATATGTAACAAATATACTTAAAATAAACAAACGAACATACGAGAATTTAAAATTTATAATGAATTTAGAATTGATAATGATGGATCTTATGAAACAATGTTTTTAAATATTTTTAAGTCATTTCACAAGCTCTACTGTAAATTGACAAGACTTTAACATTTTATGAATCCATTCACTTACGGATGTTGTTTAGGTATGTACAGTCCTGTGACCTCGTCAACTACATGGACCCTAACAAGAGGGTGTAGGATGTAAAAATCAGTTTTGAGCTTGTCAGTTCGATGTATCATGAGTGCCACTATCTGCCCTTCATCCTGAACATCGGTCGGCACTGCAGTGTCTCCTTCAGGAGGTTTCTCTTCTTCTTTTCAACAATATGAATTAATATTATTGAATTATTAATTCAATGAGCAGATAAGCTGTACAATTCTGAGAACTACCTACAACTATTTATTAGATAATCATGATAAAATCAAAGATTAAAAAAAAACCAAGTGATTAAATATGATTGAGCTGTAGTGCATAGAAAACTCTCAACTTGGCAAGAATTGAAGTAACGGGCAAACTTTGAAAGAAAATAATTATCTTTTCCTGCTTTACTTCTATAAACATTATGATTTACATAAAAGATGTACATTTTTTTAAAATACATACACACACTAAAATGGATGTCAATTCAGGATTATAAAATCCCTTTAGATATTACCTAATTAAAATTGTATACTTATTTGTTTATTTTTGAAAAATTAAATTAAAAACCAAAAACCTCCCTAGCTTCGGCCTTTTAAAATAAGAGTAAATGGCCATTTTACATTGTAATAAATATTTAAAAATCTATTCGAATGTACTATAAATGTAGAAAGATGACAGAAAGTAGGATTGAGTGGACAATATTTGACCATTGATATCAGTGTGGACAGTATTTGACTGTTGCTAGCAGTGTGGACAATATTTGACTGTTGCTACCAGTGTGGACAGTATTTGACTGTTGCTACCAGTGTGGACAGTATTTGACTGTTGCTACCAGTGTGGACAGTATTTGACTGTTGCTACCAGTGTGGACAGTATTTGACTGTTGCTACCAGTGTGGACAGTATTTGACTGTTGCTACCAGTGTGGACAGTATTTGACTGTTGCTATCAGTGTGGACAGTATTTGACTGTTGCTACCAGTGTGGACAGTATTTGACTGTTGCTACCAGTGTGGACAGTATTTGACTGTTGCTACCAGTGTGGACAGTATTTGACTGTTGCTACCAGTGTGGACAGTATTTGACTGTTGCTACCAGTGTGGACAGTATTTGACTGTTGCTACCAGTGTGGACAGTATTAGACTGTTGCTATCAGTGTGGACAGTATTTGACTGTTGCTACCAGTGTGGACAGTATTTGACTGTTGCTACCAGTGTGGACAGTATTTGACTGTTGCTACCAGTGTGGACAGTATTTGACTGTTGCTACCAGTGTGGACAGTATTTTGCTGTTGCTACCAGTGTGGACAGTATTTGACTGTTGCTACCAGTGTGGACAGTATTTGACTGTTGCTATCAGTGTGGACAGTATTTGACTGTTGCTACCAGTGGGGACAGTATTTGACCACTGATGTCAATAAGGTTTTTAATTAACACACAAGAATATATCTCATTAATCTAGTTTTCAAAATGTCTTCGAAATAACAATTTTAAAAGTAAAATTACAATCAAAATTTGAAATGAAACCATAACAGTAATAACTTCCTTTGAAGCAAATGAAAAGACATTTTATTTAAATGTTAATTCATACTACCAGAGTTTTTATGACAGTTCTTAAAGAAAGTAGCAACTGAAATAAACATTTCTTCTGGTTTGAAATATTTTAAAATTACATTAAAATATTTATAATATGAAAAAATTAATTAAATGAACATAAGTAAATCATTTTTTCCTGTGAATAATTACATTAAAATAAATGGTACATTATTAAAAATATGTTACATAACTGAAGATGTAAAAATAGTTGAATAATTATTTGTTTTACTATTACTAAACATTTGTATATTTTTCATCACTGCTAAAATTGTAAGTTTTGTGCACAAATTTTAGGGCTATGCAGCTATTTATGTGCAATAGTTGACAAAGTCAAATATTTTTAAAACACACACATCCCTCCCCCCGCCATAAAACTGATGAAATATTTGGCTTCATCAAAAGAAACAAAAAATTCTATTCACCTGTTACTAATTTCTTCTTTTTTTTCTTTCCATCTTTTGGGTTTTCTTCTTTTTCCTTAGCTGCAACCTTAAGGCAATATAAAGTTATTAAAATAAAGAGGAGCATTTTTAAAAAAAAATAACATATAGTGTCTATTTTTAAACATCTACTGAGAGTTAGGATTGGTAAAAAAAAATTGCATCAAATGACACAAAAACCTATTATTTTCATTTAGATAATTTTGACTATCCGCTGCATCTAAAATTTTGTCATCAATAAATATATATATTAAAATATAATATGTAGACAGATAAATCCAAGAAATTTTTCAATGTATTCTTGTTTACCTCTGATGATTCATTTTCTTTGTCCTCTTCTTTTTCTTGGCTCTGGGTCTTCTTATTTGTTCTGGGCTTTGGTTTAATAGCACTGGCTTCTTCTTTGACCCCATCTAAAACTTTATCATTCTTTACTTCTTCTTCTGCTTCCATTTTTGCTTTCTTCTTCTTTTTGGGCTTTTGCTCTGTGTTTTCCACCACATCATCATCAACCTCTTTCTTCTTTGTTTTCTCTTCTGCTTCTTTTTTCTTTGGTCTCTGTTCGGGTTCAGCCTTTAGATCTTTCTCCACCTCATTTGATTCCGGATTGAGTTTCTTCTTTTTAGATTTTCTTGGTGTGGCTGTAACACTGATTTCATCATCTTTTGATTCTTCTGCTCTTTCTTCATTTTCAGGCGTAGGTCTTGATGGTGATTTCAGCTAAATTGGAAATGGAATATTCCTTCATTTTAAGCTATGCAACCTTTTGGTGCATATTGTTTCACGAAAATCCCAATATTTATTTAAATTTTTTTAGTTTGGAAAAAACAAATTTAAAACATTATAAAAATTCCAAAGTTTGATAATTTAATGATGAAATAAAGCTATTATGCAATCTACTATTTTGACTGATGACTCCAAGCTTTAATAGTTATTTATTATAATCTACATGTAAAGAGAAAAAAAAATAATCTCCAAAGACCTTACCTTTTTCCTTGGTTTTTGTTCAACAGCATCCTTTTCTGGCTCAGTGATAAGTTGCCTTTTGGTAAAAAAAATATCAATAGACTAATATTATCAGTTTAATTAGTTAAACCGATTTATTACCTTAATTAAGTTTCATTATGTTCTTTTTATTAGACAAACAAAATAAAATGAATGGGGTGATTAAATGCATCACTTTTAGATTTAACTTCAGATTTAAGGTAAATAAACATTTACAAGGCAACTGAAAATAACAGCCAAATACTCACAGCTTTTTATCATCTTCCCCAGTCATCTCTTTCTTTTTCACTTTCTTTTTCTTCTTAGGGGCATCACCAGTAGATTGTTGGTCATTCAAGTTCTGCTTGCTTTCTTCTAAATTTGCATTTTGGTCTAAAACAAAATCCACACATTTATACATTTCTGATATATTAAGTTTATGATTTCACCCAAAACTTGAAATGAAATACAGGAAAAAACTGAACAGGGGCAAGATCATAACTTAATAAGCCATTTAAACGAAGAAAAGTTTTGCAACTTCAAAATTAATAAGTTAAATGTAAAAAATCTTTTTTTTAAAAAGGACACGCTTTTATTTACATATAGAAATTGCACTAAATATGTATAATACAAACAAAAAAAACATTTTCCCCTAACTGAAAATTGAACCTCGTACCCCCATGTCGGCAATCGATCACGCTTATATTTCGGCCAGCAAGACTTGATGTTGATAGTACTTTTTAAAGTTATAATAATTGTATTCCTCTAGGGCGAATTGAGGCATGGTTCATTGACGCAAGTGATAATATTTTATATAGACAAAAACTAAAAGTGCAATAATTTCAATACGGTACATTCGATCGATATGAAATTTTGATACAATGCATTGTCATCCACGATCTATATGTGGTAAAATTTTGAGATCTCTAGGACTATCAGAAGTGGTATAATTTTACGTTTCAAGTTTTGAAGGAAGGATGGAAGGAAGGGTGGATGGATACAACATACAAACATTGTGACTTAAATAAAAGCGTGTAAAAATGAATGTATTTATAAGCTGAAATATTAGCTCAATACTTTGTTTAGGACAGTGTAATGAAAAATTTAAATGTTGGTACCAGTAGAAAAAAAAAGCTTAAAAAATATGAAGCAGTTTAAGTGATTAAATTATGTAACATTTTCAGGATGAAGTATTTTTTCCCAATAAAAAAACAAAAATTCAAAATTTAAAAAAAAATTAATACTTTTTTCTCTTTGCCTCTGACGCTGTTTGTTGCTTTTTTCACTCTTGATGTTATCATCTGGATCATATGTATTTGCTAAAATTGTGGCATCTTCTTCTTTATGCAAGCTTTCAATCCCTTTGGCATTACGCAAGGACTCCATCTGAAGAGAAATTTTAAATAGAAAATTTAAGAACTTTTTTTAAAATGATGTATTTGAAAAAAATATTATTTTAAAAAAAAATAATAATTTAGAAATACTAAACATGAAAATATTTAGACAAAACAATTTTTATGTATAATGTACTTGTCATTTTGAGAAGAACATCAAATGCCAGCATTGATTATCAGTAGGTTAAAGAAACAATAATAGTTTATACTGTATAAATTAAACTTTCTTCGAGCAAGATGATGTCACAAGAGTGCTTATAAAATATTTAACTTTTTTTCTAATTTATCTAATTTGGATTAATTAATTATATTTTTAACTACTTAATTTTTTAATAAAGTTAAATCCCCTTTTCATTAACTACTAGGTATTGAAAAGATGATAAAATGAACTCTAATAATTTAGATATTTTTCAAAAAGTATTTAACTTTTCAATTAAAATTTTTTTAACTCTCACTTCCCACATAAATCAACATTAGACATTTGAATCCAGGGTTCCTGTGGTAAATTCACACAAGTTCAAGTGTTTAAAGCCAATACAGTCTGGTGGGGTATGGAGTTTTAACACACAGGATATAAGATTCAAAGGTTCAGGAGATGTAAGAAAAAATTACATCTGATTTAAAGTTAAAAATTTAAGTAGACTAATACAACTAACATAGGTAATTTTTCTTTGAATGAATTGTATTATTTGTCATTTAAACAAGATTTTTGTTCTGAGAGAAAAATTACACAAGATTACAAAATGGACTTACAACATTTTCTTCTGCATCATTCTTCAGCTTTTTCTTTTTTTTCTTTTTTGCATCTGTTGCATCTCTGTAAACAAGTATTAGTTAATTAGCCTAAATTGACTTAAAATTATTTAAACAAATATTTAAAAAAATGTATACTTTAAAGGCTGTTATGAAAATGCATGATTCCAAAAGGTTCCCATTTTCATTTATTTAGCAAGAACTTTAATTATTCACATGCATTCAAGCAGAGAAATAATAGGGTATACCTTTATTTTTGGTGAGGATATATTTTCAAGAAAATAAAATCTGTATTTTAAGTAGGGTTTTTACACAAGAAGTTTAAAAAAGGCTTAATAAGCCTTGTATCTCCTTTTCATAGTCCTGAAGTATGGTAAGTGCTACATTTATGGCTTCATAAAATTATAGGTTGGTTTCCTTGCCAGTGCTAAATATTTGCAAAATATTATCAGCAATCATCCTATCATTGCAATCAAGATTAAATTCATACTAATTACAAGGGAAATTATGCAGTCATTCTATATCTCTAAGTTTCAAAAGATTTAGAGAGTCATAGATAACCTTAAAAAACCTTTTAAATCAAAATGTTTTAATTTTTTGTTTGAGTTATGTTCCTTCTTTTAAATTTATACATCTAAATTATTTTACTGAATAATCTTAAATAATCTGAAATTTATACCTTGATGAAGATTTCTTAACATAATTATTTAGGGATATACCAAGTAAAATATATTGATTACTTTGTAGACTGTGCAACAACTTGCTGAAGCATCTGATCCACTCTGAGCTTAGCATTTGATGACATATCTGCTAAAATATAATGGAAGGTAATTAATTTATTATGTCAAAAATGGTTTCTTTTAATGAAAATTTATTTCAAATTTAGAATATTCAAGAATACATAATGATCAATGCAATTTAAGGAATTTAAAACAAAAATAATCATCATGAAAATGACATTTACACTTATGAGTAATTTAAGGATTTAGAAATGTACGATAAGATGGGTAAATGCAGAAAAATAATTATTTCTTTATTATTTATACATAATAATAAGCTTTGTGATCATATCACCTGGTATTGCTTCTTTATTTTTTTCACTGGACTTAGCTTTTCTTTTCTTTGGTTTAGGATTTTCAATTCCTAAAATAGAAGTTAATAAATACGCTTTCTTTGATTAAGTTTTAATTTTTTTAAATAGAATAAAACAAAAAATATGAAGGAAAAAAGTATTAGTTAAAAATAAATTGAATAAAAATATATTATCATTGTCATTACAATTTATGACACTATATTTTTATTTGAATGATAGAAAATAAAATTATGTAAGTTTATGTTTTATTAAATTGATGTAAAGATAGTAGAAGATTAAACCCTAAGAAAACTTTTTGCAATGTCGTGTCACTTAATTTAATAATACACAGTAGCTCCGTTATAGGACTTCTATAAATTATTATTAATTTATTTATTAAATAAATTAAATTTGCAATGTCACGTAGTGTCTGTCCGTGACGCTAATTTTAGAAAGCAGTGCACCAAATTACTGCACCAATGCATCAAATAGCGTGCAAATTAAAGATGCGCTGTAAAAAAATATATATGACGTCATTGTTTTAGCTCGTATTTTAATTTTGGAAAAGGGTACAATGTAATAAAACAAACCCGTAAAAACAAAGTTTTTGACTATAAATCCCTTATATATGAGACATAACTAAAAGTATTGATTATGTTCAAATGCGACAAATATTTACAGACAGAACTTTTGTGTTAGTTGATCAAATTTTGTATCTCACATTAAATCCCACAATCGATCCCAATAAATATCAATAAAACTTAGTCTCCCTGTGTGACTACTTAGTTTGTGACTAAAAAATTATTTTCTGCTTTTTCATGCGAGATTCTACATTCCTCACTGCAGCTGGGCCTCATTCTTTTTAAAAAGTTTTTTTGTTCATTTTATTTTGTTGATGACAATATCATGCGTCATTTAAAAATAATGATTTTAAATTAATTTGATTTGTCTTTATTATATTTTATATGGGCATGGATCTGAAAATCATTGCCCTCTTATTGTAGTTGTAGATTTAGATGTTTCAAGGTATAATACCAGGAGTGGGCAAACTACGGCCCGAGGGCCACATGCTGCCTGCTACAGAGTTCTTTGCGGCCCACAGAAGCCTGCGGTAATGTTGAAAAAATCAATAAATTTATGTTAAAGATGGATGTTTGTACTTGAATAGAGGGTATATTTTGGTTAGGTGCGGCCCCTTGATGTTTCATTTCTTACTAATGTGGCCCTCGCCCTAAAAAGTTTGCCCAACCCTGTATTATACAATTTCTTCACAGATCAGTCTAATAGTCAATTCATCTTAATTAAAAATCAGTCTTAGGCTGAATCAGAATATCTTGAATCTGAGTTAGAGTCATTGAATTTGATTTTAACAGTAAGTTCAGTATCAGTAAGTAACAGTAACAGCTACATAATAAAATTAAAATATTGAAGTTGATTATCAAGTTGATAAGTTAAGCAAAAATGTGTTTCTTCATTTTCATTCCTTATTATCAATAACAGAGACAAGAGCCTTGCTGTATTTTATTATAAATTTGAGTTTATTAGCTCTTTGATGTTACATCTATTTTTTTTACTATCTTTGAACTCCAGGTAGTTTAAATTTCAATCAATTCAAATTCAATCATGTTGCAACTTGTAGTTGTAAACGTATCTTTTTACAAGTGTTGAGAAATCAGTTCTAGATAAATGCACTCAAGAGATCAACCAAAACTACAAGCGATTATTGTGTATCATGTTTTAAATAGTAAAACAAAAAATATTTATGTCACTATTTTATTATTTATAGGACACCGAAATACATTACATAAAAAAACAAAAACATATTTGTTAATACCGTCTTCCGCCATTATTGTTTATGTTTAGTCCCGCATACATTGGAATGCTTGAAGATTATTGGATTAAAAATTAAAATCGTACTATACCCAGAGATGTAAAAATATTAATACCATGTTTTTATGTTATAGATTTACCTATTTAAAAGCCTGATTGCAGTCTCACCCCCATTACTTTATTTACTATTCCCAGAAACCACACTAACTTTCGAAAATTTTGTCCCTTGTTAAAATTAATTAATATCATTCATAAAAATTTAGAAGACCCAAAAAGTCGTTGAAAACATATTTATAAAATTACCACACATTATGATTATTCCCAGTGTTTACTGTTTATCATTAAAAACTGATTATTTTACTTTAGAATCTTTAGATCATCAGTTAGAGTTGTTATTTTAGTTTTTAAGCTGAATTCCAGTAGTTTTATTAAGAACTAATTGACTAATGATTCCCGAACAAAATTAGAAATGCGCCCAAAAATTTTTACGCGTCTAAAATATAAATATAAAATGGATTTGCTTATACTTATTATGTATCCATCAAAACAATCAAATAAAAATTCGAAGGAACTAAGAAAAAAGAGTTAATAAAAAATAATATCTGTTTAATGCCAACATTAAATCAAACAATAACAAGATCTGTTCAACTCGAATATCTTCTGAGCGCTCGGCTTCACAGCGGTGGGGTACATGTTTGTAAAGCTATGTATATTTATTCGGCACCAGTTTGAGATCTATCACGACTCTTTCTAGGAGATGCTGAAGATTGCCGCCTCTTCTTGCTTATCAGGCTGTAAATGAAGAAGTTGACATATTCATTACATGGGAAGAAATTGAGCATTTAAAACTCCGAATTAGGTATCACCTTTATCACATCCAAGTTTCCTTCTGAATTCTGAACAAACGCTATTTATTTAACTATCAACTGCGATGACAGTTTTGTATATTGGATTATGAATGTCTCCTGAAAATTTGATACCGATATATCTAAAATTACAAAAGTTGTGAGTGAAAGAGTACAGAATTTTGAAATTTGGGTAACAAGTTTTGGAATAAATTAGATAGGTTATATTAGCGGGAAAAAAATCGACAAAAAAAATTATAACTTCACTTCTATAAAAGATAGAAAGACAAAACAAGTGTTTTTGAAAATGTCTTAGCAATGCCTTTAAAAGGACATATTATTTAAGCCTATTAGACTACATTTAAATTTTCTGTCAAAGTACCTACAGTTTAATACATAAATTCACCCTAAAAGATGTTATCTGTTTTTAAAAGTATGTGAGCGGTGGAATCGAGGAGATAGGAAGATTTTTAAGGTCGCATATTTTAAAGTTATTTACTAAAACTGTAAAGGTATTTAAAAAAAACAACACAAAAACAACTTCATAATTTCTTTGTTTTATAACATATCTAAATTAATTGAAAGTAGGCCTACACAATGGTGCCAATAGCCAGAGGCGTCACTAGGGTTGGTGTCACCCGGGGCGGTAGCCCATAGTGTCATCCCCTCACGACTAAACCCATAGAAATCCTCCGAGTTTTCCAGTGCCAAATAATGGGAGCATACAGAATCTTACATTTCGGTGTCACCGATTGTGTCACCCGGGCGGCCCACCCCGACCGCACCACCCAGTGACGCCACTGCCAAAAGCATACAATTGCCAGCAAAAGAATCCTCTGTAGAAACCTATTTTTTGGTATGCAATTAAATACATGTAAGCCTAATTGTCTTTTCACCATATAGTTTTATTTTCTTTAAAATTGAAAAAAGTTGGGTTGTACATGGGGATAGTGGTTATAGAGTCCCCGATCAATCGCTTTGCAGGTCATGATCAGTGGTGTTCACCTGAGTAAAAGTCATGACAATTAACCTCAAACAGGTTATATACAATATACAAATAGTCTACTTCTAAAGACGAAATTTCTAGGCCTGGATTTTTTTTTAAAGAGCTGTCATCTTAAACAGACTTTTTTTTTCCATTGTATGCTCGAATCACTTGGAGAGAAAAACTATTTGAGAATCTCTACACAGTTTACGCGTAAGATCTATCTATATAAATAATTAACCAGAAATTAGGGCAATCACAAGACGCGAGCAAATAACATGACGAATGACCCTCGCTAAGGTCGACCAATCACAGTTTATGGTTGGCAAGCCAGGGTGGTGCAGTTGAGGGGGGGGCTCAACCGCAGTGTGCATGTCTCAAGACCAAAAATGTGTCGGCGGTCCCGTCATCACGTTCACTCGCGGTGTTCCCATTTATTCGAGCTGCTGTTTGTATCCGTTCTTTCCCCCCTTTCTTTTCACTATCTATGAGCAAGTCTACGGCGTATGCTACGCAGCGAGTCGTATCTAGTTTCTTATATTATGTCTCAAATTCATTTTTTAAAAATCATTAATAATAGTCAGTAATAAATGATATTTTTTGAAGTATGAAATCAACTGTAGAGGTTAACAAAGAAACAAAAGTAAACTCAATAATATGTTCTCCTTACACGCAGCACAGAAAAACGATTACAGGAATCAGCAAAAGTGATGTCTTTATTCCCAGTTTTATGCTCTGAAAAATTTAGTAAGATAATATTAAATATCTGTGCACTGGTTATTACATCAATAATAACTCTGAATGCACATAATGACCATGTAATCGTCGTTCTAATCGACCTCCAACGTAGACGTTCATTTATTTAAAATAATTTTTTTTCGAGAGAACAAAAACTCATTAAGTCTAATTTACATTTTAAAAAATGTTTTTATTACTATTTATAAAAGAACTAAGTAGGAAATTATACACATATTTGCACACACAAAAATATAAAAAATTAATAATCAATAAATAAATAATCAATACTAGACAGCCAGATGTCTTAAAAGAAAGATAATGAACAAAGTATTTTGCTACTAATAGATGCACGAATATAACCAAAATGACCTGTGAAACATGCTCCTGTCTTCTTGTCCTTACAATCCCCGCCACACTTCTCCTCACAAGATTCACCACAGTTGGGACCAAACTCGTTGGACTCACATTCTGTTTATTCAGATTATGTTATAGATTTTAAGTATTCCTTTGTCGCAAGCTGTTTGGCTTTAAGATATTGAACAAATCGCAATGCTTTTATTATTTTAATGTTTAGAGAGGATCTATTGGCCTTATGGACTTTGGCTTAGAGCAGTGGGTCTCCAAACTACGGCCCGCGGGTCAGATGCGGCCCGCGAGACCCTCTCTCCGGCCCCTGGAGACCTTTTAATCTCCAAAAGATACTATTTTTACCCATAGTTTACCACAAAACTGTGTCTAGTCGGCCCCCAAACTGGTGATTGACAGTTAATGCGGCCCATCCGGCAGAAAAGTTTGGAGACCCCTGGGTTAGAGAAATAATGTAATGATTGTAACACAGTCGATCATAATTTTTTTACCTCGCGCAAAATATCAAGAAGGAAACTTCCCTTCCTCTTCAGACGACAACGACGTCATTTATATAGTCCTATATTCTGGCGCGCATTTCTATATTTTAAAGTTGTTAACACGCATACCATGTAAAGTCACGGCAAGCAACTGATTTATATACCTCAGCGTATAGGTTTATTTTAAAACTTATCGATATTATCTGAAGTTTTTGCAGAGTATGCCGACTGTTAGTAGTGTTATAAGATTACTGCTATAAGATTAATGCCATACAGCTGGAGAGTGACACCGACCTTTATAGCATCCAAACATTGCACGTTTAAATCCACTAGAGCAGGATGAGCACGCCCCTGTTCTTTTATTACAGTCACCGATGCAATTATCACAGCTAAACTTGCATTGCTCTCCCCAGTAGAAAGCTGGGCATTCTATAAAAATAAATTAAATGAAAAAGAAATAATTTTTAAATATATATATATAAAAATTATGCCTGTTTATTTAGAAAAGTAGTATGGCAAGAGTAAAATAATGGAGTCGGGGGGAAAAGTGGTTTGATACGATATTTTTTTCATCACGTGTTTAACGCCATAATTCTTGGAAATCTTTGAATGTTGTCTTTCAAACATTCTGCCAACTCTAAAACGTGTGTATATAAAGCCGAACGTGATTTCAAATACTACACAAGTTTAATGAGGCAATCAACAGTTTAACAATATGGGATGTTAGAAAATATATGTGCTGCCTGGGACGGAACCAATTGTTTTACAGCTGCCGTGACTGTTAGTTATGTATCAAGGTCGTGTTCGAAAATGGATTCTCCGAATACGCAGTCGCACTGAATCAATCAGGAACAGGTGGCGGTATGGAAAGTCGATAAATTAAATGGGATTTTTGACATTTTTGCACATATTTCGAGGGTGCTTCTGTCAACCTTTGACTGTATAAACATGTGATGGTAACGTCCTTTGAGCAATGCTATCAGTTTCTAAACAGCCCATCAATTTAACACAACCAGAACCACGCGACGACACCTGTTTTTTCTTTAGCCAAGTCTTCGTCCACTGCAGAGTCACCATCGTTATCTGAAAACAAATGAACGGTTATTTAAAAACTGAGAGCACTTTTCATTCTACAAACAACTAATTAATTTGAACGTAATCAAATACTTCTTCTAATACTAATACCAACAGCTATTTCTGCTGTTGCTACTGCAGCTGCTACTGCAATTACTACTACTACTGCTACTACTACTACTACTACCACCACCATTACTACAACTACACAAATACGACTTCTACTACTACTACTGTTATAGTCCATAAAATATTTCAAGCTTTTACATCATTCGACTGCTGTACAATGTTGCTTCAAAAACAACTATAGTATACATATGTTTGATTTATGCATGCAATCGACTTGAAAATTGGTTAAGATACATTCAAAGTCACTGATTTAATATTATTGATAAAAAAAAATTTTTAAAAATAAGTTTCAATATACTAAAATAAATAGCTCCCAAAAACACAAACCTTTCTTATCCATCACTTCTTCGTCGAAGCGACCATCACAGTCATTATCAAACAAGTCACCAACTTTGTGAACTGGATTACAATCCTAGGCGTTGATAATTTTTAAATCGGTTAAATCACTTCAGACAAAAAAAAATTATTACAGGATAAACCAGACAATATATTGCGCCTGGGACAAACTATAAAATTACCACTCAACCCAATTCCTTACCCTTATTACTTATTATAATATATAATGTATTGTCGCTGGCCTTATTTTTGGAGACATGGACGTCTTCCCGCAACCCAACTACCCCACTGAGATTAACTAATTAGAATATTCGCCGCCTGTAGGAGTTGATGATAATTGGAAAATATGACAGTTACACACAAATATTTTCTCAAAGTTAATCTTTACTGACGGACACAGTAAAATGGATAAACAAAATATTACGTAAGGGGCCGTCCATAAATGGCGTCACACAATTTTGGTCAATTTTTCAGCCCCCTCAAACCCTTCCCCCGTTGTCACACGTCGCCACAAAAAGTTGGACCCCCTCCAATATTAATCTTTGCGACAAGCCGTATTTTTGTATTTGAAAATGAGCATGTTTCAAATCACATTTTTTGTCATTTTAGTATGTATTTAGTGTAAGACTGCACTCTAATATCGTAATACTCGGGAAAGCCATTCAAAACGTCATTAAATAAGTTGTAAGCAATCAAATATTGAAGTGTAACTTTTATTTAAAGTTGCGCATTTCGATGTGACTTCACAGTTCGTTAACACCCTCTCCCCCCTGTCACACATCGTCACAAGTGTGTGACAACCCTCCCCCCTAGATGCGTGACATAATTTATGGACAGCCCTTAAAGTAGGATTCGAAAATAATTTGTTAAATTTTTATTTTTAGAATGAATAAATAGTATCATTTTTTTAAATACATAAACTAGAATTTGAAAATTTTATTTTAATATTCGTCTTTAAAAGTAAAGGAAATTTAATATATTTTGAGACCGTAGATCTGGCTTTTGTGTTTTTGTTTTAGTGAGTCGAATGACTTCTGCAGGGAAAAAGGGGGGGGGGTAGAAGGAATCAGGGGAGCTTATTTCAAGGCTCGGCAACGGTGGCATATTTTTNNNAAATCCCTTATATTAAATTCGCGGCCGTCTCATCATCTCATCATCTCATGGGCTGGGCGGGCGGAAAAAGAAAAGTAAAAAAATGACCCACTTCCCGTGATTCGATCGAGCTGAAATTTGGCACACTGTCCCGTCTGACCTAACAATGCATCGTATTAAAATTTCAGATCGATCGAACGTACGGTAAATAAATTAATGCATTTTTAGTTTATCCTTATATGAGGTATGTAATTCAAATTCACGGTTTGTTATTGGGTTTTTTTCCACGTGAGTTTGAGTTGACGCTTAGACGTCGACCGTCGAGCCGACACCCCCCCCCCACGACCAATCCCCCGTTAAAAGTCAGGGGACATCACTCGGTGTCAGTCCGTAAATATTTGTGGCGTTGAAACATAATCAATACTTTTAATTATGACTAAAATATAAGGGATTTATAGTAGAAAACTTTGTTTTTACGGGTTTGTTTTATTAAATCCCTTATATTAACTTCGCGGCCGTCTCATCATCTCTCTCATCATCTCATGGGCTGGGCGGGCGGAAAAGGTAAAGTCGAAAATGACCCACTTCCAGTGATCCGATCGAGCTGAAATTTGGCACACGGACCCGACTCACCTAACAATGCATCGTATCAAAATTTCAGATCGATCGATCGTACCGTTATTAAATTAATGCATTTTTAGTATGTCCTTATATGAGGTATGTAATTCAAATTCACTGTTTGTTATTGTTTTTTTTTCCACGTGAAAAATTGAGTAGACGCGTTGAGGCGGCCCATCGAAGCACCGCGGCGCTTTTGTTTACATTTTACGTGTCACGCTGAGCTCGGTCAAGCGAATCGGTGACCAGACTTTTCCCCTCTCCCCCTCCCACCCACCCCTCCCCCACCCCTCCCCCCACTAGGGTTATGATGCAAAGTTCAGTTAAGACAGATTCAGTCTATAAATGTTTGTCACGTGTATGTCAATATTTTCGTCATTTTTGCAATCCACTTTGAATTGTAATCATGGTTTGTCACGGATGACCAATTTTCTTTCAAATCTTTGTTGTGAGTAACTCACGTAACGTGCTTTGGTGTGTTTTGAGGTCACGTATTTGGTCAGAAAGTGTGCAAATGAAAGTTGTTCTGTTGATGTAATTAGAACGTGTGTAGACGTTTATAGAGTTTTGTTCATATTGTGTTGTGGCAAGAAATGAACGCCATTAAAGATTGCGTGTTATTCTTGTGTTTTGGATATAGAATAATTCTGGTGTGGTGACAAGCATTTCAGAGATATATATGAACGCCATTAAAGATTGCATGTTATTCTTGTGTTTTGGATATAGTATAATTCTGGTGTGGTGACAAGCATTTCAGATATATATATATATATATATATATATATATATATATATATATATATATATTAGGAAGATTGTGACATGGTGAAAAAGGTTGAAACTGAATTGCAAAGGCAACGTCGACTTGAGAAGGTAAAAGAACAGCGTAAACTTAAAAAGATTCAAGAGTCACCAGAGTCACGTGCATCTCGGCTCGAAAAGCGACGTCAAAAAGATGGAGAAAGACGTGAACTTAAAAAGATTCAAGAGTCACCAGCGTCACGTGCATCTCGGCTCGAAAAGCGACGTCAAAAAGATGGAGAAAGACATGAACTTAAAAAGATTCCAGAGTCACCAGCGTCACGTACATCTCGGCTCGAAAAGCGACGTCAAAAAGATGGAGAAAGACGTGAACTTAAAATGCTTAAAGAGTCACCTACATCTCGCTCATCCCGACTCGAAAGAGATCGTCTTACCCATGAAGCTAGACTACGTGATGAATCACCAACGTCTCGCTCATCCCGACTCGAAAGATATCGTCTTACCCATGAAGCTATACTACACGATGAATCACCAACGTCTCGCTCATCCCGACTCGAAAGAGATCGTCTTACCCATGAAGCTATACTACGTGATGAATCACCAACGTCTCGCTCATCCCAACTCGAAAGAGATCGTCTTACCCATGAAGCTAGACTACGTGATGAATCACCAACGTCTCGCGCATCCCAACTCGAAAGAGATCGTCTTACCCATGAAGCTAGACTACGTGATGAATCACCAACGTCTCGCGCATCCCAACTCGAAAGAGATCGTCTTACCCATGAAGCTAGACTACGTGATGAATCACCAACGTCTCGCTCATCCCAACTCGAAAGAGATCGTCTTACCCATGAAGCTAGACTACGTGATGAATCACCAACGTCTCGCGCATCCCAACTCGAAAGAGATCGTCTTACCCATGAAGCTAGACTACGTGATGAATCACCAACGTCTCGCGCATCCCAACTCGAAAGAGATCGTCTTACCCATGAAGCTAGACTACGTGATGAATCACCAACGTCTCGCGCATCACGGCTCACTCAGAAACGTCAAGCAGATGAAGCTCGACGAAATGCTCAATTGGATATTGACGCCATAGTTTCTGCTTTCGAAGCAAAAGTTAATGTTTATGCTGATTGCATCTGTGAAGTCTGTCACAATCGATGCTACAAGCAACAAGTGTCAAACTGCAGCTTTTCTGGTGGAAGTCAAGATTATCTTCCCCTCGAGTAGGCCATAAAAAGTTCTTTGCTGTGTTGTTACCGTTGTAAGACACATTTGAAATCGAGGAAAACACACCATCCATCGAAGGCCTATTGGAACAATCTCGATCCTGGTGTTATTCCTGAAGAAATTGCAATTCTCACACAAGTAGAGATTCGTTTACTCGCTCGAATCATTCCATTCCTGAAAATTATCAAGTATGATGGTGTTTTCGGACAGTTCGGATTCAAGGGTCAAGCTATTTTGTTCGCCCAAGATATTTTCGAAGTTACTGAAAAGCTTCCAACATCGTTGCCTCGATCACCTGATACTGCCGGCTTGATTGTCATTACTGAGTCATTGGAGAACCTCAACATCACACGTGAGTTCATAATTTCACGCGACAATGTTAGTAACGCATTAGAGTGGCTGAAGGCCAACAATCCCTTGTATCGTGATGTTCAAAACATAACAAATAGTACACAGCTCGATAACGCAAGTTTTGTCAGAGTTAAGCCGCCTCAACCAGCACCACGGCCTAGTCGTATTTCACGAATTAATGAATACTCGACAATCATTCATGCTAAATATAGTCAGGCACATCCAATGTTTGGTCTAAATGCTGGCAAACAATGTTGTGCTATGGCTATTGGAGCTATTATTCGCTCGTTCATTCAATCGCCTCTTGAATGGGACTCCAACACACTGAATGGTATTTTGATGGAGTCAAATAGAATTTACGAAACAATTGTCTCTCTTCATCCGCGTGGTGTAATTGAAGAGAGTGGTTATCTTCTAGTCAACAACTTCGATGTAGTATCAAATGATATTAAAATGTTTGGAGTCAGTTTATCGCTTCAGTACGATGAAGATCCAGCAATATTTGGCAATGTTGAGGATGGCAGAAACCAAGCAGATTTTGGTGTTAGCCTTTCTGAAGGTATAGAGTCACTGTTTATTGAACATTTGGCTGGAGTTTTGATTGCAAATTCGAAAAGCTACGCTATTATGAAGGTTAATGACATGTACTATTTTGCTGACTCTCATTCATGTGGTCCAAAGGGAGCTGTTGCTGCTGGAATGAATGGCCAAGCGTGCGTTATCGAGTGTAGCACTTTTGACGAATTGATTCGCATTTGTAAGCGTGCGACAGGTTCTAAAAGTGTCCATTACAAACTTGACTATATTGATGTGATGATTAAGAATGACGAATCCTCCCAAGTCGTTTATATAGATCCTGAAATTGACGCTGATGGCCAACTTTCATGTTTTCCATCTATTGCTTCACCTATCTGTTCTCAACTCTCTGACGTCATCTATGTTCCTTCTGAAGTGGACGCGATTCCCGTTCAAACTTCTGTTATGGCACCAATTGATGCACGTCAGCCTCCAGAAGATTCGGAGTTAGTAGGCATTCCTAGTGATGGTGGTCGAACGGAACAGCACAAGATTTCAAGAAAAACTTCTAACAATATAGTCAATGATCGTCATGAGCTAAAAGCTGAAGAGTTTGCTTGGTATCATCTCTTCCCCAATGGCATCAATGGACTTAAACAACCTCGACCAGTACAAATTTCGCCACTTGACTACTTCCAAGCACGTATCATGGGAAAGGATACAAGATTTCAACGTACTGATTACCTCTTTTACGCTCTCTCTATGTATGAACATCTTCGCATAACGAGCAACATCAACGTATTTGGAAAGAAAGTGAGAAATAATGACGAGATGGTGGAAGACGTTCATCTATATATCAAGAATTTGCGAGGTTCATTGGCGTATTGGAACACTGCATTGAGTGAGCTTATTGCAATGATCAGATGCTTGGGACCACCTCATTATTTCATCACATTCAGTTGCAACGACCTACATTGGAAAGATATGATTCATGCATTGTTGATTGCTGATGGTAACGCTGACAAAGATCCAGGTTCTTTAAGCACATATGATGTTCAAAAACTTGTTGAGAAATATCCCATGGTCATCAGTCGTCATTTCATGATTCGAGTCAACGCAATGATGAGTTTACTGAGATCAAATCTTACTATTCTAGGTGGAAAATTAATTGATGAATGGTCGCGCATTGAATTCCAAAATCGTGGATCGCCGCATCTCCACATGTTAGTTTGGGTAGAAGGAACGCCAAGCTTTGACACCCCAGAAGGCATCGCTAAAATTGATGAAGTCATGACGTGTGAATTGCCAGACGATGATGAGGAAATGAAAAACCTAGTCACTGGAGTTCAGCGACATCATCATACTCAGACGTGCTACAAGAACCATTATGTTGAATGTCGCTTCAATTTTCCTCGTATTTCAAGTAATAAAACACACATCGTCGCAAATACATCTGAAGAGTTCATTAAAAATGGAGGTCGTATGTGCATTTTGAAACGAAAACCAGAAGAAAACTTCATAAATAACTATAACAAAAAGCTGCTTAAATGTTGGAAAGGAAATATGGACATTCAACCATGTGGAAACAGTGAATCAATTGCTAATTACCTTGCAAAATATTGTTAAAAAAATGAGCCTACCGAGATGTCTGCAGGTCTGCGAGATGCTATTCATACTATACGCCAAGAAAAAAGCAGCACATCATCAAAACTGTTCAAGATTTGCATGAAAATTCTGCAAGAGCGACAAGTTTTTGCTTGCGAATGTATTTATCGATTGTGCCACCTTCCGTTGAAACATTCCTCTCGTAAATGTGTGTTTCTAAACACGCGCAAGCCTGAACAGCGTTACACAGTTTTCCGCTTCGTAAATGACGATGCTGCTGGCTACTGTACTAACATATTTGAGCGATACGCGAATCGACCACATGCGCATCCGACTTATGAATTTGAGAACATGTCACTGATTGAGTTTGCGATGTTGTTTGAACCTCATTATAGAACAACTGTCGATGATGAAGACGGTGGAGATCAAGAAGCTTACGACGACACATTAGATGTTCCTCAAATAAGTTTTCTGACTCTGTTAAATGGAACAAAAATGAAGATAAGAAGCCGCCCTGCTGTCGGTCGAGCACCTAATTTCCGAGAAGCAAATCATCCAGAAAACTACTACTACAGTCTTCTTGCTCAGTATGTGCCATTTCGTGATGAGGCTGAGTTGCTAAGAGGATACAATTCCTCCAAAGATGCGTTCTTAGCGAGAGAAGCTCAACTCATAGCTACAAGCTCAACTCATAGCTACAAGCTCAACTCATAGCTACAAGCTCAACTCATAGCTACAAGCTCAACTCATAGCTACAAGCAGATACATGGAAATTCACAGAGTACGAGATCGACAATTGGATATTGCAGTGAATCAGGCAAATTCTTTAATCCAGTTACAGAGTCCAGTCAACGATGAAATTGAATTGGATGATAATGATTATGATGTAGATGACGTTAGACCCAGCAACAGTGATTTCAAAGGTTCTTTATCGATGATGAATGTTGGCCAAAGAGATCTTTTCAATTTCATCACGAAAAGTATTGAAGAGCAGTTGAAGGGATCAACAGATCGAGTTCGCATGTTTGTCACTGGTGGCGCTGGAACTGGAAAAACGTTCACACTTAATGTTATCAAGGAGCAGATTCGTCGCTGCTATGGTGGAGAGATGAGTTCAGTTAAAGTTAGTGCTCTTACTGGTGTCGCAGCAAAGTTGATCTCGGGTCGCACGCTTCACTCGATGTTCAAATTACCAGTCCAACGTGATGGTAAGCTCACACGACTTCCAAGTCTAACTGGAGTCTATTTGAGATCTTTGCGAATGCGATGGCGACAAACTCGATTTCTCATCATCGACAAAATTTTTATGGTTCCGTACGAAATGCTGGAACATTTAAACTCGCGCCTACAGCAACTTAAAGATAGCAGCGAATTGTTTGGAGGAATTAATATTTTGGTGTTTGGTGACTTGATGCAGCTACCACCTGTTCGAGGAAACGCTGTGTTCCATCAACCAAATAGCTCGGAGCCAGCTACTCATCTTTGGCGTACTTTGTCTTTTTGCGAACTAGTTCAGAACATGCGACAGCGGGGAGACACAACCTTCATCGATTTACTCAATGACTTGCGAATCGGAGACTTGAAGACCAAACACATTGAAATTTTA
Organism: Ampullaceana balthica; assembly: GCA_944989445.1. Classification (NCBI taxonomy): domain Eukaryota; kingdom Metazoa; phylum Mollusca; class Gastropoda; family Lymnaeidae; genus Ampullaceana; species Ampullaceana balthica. The sequence goes on from CALYLW010000162.1 coordinate 979,816, forward strand.
CTAGGGAAAGTTGATAAAAATCTTTGTGATGAATTCGGCGTTGGAAAAGCGCTCCGCATCGATCCCACCAATGCTCTGGTCGATGAACATAATAATGAAGCTCTTCGTCACCACCACCAACAAGGCGTAAATATGGTAGATCTTCGAGCTGTTGACCGAATCTCAGATGCAATAAAAGATATCAGTTCACTAAGCCTAGAGAGGCTCATTCCGGAAGACATCAACAAGACTGGTGGGCTGCCAAAGACATTAACGCTCTTTGTCGGTGCCAAGGTGATGCTCCGACGTAACATCGATACAAGCAAAGGCCTTGTTAATGGTGCGATGGGTGAAGTCATTGATATTATTTGGCCACTGTTTCGTCGAGCTCAAATGTATTCACAAGATTTGCCAAATGTCAAAATAAATTTCGTTGAGATCGGCGAACACATCATCGAGCCAAGAACTGTTGAATTTCCAGCAAAACTATCGGCAGGCACAGCAGAAAGGCGAATGCTTCCGCTTATACTATGTTGGGCAGTGACTGTACACAAAATGCAAGGTTCAACGGTCGATCGAGCAGTCATCAACTCGGGACCTAAGGTTTTTGCAAAAGTTCAAGCGTACGTCGCACTGAGCCGTGTAAGATCACTCGAAGGAATTCGCTTAGAGGATCTTGACGTTTCGAAAGTTCAAGACAAAAAGTTCTGCAACCTTCGAGCGTTGGAAGAAATGGAACGATTGCGCAAACTTCCTTCATATCATGACACATTGCAGTTGAACCTCTCATAACGAGCAATTTGCATAACGAGAAAAAATGTGAAGAAGTTGCTCTCTTCACGAACGACCTTTCGCATAACGAGTTACGCAGACAGTGGGATATTTAGACAGTATTCGTAATTTTGTTAATGTGGGAAGTATAATAAATGACCTGTGCTAAAATGTCTTCGAAGAAAAAAACACAAGAAGACTATAATAAGACAGAAATAACTTTTGAAATGAAACGTAAAATTATCGCAAAGCGGGAAAAAGGTGTGAGCGTGACTAATCTATCGCGCACACACAATCGGTCAACACCAACCAGCTGCACTATTCTCAAGAACAAAAACAAAATGAAGGAGATGGATTCTTTAAAGGGGGTGTCAAGAATGTTTACGAAAAGGTTACGACACATTTTCGTCAAATTTTGAAGCGTAGTCAGAAACAAATGTCGTTAATAAAGAAAAAGTCTATCAATTTTTTGGGAGACGGAATAGAGTCTACTGAAACCCGAGAGTGCTAACGTACAGAAAGTAATGAAAATAGAGAGGTCTACAACGAACAAACAGTTTAGAAGTTTAGTGGGTCTCATATCCTACTACAACAAATTCATACCAAACTTTTCAACGCTAACGGCACCCCTAACAGACCTTACAAGAAAAGGTAAATCAAATAATATTCGCTGGACGAGTGAATGCCAACAGTCACTAGACAGAATTCAGAAATGGCTGAGTAGCGAACCCATATTAAATTGATGGAAAGAGAAATAATATATTCCACTATTGAGAGAGAATGTTTAGCAATAATATGGGCTGTGCAAAAATTGTCACATTATATACTAGGGTAAAGATTTATTCTACAATTCGACTACCAAGCATTAGAATATTTGAATACAGCCACACACACCAACTAAAGAATAACAAGATGGCCATTAATACTCCAGGAGTTTAATTTCGAAGTTCAGTACATCAAGGGCGAAGACAACGTTATAGCGGATTGTTTGTCTAGACTTGAGGGGTGGTCATAAGGTCAAGGCAGAAGACAAAAGAAACACGGGATGAGAAAGTTAATCAGGGGAAAGAACAAAGAAATCATGAGGAACGCTGCTGGGTTAATTAGTGTGTTATGACCTCCCAAAAACACAACGAAGCAGACACCCTCGTGACCAAAACCGCGTCACGGAGTTGCAGAGAGACATTGACATAGAAACCATTCAGACATTACTACCCGGAAATAAGCAGACCATGACAGACAACAACTCACAGGACAGGGGCCCACGTTAAAAACCCTATTGACACTTGTGGCGAAGGATGGCAAGGTCGCGGAAATATTTATAGACACAATGAGCTTCCTAGGTCATGGGGATATTGACACCAAGGGCACGGAAAAGACATAACCAAGTGAGAGGCGTCGCCTAGGCTCGCGTAAAACAGATCAGTATTATGATGGATACGATTTTTCTTTAAATATATAACTTTTCTTATGTATATTAATGTATATAAATATGTCAGGATTGTGTAATATCTGAATGATGCTGTTTGTAAAAAAAATGATTAGTTGCTGTTCTTCTGTAAATTAAAGTATATAAATATGTCAGGATTGTGTAATTTATTGATGATGATGTTTTCATAATATGATGATTAATATGTTAATTAATGTTGATTATGATGATGAGGCTAGGGCAGTCCTATAGAGATTATACCTACTTCAAAATAATGGCTATGATTTTAAATATTTTTTCTCTCTCTGTTTATTCATTAATGTAAATATAACCTTGGATGATAAAGTTGGTTATGTGTTAGAATTTTTTGCCACTGGAGACCTCATGCAATTATAGTACAAGGATATGTATGCATTGATGATACAGTGTAATAAACATTTGAATTTCTATTTCATTGTGACAATTATTGGTGTACTGTGAGCAAGCAGAGAGCAAGGCTAAATCCATATAACTATTGGACCTGACCCTTATATTAACTTTAAAATCTTGTATGTCGTCATCTCTGTCCTCTCGTTGGCCGTCGGTCGGTCAGTCTGTAAATAATTTTCGCGTTGGAACATAATCAATACTTTAAGTTATGTCTCATATATAAGGGATTTATAGTCAAAAACTTTGTTTTTACAGGGTTGTTTTATTCAGAGTATTAAAATACAAGACACAAACGACTTATGTGATTTAAACAATAGTTTAAAGCTTTATTAATGGGAAAATACATAATTAAACGTTTCGGCAGATGCATTCATCAGTACAAATAATTAAAAAAAAACAAGTATTTAAATTAAATTTACATTGTATATCTCTACTTAATGTTATTTCCCAATGATATAGCATGTAATTGTAATATATAATGAAAACTTAATTTAAATATTTTGTTTACTTAGTTTTACTGGTGAATGCATTAGACAAAACATTTACTTGTGCATTTGCCCAAGAATAAAGGTTTAATTTATTGTTTTAATAACACGTTTTTCGTGGACCTTGTATTTTATTTAAAAGCTTTATCACATTCCAAATCTGGAGTGTGAATAGCGTTTTTGATAATCAGTGCACAAATCCCGATTCGGTGTCTGCCAATCCTTAAAACGCACTTAAAATGAGTAACCTGATATCCGGCGGCACGCATGTACGTCATTTGATGGGCCAAGCCGTAGACGTAACAGCCGAACCTGAAGAGTTGCTTCCCGGAGAGCTTATGACTGCCAGAGGCTATGTGTATGAATCCGATTTGATGTTCGAACTCTGGCACTATGGACCAACTCAAACTGTTAGATTATACAAGGCGCTTGAGTAGAAAGGTGTACAGAGTATTACCATCAATAATAAGTTTGCCTTAGAAAATCAAAGAAGCATAGAAATACATTTAATGCCTAGGTTTTAGACAAACTAAGATGCATTGGTGTGCTAAACACATTGCATTTGGAAAGAAATGTAATTTTATGGTAACAATTTAGCCCCAAAAAATATGTCTAATGACGTTAATTTTCTTTATTAATCTAATATTTTGTCAAGAATTATATTTTAACAAATAAAAGAATATAATATAAAATCCACCTTTTTTAAAACCCAAAATAAAGGCCGATCATTCAATTGATTTAATACTATCACTAATATTGTTTCCATTAACTTAAAATTAAAACGGTAGTCACCGAACGCCGAAAATGTCTACTCTTCTATGTTGTGTTTTTGTTAAGCATTTTCCACCATCATTCTCTGCTTAATTAACTTTCCATAGTGTAATAGATAATGTAAATTGTAAATTAAATTTAAATACCTATTTGTTTATTTAATTGTACCGATGAAGGCACTGGCCGAAACGCTTCCATTTGTATTTGAACATTAATAAAGCTTTACATTAATTACATTTATTGTTTTAATAACACGAATCACTTGTGTGTCTTGTATTTTATTTGAAAACTTTATGGGAATTCAATTCTGTCCATTGCGACATAGTGTCAATAGCCAACACTAGCCTTATCCGAGTTGGTTGACCGCGTCTTCTCCCCATATGAGCTGCGAAGGGTTAACTGTCCGGGAGTGTTTATTGATATTAAGTTAGATTTTACTTTTACGGTTGAAGCGTATTACGATAAGACTCTTGATGGGGTCATTATTGACGTCAGGAATATACCAACACAACATCTAAAATAAAAAGGAATATAATGCAAATTAAAACCAAGGTTTTCAAATCTCACTTTTTACCACCAAGTTCCCTCCCGTCTAGGACGAGTTGTTCGATATTTTTATCAGGCACGATAACTCTTGCAAAACTCAGATCAGCTGGTGTGACATCTGCTGTTCTAGAAATAATGGAAGATTGATACGTTACACTCTTTAAGCATATTACTGGTGTTATAGGTGGGGAGACAACGGGGGGAGACAATCAGCGCTGTGTCTCAAAAGATGAAGACTTCTTATTTAATTTGAAAATAACCAAAACCAGATTACGATTTTATTAGGAATCTGCTACACATATGCTTATCATGTGTAAATTAGAACATGAAATGGCGAAATTACGTAACAAACATGCAACAAAGAACAACTTGAAAAAAAAATTGAACTAAACTTGACTTAAAAAATTGCAAATCAAGTTCGTTACCATTTGTTCGAGGCTTGCATTATTCCATAAGACTACGGTCTCATTAAACATTAGTTCCACTTCAACGACTTTGCGGCAATCTTCACATCGGCTAACCAGAGGCGTGCGTCATTAGGGTTGGTGTGACCCAGTGCGGTAGACCTCATCCGAGTGTGACAGTGCCAAATAAGGGGAACATACAGAATTTTACGTTTTCTTGTCACCCCTTGGGATGGTGTCACCCGCACCCTCCTGGTGACGCCCTTGTGGCCAAGAGCAACGTTGCATCATTAAGAAGCGCAGTACCAGACCCCGTCCTATCAGGAGTTTTAAGGACCGTGGCAGATAGTTTAAGGATTTAGTATAGGAAAGCTATCGTAGTTTAATTTTGATGCTGTATATGTTAAAGCAGACGCGAGAAAATAGTTTAGTTGCCGTCACAATGTGGCTGATTGGAGCACCCATGGACATCTCTGTTCTAAAGTATTTTGTTAAATATTTAATATTCGTGGGTTTCCTAGAGGTAGTTTATTCCAGATATTTTAATAGAGCCGTTTGTGACATTTTTAAGTGCGCTGACACACTCCAGTTGCATAGTTTTACCTTTTTAAAACTTATATGCTGTTAAAGAAATTACATCTACTAAAATGTTTTTGTTTTTAATTTTATTCAGTACGTTTGTATAAATCAAATTTTAATCACAGTTTCATTTGATTTTAAAAAATGATTTAAGTACTCAAAGCATTTTGTCACTGCATGCAAAGTTGATTTTATTTTTTATTGTTTAATTACATGCGAGTCGCATTTTTGTTATCCCAAAACCCCTTAGAATTATAGCGCTATGGGGTCCTTCATAAATACTTAAGTTACTTGACACGAATTCGAGGAACGCATTTTATAAGACTCTCTAGCAGTTCCGAAGCGTAGTATTTACAAATGGCGCACTTATTTTTTTTAAAAATTTGTAATTAACATGCTTTGATGTGACTCACCTCCAAATATAGAGAACATAAAACAATGAATTCGGCACTAGTAAGGTCATGCTTGCGTCACCGAACTGCTCTTCAGCCAACACATGTTCGCCATCGTACTCCAAGCACGCCGGTCGCTGAACGAATGTGACCTGAATTGGGTCGTCACTTTTGACCAACTTACAACACCCGGGATTATCCTGGTAAGACGTAAAAACATTCATCTTATTGCTGCCAGTGCGCCGATTACAAGATTGCGATAGAACCTCGTCTCCAAGCAGTGGCGTAGCGAGGGGGGCAGGGGGGGGGGCAAATGCCCCGGGCGGCACTTTGCCAGGGGCGGCAAATTCATAATCGTTAATTAGTTTTTTTTTAATGAAAAATTTTAAAGAAAGAGTTTTTTAAAAATCGAAATTAAAGAAAAGACAAATAAGAAATTAACAAAAGAAATAAAGGAACTATCCAAAAGCATTTGAACTTTTTAACTGCCAAAACTTCAAACTCCTTATTGTATATAAATTCTTCTGATTCTAATACTACTGTTATAAAAATAATTTAAAAAACAGAGGCTAAATTATTATGAGAACGTGATACTGATGTGGGGATAAATGCATTGATTCTTAAAATTTGACAGCCGCCTCTGTTGTAAAAATATTTTTGGTGTGGGGGGGGCGGAAAATTCCTTGTTGTTCATTAGCTAATTGTAAAAACGTGAAAATAAATTTTAATAAATGAAAAGAAAAGCCAAGATAAAAATAAAAAAACGAAATGAAGAACTATGTTAAAATACGAGAGCGCTTGTTATGCCAAAACTTCAAACTCCATTATAAATCTAAAGTCTTTTTATACTAATGTTACTGAGCTGGAAAACATAAGGACTGACAGTATGACAATATGTGCTAGTATATATAATTGATTCAAGTTTGATTTTAATGAAATTGAACTACTGGGAAAAAATTTTGGCGTATTTATATGGCTTATTTCAATTTTAATGTCTTTATTTTTGTGACATAAACAAAAATAATGGAAACAATTGCTTATCTAGTGCAATGAAAAATTGGCACAAATAAAGACACAATTTTGTAATATTTTTTTTTGGGGGGTGGAGGCAAATTCATCGTTGTTAATTAGCTAATTGTTAACACGTAAAAGTAAATTTTAATAAAATAAAAGCCAAGATGAGTACTCAATAAGTACTCAACATTACCAAAGTTTGTTGTAAATGGAAGGAATCAGAAATTGGATAAAAAAAGAATAGACTATTAATAAAGACCGACAATTAGTTGTAAAAGAGAAAACAAAGTGGCAAGAAGTTCTTGTTACAATATTTGACATTATTAAATCCCGCGAAATTGAATGTGACATTTTGAGGTCATAGAGAGGGCAATACTGTTGCAAATAAAGTCAATATTCTGGAACTAATGTATTAGCTTGCAAAGTACGTTCGAGCACTCCGAGAACATAGTGGGAAAAGGGGTAAAAAAACTTGTCATCTAAAATTCTAACTGATCTCAAAGCAATTTTAGGAGATACAGTTCACGAAGAATTATCTTTCTTCAATAACAAGATATCAAATATTGTTCCATTGCATTCAATCGCTCTTCATATATTTGACATAAGGATCAAACAAGTCCAATTGTGTGATATGTAAAGATTGAAAATAAAAAAAGTAGTCGCTATAGAATCTTTCAAAGATTTCATTCAAGCAAAAGTGAATCTACTTACGACATTTCTGAAATGATTTTGAAAAAATGATGATAGTAAAATAATGGACTGCACAGGCCAAACTTGTGTTAATACTTCTTAAGGGCTGGAAAGTATACAAGAGTTCAACAAAGGCGCAAAAACATAAAATATTATGTCAAACTCGTTTAAACAGTTAAACCAAATTTGTTAACATGATACTCCAACTGAAACTGAATTTTCCAACTATTTTAGTACACTTGAGTGTTGCTACACATTCTTTTCCAAGTCCATAAACAGTTAGAAATACCCAATTGCTCCAAATTGCTTCTACAAGCCAGGCATTCAGAATTCAGGATACAAAATAGTGAATTTACCATGGAGCCCTTTTGAGGTTACTTTTGTAAGCTATAGAACTAAAAGATGCAGACAAAAAGCTCAACACACGAACAGAGGCAGGAACGTTGCTAGTCACAATGAAATCTTTTTATTTTCAAAGTTATATTTTAAAAAATGCCCGAAATTCTTTACAAACGAATATTGCTCAACAAAAAAAATATTCTTAGCAATAGCTATTCACAGAAAAACTAATGGAATGGAATACTTAAGGGATGCATTGACATTTGATAAAAATTTATGTGGAGACCTCATCATTTTAATGGAATCTACCAATCAAAGAACAAGAGAGCAAATTTTTGGTGATCGAAGCAAAAATATATGTATCCATGCTACGTAGATTAACAGTTAGGAAGAAATTTGGCTTCTTTATAAGATGATATTGGTGTATAAATTCATGTGAGGCTTTGGCAGTTATATAGAATTTAGAAAACATACATGATTTTCATACACCAGCTAATCTACTGGACTTTGAAATTTTGTCTTCAAATTAGAGTATTCAAAATATGCCACATGACATAGTCAGGCAAGGAATATTTTAATCCCATGAATAGAAAAAATTAATTAAATGAATAGAAGACTAGGTTGTTTATTTAAGTTTATAAACATATTTAGGCTTGAAGTTAACCTACCTAAAATAATATATTAATTCGAACATTGGTTACAATTAATGAAAGGTGTTAAAAAGGCTTCTCTAAAATTATGTTAATGACAAATTAATGACGATCAATTACAAATACACCAAAATTGTCTAATCTATTGCTATTTTGGCTATTGAGCATGCCATGGCTGAAAATATTGATGCACGAAAGATTGAGCCATGAGGAAAAACTTAAACTTTAATTTCATTAAAGAAATGAAGCCTTTCTTTTTAACATAAAAATATATTGTGTTATTATCAATTTCGAATTATTATTTTTACTTTATAGTTTATAGCGTTAACATATTTTTCGGAGTGGGGGTGGGGGCGGCAAATTTAGTTTCTGCCCCGGGCGGCACATACCCATGCTACGCCGCTGTCTCCAAGAATAGTCTAAGTACATGTATTGCTATTTGTTAATCTGATCGATATACTGAATGCTAGAAAGACAAAGAGCAAAGTAGCAATGATACGTAGGAAATTAAATTCTAACTTAAAACTACAACACAATCACAAAATAATTTAAATCTTATAAGTTTAAGTACTTTGATGTAATATGACTAAAACGTGGGGCGGGCGCTTATAAGGTTTTACATATGCAATTCACTCATTCTCTCACTTATAGATCTCTCTTTTGCCTTCTAAATTATAAATCTTTAATTTATATACCAAACACCCGCCAGACGTTTTTAGTCATATTAAATTAAAGTACTTGAACTTATAAGTTTTAAATTATTTTCTTCTTTTTAGTCCACTTATAAAAACGTGGTTTTTAAAAATCTTTAAATTTTTTATATTTTTTTAACCTCTATTTATTATTAACTGAGATAGGAGAGTGCATGGGATTTAACAACCTTGTACTCAGAAATGACAACACTGCTGACGACGGCTTTTAGCAGACACGTTATTTGTTCTGTGGCGCCCCCCCCCTCAATATTATATCCATTACATTTTTATTTTTAAATACAACACGCCACGCCCACGCGTTTCTACAATTAAAAAAAATGTTCAGGAAACAAGCCGTTAATTTAACTGTCCGGTCCGATAGGTTGGAAGTTCCAAGCAACCTAGAAGCAGAAGCTTTTGAAAAATAGTCAGTCAAATAATTTTGAGTAGGCTACCGGTGAATGAAAAGTACCTACAATTTTAACTTCATTCATTTGCTTTTCGGGATAACCATTGATGTAATAGTGATGACTCGTAAAGTCGGGCGATAATTTGAAAAGGACTATAAGTCAGGGAATTCAGAATAGATTATATTTGAATCAATTGAAGGTCGGAAATTTAACACTTCCTCGTGTCTTAAAGAGCTTGTTACTTGATGCTTTTTTTAAAAAAAAGGTAATTGTAATAGATTGGAAGTTAACGCATCGCAGTCGCCACTCTTTGTCCTGCTAATACTATATTAAATATGAACACACACACACACAAACATATATATATATATATATATATTAATACCATAGCTTCCTGATAGTGATAGCTGGTGTCCATATAATTACCAGATATAAAACTTTCTTTACATCGTGAGTTTGAATATCTGTCCTGGTAATGTAGACGTTTACTTTTGTATCTTTATCTGACACAATAATAAAGTAGCCGGGGGACACTCTTTGTGGGGAGTCAATCAGCACAAACTCAGTTCCATGCGCTTCAACTGGAAACATCATTTCTGTTGTTGTTTTTTTTTCAAAAATTTATAAAAGAAAAAAAAAGCAGCTATAAGGAATTAATATAAACAAAATAAAAACATATTATTAAAATTTTATGGTAAAGCAGTGCAGGATTAAATGACCATATAAATTATAAAAATAATACAAATATATTGTTGTATTTTTACTTTACCTTCGATGTACTATACAAAGATGACGATACTCTAAAAATAAGGATTTTAACAATAAAAATAATGATATAATATCAATTCTATGGTACGAATAGTTAATGATATTCTTGGATTTTTATTAATATATTTTTAAAAAGATATTTTTATTTCGTTTAATTCTAAGTATCTGTATTGTAAAAGGTAGAGAAAACTAACGAAACGAAAGTGATGACGATTGAAACGTATCCCCATCATCACAATCATTGTCAGTTACTTTTTTTCCTTTTGGAGCGTTTAAAGAGACATAATTCTTAGCCTTAACTGTCTTCAACAACACGGAAATAAAGTATATATTGGAAGACACGCATTTCGAAAGCTCTTTGCATGAAATCCTCGGACTTAAAACTCGGAGATTGTGTTGTTGAAGCTAATTTCTAGTCTATTATTCTTATGTCATATGATGATCCTGTCGCAGAAGATTAAAGAAAGATGTGATTGTAAGAGAATATAAATACCAGATTAATTTACAAAGAATGTGCATGACTCTCTGTTGAAATAAGAAAGTTATAACATGATGGCTCAATTTTCTACTAAAAGCAACAACAAAACAACAAACATTTTTTTTAAAAATTCAAAATTATGTCAAAGAAAGACGGTAAATACAATATTTAATTTATGAATAGTTTTCTAAGATATAACGTAGTAGCCATGTGATTTGAAGGAACTATACTCTGTCGGAGATTGGGAGACATATTTCTCTGTTATGTGTGGTTTTATCATTGGTATTTAAAAAAAATTGAGCAAGGAAAGAAAGAACCCAATTTTTAAACACCCTCTAATTAATACTGTTTGATTCATTGTTTAACACCTTTTATAAAGTATTATATCATCAACAAAGTTGATGTAGAAAATTGATACGATTTCTTAAAACTCTGTGGCTCATAAAATATTTAATTAAATTATGATTATGTTAAAACAATCATTTTAAAAAAAATATTTCAATATTTTTATTACCATGAAATATGGTCTTAAATCGCCCCCCCCCCGGGCCTCTCCATGATACTTCCATTTTGGTTTGTAGGTGAACCAGTTAGCATGAACCCCTTGCCTTACCCGCCACATGTCAGTTGATCAGGCACCTGGCAGACTTTCAAGGCTATTAAAACATCTACTAGACCAGAGCTTCTCAATTTGTTTAGTATTGCGGACCGGCAGGAATTTTTTCCATTGCACCAGGGACCGGTGAAATATTTTCCATCTACTGACGTGGTAACGAAATGTCCTTTCTTGGCAACTTCTGCGGACCGGCATCGGATGACCCACGGACCGGCACTCGTCCGGGGGACCACCACTTTGAGAAGCACTGAACTAGACCTCTTTCCACTTACCCGCCACAGTGTCAGTTGTTACAGCTCCATGCACAGTCTCAACGTTATTACACAGCACCGTCGACCCCTTTGAAGCACAGTTACCGCTTATGACACCGACTTTCCGTTTCCCGGATATCTTTGTACCTGACGTGGTGACGCAAACAATAGGAGACGGCTTCAACAGGCAAATCAAAAACCATTTTTTAAAAAAATGGCGCAGAATCAAATGAGCAAATTCGAGAGCCAGCATTGATACCATAATTACATAAAACACAGGTGGGCTTTCAGTCACATATGCTTCTATATGAATTGATGGATCTTGACCAAACGTGGCTAATATTTCCTTCAAGATCCAGACTGAAATCTAGAAGGATATTGTGCTTTACCCATCATGCTAGGAGGATAAGAGCTCCAGGAAATGGGAAGATTTGTCTACCTTGGTAGCAAGGTAGACAAGCAAGTTGGGACTGATGCTGAGGTCAGGTTAAGGGTTGTGAAGGCAAGGGCAGCCATTTCACAACTCAAGAATGTCTGTGTCTCCAGAAATTTTAGCAAAAAATTAAAGATAATGATCTTCAAGGCGATGATGAAGTCAGTGGAAAGTCATGGCCGTGAACCAGGAGAGAATTCAACCCTTATAAAAAAAATTTGCTTAAGAAGTATCCTCGGATTTGACTGGTCGAGGTACATTTCATACACATTGTAGATGAAAGAAAATTGAAGATAAACGCTTATTGCTTTTAAAACGATATGAACTAAAGATGATTGGGCCCATATTGTTATATACTATGGAAACTTATACAGTTTAATCCATGGCATGAAGTATAACCACAAACATACCTGTCATTGAAAAAGGTTTCATATCCTTGCATTTTGTTATGGCAAAGGCTTCCCCCCTAAAAAAAAGTCATTTGAAGAAAATATTGAACTTTTGTTCAATTATCTTAACTGTAAACACACAATCATCGTATAGAAATCCTTTAAAAAAACCAATGGATTTATATTCCCATTTCAAATATGCACAACACTGGCTGTTAGGGACGTTCTGCCTATTATAAAAATGCACACAACATATTTAGGTGTTGCTTCAATCTTCTTCTAAACCAGGGGTCTCCAAACTTTTCAGCCGGAGGGCCCCATTAACTGTCAATCACCAGTTTGGGGGCCAACTACACAGAGTTTTGTGGTATACTATAGGTAAAAATAGTATCTGTTTTGGAGATTAAAAGGGCTCC